>CAJYYF030000001.1:2517500-3717500 GCA_913789895.3 Seladonia tumulorum | reverse complement strand
GTTCGCTCTGATCTTCCACATATGATAGCAAACGCGTTAATTGAGCCTTGATACTGGCACGCTGCCTTCTCAGCAACTTAAGGTCAGACGATTCTAACGAAGAATTCATGTTGTCGAGATCGAATATGATCTCGACTTGGATATGATATCCTCCTTGGATATGGAGGACAAAGATGGATAGTGAATCGTTAGCACTCACCGACACGAACTTTGCGATGATGCTGTCTTTGGGTACTGCTTCTCTGTTATCCCTGGATACCGGTGTCTCTGGATAATGCTGTCTCCGGATACTGCTATCCCTGGATACTGCTGTCTCCTTGTATGACGGTTGTTCACCCCGTGGTCGTCAATTCGGGAGTGTCGTGGGCTCGTTGGTTCCCGTGGACTGCCTTCTGAATTCCTTTAGCGATTCTCGTTCAATCTCCCCAAGTGGAGCACAATTTTGTATTGTAACCGGAACCACTATCCGGCTCGAAGGACTAAAAATGTATATGCGTCGCGACGTCGACAATTGTTTTAGCGACGATCGAACGTCGCGGAGGAGTTTCTGTGATAGAAATCCTATCGAATGTATAGAGTGGACTGTAAGTTTTGTATAATGACGAGTCGCTGATGGATGCAAAGTATGTATTTGGAATACCAGAGATACAGTTACGCAGATGGTCTGACTGTTACAACGTTTCTAATGGTTCTGACAAAATGTATGAATTCGCCGCTGCGTCTTGCTATTTGAGTTCTACGGGTGAGCGTTTACAAAAATGAATAAGACGTTCATTGGTTGTTAGAAGAAGGGCGGAGTTAATAATGTCGTTGACTAGATGTGCTACAAGGTTGTAAAATAATGGGAAATCCCGAATTTTGCTAGGTCGTTTAAACGCATCTTCGCATGACCCTTGCAGGTATGGTTATAATTTTTATGGTTAGGGCCCAAGACATCGGCTATGCGCCTATAAAACACTAAATACTCGGCCGGCAACGGTTTTTTGGTTACTATTCATTTTAACGGTTTTCGCTACGCGACACAAAGTATTTTGTAATTGTACTCCATTGCAATTACGAATTATATTGTAATTTAATTTGAATGAAGATCTGAATTATAAATTACAATGTAATTGAATTAAATGTAATTCAATTACTTTATAATTATAATTCCTAGAGAAATTCAATTGTAATTCTGCACAACTCTGACAAAAATACACTCTTTTTCTGCTAACGCTGCCGCAACTAACTAAAAATAGGACTGTTCGCTTTGAACCGAACACTCTTCTAATCATACTTCGCTTGTATAAACAATTGTGTGATCATGCCTAATGAGAGGTTACGCGTATATGGTATTTACAATTTTTAAATATCACTATTAATATACAATTATACTAGAAACATAAGTATAATACATGCTTTGAACCGAACACTCTTCAATCATACTTCGTTTTTATAAACAATTGTGTGATCATGCCTAATCAGAGGTTACGCGCATATGGTATTTACAATTTTTACGTATTGTTTTTAATGTATAAGTATATTAGAAATATAAGTAAAACAGATAATAATGAGTAGACAGAAATAATACATACATAGAAGTAAATATAAGTATAATAGAAAATATAGGTATAAAAAAAGCAGCAGGTGAAGCCACAGGTGAAGTTACATTACTCATCTTCGGAATCTGTGTCGTGGCTCTCCACAAGTGAACAAAACTCACCTACATCAATTGCATTATTATCTGTTAATCTTTCGTGTGATTCTTGTAGAATATACTTTTCTATTTCTATTATATTGGTCTTGGCTGCGGTTGGGGTGGCACTATTTCTTCTTCTTCATTTGAGAGACCCGAAATGTTTATATCACTTTGAAACCAATTCGCATGGAGTTTCAATAATAACGCTCGGTTTCGATGACAGTCTTGCAACTTTTTAGTAAATTTTGTACACAAGTTCTTGACAATTGCGTCCAATTTTTGTTCCGAGGAGTCGGAAAGATGGTTAATATTCAATAATGCACAAATGCATTTTTTCACTTCCACCATCCTTTTTACAAACATTGTTTGTGAAAAAAATGCGTCCACTAAGTCACTTTTTTTAATCGTAATTGCACTATTCATTGTGACTGTATAAATGACACAACAACAATAAAAATACAATAACAAACACAATAACGCAATAACAATAACTCAATAACTCTTTTGCTTTAATTGGCAATAGATGGCACTGACTCTGTAAGTTGTGGGAATGGTGGAAGCCAAAGGCCACTGGTTCCCTGGTAAGGATGAGAAGGGAACCCGGTAATGACCGACTCCACGTGGTCGCACTATCTGGCCGAGCCACGTGTATGAGCACGGACAAAGGTTACCTCTTGCGCGCGAGTCCCACGGCACGCGCGAGGGGAAATGAAAACACGCAGTTGGTAGTAACTTCGTATATTTAACAGTCAACGAGTGTAGAAGCTCAACTGCGCAGTCAACAGTACTAGAACTGCGAGTTCTACGTCGGAAGAACGGCCAGAATCGCGGGTGCTCCTGCAAGAGACACCTAAACTCGATGCAATGATTATGGCGCATAAGCGCACACGAACGCGATGCTTAGGCAGTACACAGAATACGTCTGCTCGAATCAGCAGCTGACGGACGAGAGAGCGAACGGAACAATCGTAACCGGCGTCTTGCCGGAATCGCTCGCAAGCGCAGGCGCAGTCGCGCGGGCAGCGCTGCACATGCGCCAACGCATCACAGACGAGGGATAGGATAGACCAATCACCATATGGGGCTTCTTGTCTCACATGTAAACAAATGGTTTTCTTACGCCCTCTACGCTGTAGAACGATAAATGCTGGAACTAGATCTACAAGAATGATCAAATCTTATTGACGAGTTATGTATCTGATGTTATGACTACATGTTCAAATTATACTTTTTTATTTGATGTCATTATGTTATATATCTGCAATTATCTTTATCAATACAATATTAATAAATGTAGATACCACGTTTTCCAATTATGGAAAAACAATTTTCATAAATCTTGAACATGGATATCTTTACGCATACATTTATTTTATACATTTTATTTATACGTATAATTATTATTCGCATTTCTATAATTTTTTAACACGATTAATACGCATCCATTTTGAATGTATTTTGTAACTGAATTTGAAAAAAGAATTAAATTGAAATTTACTATAAATTTTCATATATGTTTCATTTAAACAACATAAATTTTGCCTTCGAAGAATCTTGCAAAATATCAATAAATATTAATTATGAAATTCGAAGGAGTTAAGAATTAATCAATCAATAATTATGTAGTTGATCGTTTTTTGCGATATGTCAATCTATTTTACTACTGACTCAGACCGTAGTTGTATTATTTTCTTGCGCGTTTGTAGTGAGAAAATAAACGAAGAACGCAATAGTACGACACGTACGAACACTACCGCATTCATCGAGCTCGATCAGGCTACAGTCGTGATGCAAGAATCATGGGTCACCGTTCCACGTGGCGCTAGGGTGGGGGGATGAACTCCGCCGGCACGGCCCCACTCAGACCTTCATCACGTCACCAAAATTTCAAGCGCCTGAACCGCAAACGCACAGTTTGCTACAACTTTTAAACCAAAAGAGACATCAATGCGAATTTTGAACCTGAAATTCTTTTTTAAATCGGGTTCAATGTCATATACTGAAATATGTTCTATATTTTTTAAGTAATTTTTTTTTTGTCGATTTTTAAGATAAAGCCGGATAAGATGGTCAAAAGTGCCTGCAAACCAAATTAATTTTTAATCGCACCATGCTCAACAAAAAATTACGAAAAAATTCATGAATATTCTATCTAATATCATACATGACTGAGATTTTTTTCATAATTTTTGGTTGCAAAATTGATTTCTAAACAAATCCGAAAGCATAAAATTGCCGATTTTATGTCGAAGTTTCCAGTTGACCATGTTTACGTTATTATGTTAGTTGTGTTTCATAGTGATTATTAATATGAATTTTTTATAGATTTTCTAGATTATGCAAACATGTTTAAGAAAATTGAATGTGCCCAATCATTTGAAGAAAGTGCACATTTCGAATTGAAGTTTCAGAGATACCAGTTTTACCAAAATTAAGTAGTTAGATGTTATTGAAACTATTGTTCTTAATTTTTTTATAAAGTTTTATTAATTGCATCGTCGTTAAAAAAAAAGATTGAAATAAATTGTTTCAATACCTTCCTACAGTTTTATAGGTGTATTTTGTTATATTGAACACTTTTATCAGTTTCGTTTGGCGCAGGCGGTAACGTCTTCGGATGTGAGAATATTTTGGTCCCGGATCGAATCCCGCATCAAATGATTTTTTTTTTCGAACGTAGAACGTAGAACGTAAGAATGTAGCACTTTCAATGTGCATTTTTTTCAAATGATTGGACATATCCAATTTTCTTACACATTTTTGCATAATCTGGAAGATCTGTAAAAAATTTACATTAATAATCACGATGAGATACAACTAACATAATAACATAAATGTGGTGAACTGAAAACTTTGATATAAAATCGGCAATTTTATGCTTTCGAATTTGTTTAAAAATCGATTTTGCGACCAAAAATGATGAAAAAATCTCAGTCGTGAATGATATTAGATAGAATACTCATGAATTTTTTTGTAATTTTTTGTTGAGCATGGTGCAACAAAGGTTTGGGGGCACTTTTCATCATCTGATCCGGCTATATCTTAAAAATCTTCTTCAGTTTAAATGTTGTTGCAAAATGTGCGCTTCGCCGAACCGGGAATCGATCGCGCTAATCGGTGAAACGCTTTGAACAGTCGAGCAGGCAGCTCAGACGATGTTACGTCAGAGTGGGGGCCGAGTCGGTGGAGGGGATAGCCCCCCTCCCATGTAGGACGGCGTCACACGATTATGGTCCAGTCCCAGAGTAGGCAAGATTTACTACCGAAACCGTTTTCCATAAGAGTTTTTAATATTAATTTATTCTTCGTTATTCTCCGATTTATAGCGAATTTAGATTCGTTTTTATCAGAAAAACATCTCGAATCGGCTGATAAGATTTTCATTACGATATTTTTTATAATAATACAGTTGGGTTCTGGTTGTTCATTATCAATAGGCAATGCGTTACAACACCGACGAGATATACTTAAAGACAGCCAGCCTTACGGGAGAACGTGTCTCACGAAAAATACGGTGTCTTCTACCGCCCTCTAGAATAGATTTTGGCTGGAGTAAGAAACAGAAGGCCAACTACGGTATTTCGTCGGTGCAGAAGACCACTAAGGAAATTCTCGTCGGCGAGAAGGTGAATCATCACGGAACCATATCGATTATTTATTACATTCTCCGACGAACGTATTCGAATTAAACAGATATTTTTTTAGTGTTGCTTTTTAAGACATAAAATATTAAAAGTAAAACTAATATCAAGGACAAAAAATTCCTAGAAATATTTTACGTAAGAAAGTATTAAAGCATAATTTAACGATAGCACAATTTGTAATTTAAAAATATTGCATAAACAAGCATTATTTCCTTACACTTTTTTTACAGTTAATTGTTCCAAGAATCGATCCGTGGGAACAGAAATATGTTGAAAACCAGAATAACGTTCATTTGACATACTATTCCGAATAATAAAGAGTTTCAGAGAGAATCACACGGAAAAACTAATATAATATAAAATAATGTAATTGTAGGAGCAAAGATGGGCAAATTTTTGTTGAAATAGATATTTAAAATAACGAATAAAAGATAAAAAAATTATTTGTCACGCGGCAAATAAAAATAATTATGTTATCTCTATTCCACACGTAATAAGTTTATTCGACGAATAAACAAATAAATATTTAGTGTTGAATAAAAAAAAGTGTTCATTTTCATCTTTGTCTTTATTCGGTAGTTTATTTGATTTCCAATAATTTTCGGAGCCGCGTTCAAATGCTGTAACGAGGTCAGAGCAGTCAAAGACCGACGCGAGCGTTACAATGTATGTAGTTGCATCGCCCAATGACCAAAACAGGGATCGAATAAAACTTTAGACACTTATAAATCGCAGTTCTTTCCAAACCTTTCAAATTTTGAATCATTTCATTTTTGGTTTAATTTAAAAATAGGATCGATGTCCTTTTTCAATTTCTATAAAAGAACCTGCATTTGTGGAATTCTTACGTGTCTTTCATTTTTTATAAATATGATTTTCAACCGAAAAATCGACAAAAATCCTGAAATATGAATATAAATAACCGTAATTCGTCAGATTTTTTCTATATTTCTACATGCAATTAATTGGGAAAAATTGACCGAAAATCGAATGGCGCAACGGCCGTTCAAATATGTTGAAGGGCATTTTTGTCTAAATTGTCAGGCGAAATATTCCAAATTGTAATATTCCAATATTTCAATATCATTAAAAACATTTCAAGTACTAATTAAAACTATTAATGAGTTTCAATAACAAACTAGTTTAAATAGAAAATCAAAATTTGACAAAAAAAAATAAGATTATTGTAGGCTCTGCACACCCGGGTCCGGTCAGAATTTAGCTTTCAAGAAATGATTTCTGGGATCCCGTGCCGAACGGAGAAGAGGACAGCGGAGCTCGACTGCCTCTGTCGCCGAAGAGTGTAACATTATATGTCGTGTTGCATTGAATATATCGGTGTGACATCACCACCAATCAAACAAAAGAACCTGTTTATTTTTCATTATTTCTTATGGCTTTTTCACAAGCAAATTTGTGACATTTTTGTAATGAAAATGATACCAAATATGATATAATTCCGATCATAATTACTTGTCTAATGAACGATTAAAGTTTCGGACGCAAAGAAGGACAGCGTATGCGACAGAAAGAGAACCGGCGAGTCGAAGCATTCGGAAAAGATGAAAGACTAGCTTGAGCTTCGGCCTTTAAATAAAAAAATAAACTTTTTTATTATTAATTATTTTTCTATAGAACTTTCACCAACACATTCGTGGGATTTTGTTAAGGAAAATGATACCAAATATGACATAATTCCGATGACATTTACTTGTCTAATGAACGAATAAAGTTTCGGACGCAAAGAAGGACAGCGTATGCGACAGAAAGAGAACCGGCGAGTCGAAGCATTCGGAAAAGATGAAAGACTAGCTTGAGCTTCGGCCTTTAAATAAAAAAATAAACTTTTTTATTATTAATTATTTTTCTATACAACTTTCACCAACACATTCGTGGGATTTTGCTAAGGAAAATGATACCAAATATGACATAATTCCGATGACATTTACTTGTCTAATGAACGAATAAAGTTTCGAACGCAAAGAAGGACAACGTATGCGAAAGAAAGAGACGCGGCGAGTCGAAGCGTTCGGAAAAGATCAAAGACTGGCGTGAACACAGGTCTTTAAATCAAAAAGTTAACTTTTTTATTATACATTATTTTTTTATGGGACTTCCACCAACATATTCGTAGAATTTTTTTATTGAAAACGATACTAAATATGATATGATTCCAATGATAATTACTTGTGTAATGAACGATTAAAGTTTCGGACGCAAAGAAGGACAGCGTATACAAAAGAAAGAGACCCGGAGAGATCTTCTCGTCTCGAGTTCGACTGCTCAGTTTTCACGGCGTCGCACAGTGCGGACAAATAGCAATAATACTGTCTCCAATAAAAATACAGAAAAGGGTACATCACACCGATTTTGATGACTTTGAAGTATGTTGTCAAAGTCATTATTCTAATGCCGCTGCTCGGCATTAGCTTCTGAGATATTCTATAATCTGGTGCTGCAGCTAGAACGGATTCTGCATACACTTCCTCGTAGTACAAAATGTCAAGGAGAACGTACAATTCAAATAGGTTGGGATTAAAACTTCTTTAAGTATTTTTCTATGCAAAAATCCACATGTGAAATGTGAAACAATGTCAGCGTAATCGTCCCCCTCCCCCCACCACACACGACCTAATCCCAACCAATTTTAATTATACCTTCTCCTTGAGATCTTGTATGTGATTCTACATATTCGTTAATAAGAAAGTAACTTATATGTGTTAATCATGCCTTCTAATATGCAGAAGAGTGTGCAGAATCCATTCTAGTAGCAGTAAGAGATTTTGAGAATATCTCAGAAACTAATGCCGAGCAGCGGCACCATATATAGGAAAAAGTTGTTCAGAATGTTGAGTTTTACAATATATTTAACTTTTACCAAAATCGGCGAGATGTAACCTTTTATGAACAATTACTGTAATTTTATATGATTTTATTTACGCGGACAGTCTGCGTACAATCCACGTACAGTCCGAATACTGCACATGTTGTCTGTGCATTAAATTAGAATACTTTTACTTTTTGACTTTTCTTTTAGCAATTAAAAGCATTGATTTACTAAATGACGTGTAAAACAGATTTTCAAAAATTGCAATTGGTAAGAATTACATAAAAAACCAGAAAACGCACTTTTTAAAACTTTTTTATTTGAATCCCAAATGAAAATTTAAAATATGTGTCTTGTACATCTATGGTACACATACTGAAAATTTCATCGAAATCGGTAAACGGAGAAAAAAACAACATGCATTGCAACATATAAGAATCTGTGTATCTGTGCGTTTGTACCAATAGCCATAATACTGTCTCCAAATAGCATTATACGGATAGGAGCCGTCAAAAATTAGTTTCATTACTGAACACTTTTACTTTGTTACTACCTCTACTTGAATAATTGCAGTCAGTGCAATCGAGCATTAGAAGAAAAACATTAATTTTCTGTTTTTTACTACGGATCACAATAAGAACGATTGAATTTTGTCATTACTTGTGTATGTATTTATTCTTGTTTTTTATTCTGTAATTACTACAGAATATATTTTGTTGAATAATCATTATTTTATAAATATCGCAATAATTTCCAAATTAATTAATTACACCTATAAAGTATCGATTACAAAACAATGATTACAACGGTGAACAATATGGAAAATAAGAAGGCAATAAGAGTGTAATGAAATTATATAATAAAAAATAATTATTTTCCAAGCAATTACAGAATGCATTATGTCAGAATTCTATGTTTATTTATTGCCTATGTCACTGACGTTTCTTTCGTACTTCACGAGCAAATATCGTATTGGTATTTGCGATCAGTGATAGTTCCACGTTCTTAGTTCCACAACCGATGAGAGTATCTCGGCATTGGGGCCGTTACCGACCGCTCCCAGTACCCACTCAGGACCCACTTTGGGGCCCGCAGTTTAACACAGGGGCTGGCTGTCTTTAAGTATATCTCGTCGGTGGTTACAATGTTGCCTTTCGTACTCTCTTCCGATCGAGGTCTTGAGAATTTCAATGGCTTATTGTCAGCCAGGCAAGCAGCTACCGGACACAACAATGTAAGCTCATAAGCATTGCTTACTAATGAAAATCTAATTTTTGCAATAATTTATTGTTATGGTATGAAAATACGAACAATAAATTGTAAATATTTTTCTGGTAAAAATGAGTCCAAACACGCCATAAATAGAATGAAAAGGAAGTTAAGGGCCAGGGTGAGTCACGTGACTTTTCAAGATTCGGAGGTCGGTATCTGCCGTACAGTTTTCTTTACAGAAATGGTATTACCTACAAACGTGTAGCTGATTGATGAACACGAGATGGAGCTACCGTCGCATTCTATTTTGAATCAGAAAGAGAACTCGATTGACGTTGCAACACAAGATGTGTGTGACGAGGAAGCTAGATTTTACTGCGTTGTCAGCTTTCAAAAGGGCAATGTTGCCGCATCGTATTCATACAAACACCGTCGATGCTTGCATCGAAAGCGTTCGAGCTGGTTCCAGCGGTTTCTTCTCTTCCTTTCGGATCTGTCGAAATTAGGAGGCTTATTCTTTCTTAATTTAAAATATGGAATTTTCAATTGTAAATAATTGTATTAAACGATCATTTGAATATTCGTTGACTTGTTTAAAAATCTTCTTAATTTTTTAAACTTTCTATACAAATATGACATTTTTAAATATTTTTAAATTTTTAATTCGTGGATTTTTAATACATCACGCGAACCTCATTATATGTGTACATCCTATGTAAATGTACAAAAGAAAAGTATAGGTTTACAAATTATGTTTTGTATATATTGTTAACAAATGTTAAAATATCAATATAATTGATTTGAATTTTAATACGAAGAGTATTATTTTCCGACGTGGAAATGAAAGTTATAAACAATCACGGCATGATAATTGTTTCAATGTAGACAGCAAACATAAAAAATTTAATTAATTTATTGAATATATGAATAAACTAATTGAATAAACTAATTTATTGAATAAAAGATTGGTAATAAATAAAATAAAAAATTAAATATAAATATAGAGTATAAATTATTAATACTTTTCGCAGTCAGATTTTATGTTTTATTAATAATATTTTTTATTTTTGTCTTTAGCATATGTCGCGGTCATTATTAAAATTATTAATTATTATTTTATTTAGATAAAAAATTATTTAAATAACGATTCCAATAAAAGATACTTTATCTTTATTCGTTATTCTTAGGTTTGAATAAAGAAAAGTATCTTTATTCGACGACCATCGAATAAATAATTTTATTCGACGAGAATTTATCCGACGAATAAAGATAATTTTTTATTCGAAGCCGATTGATTCGAAACTCGAGAGCCGTCGCGGCCACAACATTGTCGGCTATATCGGTGTGAGACTAGAAGACCACACTAATCCAATTACAAAACTTCTTTATTTCTCATTATTCTCTTATAAAACTTTTGCCAACATATTCGTGGCAATGTTCTGATTAAAATGATACCAAATATGATATAATCCCGATGATATTTAATTGTGTAACAAGTGATAAAAGTTACGAACACAGAGAAGGACAGCGTATAGGAAAGAAAGAGCCGCAGAAAGTCGCGGCCGCCGGCAAAGATCAAAGCTCGCGTGATCGCAGGCCTGAAAAATTTAACTTCTTTAATATTAATTATTTTCTTATGAGACTTTCACCAATATATTTGTGGCATTATTTTGATTAAAATGATACCAACTGCGATATAATTCGGATCACATTTACACTAATTTTCTGTTAATGTAATTGTTATGGGAAGCAACGTTCATCGTTCATTACAGAAGTAAATATCATCGGAATTGTATCATATTTGGTATCATTTTAATCATAACAATGCCACGAATATGTTGGTAAAAGTTTCATAAAAAAATAATGAGAAATAAAGATGTTTTGTAATTGGATTAGTAGTGGTCTTCTAGTCTCACACCGATATAGCCGACAATGTTGTAGCTGCGACGGCTTTCGAGTTACGGCCACTCACAGCGGTGGTGTGAGGTTTTCCACTGCCATCAGCATGGGCATCCGAAACGTGCGCAAATTGCCTCATCACGACAAACTCTTACTATACTATATATAAATTACAATAAAAAAATTTAGTTCTAAGTTATAATGTAGTATATGTATATTTTATTTGTTCCCTTACTGTTTTCTTTTCTTCGTTTTCTTTTTAAATTAATCTTGCACCTATACAAAATCTATAATATCTTTAATATCTTATAAATATTATATCTTATATTCCTATACTATCTTTTCTTTCTTTCTCTTTCACTCTCTCTCACTCATTCTTCCATTCATGCCTGTCTTCTCATCTCTCTTCCTCTCCTTCATACTTTCCATCCTGTATATCTTTTCTCTCTCAGTCTAATTTTTTCATCCACTCTTCCCCCCCCCCCGTCCTCAGCCAGTATTTCTTTCACCTTCTCGTGTATTCCTGCTTTCATTCCTTGTTCTCTTGCGCACCTTTCCAGCACGTATGAAATGTAATTATATGATAATATAAGAATATAAGATATTGTATTTATAAGATATTATAGATTTTGTATAGGTGAAAGATTAATGTAAAAAAAAAGAAAAGAAAACAGCACAGTGTAAAGGGAACGGGATCTCTTTGTAACCCGTAAGGGAACAAATAAAAGATACACATATTACATTATAACTTAGAACTAATTTAAATAATTAACTAATTTAATAAATTAAATATTTAATTAATTGATTAATTTCATACTCTAATTTAACGTATGAAATCAGTATACAAATTTGAACGCAATTTCATATGATACACATTGCTTGCATGAGTCCGAAACATCAAATTAGCGGAGTATTTGCATGTATAGGAAAATTATATACATATACAGACATACACTGCTGATGAGCGAATAGGCGTCGTACATAACCACAATCTACGCTTGCAGTTTCTTTCAATACCACGTCGACAGTCTTTCTACTTAGACGCCACCTGATGAAATTCAGTTCAACTAAATTTTTGCTCTATGTTACCGATATTCTCAGATATCATGATTTCTGACGCTAGAAAGCCACGTCCAAAACGAGGCACAAGTTTTCTCCTTTATTTCGCAAGAGAATCAAGACAAAATATAGCTCAATTTGTAGCTGGAGATCTCCTCTAGAGCGCTCTGGTCATGACAGCATCCAGAAAACTCATTCAATGGCATAAAAATGCTTAGATTCAACTGCATGCACATCGTCAATTGTTGGCCTAACTTCTAACGCTTATATTACCAAATATCTGCATATTCTCGGCACCTCATGACCAGAGCGCTCTAGATTAAACCTTCCTCTTTCGAATAAGCTATTTACCAGCGACAAAATATGCTTATAAGAGGACGAAAACTTGTGCCTCGTAAACCCATGTTTTGACGGTAATGTAGGCACTCTACCTTATCGCAAATCTGCCATCACCCTGGCCCTTAAGGAAGCGTGTAGAAATAAAGTGTAAATAAATACACATAATTAGACGGATTATTTACCAAAAAAGTAACATTAATAATGATATATTTAAATATTAGCAAAAATTCATAATAATGTTTTTAATATGAATTCCTCCGAATGAGTGTGAATTTATGCTTCTTGATGCTCGCTATACATACATGTACATTATACAAGTATATGTATGCACATATGCAAATGCATATGTATATGTATGCATTTACTTGAATATAAGCTTTCTCACGTAGAAATGTTTCCTTCGATGCAGTCGCGTTACAGGCATAACGAAATTAAAAGAACACAACATTCCTTTGTTTCATTCATCATTTATAGAATCTCCGACATGAGATTTAAATTTCTATCAGCAACAGCGCCGTTCTACAATATTGGTTCCACAATACTGCTTCTGGCCGTTACGGTAGGATGTGACACGGAATGGTAAGGGGGCTCTAGAGCCCCCCGAGCGTGAGACAGAAAAATACATTGGGTGATTGGTCTATCCTATACCTCGTCGGTGAACGCATGCTCGTCCCCACAGACTCACCCCCTAGTGCACCACGACATGCACTAGGTGCACGAAACACCTCAAAAGAAAAGAAAACATAATTGAGCACAGTGGGAGGAGATGCGTTAACGAACAAAATTTTGCCCAATGGACAATTCACATAAGAAATATTTAAAAACTAACGCGCGATGTACAACTATGTTGCGCCGACGACGCTGAACTATACAAAAACTAAGAATTATGTACGCGCAATATTACCAGAGAGGAAATGAGAGTGCTCACGCCCGGGTTTGTAGTGTCCCCGGTATAGTGCAGCCCCCTAGTATAATTTTTAGCCTGTACCACCGACGAGGTATAGGATAGACCTATCACCCAATGCATTTTCGTGGCCACTTTTTCGGGGGTCACGTAACCCCCTTACCATTTCCGTGTCACATCCTGTATTACCAACTGGAACTAAAATTTGCTGACAGCGTCCTTAGTGGTAGAAATTGAAATTAAAAATAGCTATATATATATATAGCTATATATATAGTCACTGCAGTCTCGCGAATACAATAGAATATTGTTTTCTAAAACGCTTTAACGATTTCAAATACTAATTTCGATTATGATTAGCTAAACTTTATGTTGGGTATAATTTTAAACTGCACGTGCAATAAAGAATATGTTTAACAGCAAAATTCGAAATGTTTTAAACAGCCAATTATTAATATGTACTTTATAAATGTAATGTATAACGCGAATAAATTCATTGTTTAGAACTGTATTGTTATTGTTATAGGATGACATAATTTTGTTCCTAATTTTGTTCCTAATTAAATACATTGCTTTGAACAATAAGAAAAGAAATAAACAAGAGTATTGTTATATAAATCATATGTGCATTATATAGCATATGGTTTTTATGAAAATTTTCATGAACATTACAAAACAAATGTTTTAATAACTTACTAAAAACTACAAAAAGCCAAGCTTTGAACGTAACTTGGTTATATATAAATAGGCTCAAATTAGTAGAAATTTGAAATTTGACCACCAATTACTATATTTGTTAACAATAAATAAAAGATTCGTCTTAACGTCAGCTACAGCGATATGTAATAAAAAATACTTAGTTCTATATTCACTTAAAAAATTAGATGACCATGATTTTTTATTAAAAAAAAAATGTTTTATCATTTTTTTCTATTGGGATTTATAGATGACTGAGTATCGATTAACTGTTGTTGAAAACATTTTCCCACCAGATTATCCGAAATTTTTAAAACATCCGCAGATGCCTTCTTTTGGGTCGCTGATGATAGGCCCAACAGAGCTGTGCATTATTTAGATAAAAAATTATTTGCATTGATACGTAATGTTACGATAAAAATTACTATCTTATTGAAGACGGTCCAAACGATGTCGTGTTTGGACTCATTTTCATCCGGATAAGTTCTACAACTTATTCGTATTAACAATATTATTTTGATTAAAAATATAAAAGATCAAATTGCCAATAATGCTCGATTCTCCATCTGTTTACATTGTAGGCTGTTTGTCAATCTCTGGGTCTCCGACGTTCGGCACCCAACGGGTGTTGTCGGCCGTGTCGTCGAGCTGACAAAAGTTATCCGAAGATTTAGGGTCGCCCCAGACAAGACAGGCAAGATGCCGAAGTTGTTTGGGTGCCCAAAATCGTCACCCATAAGGGCTGAGCGTATCCGTTGGTCGCTTGAGAGGTACTCGATGTGCTCGCAACAAAGGCCAAGTGCCGAAAATCGTCTCATTTGCTACCAGAACCCCAGAACCGTCCACTCCCCTCTACACCCCTAAGATGCAAATGCTGGAGCGTGTCGGCCACGGGCAGGCAACAGGCCACAGACAAAAGTTAGAAATCTCTGCCGACACGGACGCAGTCACGGTGCGGAATTTAATGAAAAAATTCAATATTCGTGTATATCACGATATGAAATACATTCCTTTTCCATAGAATGCGTATGAGGATGGAAATTGTTATTAATAATTATATAATAATCATTTCCATGCATAATACAATTTTGCAATAATTATATGTCAATCATTTTTATTTATTCCTGATTTGCTTTTACTATATGTTTTATACCTATTCGAAAAGTAATGAATGTAAAGATAGATCGAGATTGTTCTTTCCAAGAACGTGAATGGGGATCACATTGAAAACACTGAGAATGAGTCGGATAGCGAATAATAACTGAATGTTATTCGTTCTGAATGTTATAGTTATATATAATAGTTTTTCAATAATTGTTAAAAAGTGTTACTTCGATACTTCCGCTTCGAAATTTCGTTTTTTAATTTTGCGGAGCCTAAAAAATTGCGGTCAGGTAAGACCGGCGAAGGATGCGGCGTTCGGCGATTCAGGTAGCTAATTGCAAGTGCACCGACTGATCGACCGCTATTCACCGGCAGGCTTGGAAAAACCAATGTCCTTTGTACTATGGATTCCATTACCTTTACTGTACACTCGGAGTGCACAACACCCTAACAACAGTTTAGGTAACATATGTAAATGAGATCCCCGATAAAACTGTTTCAGTCAGAACTGTTATATATGTAACAGTTTGAAACAGCTATTTGCAGAACAGTTTCAGTCCCTATCAGAAAAGTATAATTGCGAAGGACAAGGACTAAATAGCCAGTACAAGTTATAATCTTTGGAAGTGAGAACGAACAGACCGATGTACACATATAATGTGTATCAATATATCATTTCTTTCCTTGAGGCTGTCTACATTCTGAATCCTACATGTATTACGTATGACTTTTTAATTAATTTATTAAATACATAAAATGGTACTATTTATTACATCCTGTGTTTCATATTAGGTACTGATATTTTAATTGCAGACAATTAATAAAAATGTGATTATTAATAATCACTGTATTATTTTGTGGAATTAAATACAATGTATTAAAATTCCTCCGTTTAAATACAATGCTTTCTGTTCCTATACTCATTTAAATCTGAATAAATGCTTTTTCAATTTATATAAATAAGCTTTTATTTATTGATAGTAAACAAAATATTGTTTATAATTAATAAATTCATGCACAATTTATGAAAAGATTTGGAGAAAATAACTAATGATTCAATATGTAATGTCAATATATAATAATAGACACGTCGCAACTTGTAACGAATATGGAATCTCGCATAACAACTGTCATTTAGATTTTTGTTGACAATCTTTTAAATATTTTTACAATTTCGTAGCAGAACGTTCAAAGAAGCCAACAACAGTTTATATGAATCAATTTCAAGGTAAAAATAGCCCTAAATAGGTATTTCAATTTTCAACAACAATTATTATTATGTTTACTATCGATAAATTAAAATTTATTTATGTAAATTGAAAAAGCACTTATTCAGCTTTAAAATGAGTATAGAAACAAAAAGCATTGTATTTAAACAGAGATGAAATATTCAGATTGAATTAATCATGTAATGGCTCGTTTGGTTTAGTTTTCCAGAATGCGACTGTAACTTGGAAAGTAGCTGAAATACGCGCTGTGCATTACACGTCAGTAACAGTAAATTGGCAACTATGCGACGAATATTCTCCGATGTGATTTGGCAACTACGCCTTCGATGCCTGTAATTCAATATAATTCCTAAACTCACCACTCTAAATCGTAGAGGGCATACCAAAACCTCTGATTTTTTGAAGAGTCGGTATTTCAGAACGTGAGACACGAAGTCCCATAAGATGATAGGTCTATCCTATACCTCGTCGGTGCCTGTACTAGAACCTGCATCATCTTTTAGCCTGTACTAGAACCTGCATCATCTTTTAGCCTGGACCAGAACTTGGATCATCTTAGGCTGGATCAGAGCCTACATCATTTTTTAACATAGAAATAGCATCCACGCTGGCATTATTTGGCATCCGCAGCCAATATCTAATAGAGAAAAAATTCCGAAGATTATAAAGCACGTTTTACTCTCAAATTAATTTATATTTTAAGTAACTTTTGCAACAATTGAGGTAATAATATAAATTATAGTCATTTAATATTCATTGTGAGGCAGACTTTGAGATCGTGTTCCTTTGTAAGAGAAGAAGAACCGTTCTTTGTAATAATAGATTATGTTAAATAGCATTAAATAAAACTATCTCTTCGTTGAACAACAATTTCGATCATATACATTTTCCTCAAAGCCTTCAAAAGGATTTATGAAAAGATTTCTAGACTGTGTGTAGTCTTGAATAGAACCGCTTGAGATTAATTATAACTTATGTGGGGTGGAAGCAAATGAAGGTAGTGGAGCACTCAGCTATAGAACGACACACGAATATTTACGAGAGAATAAAAGTGGGAAATACATAGTAAGAAATCCGACGTCGCGCTGTCTTGAAAATATTGTTCCATTCTGATACGATCATGGTATGTAAGAAAAATACCGAGAGGGTGGATAACGCGATATGGTTAATTTAAATAAACGTGGGCGTATTGCAAAATACCAAGAGTCTTTATTCAAGACAACCGTACACGACGACAGTCAGGATAAGAACGTCCTGCTGTCCCAAAAATATTAAGCCGTGAGAACGCCTTCGACAGTATGCCTCTTTGTTTATGACACCTCCAACCTAAAGGACTTTCCCTTAGGGAGGGACAACGCGCTGACAAAAACCACATGGCCTGCCTCGACCATTTGCTTATATCGACTTTTCTAACAGGTAGATCGAATTAATGATTTTTTATTTCTTCCATGACACTTTTTTCAGCGTATTTCTTTCTTTTTTCTGATTAAAACATGTACCACGATATAATTGCGATTATAATTTCTCGTGTAATAAGCGATTAAATTTTCGGGCATGAAAGAGGACGGCAAATGCAAAAGAAAGAGAGGCAGAGAGTGGCAGGAACTTTTCTAAGAGTGATTAATGAACAAGACAATGTGATTCCTAAATTTTTAGTTCTATTTGTAAGTAACTTCTATCAACAGATTTATGAGATTTTTCTGGTTAAAATCAAGCCAAACTCGATAGAGTTTCAATCGTATTGTCGTCATCCCGGAAGGAGAACAACTTTAGTGGTTTGATAAAAAGCCTTTATATTGAACTTGCGGACTCACTTTAGGGTAGGACAATTGTACGGATTGAAAAGTGAAAGTTGGCAATGAAACAAGGGATGATCGCTGGCGAGGATGTCTGGTTTTCGTCTATGTCAAGGATGGACTAAAGTCTTGTAGGAAGACGGTTGTATGAGAGAACAGGCAAAAAGGAAAAGAGAAAAGAGAGTGGAGAGGACGGTTAGAAAAGACTGCGTTTAGAAAACTACCATCGCCGGTAAATACAAAATCGGTCGACGATGGGACTCGAGAGCCGTCGCGGCCACAACATTGTCGGCTATATCGGTGTGAGATCAGAAGACCACTACTAATCCAATTACAAAACTTCTTTATTTTTCGTTATTTTTTTATGAAACTTTTACCAACATATTCGTGGCATTTTTCTGATTAAAACGACACCAAATACGATATAATTCCGATGATACTTACCTGTGTAATGAACGAAGAAAGTTGCTTCCCATAACAATTACGTTAACGGAAAATTAGTATAAATGTGATCCGTATTATATCGCGTTTGGTATTATTTTAATCAGCGAGCTGTGATCTGTGCCGGCGGCCGCGACTCTCTGCGGCTCTTTCTTTCCCATACGCTGTCCTTCTCTGTGTTCGAAACTTTTATCGTTTGTTAGACAAGTAAATATCATCGGAATTATATCATTTTTGGTTTCATTTTGTATGCTGTGTATTTTAAATGGGACGCTCGACGAGAACCTCTGATTTCGTATGAGTGTCAGTAAAAGAACGGCGGGACTTACATACAACGAGACTTCACTATTCCAATCCAATTGCAAAACTACTTTATTTTTCATTATTTTTTATGGAACTTGCGCTGACTAATTCGTGGCATTCTTCTGATTAAAATGACACTAAACACGGTATAAATTGAACGGTATCTAGTATTTTTAACTTTTGCCAGCTCGACGAATAAACGGCGACGATGCCCGACGACGCTCGAAGAGCGTCGAACGTCAAAGACGCAGCGACTGATAAACAGCATACAATGTAAGCAGATGGAGAATCGAGCATTATTGGCAATTTCTGATTTTATATTTTTAATCAGAATGATATTGTTAATGCGAATAAGTTGTAGAGCTTATCCCGGTGAAAATGAATCTAAACACGACATCGTTTGGACTATCTTCAATAAGATTGTAATTTTTGTCGTAACATTACGTATCAATAAAAATGGGTCGATTACACTCGAATTTGAACTAATTTTCATCAGGAAAATCCCCTCAATTCACTCGTCACAATTTTATAAAGGTATACAGAAAAATCTAAAAGTTTAACTTTAATTCGTGTGCGATTCTCCATCTGCTTACATTGTATGCCGTTTGTCAGTCGCTTGGTTTTCAACATTCGGCGCTCGTCGGGCGTCAGTTATGTATTCGAGGATTTACTCGAAGCCTTCGAATAAAAGATACAGATAAAAGATGAAAAAATTATTCGAAGTTTGAATACATCCGCTTCAAATAAAAAAATTCTTTTATTCGTCGGATAAATTCTTGTCGAACAAAATTATTTATTCAATACTCGTCGAATAAAGATACTTCTTTTATTCGAACCTTCGAATAACGAATAAAAATTTGGTTCCGTTCTAATCGGAAAAATCTCACAAATACGTTGGTCAAATTTTCGTAAAAGAATAGCTAAAAATAATAAAGTAAAATAATTCTTTGACGAAAGTTTGTTGTTATATGATTCTATGTATAAATAAGTATACTTTAACCTTTATTACTCTGTCAATAGGTAATCCAAATTTGGAACGCTACGCCGCATCTACGATAAGACGGTTGGGTGAGTAAGAAATAAATATTGGCTATACAATGCACAAATAATTTTGTTATACGATATACACAAATCATTTTTTTCTAATAGTAATATTTATCAATACAGTACATTATATGAATCAAAAGTTTTCACATTTTCATGTTTCACTAATAATCGATCATTTTGAGAAAAATAAATAAGTTGTGAACTCCATCGTGTGGTAATATTTCACCCGGGGAAGAAAACTGGCTGGGTAATTTGCCTAACAAAAAAATATAGTTAGAGATATCCGTTCGCGTCGTCACAGGGCCGCTGACCGATCCGTTCTACCTCGCACGCAAAAGCGCCGGTGTACAGTCAGGTGTCTCGCGGAAATCGGAGCGCTCCGATCGAGGAGGCCCCACGCGAATTCCGCACCGAATTTAAATGCCTACAATCGTAATAAACCGTTCACCCATCATTTAACCGTTTGGGCATGTTATAAATAATTATTTAAAAAATTGTTTGAAAAAATTCGCAAGAGTCTTTAGTCTTGTTTACAATTCACTTTTTGACCTTATTAGTTTTTTTCTAATTATTTAGTCTAATTCATTGCAAAGATTTTCTATTTGTTTGGATCCTGTATCATCCCGGCCAAGGTTGAATAATTTTATATTACAGGTATATGTAGTGAACATTTTTCCCCCGAAATGTTCCGACCTGAGATACAGTCACATCCAGTTGTAAGAAGAAGATTGAAAAGGAATGCTGTGCCCAAACCATGGGGACTACATCGAGAACAAGAGGAACAAGAGGAACAAGAGGAGCAACAACGTAATAACAACGTAATATTGGATGAAAACATGAACGGAGGAGACGAAGACTATTATATGACACAAAAATTATTTCAAGAAAGTGAGGACATTATTTCGGAAGAAGAGGAAGAAAATCTGAATATGCAAAATATACAAGAGAATATTAATGTGCCTATGCGGACCTATTCAAGGCGGCCATTACATTTCTCAGAAAATGAGGAAGATGAAATGGAATGGACCAGAATGGAACCGTCCACAAGTTCTCCTGCACGAACAAACAAATCCGTGCAAACTTCTCCTTCAACAGGATTCAGGGTAAAAAATGTCCTGACAAGGGAGAGCCTGATAAGAGAGAACAAAAATTTGAAGACGCAATTAAAGTATCTCAAGAAAAAAATTCGAAGAGTCATCGAAGACAGAGATGGCACTAAAAAGAAAATACAAAAACGAGAAACTGTCGACGAATTTTTAAATCGGCACAAGTGTGTCAACAATGTTGCACGGACCATGGTAAAATTACAGTTGAAGAAGAACAACGTGCAGTACACAATGGAGGAACAGGATTTGGCGAAAATGATATTTTATAATTCCCCATCTGCATACAACAAGCTGAGGAAAAGTGGCTGTCATCTTCCAGCAGAAAGCACAGTGCGAAGATGGATTGCAATCCATAATTTGAATACTGGATTTGCAGACAACATCTTCAATGACATCCAGACGCGCCTATCCCAATTTCCATTGGAACAGAGGCTATGTGCGCTAAAATGGGATGAGATGTTCATCAAGACATGGGAAGAATATTCGGCTTCCCTATATCAAATAGAAGGACTCGTCGATTTAGGAATTTTGGGTCGACGTGACGAAAAAGCTCGTTACGTTTTCGTCTTTTGTGTCGACAGCATCAGCGCTGAAAATAGATGGAGGCAGCCATTGGCCTATTTCCTGGCAGGAAAAGGAGGACTAAATGCAGAAGATATTATTAATCTACTGTTTATATGTCTGCGACGACTGAAAGAGAGTGGAGCACATGTCAAGATTTTAACATGCGACCAGTGCGCCACGAACCAAAAAGTCTACAAGACTTTACGAGCAACCGAAGACAATCCGTCTTTCACCTACGAGGGAATCACATATTACGCAACATTCGATTTCCCTCATCTAATTAAGCGACTAGTGGCGCAATTGAGGAAACACGGAAATGTATACGTTAAAAATGAGAGTATCATTTCGTTTTCCGACATGTACGCAACATGGAATTATGACAGGACGATGAACTCCTCACGATTGCTGCCGCACATTACGCAAGTACATATACATCCAAATGCATTGGAAACAATGAATGTTAAGCGGGCATTCCAAATGTTTGGAAGAAGATTTGCTGCAGTAATAGAAGTTGCGGGCCATGATCCAAGAGGACTCAAAGAACAAAGTACGACGTGGGAAAGGACGGCAGAATATATTAAAAGAATGGATAAATTAATAGATTACTGCAATTGCTATTATATTAACAGCAATTGCAAAAAGAAGCCTCTTTGCAACCGGCATGACGACGTGTACAAGACATTAAAAGATACGATGGATTGGTCGAAAACGTGGAGTCTTTTGCCATATACACCAGATTCATGGTATATGAAAAGACCGCCCTGCTTCAAGGGTCTAACCCAGACTCTGAGGGCATTTTTAAGCGTTTTCGATTCTATTACCAAGGAAGAAGTCACAAAGAACTTCCAGTTTGCTATAGGATTAGCAAATCAAGATTCCGTAGAACATTTGTTTTCAAAACTACGGCAGCGAGGGGGATTTAATTTTAATCCAACCTCTCGTATGGTCCGATTGAATTTACGGCACATAATGTGCTCAAAATTAATAAAAATTGGAGATCGGACAAATACACAAGAAGAGGACGAAGAAACTCGAACATTGAGTAAAGTTGAAAACTTGATTCCCACCCAAAATAATTTTATAGTGGGTGAGAATTTCCAACCAGGCGAGGAAGACGATGGAGCGTTGGAATGCGCAAGGGATTTTCATCTCAATAAACAACAGGAGACAACTTCTGCCGGATCAAGTAAAGAAACATCGTTGTACGAGTTGACTTCAATAACATATTTCGGGGGCTATATCGTGCATCACATAATGCGACATTATAATTGCACTGATTGCCGCGATATAATGATGAAAACGCCGTTGGACGTGATGGAACCTGCAGAGGAGTATATTGGAAGCAGGGAATATTCAGACGACGACGACGACGATGAAGAAGGACCTGATGTTTCAAAACTGACAAGACCTACGGAGGAATTTGTGAAAATAATAACAATGCAGTTGCAAATATTTAACGACCACTGGAAGATATTTTGGCGGCAGAAAAATGTATTAGATCATTTATACACAACGGCAATAGAAATGATCAATGTTCAAGATCCGGCTTGGTTTCAAGAAAACAATAACTGCTACAAACATAGAGTAGCAGCATTAAGACATCTATATAAAGTCAAATTACATGACCAAGCACGGAAGAGAAACGAAGAGGAAAAGTCTCTCTCGAAGCATCGCAAGCTCAAAACGGTATTAAACAAATAATGAGCTTCTGTCAATCTCTTTACGGCTATCCGAACTCGCGTTGAGGTGGACCGAGTAGTTGAAACGCGAGCCAGGAGAAGCTAGGATTCAACACAGGGAGAGAGAGAGAGAGAGAGAGAGAGAGAGAGAGACAAAGAGAGAGAAAAATTCATCTAAAAGTTCAAAAAAGAAGTCGTCTTGATTTGCCGCCGTCTTCCTTCAATTTCAAGAAGTCTTCCTCAGTCGCAAATCTCTGTACGGCTATCCGAACTCGCGTTGAGGTGGACCGAGTAGCTGAAACGCGAGCCAGGAGAAGCTAGGATTCAACACAGGGAGATAGAGAGAAAGAAAGAGAAAAATTCATCGACGAGTTCCGAAAAGAAGCCCTCTTGATCTGCCGCCGTCTTCGTCCAATTTCAAGAAATCTGCGACAAATCCAGAAACGAGTCATCTTCCGTTCATGTACGAGAGTAAGTTCAAAATATTCTACAGTCTTGACATAATCCTTTTCACCTTGTGCACACTGACCTCTGTCCTCATTTATTTTATTGTTATACTGTTGTGCTAATGCTATGAAAAGATCCTAATTCCGCCATTTTTCTTCCTTGTGTTGCAGATAGATCATGGCCGCTCCGTTAAAAGTTTGCACCAAAGAAGAACAACGAGCAGTGACCCGATTCCTCTGGTCGGGAGGTATCAAATGTTTAGAAATTCATCAAACATCGCACTTCTTGCATGCTGTTTTGCCGCTCGCTCAGCTGACTCCTAACGCGAAGGTGATGTGCGGGGCAACGGCCGCTACATCTAAACATTCAGCGGCTCTCGTTAAAATGTTGTTCGATCTCCTCTTACTTTTATAAAATTAGTTTTATAAATTTTATTATAAATTTATTATAAATTTTTATTATTATTCTGTAATGTGTATTGTGTTCAGCCTTATATGTTTATTATTTATAAGTAGTTACTTATTGTTATTTATTATTTAAACAACTTTTATATAAATAAATTTGTATAATGTTTCTTTATTCATTATTTGAATTATTATTTCAATAATGATTTATTATAAAAACAATTGTTTAAACAAATAAATTTTTATGATGTATAGAAATTTGTTTCTATAAAAAAATTATTTTCTCATATCCTAGTCTGTTTTAGCCTTATCGTTCGTGAACAGCTATTGTGCCGTCGCGTCGCGCCACAAGACAACGCGTCCGCGACAATGTTGCTTACTTGCCCGTAGACTAGACTGAGTGCAATGCATTTTCGGTGTCAAAACATATGCCGAATAAACTCCTTTTGTTTTCAAGGTTTCTGAACATTACGAACGTTAAATTGAGTAGAATGAGAAGAATACAAAAAGTTAGGACGTGCAGGTCGCAAGAAGTGTAGAGTGTAAGTCATTGGATTTATTATGTTAAATGTCTACATCAGGGCTGCTTAACTTGTTTTTCGTCGCGAGCCACACAACGCTCTCACCATTCGCCAATACCCGCTCCATGCATTCCCCCTCTACACTCTTCTCGGAATGAAGGAAAATCGATTGAAAACAAAATTATAAACAAATGCCGAGAGATCTTGTTGTCTCATTCTGCCGCGCTTCCCTCGCTTTCTTACTTCGTTGCAACCAATCCCCTCCACCAACGTCCATCGCGTAGAGAGGAGCATTAGCGAAACGGAGCGCGGCAGAATGAGACTGCTACGACTCTCCTTTCCCCTGTGACAGCCTGCTTGTGCGACGACATCGTACGCAATGGGGGTTTCTTGTCGAAAAAGGAAGATCGCGGAAAGAGCCACCAGTTAAGCAGCCCTGGTCTACGTAATACAGGAAAACATAGGGTAGCATTTGAAAAACTTAAATCGACTTAAAAATTTCCTGCACAACCTACCCTACAAAAAAATAACGTACACCGTATTATGTCCCCCTTCGTATCAAACAAGTTATTTCTAAACTTTTTTTGACAGGTGAGGTCTTTCACGAGATATTTCAATTCTTTTAGGTAAATGAAACACCCTGTATATTGGATTTCAAATCATTGTAATCATAATCATTTGTATAATTCTTTTATGCATACTACTTTGGCAAGATCAAAAAATAAAAACTATTTGTTTCACATTTTCAGAAATGTCGCACGAAGCAGTTTCTAATGCATGGTAATGTCGCATGTCGGTTTGGTTGCAATGTAGTTCTGATTCACGCCATAGGCTAAACAAAAATTAAACGGATTCTGATCGGTGCTAAAAGATGATGCAGGTCCTGTTCCGGGCTAAAAGATGATGCAGGTTCTGTTCCGGGCTAAAAGATGATGCAGGTTCTGTTCCAGGCTAAAAGATGATGCAGAAAAAGTGGGGACACTAAAACCCCGGGCGTGAGCACTCTCATTCCTCTCTGATATTACACATCCAAGTTACGCCGAAGACGCTAAATTATACAATGACTATAAATTTATGTATACGCGATATACACGACATAAACGACTTTAACCGACTCCGCGCTGCCCATCATAAAAAAAAATAACCAAAATTTGGCGCATGACGCGGTCAGAGCCAGCGTCTTAATGCAACTACGGTTCATCGAAACATGAATAACCGGAAAATCCGCCGCAGGAAGGTCCGATCGACCACGACAATGTAACGTAAAAATGGACCAAATATTTGAAGGTACAAGAAAACTACAGATTTATTAAAACGGAGTTACAATTACGGAGGTTCAGTCAAGATTAACTGCCCTGGGAATGTTCCCGTACTTATAGTTAAATTTATTGGTGAGTAATGATTTTTAGTGTCGATTCGGAGAATGCTGTTATGCGCAGTTGAAATAGAGATGATTCTACATAATGCATTTTTTTGGGTCATTAGTATCGAGTCGGCGAATGCTGTCGTGTGCAGGTGATGTGGAAATACAGATGATCCGGCATATTCCGGGTTGTTGCCCTGTCGTGTTGAAATACAAGTGATCCGGCATACTTCGGGTGTTACATACCCCCCTCCTTAGATTGATTTTGGTCCTCCAAAATTTTACTTTCTCTTGAGAATGGACTTGTGGAATCTTGCTCTACCTGGTTCGAATGTAATATGCCTATTTCCTGTATCGGAAGAAAACTCTATTACCGGTACCTCTGTACAAATGTTTAGCGGCGCTAGAGGTACAGGTGCCGGTGTTACATTGTTAATGGTTTGCGTATTGTTCTTAGTCTTACGAAATAATGAATGGATACAAAGTATTTTAGGTAAACAATTAAAGATTCTTATTTTATTTAATACATATACTCTGTAACGCCGTCCCTTTTTCCACGCTTGTTGAGGCGGGAAGCGGGGACGACTTCGGGAATTTACGGGCGTGGACGCCGGGCCGCGCACGGCCGTGACAATACGCGGTCCTCCCGGTACAAAGGCTATCTCGAGGGTCAACCTCGATTCTCACGAAATCAGATGTCGTATGTTCGGGCGCCAGGCACCGGACGGGTGCCGCACAAAATACGCGGAGGGCACCCTCGAGAAGCCGAGATAGAAAGTAGCACGAATCGGGTCCAAGGGTCGGACACGGAGGGATCGAGGACAGCCCTCACGGCAGGGCGGATCGCGTAGGGCAAAAGAACGTGGTAGACAATGTGGCTCGATATGGTATTTATTACGATACGATAAATACAGGTGCGCGGCCACGTGGCCGCTCCCGGAGCCCGCGCTCTCATACACTTTTGCGGCCGGTGTTGTGCTCGCGGCGCGTGTCGGTCGATATTATTCAATGTCCGCGCGCGTACAGTTTCACGGTACGCTAAGGGCCCCGAGGGGCCATATTCTGCGGAGCGCAGGTGGACGGCGCAATACGATGACTGTCGTGGATCTACGTCGCGATACGGTGTTCTTATCGCGTCAAACAATACGACAAAATCTCGAGAATACGATCGGCGGTCGATCAAGCTACGACTTCGACGGCGTTTACCCTCCCCGAGGAAGACTTCCCGAAAGTTATTCTACCATGCTTTCCCGAAATTCTCCATAACACCGTCGGTACGGCGCGAGTTCAACGGCTCGAGACGGCTTTCGTCTTGGCCCACAAAGGTTGGAGAACGCGACGGCTGCTTACGCCTCGACGAGGAGAGCCGTCCCGTTCTCACACTAAATTTCCCCACTAAATTTTCCCCGATAACCTCTCCGAACCAACTTGCACGAATTTCACTCCAGAAAGGAGCGTTAGACTGAAGGAGGAACCACTGCGTGGACTTACCGTGTTCTCGATACGCGTCTCGCTAGGTCGTTGTCGAATCTGCCCTGTGATTGCCGCAACCGGTGGCTCGACAATCCCCGGTTCTTTCTTGGGGCACTTTTCCGCACGAGTCTCGATATACAATATTCGCGTATTCGCGATAATGACCCAGAGGGTACTCGGTGTTCGATAATCGCGTACTCGCGGTAATTACTCGGGGAATATTTTCCAGTTTCGGCTGGGAACGGCAGCGATAGCAAGCGGGCACGGAATTTCGACAATCGTCTTCGCGTGGTCGCACGACAGTGGTCCTTCGATTCTAGTCGCGCGATCGCGAGGACTTCCGTATCCCCACTCTCGCGCGCTAGTATCGATTTTCTCCTAATGGGGCGCGCTGGTTGCAAGTTTCTGGGAAAGCAGGGGCGCGATCTCGACGGGTCCCTGGGCCCCGGACCCCCGCGATAATCTCTGTGAACTCGCGGAGACCAAGAGGTCAGTCTAGCTCTGACCTGATGAGGCGGCGGCACTCCCTTAGTTGAAGCCCATATTCCAACTCTAAGGTGAGGCGGTAGCAGATCTAGGGCGATTCTCTTTGATCGCCGTTGGTCGTCAGGGCTTCTGTCTCGCCGCTCGCCTCCAGGTTGTCCGGCCTGAGTGCGTTGCCTCATCCTTCCGCCAATGTACCGGTACCGGGTTTTCTTTTATTATGGTTGTGTTGGCCGAATTTCGTCGAGTGTTCCTCCTGTCATTTACCCTGGAACTTGCCCCGCTCGGCACGCGAAAAATTCGTTAGCAATCGATATCGGATCGATACTACGCTTCCTCGGGGAACACCCACGCCTTCCTGCGGTCGAAGTCGGCGCCAAAAGGGCAGCCCGGTCCCTCCGATACTCAGGGGTAGGCGGACCAGTGACGTCGCAAAATTTGCAACGTCACAACTCCTAATAGTCCAAGGGAAACATAGCCTGCTATTTGTAGTGTTGTGAGTCCCCAGTGTTTAATGCTTTCGATTCTATGTGAATAAGTCAATTGATTTGTCCTGTCAGTTATTTGGTCTAAAGTATTCTGGTAGCTGTTAATGTTACTGAAGATTTTTGGTGTGTTTTCTAAAGTGTCTAGTATCAAATGCAAGCTGTGTCATTTCCTAATGGTATGGTTTTAATCCTGATCTCGTACGTTATGTTAATTTTCGTAGCTCCTATGTTCATATGGTTGTCACCGTATATTAAGTCACATGTTTCAACAGATCGCAACAATGATGGTTTTTTGAGTTTAATAGTTGTTGTTGTCTTTCCACAAATTACATTGATTTCGAATGGTTTCTCTGGAATGGCTATGTATTGATTTTCTGCTTTTAGAGGTATAAAAGTGATTTCTTCTATCTTGAATACTATATACTTGCAGGTGTTTATACTGTTTCCAAAATTTATGAGCTCCGAGGCACAATCGTGTCTCGCTGTTCTATCATGTATCGGTTGGTTTTGCTTGCAAAGAGTTATACCTGCCTTAGTTTTACAATATTTTTCTAAGTATTCTGCGTCTACGTTCGTATAGGTAAGCCCTGATGTAAAATAAATTGGATGTTCTACGAGCGGTGCTAAAAATGCATTGTTACGTTTACTCGGTATGGGATATATGTGGACTATATCCCATTCTGTGTTAATCATTAATGGTACAGAGATTTTGAAGAATATTTTGTTATTGAGTGTAAATACTTTGAGTGCGGCTATGTCTAGAATAAATTGAAAATTTTCTGTCTTAGGTTCTATAGCGGAATTAAGTGCCTTATGTGCCAGAGCTTTGCCAAAATTGTTTATGAAAATTTCGTGGTCTATGATCTGTGGACTAATTATGCCTTGTTTAGCCATTAATATTACGTTAAGGGTTTCGTCAAGTTGAAATTGTAAGTCGTATATAGCGCTTTCTGTTCTGATAAATAGTTCTGTGATCCATTCTTCTCGATCGATTACTCGTTCGAAATGTTTAAATTCTGAATTCAAACTCTCTATGCGTTTGATTCCGTCCGAGCTTATGATTTTTCTAATTAAAGTGGTTTGATTGCTTACAATGGTTTTTAGTTCGTTTCTTTCGATAAACAGTTTGTCAATATTCGCATTTATTAATTCTAAATCGTTGTTGTCTAATGTACCGAGTAGGCTCTTGGATACTGATCCTATAATATTTAATAACCCTCTTTTATATCTACGATGCGTGATTAATTTTAGGTGTAGTGCTAAGCTATCTAATTTGTTTATTCGCTCATTTAGTGAATCAACCTCGTTTTTTAGTCTGCAAGCTCCTTTACATCGTTCCTGAATAACCTTAGTATACATCTTAACTTGATCAAGCCTTACAAATACATCATCTATGTCTAGTCCTATGAAAATATCTACTTCTGAGTTATACAAGTACGCTTTATTTATTTCCTCATGGAATATGGAACTATCCTCTAAGGGTACTAAATCTAATCCGTATACGAGGTTTCCGGTAAAGGTGATGGTGATCGTCCTGGAAAGTAAGGTTTTAATCGGTACCGTGTATCTTTTTGACTTGATTGTCTACAAAAATTTCATAGTATGGTGTGTTGATTCGTTGTATCCTATATGGCCCTAACCATTCAACATCTAGCTTGTCTTCTTTATGGTCGTTGTGTATTAACACAAAATCTCCTTCTTTAAATATTGCCTGAGTCCTGACAATCTTTCTTTGTTGGTCCCTTTGATATCTCTTTTTACTCTTCAACAGAGTGTTTCTAGCCAATGTTAAATATCTATTAATTGTTTTTGCCAAAGTGAAAACATTTCATCATAGGTGAAACCTGTGGTTCTCGCGATGGATGAGGGTAGGTTAGCTTTTCTACCGAAGGTGAGTTCGAAAGGTGTAAAGCCAGTTGCTTCATGAATAGAAGTATTGTATCCTAGACAAATGAAGTTCAGAATATCGTCCCATTCCTTGTCACTGTCATGTAAGCTAGTTCGTATTAAATCTTTTACCGTAGCATGAGTTCTTTCTAAGGATCCGTTGGATTGGGGATGGAAGGATGTGGTCTTTACGTGTTTGATTTTAAATGCTTCCTCGAATTTCGTCATTAGTTCGCTAATAAAGTTTTGTCCCTGGTCGGTGAGTATCGTTTTAGGTGCTGAAAATATGTATATGTAATGGTCTAATAATACGTTAAGTATCGATTCTGTCTGCTGTGTTTTTAGTGGTACTAGTATGAGATATTTCGTTAGGTCATCGTGTATAGAGAGTATAAATTGATTTCCTTTCTTGGTTTTTGTCATTGGGCCTATAATGTCCATAGCTATCTTGTCGTTCGGTTCAATTGGCGTGTCCGATATTACTGGCATTTCTTTGGGTCTGATTCTTGTTAATTTTTCCTTTTGACAGGCGTCGCATCTCTTTACATAATCTTCTATCTTCTCCATTAGGTGTGGTATTTTGAATTTATCCTTTATTCTCTGGTAGGTCTTCTGTATTCCGAAGTGTCCGGTGGCGTCGTTGTGATTTTTTTTCAATATCGTCTCTATTTCTTCTTCCGTCAGTTTTCGTATCGGTTCCCATGCGAAGTAGATCGTTTTATATCGGTCGTTGAAGTACATTAGTATGATCTTGATCCTATTTTTCTCAATTTCGGTGTAATGATAGGCGGTCTTAATTGACCAGGAAATTGATAGCGGCAATTTGAAACGGATGAAAGAGATTTGAAAGATAGTTGGAAGGGCGAGCAAGAGAGCAAGAGTGAGAGAGAAAGAGTAAGAGAGAAATAAAGATGGAAGGATAGGCGAATTGAACGAATGAAAATGGAATGAATGAGTAATGGATATTGAATCTGCGATAAATAGGTTTAATTGCACTTGAAATTATATTACAAGATTGTCTTATCAGACGCGATGTAACAAGAAATAGAAAACAATAAAGAGAACTCTAGAAATATGTTTAAATGCGCTGACTGAGGCGAAAAGAGAGCGAGTCGTTGTTCTCTCTCTCTTTTATTGGCTCGATCCTTCTGGAACTGTCGATGCGCGTCAATGCTTCCGGGTTTGCATTCGTGATCGTTCCAGAAGGATCGCGAAGGAATTTGGCCTATTACGCTTCTTGGTGATACACACGCAATTTCCGCGCGCTGCTCATTGGCCGATGTGTCAGTCAGATCGCGCTGTCTATTCGGCGGGATCGCGGTGTCTATTTGGCGGGATCGCGCGGTGTCGCGGAGGCAATATGGCGTTCGCGCGCCAATCTCGAACATTCGGTTAGTGCCTTGTCTCCGATTCCAATCTTCGTATTTTTCTGCAGTATTTTGTATATCTTCTTCAGCCAGTTTGTTTTGTCGTAGTTGCCTAATTCCGTCTTGGTTAGCTGATAGAACGTATGGTCATTTGGTACCATCTTTAAACGTGCTGGTATTGCTTCATCTTTTTCCCATTCGTCGATGGTTTTGAATTTCGGGATCTTCTTCGTCTTGTTGCGTGGTGATTGCATGTACTCTTGACAACGCGTCCGCGGCTGTGTTATCCTTTCCTTTTGTATATTCGATCTCGTATTCATACTCTTCCAATTTCAGTCTCCATCTCATTAACCTTGAAGAAGGATCTTTGCAGTTGTTTAACCATTTGAGTGCCTGGTGGTCGGTGCGTATGATGAACTTTCGTCCTAATAGGTATTGTCTCAGTCTCTTTACTGCCTATACGATAGCCAATAATTCTTTTTCTGTTGTCGTGTAGTTTCGTTCAGGTGCATTAAGTGTTCGCGATATATAACAACATGGGTGTCCGTCTTGTGATAGCACTGCTCCTATACCTTCGTTACTGGCGTCTGTCGTTAGAGTGAATTGTCTGTTAATGACTGTTTATGATTTTCTTATTGAGCATGTCATTCATTTGCTTTTCGATTTCCTGCTTGTGACATTCCGGAGGTCTATACGATTTGGTATTAATAATCTTATTTTCTTTCAGAGTTATAGTGTGTTTAGCGAGGTTAGTACAGGGTAGGGTATCGGTTTCTAAGTTGAACACGTCTAGGTAATGGATCAAAATTTTCTCAATAGGTTCGCGGAGATTTTTCACTATATGACTTGTTCTCACTATGGTTTTAAATTTTGCAATCTGGTCTATTTCGTTTATGTTATAAATTTGGTTAGAGATATCTTTGTTTGTCTCACCAAAGTTGAAGAAGCATACTCGCGTTGGTTTGCCTTCGAGATAGATTGTCTGAACTTTGACTTCTCCTGGTTGTACTGTGGCTGGTTTCTGAAAATATAGCACGTTGTCGTTAAGCTTGATTTTATCATTAGAGATTTCGTATTGATAATTTTCTAAGCAAGGTAGCCCTATGATTCCGTCTTCTATTAAAGGAAAGTTGTCTGGTAAAACAAAAAATTGATGTGATTGGTCAAAGATTCGAATTTTAACGTATCTGTCTGTAGTGTAACGGTCTTGTCCCATGAAAAATGTTCGCGGTTCTGTCTTGTTTATAACGCTATAGACTTTTGATTCTTTAATTAAATTAATTCCTGCTCCTGTCTCGATGAGGTGTATCCGTCTTCCTTCTGATGTATCGAATATGGTGGTAAGAAGTCTTCCTGTCGTTGTGTTGACTCGGATTCTTGATCGTTCTCGATCTTCACTCTGTTTACCCGTGGTGGTAGGTTTCGTTGACTGGCTGACGGAAAATTTCCATTTGGACACTGGTTGGCTATGTGTCCCAATCGATTGCACTTGAAGCATTTCATCATCGTGTGTTCACCTAACGGTGTTCGTTCGAGACGGTTGAAACTGCTTGCTGCTGCTGACTGCGCGATTGCACGTACCGTGGGTTGTCGTTCGTCGTAGCGTCTTGGTTGTTGTTGAATAGCGAAGCGGTTGGTGTTCGCTGCTCGTTCTGATCGGGATACTGCTGGTCGCTTTCATTCGTTTTGCTCTTCTCGTAGGTAGCGTTCGATTTCCGCCGCTTTCTTCTCGGTTTCGGCTAATGATTGAGGTTCGTTTGCCAAAAGCGTTCGTCCTATGTCTCTTCTTAGTCCTTTCAGATAGATTCTATTCACTTTCTTCATTGTCGTTTCCATCATTATGCGCCTGGTTATTGGTTGCGGATACTCGTTGGTAATGGCATATGTAAGTTTGTTCAATACGCGTCTGAATCTGATATTAAAATTCTGTACACTTTCTTCTCTTCCTTGCTTGATTTCCCGTAGTTGCTCACTGTATTCGTCTGTGGTTACCTGAGTTGCCACGTTCGATCGTAATGCCTCGTATAATTCACCAAAAGATTCTATTGGTAAATTTCGTATCCCTTGCGCTGCTTTCCCAATGATTTTTTCTACTTTGATGGCTTTTAACAGCAATTCTTTTTCGGTACACATGTTGCGCATGCAACGTACCTCTTTGATCAAATCCTCTACCCCAATATCATCATCTCCGTTTAGCGTTGGAATATACCGTATAGCATTCTTAGCTCGTAGCGTTGGAGTACGGTCTGTCGCTTGTTCAGAATCTTCTTCGTTCAAATTATTAATTGTGACTATCGGTGGTGCTGTTCGAGTTGTGGTTTCGATATTACGTCTAGTTTGCCAAGCTCGTTCTTGTTGTATGGCTGTACTTGCACCATCTTCGTCTGATATTAAGGATCCGAAATCGTCGGTCGCCAATGTTCTAATACTCACGCCCATCCGTAGATCAGCGAGGTTCTTGCCGAGGATCTCTATTTCCCTAATACGTCTTTTATTTTCTTTGTCAGCTTGTTTTGTCAGTACCACAATGTTTTGCATAGCATCTAGGATTGCTCTTAGATTGGGGTCTACACTTGTAGAGGTTGAAGCTTGTTCTCCGTCTCTTGTCATTATTGTAACTTTTCCGTCGTCTCAATCTTAACTGCTGATGCTACTACGTCTTACGCGGTAACGAGTAAATGAAGCCAGAGTTTTTACCTTAGTGATTGCCGTAGCACGGGGCTGTTCCGTAGAAAGCTCCAAATCGACTGGTTCCCTGGATTCGTTATAGTGCAGTTGTCTTCAGAGTTGACCGTAGTCCCAAGGAGTGGCTCTTCCGTAGTAGAGTTGTCGTTGGTTTACTTGAAGATCGATTTGCACTATCCTGGCAGGATCGCCAAAATGTAACGTAAAAATGGACGAAATATTTGAAGGTACAAGAAAACTACAGATTTATTAAAACGGAGTTACAATTACGGAGGTTCAGTCAAGATTAACTGCCCTGGGAATGTTCCCATACTTATAGTTAAATTTATTGGTGAGTAATGATTTTTAGTGTCGATTCAGAGAATGCTGTTGTGCGCAGTTGAAATAGAGATGATTCGACATAATGCATTTTTTTGGGGTCATTAGTATCGAGTCGGCGAATGCTGTCGTGTGCAGGTGATGTGGAAATACAGATGATCCGGCATATTCCGGGTTGTTGCCCTGTCGTGTTGAAATACAAATGATCCGGCATACTTCGGGTGTTACAACAACGTCGCATATATAACTTCAAAACGTTGAACGACGCGACACGCGCACAACAACCCCGGGCAAAAACCGCGCGCGCGAAGGACGCGACGTCCTTGTACACGAGCGCGCATACCACGACGCAAAACACGCGTGGCCCGCGGGCGAAACGCTCGCCAAGGGCAAATAAGCCAACACAATGACGCAGCGGGCACGGCACGCGTTCAGAACTACAAAAAGAAAACGCCTCTCCACGAAAACAGCGCAATGAACGACGCGAAAAAGGCACAGCAACCGGGGCTAAAAACGCGCGCGCGAAGGACACGACTTCCTTGTACACGAGCGCGAATTAAACGACGCAAAACGCGCATGGCAACCGCGGGCAATACGCTCGCCAAGGGCAACAACGCAACACAATGGCAATGCGGGCACAACACGCGTTCATTATAGAAGAAGAAACGCCCCTTAACGCAGAAAACGCGACAGGGCAACAACTATATACACGCAGGGCAAACGCACGGAATCACATCGCATAAAAAAATTATGACGCACGCACAAGCGAATTAATTAATATAAACTACGCGACATAATACGAAACACGCGCGACCGGTACAAGAACGCACCGGCATGGTAAAACTGCACACATCACAAAACGTGGTTTCGGCTCGACGGCCGGCGAGACCCATTGTCCCGCGACGATCCCATTGTCGTCCTGTCGGCGGCAGCAACGCCTGCAAGGCCGGCAAAGTGGATAGGCGCCGGTGACGACGACCTCCTGCACGACCCTTCGCCGCTGTCCATAATTCGGCGTACAACGCCGTGCCGATGATGAACCTTCATCGTGGCTGCTCCGTCCCGCTGCCCACCGTCCCTCCAAACGTAGTCGGGGTCACCAGTTATGGGAATGGTGATGGCCAAAGGCTGGTGGTTTCCCCGTGAGGATGAAGGGAACCCGTAATGATGGCCAAAAGCCACTGCGTCTGCACGTTCTAGCAGCTGGCAGACGAGAGCCGTCTGCTCCCTCGTAAGGATGGACGGCAAAAATCGCGGGCGCCCGAACAGGGGCGCCGATACTCGATGCAACGACTACTCGATTCAGCAGCTGGTGGACGAGAGAGCGAACGGAACAATCGTAACCGGCGTCTTGCCGGAATCGCTCGCAAGCGCAGGCGCAGTCGCGCGGGCAGCGCTGCACATGCGCCAACGCATGCTCGTCCCCACAAAGTCTGTAGGGGCTTCGTATGTTTCCGCTCCTTGCCGTGGCGCTAGCGTCATTGTTACTAGCGCATGCGATTGGCAAGAGCGTGTCACCCCTCTAGACTCTGCGTGCTTAGCGAGTCGCGGCATTTTGCCGCCATCGAACATTCTATCTTCCCCATTCGACCGTTGTCGCTTGGAATGGTCAGACGCAATAAAGTTGTGATACCATAACACTCAACAGTGATTTTCTACCGGTTTCCCTTTCCCGGCGGTAGTAGGCCGCAGACTAATAACTTACTAGTCGTTATCCTACAAGTCTGACGAAAGCTCAGTGACTGGCAATGGATGTTTTCGTGTTTTTTTTTATAAGGGAAAAGTTTCACCCCTCCAGTGTACCCAAAATGCATTTTTGTTGCAGAAGAATGAGCAGGGATTTTCAGAATTTTATTCCACACCTTGTCCATATACTAGCAATATACTTGTAAAAAGGGAAGAAAGACTAAGAACTAGAAATAAGACTTTAGAAGGCCCCTATTCGCCTTCGCTTACGACCTCTGATATCCCTTAAACTATGTACGTGAAGGAAGAAGAATGACCAGGGATTTCCAGAATTTTATTCCAGACCTTGTCCATATACAAGCAATATACTTGTAAAAAAGGAAGAAATACAAAGAACTAGAAATAAGCCTTTAGAAGGCCCTTATTCGCCTTCGCTTACGACCTCTGATTTCCCTTAAAATATGTACGTGGATACTAACATACAATTGTCAATTTATTACCAAATGTCGTGAATAGTCATTCAGAAACTTCGTTACTGGGATGCGACAATGGCCATTGTCACGTTTGTAACAGACCTGGATTCGCCAGGCCTGTTACGAACGGACTCGCGCCGCCGCGACCACCCCCGAACATAGCCGACGAACCCCGAACGACACCGATCCCCGAGCTTCGCGCCCCGCGCCTAGAAACCGGCACTGGCGGGAAACGGAAACCGCCATTGCTCCCGAAACTGGTGTCTCGGATCTGAGACGTCACCGGAACTTCCGCCGCGAACCACCCCGCGCCGAGCCCCCTGCCCTAGAGCGACGAGGGCATAAAGGGGACCCCCGAGCAGGCACGGGCCTCTTTCATTCGCTAACCGTCGCGCTACGAGTAGAAAGTACACAGACACATACACACGTACACGTCGCTACGGTACCGTCTCAAGTAAGTAGCCACATATCCCACCGTTTTCTCCCCGCAGCCTGGCACACAGCGGTGGCCACTTCCCGCTTCACTAATCCCGCGATGGCACACATCCGTGGCCATTTCCCGTTCCGTTAACCGCCTCCCGGAACACAGCCGTGACCATCCCCGTTCCGTTCACCGTATCCTGGCACACAGCAGTGGCCATTTCCCCGTCCCGTTCACCGTATCCTGGCACACAGCGGTGGCCATCCCCGTTCCGTTCACCGTATCCCGGTACACAGCCGTGACCATCCCTGGTCCCGTTAATTCTCCGATGGCACGCCGCCGTGGCCATTCGCAACCCGAAATCACATGCCGCGTGGGCGAACCGCCGTTGCCCGTTTGCCGACACGATGGACCGCGACCCCGAGACCACGCGCCGCGATAACACGGCCCGAACACCGCCCGCCGCGATAACGCGCCCCGATGCCGCGCGCCGAGATAACCCGATTCGAACACTGACCAGAGAACCGTAGCCGGAAAACATAACCTGCCGAGTATCATTTCTCCGCCTCGCCTTTGCCACTCGCGTATCCTGAGAACCCTGGCGCGACGAGCTCAATCCGGCCGCGAGTGCCGTCCGTTGCAACGAGCCGCGAAAAGCCACGCTCGTTACACGTTTAAAGAATGCTGTTACAGTTATTATAAGCAGGAGTTTTTGGAGGTTTATGATAGGGACGATGCGATAGGGTGAACTAAGGAAGTCATCGGGGCTCGAAAATTACTATATTACCTATCATAAACCCTGAGTGTACCTCAACGTGTACCCGTACACCTGCCAGGATTAATAAGATTAATATAGAAAAATATCGCCTATTATTAAATCGTATAATACCTACGATTAGTATAGAAAAAACTACATCTGGTATCATATGCCGATCACCGTCCATAAAGTAATAATCCACGGATGCGAAAGGGTAAATTCTTTAGACTTGCCTATAGGTTTTCTCTCCGAGGAAGCTTTAGAGGCAACTCATTCAGATTTATATTCTGAAGTTGAGTATTGCAATTTCACCAGTGACTGTACTGTAATGAAATTGTAATTTAGTAATTTAAAGGAAAACGTTGCTTTTCTTTATATCTATATTTTCTATTATACTTATATCTATATTTATGTATTATTTCTGTCTACCTATTATTATCAGTTATACTTATATTTCTAGTATACTTATATTAATAATGATACATAAAAATTGTAAATACCAATATACTCGTAAACTTTGATTAAGTATGATCACACATTTGTTTATAAAAGGTTCTAAGGTAAGGTGTAAAGGTAAAGGGCTGGTATGATTGAAGAATTTTCAGTTCAGAACGAACAGTCCTATTTTTAGTTAGTTGCGCCAGGCATAGCAGAAAAAGAGTGTATGTGTGTCGAGGAGACGAATGTTATAAAAGTTTGTAACGAGGCTTCAGATTCGGAAGAACTGAACAAAGAATTCATCTACTACTAGGACATTGATTACCAGTGGATACCCACGTACTCGCTTGCTAACCGGTTCTTGCGGCATATTTTGTTAAATAACTCTGAAATTTGCAGGTAGTTGCAGCTAAAACGTATACAATTCAAAGTATACTATCTTACCAATACAACGCAATCTGTTGCGGAATCAGTCAGTGATTGCGAGTCAGAATGACTCTGGAAAGGTTGGAGTAAAGGGAGTAATGCGAAAGACGTAGGAAAGGAGAATGTAGTCAAGAATGAGAGAGTGTATAATGAAACAATAGATATATTAACGGAAAGATAACAGAGTTGAACGATACACAAGAGTGAACGCGAAGCCCGCGGACAAAGATGAAATAGACGGCGATCACACACACACAGTCGATCAAGAATACAATATATAGAGCGCGACACAATGATCAGTCGATCGAGAGCGGTTGACAAGTCGAAAAAGACGCCCATTTCGGGAACGCAGATCTACTTATACTATGGCGGGCCGTTGGTTTCAGCAGGACGAGGAGTGGGATTTTTGAAACTGACAAGGATGAGGCAGAGCAGCCCGTTCGTTAGGACGTCCTGACGGCAGAGGAGACAAAGGAGACGATGGAGACACAGGGTATAGGCAGTGGATTTCGGAGTTTGGAAAACAACCTGTAACCGTACTTTACGTGCTTGGTGATTACGTCACTTTACTTTTATCAAAATCACTCTAGATTAAGTCTGCTAGCTCGCGGAGGCCGGTTACTGCCCCCATTCCTCCCTAGACGCGTGAATTTGCGGAGGAGTTGGATTCGTGCCTCCAGGCACTGGAAAGCGGTGGGATTTGAACAAGTGACATAAGCGATTGAGACAGATTTCCAGGAACAATATGGCAATATATTCTTAGAAGAGGCAAACGTAGTACACAAATAGTCGTTCCGACTCGGCAAGAACGACAGGGCAATAAATACCAAAGTGTCGACGCGTAGAATAATCGGTACCCGCGGCCCGTCCCGGACACCTGTAACGTGTAAACACCGCGTTTTTGCGACGCAGGCACGCGTCTCGCCCGCCTGCCTCTTCGCCTGGTTCCTCGCTCGCTAGTGCGAATTCCGTCCCTTCGCTCGCGCTCCGCGATTTGCGAATACGTAACTTATCTAACCACCCACGTACTCGGCCGCATGTGCGAACGAGTACTTCGGCGGTAGACGTTCACAAAGATCCCTGTCACTCCACGCAACCAGGGAGTGTGCTCTTTAACACTACTGTGGCCTCCGAGCACTCCTTTCAGAGATCGCGGCAGAGTAATTGCGACTGGGCTTGTCCGATCGAGTCAATCGCTGGCATAACGTACGCGGATTTTAACGAAACGAATGACGGTATTAACGGAGCGTCTGCTCAGAAATTTAACGATTTAACAATTTCTTCGACATCTCGACTTACGACAAACGTCTTAACTGTCGGCAATACCACAGTGCGGTTTACACCTGTGACTCCTCGGTTTGAGGCGCTTACGTGTCGATGATAGAACAGGCGGTTTGACTGTTCTATTGGGTCGGTTTGACCCCTCGATCGCGTAACGTGTTTCGCCGAGCAGACACTTCGCGAACACGTCCGATTAGAACCGCTTCTAGACGTAGAGTGCCGGATCTACGGCTCGCATCGACCTCCTTCGATCGTTATCGAGTGGGGCAATCGATGCGTGCGCAATTAGACGCGTGTCGCGATATCTCGCGGTTCTTCTCTATTTCCCGACTCGCGAGCGCCGTAATGGAATGTAGTGGTGGGGACGATGTCGCTGTTTAATATACGCGGTGTCGATATGTAACCGATACGGTTACATATTACCCCCCACCTCCGCTTTCGACGTTACCAGTGCAGCACGCAGTATGGATGGATGGCAATCTCGAAATACCGCCGACAACGCAACCGCGATACAGAGAAGATGAAAAAAAAGAACAAAAACAAAAACCGAAGGCATAGAACGGGAACGCTTTCCTTTTCGCTTAGTATAACTAAATGCAGTCTTTTGCCGCCATACCGGACAGAAACGAAAACAATCGAACAATGTAGTAAAAAAAAAACAGTCTTTTACATTATAAAGAAAATAAACCACACGCACTAAGTTCTATCCTTTAACACAAAAACGCAGTCTTTTATCTTATAACGAGATCGCTCTTTCGCGCGATGAGTAACTAAACGAATAGTTTTATAAAACGAAAAACGGAAAAATATGTTCACGCGAAGAATAATCAAACTAAATGACCAAAGAAAACAACAAAAATAGAAAAAAAAACGTAACATTTGTGATTTAAGAATAAAAAATGTATCGCTTATGGCATCTTATAACTAATGAAGTGTCTCTGCACTTATGGCATCTTAAACTACACAAAACAAAGTCCTTCACCGCACCGCAAAAGGAAAAACAAAAGAAACGTACCACTTGTGCATTAAACTGAAATGTCTTTGTTAAGAATTAAGTAAACTGAAATGGTTTTACGTGTTCACTACGCTGTCAGGGTTTCTGACTCGTGGCACACAGGGGTCACTGTCGCGGCAGTTCGCTTTAAGGCCAATGCATACCTCACAGGCCAGTCCGGCCGGCTCAGCATTACAGCCCTAGTTGTGGTCCTAGCGTTTACTAGCCGGCAACCGTGTCAGGCTTTGGAACCGAATTTCTTCTCTGGCCTCTCGGGCCTTCCCAGATAGCGTTTCGAGAGCGCGTTGACAGTCCCCTGCTGTGCGTGGCACAAAAAAAATGTTTTTAGGGTCTCCACAGCTCCTTAGGTAAACTATCCGTATCTCTCCTTTACAACATCATGAAAATAGGAAACGTTCCTGGCACTTAGTGAAACAGCATCGCACATCCTTATATGTATTTTATCATACGTAAATTATACATATAAAATTCTTCTTAAATAATTTATTATGTTATACGCAAATGTAATTTCTTAATGAAAATATATTAGAAACATCTTTGTTCTGCAAATTCTCCCACCGGTTATAAAGTGTAAAAAATTTTTTAAAATATGGTCGTATTCTACGATTCTTTCTGTTTGAAATTCCGTTTTTTAATTCGCGAAGCATCAAAAATTGCGAATATTGGGTACTTGAAATTGTTATAAAAATATATTAGGTTGGAGGGAAAGTATTTTAAAGAAAACATTTGAATCATTTCATAAAAAAATACGTGTTTAATATTATTCAATGATATAATTTCCATTATTTGTAAGGACTTGTTGCCATCTGTCAGGTAACCTGTGCATTCTTATTTCTCAATGATTCAATAGCAACATGTGTTTTTGATTTACAAGAAAAATTACCTGCCTATTTAAAAAACGACAGAAGTGTCCTTCAAATTCAACATAGGGTAGCTCGAACCGATAGCTCCGAAAGGGAGTACCGTATTATTAATTATTCTGGTAGCTTTTTCCACTCGGCAAGATTTGGGACGGACAGCAATAATGCATGTAGAAGGTGTTGAACCGTCCGCCCGCTAGCACAGGCCCATCAATTTTACGACGGGCAAAGTCAGATGTTGGGGTAAACTGTAAAAATGAGGCTAGCGTAAAAATTAGTTTCTGCGACAAGTTTCAATTACTTAATGACCACCGTCCAACGAATACACGAAGGAAAACACACGGTCAACACGTGCTGGAAGGGACTCTCCCCCTCGTAATATATCATAATATCGCACCTCCTAGTCGGAAAACATAACAATAGATACTATTTTTACTAAGAAATTCCCGTGTGATTAACTCCATGATATTGGACGTCAGCTGTGGGTTATAGGAGTGGGCTAAGATATTAAACTGTTACCGCCCACTACTACACGATTGTAGGGGGTGACAAGACGCCATTTCGTATGGGTTCGAAGTGGTGACATTGTATTGATGCGAAGCTTAGAAGAAGGTTCCCCGGCAGGACTGCGGAGACGTATCTAGATACGAATGCGCGGCCGATTGGTTCAGAGTGGAAGAGGCAGGCCTCGCTTCACACGCATTTTCGGCTGAATTTGAAATATTGGCTGCAGCGGTAACACATACTGTGTAGCGTGACGGTCTTCGGTGTCAAGACATTGGGCCAACAGCCGCGGCAGAGATGGGGATAGGCATACCTACGATAGACTCTGTTTGTTTAGGTACCGTCCCCCGGCGCTGCTCTGTATGGAGCGGTTTATGGCAGATTATTACTATTGAGCTGGAAGTCGGCATAGTCGGACAACATCTGTTTACTGTGAAGTAATTTGTAGACCCCGACTTCTTCGAGGAATGTAAAAATGCTACACCCCAAGCAATTCAAAAAACGTTCACACTTCCAAAACAGCGAAATTAAAATTATTTCAAGGCCATGGTGTACCTGTCCCCACAGCGACCCTCGTCTCTTACCCGAAAATAATATTTCGGATCGCGCTTTTTACCCCCACGCAAAGGACAATTCCGAGGTTTCTTCGTGACAGAAGTTCGCCGCAGGAGACATAGCTAGTTTCGACTGCAGAGCAGGATAGTGTCATCAGTGTAGTCAACATTAGCCGAGTCAGCAGCGTCAGCAGCGTCAATATCATGCAGGACGAAAAATTAATAGAGTGTGTAAGGAGCAGGGAGTTTCTGTACAACCTGAAGCATCCCAAGTATATGGATTCTAAGTATAAATACATTGCGTGGAGGGAGATAGCAGAAAAATTAGATCAACCAGGTCAGTATTATATTATACATTCGTGACGGTCATTTCATATGATTTTATTATTTTATTGATGATTTTATTAAAACAATGATAGAAGAGTAATTAAAAAATATTTCTGTTTGCAGCTGCCACATGCAGAAGCAGGTGACAGGAGCAGGACACCCCGCCGCAGAAGACACAGAAATACCAGCATTTACTGGATTTCTTGACGCCCTATTTTCAAGAAAGGGAGATGTTGTCTAGTCTGCGGGCGGGGGTCAAGGCGGGCAACAGCAGCCAGTCCGCGGAGGACGCGTCGATTGTTAATCCGCGTCCATTAGCGGACACGGAAGAAGAAATCTCCGAGCCTCCGCGGAAAAGACAGAAGAGGCAGGATTTTGCAGACCTCAGTGAATCAATGGAACAATCGAACGCCCTGCTGCAGAGTCTCTGCCAGCAGCCACGAGACACGGACATCGACCTTTTCTTGAAGAGTATGGGGAGAACTATTGCTAATTTCGACGACAGAATGAAATTAATTGCAAAAAGGAAAATTTTCGAGGTGGTAATGGACTTAGAGGAAAAGCGTTTAGAAGAAAATGGTAGATTAGCTTAAATTAGTTTTAATGTTATTAATGTTTTTTTAATGTTTTTTTTTAGTGTTTAGTTTTAATGTAGTTGTAGTGTTAATGAGTGAGTGTGTGTGTGCAATGGGGTGGCAGGAGAGCGAGGATGTGTGTGTTTTACCTAATAAATTGTGATTTTGTGTTTTTATGTAATGTTATTTTATTTTATTGTATGTTATTTTATTTTTATTTTATTTTATTTTTTATTGTATTTATTGTATAGTAAGTATCGTATGTATCGTATGTATGTATTGTATAGTAAATATATTCTTCATTTGTTTAATCCCCATATGACACCATTCAGAGTGTATTTCTTTAATTAGTCCTAAGCTTAACTCTTCAGATAAAATTATCTTTTCTTTATTTCTATCTTTTTTATAGAACACTCCATCTTTTTCTATTACTTTTGTTTTGGTTTTCTGCAGTGTTCTATTTTCTTTTTGATCTCTTTTTATCTCCTTTATTTTCATTAGATTAACTATTTTTAGCATTTCTTCTGTATTTCTGTGTTTTTATATCTGTAAAACATTTTTCGCACTCTTCAGATCATATAAGTTTCTCATTTTTTCGTAATAGTTTGTGTAATGGGTCTAGCAGTATTGAGCTTTTCGGTATATACTCATGATAGAAGTTTATTTTTCCGAGATACTGTCTAATATTCTTTTGGGTTTTCGGAGTGGGAAAGTCTTGTATTGAGGTTAGATTATCTTTCACTGGTCTTACTGTAGTGTGTTCTATTATGTGTCCGAGATATTTCACTGATTTTAATGCAAATGTAAATTTTTTAAATTTTAGTCTGAAACCTTCATTTACTATTGCTTTTATTACTTTTTCTATATGTTCTATATGTTCTTCGAATGATTTTGAAAAAATTAAGATGTCATCTATGTAATTCTCTGAAAAGTCTTTCACATTGTGCTTTCTTAAGATATTGGATAAAATTTTCTGGAAGATAGCTGGCGTAATGATTGGCACCCAAAAAGACAAAAAAAATTTATTTAATGAAGCATAGTAAGCAAAGACACATTAGAGTGGTATCAACGTCGAATACGCATAACGACGGCTCTGGCGAGTCGAGAAAAGGCCGCAATGGCCGTCTGGCGCGAACGCGTCGCGCACAAGCTGTCAATGAATATTTTCTTAACACGTTGAGCGCCACGTCAGCCATCGGTGGTTGACACTAGACTTTCCGTTCAGGCCGCGTCAGTCACCGGTGACTGACACAAAGCTTTTCCAGGTGTTCTAAGTAGCGCGCGTGGCCTGACGGGAATTTCCTTAAGAATTCGCGTGGCGCTCAACGTGTTAACCTTCTCGTACACTAAAGGAACCAAATACTCTTCGTGAATGGTTTCTTTATCAGAAATGTCTGTAGAATGCATTCCTGTATAGTAAATTTCTGCTAGATAAAGGATTTTTCACATAAATACAAAAATAGAGCGAAAAAAGTACCCGCGTCGGCACATTTTCAAACTTTAACCACCATTTACAACTATTACGAAGTACATAAAAATATATTTGACTATATGTATATGTAGAGGAGAGTCCCTTCTATCTTTTGACTCGAACTTCAATTTTCTCGCGTGTGTAGTTTTTGCCTAACATGTCATTTTTTATCAAAATTATGCATTTTTACAAAAACCAAGTTTTTTCGAAAACGTTGCGTGATAGAGAAATTTTGCGGATTCGGATTTAGAATGACAAGGTATATAAGAATCACCCAACAGGTATGGCAAAACCTTTTTGGTGTTGGACAGTGTATTTATTAAACGTTAATTAAAGATTATTTACATTATTTACATTATTTACAATATTTAAAATATTTACAATATTTACAATATTTACAATATTTACAATATTTACAATATTTACAATGTTTATGTTTTGAACAAACCAGATCTCTCAATGTTCTGAGAGATTTCTGCGAGTTCAGAAAGAACGAGGAATAGGGAGAAAAGGACGACGGATCGGAAATCGCAAGACAGAAAGAGAAAGCACGTACTTGTGAAACACCGATGGTCGTTTGTACAGATAGACTGCGATGATCGACCGTTGTCGCGATCGCTCCTGACGCCCGTCCCCCGCGCGGCTCGCGAGGGCCGCCAAGCTGCTCGATCGACCTGGTGACTCGCGGGACGCAGGGAGGAGCGCAGGTGCGACGTCGCGCACGCGCCGTCGATCCAGTCACCCGAGTCATTTATTTGGCATATGTACTGTCACGTTGCCTAGGTTTTCCCGTCCGTCGGACGACGAAGCCCAGGCAACTACGGGTTTTATGGCCGTGGGGCCGGGCCACGCACCGGTCGCGCGGTACGCGGTCCACCCGCGACAAACAGCACGTCGAAAAGTCGGTTTTCGCGGATTCTAACCGAGGACCGAGTCCTGATAACGGGCGCCAGGCATCGAGAGATACCACGCGAAATTCTATGGGATTTCTCCGAGACGCGACAAATAATTCCGACTTTCCGACGGCCGCGCGATGGTCGGGATAGCTCACCCGGGACCAGGGTTCGACGAGAGGAATACGGGACGTTCCCCGCGACGGGAAGGCTTCTCAAGGAAATCAAAGGCGAGTTAGGGGCTTTACAATCGTTTATTGAACGGAGATGTTATACACGGCTGCCGGGAGATAGCCCGGCAGCAGTTAGAAAGAAGCCCGCGCGATCGCGGTGGATATTCGGCGGATTTTCGGCCGCTCGCGCTCTTATCGCTCAATTTTCGCGTCGAACACGACCCCGGACGCGGTGTTGAGCGTCGCCGTTACAAGAGGGTTGAGCGAAATCGGGCCGTGTCCCGGTGTTCTACGCGTGGAAAGATTGTGTCGGCAGCTAAAGTCCAGAACGGGGTTCGGTCACGTCGCGTCGTCCCACCGTGGGCAATCTCTATGATCGTCGCGAAAATATAATCGGGAATTCTCCCTGCAAAACCGGTAGCGTGTCTCGGGTCTTTCGCCAAATACGCGAGCTCGCTTTCGCCAAAATTCGACCCGCGCTGTAACCGGCCGGCGGTCCCGGCTCCTACGCGATTTACTTCTGACGCGATTTACAATTACCCGGAAATCCGCCGTTAACGACGCGAGTTTGAGGCCGTTCGCGAATCGTCCCCGAGCCAACGCGAAATAGGGTGTCAATACAATTCGTGAATGAAAGCCTGATCGGCGCTTACCAGCCGGCAGCTTCGCCCTTCGAACTTTACAGCCTCGCCTAGGTCGAACGGCAGCTTTCTATATTAGGAACGGCGGCAGCTCTCCTCAATCGGGCACTGAGTCTACTTTATGTCGCGAACTTTCAGCGGTATTAAAGTGCGGCAATCAAACGCGAGAGTTTTCGGCACAATGGCCTAGATCGGCATGGCTCGGGAACGCGGAAGCAGGGCGTCCCCCACTTCCTGGTTTTTCCCACTCCGCGCGACGCTTGGGCCTATCATAGTTTCGGGCACGGCAGGGCCGTGCTCGATCGACCGGGGACCAGGGCGCTCGTCAATCGGCAGCGGTCGCGATCGCCGATTGGTTCGTTCTCCCGCGGAGGAAGACCCTGGGCCAATCCCGCGGCGCGAATTTCCTCTCTGGCGGGTGAGGCAGCTGTGAGGTGGAGTTGATGGTCTTCTCCGGCGCGCTCTTCCTCGGCAGCTCCTCCAGGCTCCTTAACCCGGGCTCGGTGTCTCCCTCGATGTTAGGTGTTGGGTTTTCTATCAGCGTCTCCTGGCAGCGTCCTTCGGCGGGTTTTCCCGCTGGTGGCGGAGTAGAAAAAAGGTTCCGGGTCCCCCTGGGACCCGGATACGGTCCTGCAATTCGCGCCGCGCCAAGTGGCGCGACGTTCAAAACGTATTAGCGCTGCCCCTTGGTCTTTAGAGACCATCCTCGGGAGAGCGCTCGCGGGTGCCGATCCCTTATGGCCCGTTTAAGAAGTGGCCCGGTCTTCCGCTAAAACTCAGGGGGGACGTAGGCAAAACTTGCCACGTCACAGTACATACATGTATTAGAGAATAAAGACGAGTTTACAAATTGTGGCGCATAGAATTATGCTTGTCGATTTTGGGTTACATTTAATCGACGGCTGAAATCCCCTCCTCGCAGAAATCCCAAACAGTTTACAATATTTACAATATTTACATCGCATCAGTGCCCGATTCCCTCAAACCGAAAAGAAAATCTTTAAACTGTTCTCTGATACTGAATGCTTCAGTCGACCCTCTGCCTCCTTGGCGGCCGACTGAATCCCACGTTGCACGTGGCGCTTCTCCTTCTTCCTCCTGGTTTGTTGAAAGCGATCCCTCGTGGGCCCGTATAAAATTGTGCAATATATATGTTGCCATGATGATACGGTCAACATTTTCTGGTTTGCCCTGGATCTTCCTGTGATATACCCGGAATTTCTGTGATAAAATGCCAAACGCATTTTCTACCACTCGTCGCGCTTTGGAGAGCCGTGTATTAAAATACGTCCGGTCGGCGTGTCCTTCGGCTTTGCTTCCCGGGTATGGCCTCATTAAATTTCTTTTAAGCGGGAACGCTTCGTCGCCTACAATTACGCAGGGTGCGCAATTTGACGTGCCCGGCAAATTTGCGTCGGGCACCATTGGGAACGTCCAATCGTTGACCCTCTGTCCCAGAAAAGACTGGGCAAAAATCCCGCCGTCGCTGTTTTTGCCGAAAGCTCCAATTTTGACGGCGATGAAATTTGACTGGGCGTCAGCAACGGCCAATAATACGATGGAAAATATTTTTTTCTAGTTAAAATACAGGGACCCCGAGTTCGGTGGGGCCTGTATATTTACATGCTTTCCATCAATTGCCCCTACACAATGGAAATCTACATTTCTCCCAGAATTCGTCTTTAATTTTCTTCATCATTTCAGTGTTGGGTGCCGGCATTGCCTCTAGTAGTAGGGTGTCCACAATGGCCTGACACGTCTAAATCACAATTTTGCACACTGTTGAGTGGCCCATGCGGAAGTTGTAACTGATTGTTCTAAATGTATCTCCCGTTGCTAGGTACCTGAAACAATGATAGAAGGGTAATTAAAAAATATTTCTGTTTGCAGCTAACGCAGCAACGCGAATAGTTCCTTTTCTGTATAAATGTTCAATGTAAATATAGTCATAATAAATGTTAATATAAATGTCAAAAAACTGTACAATCACTTACTGCAGGCATACTGCCAATCGTTCCGCCGGCGTAATTGGTCTTTTCCATTGGGTTAAGGTTTTCTCCAGCTGATTTTCTAGTTTGCTGAGCAAGGTGGCAAAGCAGTTCCTGCTCATACGGAAATATCCGTAAAACTTGTCTTCATCGTCTGCCAGTAGCATCTCCCTGTATAGGGTTAGTTCACCCACGGCATCTCTGTTACGCCAAAGTGGATGAACACCGTACCGACGTGTCCTTCTTCTGCGTCCTGCATCCTGTTCGATCCGGAGCGCTCGCTGTAGCGCAACTCATTGCAGATTGAACTGCACGGCAAGGATTGCCAATAGCTCATCCACTCAAATCCATTTTTTGCAAACAAACGCGTGCGTGACAACTCTCGTGTTTAAGTAGGCCAAAAATGGTGCTGAAATCTGGCTTCACAGTTCCTTAAATACACTACCGGTAACCCCCACTTCACAACGGCAAGGGCGAAGGTGGAATTTCCCGGCGAGATGGAATTTCCCACTTGGCGGGAATGAGGCACCCCATGCATCCTTGCATTTATGTGAACCGTTAGAAATATCAGATTTGTAGTCCATCAATTTTATGACGGACAAAGTCAGATGAGGCGAACGTAAAAATTAGTTTCTGCGACGTGTTTTTAAATTACTTTATGATCACCGTCCAACGAAATCATTACTATGTTTGCGTAGTTGGGTCTAGTCGGGCCTACAGGCGCGGCTGAGGTGGGGATAGGTTTGTTAGCATAGTAATAAATTGTTACTTTGTTTGTTATAACGTTTAAATTCCGTAACAAGGTATTCCCCATCTATTTACACGAGGGACTCTGAAAAGTTCTGGTTGATAGCTTTTTAATTAAATACAGCATGTTCATTCTGTCTTCGTACTGCCACGCCACGAGCCTGACGGCTAGCCTGAGGATATTCTCATCGAGAATACTCGCAGGCTAGCCGTCAGGCTCTAGCATTGGCCTGCGAACCCCTGGGGTTCTGGTAGCAGAGGACACGCGGTGCCTTTGTTCGAGCCTCTCAAGTGGCTGTCCCGGACTGTAAACTGGGAAAAACCGTCAAGCTCGCCGGCCTGTGAGATATGCATTGACCTTTACTCCTCTGGTGTTGGTGACTCGAGTAACGCGTGGATGTCCTCCTCGGTCAGCGACATCAGCCTCAACGGGTCCCGGGGGTTTAGCTGCAGGTTCTCCAGCACCGGATCCTCCCCGCACTGACATGAATCCCACGACTTGTCGCTCTCGTTCGGCGTTAGGGTGGAGTCCTCGGAGCTATCTTTTGTCTCTTCCTCCGGGATCACTTCCCAGGAGCAGTCGAGGTCTGCCGCCTCAGTGTTCCTGGCTTCGGTGTCTTGGTTGACCTTCGTGACTTCTTTGTTTGTACCAGGTCGCCGTTCCATTGAGTCCAGTTCTCCTCCCGGGGGCACCGTGCCACGCCCTAGGCTGTATAGCCTTGCGTATGGTGTGATAGGGCCTCCTTTTGGGGTTTGGGTTTGAGCGGGTATCTTTTTAACCCGTGCCTGCGTGCCCACCCCGGAAGCGTATCGACGCCTTCGGAACCTCCCGGGTTTCCATGGTCTCGGCGTCCTGGTTACCAATGTTGAAGCCGGCAGGTCGTGATAATGGAGATCTACTCCAGTTTGCGTCGGCCTGCTTATCATCTCCCATGCTGCGTAGGCCTGGGTGTTAGCGTCCGCTCGTTGTCTCTCGATCGATCTGCTCATGTTGTCGGTTTATACTCAAATGTGCCATTGCCAGGTTTGGAATTGCCTTTTATCCCGGTTGATTTCGGGGCTTTCTCGGAATCCCCTTCTCTGTGTCTCGCTGTGGTGATCTTCACTTGGTGTTTTGTTGACGTTGTTGTCTCCGTCTAGCTGGTGGTAAGGGCGTAGAGACGACGCATGGAATGTGCCACGGACTTCTTTTGTTTGTGACCTTCGGATTAAATACGTTGATGGCCCCTTTTTTGTGCCACCTAGTACGGTCCCTCGTACAAGTGAAAGAATTTGGCGATCTCCCGGTCGGCGGCATTGGACACCGGGTTTGTTTTCATGAGCACCAGCTCTCCTACGTCGTATTCTACGTTTTTCTTTCCAGCGTTTGCTCGCTCACAACTTTGGCGTGTTTCCGTGACATCCGTTGGAATGCGAGTTGCAGCTTCGTTTCATGCTGTTCACTGCTGGTTGCCCCGTCCTTCTCGCCATCTGGGAACCATTTTGACCAAGATCTGGTCGGCCTTTTCTTTAATAAGAGTTCCGTGGGTGTGTATCCCGTGCTGTCGTGGGTTACCTCGTTGCAGCAGATCTCGACGACGTTGATCCATTTTGCCCATGACGCATGTGCATGCGCCGCCAAAGCGCGGAAGATCCGTCCGATCTCGCGGTTGACCCTTTCGACTGGGTTACTCTGTGGGTGGCGTACCGAGGATAGGACCTGGTCTATCCCCTCCTTTTGCAACTCCTCCGTCCACTTCTTCGAGGTGAACTGCGTTCCGTGGTCAGTAAGGATCCTTCGTGGTTTCCCGTACGTTGGAATATATTGTTTAAAAATGCGCGTGAGCGTTACAGGGGTCGTCGCGTTTCGCACCGGATAAAGTTTTACGAATTTGGTAAATAGCTCTTCTACAACACGAATGTGACTTACTCCCCCCCCCCCCCCCCCTTGATGTCGGTAACGGCCCGTAGAAATCGATCGACAACACGTCGAGCGGACACCTCGGTATTATGCATTGCATGTCGGTATGAATTACATGCGTGGGGATTTTTACGCGTTCACATGTGTCACACGTAGAGATCAACTTTCTCGCACGTCGGTGTAGTTTCTGTACATCGAAATTTTCAGATATTATCCTTACTGTTTTATCTCCACCGACATGAGCGTACATCTTCTGGGTTTCCCGAATCAAATCGTCGCGTAAGAATGAGGGAATGACCGGTCGTTCCCCGCCGTTTCTGTCCATGTGATACAATGTACCGTTGCGAAGACGGTATCGCGATGGGATGTTTTCGCGATGCTGCTTGCATTGTTCGCTGATGTGGCGCAGTTTCGCGTCCTTCCGCTGCCATACGGGAAGTTGCTTGAGAGCTGTCGCTAATTCCTTTGACATCGTTCGAGAGAGGGCTGTCATGATCGGTACTTGGGTTTCTCGATCTGCTCTTTCTCCACGTGGAGTGTCATATATGCGGCTCATTATGTCGGCGGGAATATTTTCCTTTCCCGGTCGGAACTGAATCGTTATCTGGTAATCTTGTATAGACAAGATCCACCGGGTAAGACGTTGGTTCAGCAATTTGCTGTGCATGAGGAACGTAATGGCCTTATGGTCGGTTAGGAGCACGATCTTTGCCCCGTATAAATAGGTTCTCAGTTTTCCCAGTGCCCATACAATAGCTAGGATTCTTTCTCGGTGGTGAAATACGAAGGTTCCGGCCCTTTCAATGTTCGGCTCGCGAAAGTGATTGGTCTTAGTTCGCCTTTCGCGTTATGTTGCTCGATTAACGCTCCGATTGCCGCTGAGCTCGCATCCGTCGACAGGAAGAATGGCTTACGAGCATCCGCATATTGCAACACTACTTCTGTGCAGAATACCTCTTTTACCCGGTCGAAAGTTACTTGTAATGCTTTATTCCACGTCCAACGGTTTCCCTTTTTCAACAGAGCGAGTAAGGGTGCTGTTGTTTCGGCATGTTTGTCCGTAAACTTACTGTAGTAGTTTACCAGTCCAAGGAACCCTCGCAGTTGCTTCACGGATCGAGGTGGAGGAAATGCTCGAATTGACGCGAGCATTTCCGGATCCTGTTTGAGCCCGTCGGTCGAGAGAATGTGCCCGAGGAACTTGATTTCTCGCCTCATAAATTTGCACTTCTCAAGATTCAGGGTGAGATTATGGTCTCTCAGTCGTTTTAATAGGGCGGCAAGGTGTTCCAGATGTTCTTCGAACGTCGTGGAGAAGCATAGAATGTCATCAATGAAGTTCACGATGAATCCTTCCATCCCCTCCAGAATCCGTCTCAGTGCTCTTACCAAGCTCGCGCTGCTCGTTTTTAAGCCGAAAGGGGTTACTATTACGTACTAATACGTACTCGTAGCATCGCCCGCGGTATAGAAAAGCAGTGTATTTCCGTGATGACTGCGTTAGCGGCACTTGCCAAAAGCTGTTGGTTAGATGAAGGCTGGTAAGGTAATCTACCTTTCGGAAGCGTTGGAATATTGCGACGAGATATTCATTAATTTTTTTCGCGTCGAGACACAGTCGTAGAGACCCATTCTTTTTGAGTACCGGCACCACAGGGTCTAGGTAGGGGCTCGTACTCGGGCGGATAATGTCATTCTCGAGCATCCTTTCGATCTCTGCATCCGCGGCTTCCACGTGCTTGAGCGGAATTGGGTACGTACGGCTGCAGTATGGTTTCGGAGTCGTTACATGCAAATGATGTTCGTAGCATGTGACTCGTCCTATTTTTTTTCCACACTTCAGGGTAGGCCTCGATGACCCGTGCCAACGCTGTTTTCAGTCCGGGAGTTGCCGGAACGGCTTTAAGAAGTGCCTGCAAAATTTCGCTTTGTGACTTCTTGGGTTCAGTCGCTGGTTTTGCCGCGCTGCCCATCGTTCTCATTTTTGGTTGATCTGATTCCGCTTCCTCGATCATTTTGAGCTCGATGCGGTCATTCCCCGCGTCTAGCGTAAGGTATTCTCGCTCGAAGTTAATGGTGGCCCTTGCTCGTCTTAAGGCATCAACCCCTAAGATGGCTTCGCAGATCAGACCCGGAACGACTAGGGCTGACGTCTCGATGGTTTTTTCGTCGTGACTAGGGGTTACCCAGATCTGTTTCTTCAATCTGGCCGATTTACTTCCGGTCGCTCCGACCACGAATGCCCCTGTTACTGGCAGGGTTGGGCACTCGAGCAGCTGTTTTTGATTTGCCCAATACCATGCTTCGGATACGACCGTTACTGTGCTTCCCGTATCTACGAGAGTTCTGACTGGGATGCCTTCGATTCTGAGCCATACCTCTGGACAGCGGTTTGTCCCGTTCGACGGAAGCAGCGTACATCCTTCCTCTTGGAGCTCTTGCCTAGTATCCGGAAACAGCGAACTGATGGACAGTTGAAGGTGTTCCCCAGTAGTCTCACGGGGTGTACCTCTCGTCTGAGGTGGAGAAATACTCAGACAGGCCTCTGAGGTTTCTCCAACTCGTTTCCCGTGGCTTCTTCCGGCTCGTGGGCGTCCGCCTCATCTTCCGGAGTATCATCATCGACTCGTACCATTCGGATGCGGTCTGGCGCAGGATTTCTTGGATTGTTCTTGGCTTGGATTGTCATATCGCGGCCTTTGGTACTCTCCAGTAGGTCGCTGATACTCGGTTATGGGCCGCGGACCATCTCTGTTGGGCCTCGCTGGTGCCGGGTTAGTCGGGTTTGGTCGTGACGCATTCATTCTTTCTTGGGCGGCACGAGCACTCCAATCTCGAGCGTGGATTGTACGCTCTTCTTGTTTCGGGCGGTTGACCGTTCCTCCGTTGTCGACACGTTCTAGCCATGACAAAAATGTGTCAACCGTGCTGATATTTTGCCCGAGAATACAATCGTCTACGGCCTGTGTATAGTGCCTGACCAGCATCTGGACGATCTCTTCGTCTGCTGGTTGCGGTATCAGATCACGTGCCGTCCCGATTATAGGCATTGCATATGCGACGCGTGAAGTCCCCATTTCTGGGCGGTATCGCCGAGCTCCAGAATCGGTCTAGAAGCGCCTTTGAAAGTTCGGCCCATGACGTGACCTGTTCGGACACGATATCCCACCATTCTCCGGCAGTTCCTCTCAAGGACTGTCCGATAATAAATTTCAGTTCGTCGTCGGGCAGTCGCGCTGCCTCGACAAACCGCCTTAACTCTCTTAAACATTTGGCCGGTCTTTCCGTGGTCTTTCCCTCTTCATGCTCGGCACCTCTGCGTGCGGCGAGATCCATTCTGAGGGTTTCCAAATCATCCCGCATCTCCTTGCGGACGTCGGCAACGCGTTCTTCATTGACCTTTGCGTCACGATCCATACCGGCCTCAAATTCTCGTCGGAAATCACGCATCTCGGCTCGGTACTCTATTACCCGTTCGTAGTGTTCCTCCACCCCGATCTGGGCATTCAGCTTTTGCGTGGGTTTTGCGACATGTTTTCTACCGGGGTGTTACTCGTGTTAGAAGTACCGTCGTCCTTTAATAACGTTGGATTTTGACGTGTTCGCGGCATATTTAACCTCTGTCTCTCCGCTGTTTTTCCTGTCCAAACCCGACCGCCCCACGTTGGGCGCCAATTATGTAACCGTACTTTACGTGCTTGGTGATTACGTCACCTTACTTTTATCAAAATCTCTCTAGATTAAGTCTGCTAGCTCGCGGGGCCCGGTTACTGCCCCCATTCCTCCCTAGACGCGTGAATTTGCGAAGGAGTTGGATTCGTGCCTCCAGGCACTGGAAAGCGGTGGGATTTGAACAAGTGAAATAAGCGTTTGGGACAGATTTCCAGGAACAATATGGCAATATATTCTTAGAAGAGCTATTTACACAAATGGTCGTTCCGACTCGGCAAGAACGACAGGGCAATAAATACCAAAGTGTCGACGCGTAGGATAATCGGTACCCGCGGCCCGTCCCGGACCCCTGTAACGTGTAAACACCGCATTTTTGCGACGCACGCACGCGTCTCGACCGCCTGCCTCTACGCCTGGTTCCTCGCTCTCTGGTGCGAATTCCGTCGCTTCGCTCGCGCTCCGCGATTTGCGAATTCGTTACTTATCTAACCACGCACGTACTCGGCCACATGTGCGTACAAGGACTTCGGCGGTTGCACTCTTAGAGAGAGTGCGCCGCCGGCTGGCTCTGCGGGTCATCCGGGGTTACCGCACCGTCTCCGGGGAGGTGGCGGGACTCCTCGCCGTGATTCCACCCTTCCATCTGGTGGCGTCGGAGCGGGCGAAACTGTATCAGATCGCCCGCTCCATTCGCCGCCCACCGGGGGTGGAACTCACGAGCGAGGAGGAGGTGGAGCTCGAGGGCCGGAATCACCAGGCCCGGGCGGACGTTTATTCGGAGTGGAGGGCCCTACTGGAGCCCTCCGAACGTCCGGTCGTCCGGGCCCTCCTGCCCATATTTGATATGTGGTGCAGGAGGCGGGGAAGGTTGACCTTCCGCCTCACGCAGGTGCTCTCCGGCCATGGTTGCTTCGGAGAGTACCTGCACAAGATGGGGCGGGAGCCGACACCGCAGTGCCACCACTGCGGGGAAGATGTGGACACGGCGCGGCACACGTTAGAGGAATGTCCAGCCTGGGCAGAGCCGCGCCGTGTCCTCCTAGCCGCAGTGGGAGGGTGGGACCTCTCGCTGGGGGCCATGGTCGACCACATGGTCAACAGCGAGGGGTCGTGGAAGGCGGTGGCCTCCTTCTGCGAGGACGTTATGTCGCAGAAGGAGGCCGCCGAGCGAGCCCGGGAACGTGACCCGGGCTCGGCGAGGAGGGTGTGGGCGCGGAACCGTCCTCCGCGTCCACGCCGGCCCCCCACTCGGCGGGGGGGCGTCAGGGAAATCTCTCCGGGAGATTCCCGGAGAAATGATGCGCCCCCGCCAAGTGGGGCGGCTAATTCAGGGGACCGGGGGACGAGCTGACCCCGGCCCCCTGGGGGGAGCCCAGCTCCCTCCGAGCTCGGTCGGCTCCCCCCGAGATAGAACTCGGTGTGGGGGGGTGCCGGTCCGTCCCTCCCCGAAGAGTAGGGGAGGAGGATACGTGGGGGGTTTAGGGTTAGGAGGGGTCGGGGCGTGCCGGATCGCGCCTCCGACGGCCCCTCCTTCCATGAGCGGCGCCTTCCTCACTCGGCCGGAGCTGGTTTCGTCAGGATACCGGCTCCGAGCGAGACAGGGAGGCTCCGGGAGCTGTGAGTGGACCGAGCTGGGGCTCGGGAAGTTCAATTCGAAGGCTCCAGGGATGGGGACACCGGGCGGGTCCCTCCGCCCGGGGTCTAATAGCGTAGGGCATGGGAGAGGGGTACAACCCCTCCCCCAGGGATAGTATGTTTAGCTGGGAGGTGTCCTGTTGAGTACTCGCGTGATCCAGGCACCTCCCGTGTAGCTTAGGTGGGCGTGAGGTTTTAGTGGGTAGTACTCAGGAGGTCCACCCCCTTCCTGGGGAGACTCCCACATAATCCCGGCTTCCCCCATTGTGCCGGGGTATGTATAAAACATTTCCTCACGGAAAAAAAAAAAGGACTTCGGCGGTAGACGTTCACAAAGACCCCTGTCACTCCACGCAACCAGGGAGTTTACCCTTTGGCGCGTTACGTGGCCTCCAGGCACTCTCCGTGGAGGTAGCGGCAGAACAACAGTGGTCGTGATTAGTCCGATCGCCCTACCTGGTTCCGAATGCCCAACGTGACAACCGTGGATGACACGTTACGTTTCCTCGGCCGAACGAGGTCAGACCTGTCACACAACCCAGGTACTCGTCCGTTTCTACGTACAAGTGGTCCGATTGAAGACCCACACGAGACCCCCGTCACTCCACGCTACCGAAGAGATTGCCCTTCGGCACAGTTTGTGGCCTCCAAACACTCTCTTTGGGTGCAGCGGCAGAATGGCGATGAACGTGCGACGCCTGAGAGCTCGATTTGACCCGACAGGAACGCGCGTGTTGCTCGAACGACTTGTCCGCGAGATATGCGAATGTACGAAGGTGGACGTGTCAGACCATCCATCTACTCGTCCGAGTTCTCGTATGAATATTCAGGATGGAGACGCGCACCAAGACGACAATCACTCCACGCAACCAAGGAGTGTGCTCTTTAACACTACTGTGGCCTCTGAGCACTCTCTTTAGAGATCGCGGCAGAGTAATTGCGACTGGGCTTGTCCGATCGAGTCAATCGCTGGCATAACGTACGCGGATTTTAACGAAACGAATGACGGTATTAACGGAGCGTATTGCTCAGAAATGTAACAATTTAACAATTTCTTCGACACCTCGACTACTGCGCGGTCACGGCCAAGGATCACGATGCAAACGACACTGTCGGCAATACCACAGTGCGGTTTACACCTGTGACTCCTCGGTTTGAGGCGCTTACGTGTCGAGCATAGAACAGGCGGTTTGACTGTTCTATCGGGTCGGTTTGAACCCTCGATCGCGTAACGTGTTTCGCCGAGCAGACACTTCGCGAACACGTCCGATTAGAACCGCTTCTAGACGTAGAGTGCCGGATCTACGGCTCGCATCAACCTCCTTCGATCGTTATCGAGTGGGGCAATCGATGCGTGCGCAATTAGACGCGAGTCGCGATATCTCGCGGTTCTACTCTATTTCCCGACTCGCGGGCGCCGTAATGGAATGTAGTGGTGGGGACGATGTCGCTGTTCAATATACGCGGTGTCGATATGTAACCGACACGGTTACAAACCAATGGCCCGCGCGGCACGTGTACGAGAATCGCACGAGGAACGATATTGACAATTCGCTCGAACAGCTGAGCTGTTGTCGCGTTTACCGGCGACGGGCAAAAACGCCGATGCGTGGTCGCTCATGCACGACGCCGGTGTCTGTGGCAATAATACCCGGATCAGATTTAAATTTCGGGGAATTCAATTGTCCCGGTGACGGAACCGAGAAATCTGCCGATGCAGATTTTGAACACAATCAAAATCTCAGCGGAACCTTGCGGAACTTTTTAACAAAACGTAAACAAAGTTACACTATGCACGGATGTACTATTTGATCTTCCTGACCGGTTCTTGCTGCATATTTTGTTAAATAACTCTAAGATTTGCAGGTAGTTGCAGCTAAAACTTATACAATTCAAAGTATACTATCTTACCAACACAACGTAATCAACATTTCAACGGAACTTTGCGGAACTTTTTTTTATCCTCTTCCAAAGATTAGGGAAACCAAAGAAACTGAATGGTTTCAGTTCAGGTTAATTATTATATTGCATATATGTATTACACAATTTTTGACGATAAACTACAATTAGCCAACCCTTAGCCGTCATTTTCTGAAAAGATTATTTCTTATAATCGTTTTTGGATCATAACATAATGTGAACAAGTTACGCTATGAACTGAGGTACTATTTGATCTTCGTAAAATTTGCTTACAAATTCGCTTGTAACTAATTTCCTACTAAACTTTTTGAATTTTTGTTCAAAAAATGATTTATTTGGATATTTTGACATGGTATGAACATAGTTTTAAATCGATATGAAGCAGTGACTTTTTCGATTTTTGTCCATGGTTCGGTACACTGTGCGATGGCGTAATACTACTCTGTAGAAACGCGGAGACTACTAGAAACGTCTACACGCGGCAAAGTACGGAATTCAAGAGAGCGAGCGATACGACGGCGACAAACGTGTCGGCGCGTTCGCGCTGTAACGCAAGCGCATTGGCGCTTGCTGCGTGGCACATGCGCAGAAGCGCCGTCGGCCCCCGCCGTCGTACCGACGTTCCTTTGTAAAGTATCGCGTCTCGTATTCGAGAATCGCGAGGAGCACCGTCTTGTTTTCGTTGAAATATATCTCGTTAATCGTTCGCCGACTCGTACGTTTACTGCGCGTGAGGAGTGGGCCGTGAGGGCGTAACCTCATTTATCCCTATCGCGAACACGTGGCGCGTCCATCTTGGCGCGGCACACGGAGGCGATATTTCCTGCGTTCTCTACGAAAGACGTGTGGCCTTTGGCCACTGGTGACTCCGTGTACTCGTTGTTGGGAGTCTTCTACACTCCAACACGATTTCTAGTTGTGTCGCGGCAAAATTAAACGAAATTTCTTCTAACTTCTTTTGAAACTGATCTAACATGTCTACGTTCTCAGCATCGTCGAACGAACGTACGTTGTTAACTAGTCGCGTTAATTGAGCTTTGTGCTCAATAAGCCTTTTCATAGTATCGGCCATTGTAATTGAGATTGTCGACGGGTAGTATGGAATCAGAAAGAAGAGAAGGATAGATGAGTCAACCTCTTACCTGGGCCAATCTTGCACCGACCTCCGCAGCTTGTAGGTGGTGAGCGTAGAATCGTCGTCCAGGGATTGTAGTAGGCCTCCCAATGTGACGTTGTTGGTCTCCGTTGGGATGAACTGTCCGCTTGATGCTTCCTTTGCAGCTCCTTGGTGGATGCCGGGAAGGCTTGCCAAAGATGGAATTCTCTTTGCAGATCCTTGGTGGATGCCGGGGAGAGTTATCGAAGTTGGAGTTCCCGTTGTAGCTCCTTGGTGGATGCTGGGAAGATGAATCCTCTCTTGGACACTGGACCGCTCCGCCTTGGTGGTGAACCGTCGCTCCAAGGGTGGATCCGGCTCGAAGGACCAATGTTTAGTCGTGCACCTTTTGAATTGTGCAGCTGGTGCAAAGGACACTCTTGTCCGTATCGGTTTGCACTTTCGACTCTGACATTAACAGAACCGAATAGCAAGAAATACGCGAATTTGGTGGTGGGTTACGACTCTACGGTTGCTCGGAGGTATACTTGTTTGTTTGAGGCTAGTTGGTGGACTGGTCTTGTCGTCTCTTCTCTCCCTGCGCAGTCTCGCTGTGGGTGGGGTCTAAGAATCTCTGTCTTCTAATTTGGTTGTCATTGGTCAATCATTGTCATTGCTCTTCGTTGACGCCTACCATTGCCAAAGGGAGGGTAACCATGTGCCGAGGTGGCCGCGTGGTACCCTCACTCGATGGGTCCGGAAAGGCGTTATAAACCTGGGCCCGGTGAGGTATTGTAAATTTTGTCCCGGGCCGCTACCATAAATGCTAGTGCATTAGAAACGTGGCAGACTGGAGGTAGGCTGCAGTCTGCCACCCAGATGTTTGGTTATACCGAAACATTTGTTTTCTCTTGAGACGGAACAGTAGTTGTGGTCATATTTTTATATTTATATGTACTTTCATTATTTTATTTTGTATTTAATAATGTTGTATTTTCTATGTTGTGTATTTTATGTATAATAATAATAATAATGATAATAATAAAAAATATAAAATGTTCAATATAATGTTACTTCTTTTCTCCTTTCTTTTCCGTATGTTTTCCTTCTGACGCTCCAATATTGCAATGAGCAGCTTATAAATGGACAATTGTCTTTCCCAAGGGTTCAATCTATGTCTGTGCAGAGGCCAAAATGCGAATTTCTACCTCATCGTCGACTAATTTGCAATATTCGGCAGCATACATATCGTACATACGTAAACCTGTACTATCGATCTGCATTATCGACCGTATTCTATCGCAACGTTCAGTGTTTGCCGCGGAGAGATCGTGGCGCTAGTAAACAGAACCGCGAAATGGTGCCTTTTTTCTCGACATTTTACGTCTTAAATAAGTAATTAATCAATTAAAAATGCACACCACCGTGTTTGTATATGTCTTTGCTATGTCTGTGCAGAGCCATTTTTTCGATATGAACACTAAATCTCTCGAAATTAAGAGAATCTCTCAGCGGCAGCCATCTTGTGACGTCATACTTTCTTCAGAAAGCGAATTTTCTGCAGATTATTACAAATTACTCCACGATGAGGTAGAAATTCGCAATTTGGGCTCCGCACAGAGAGAGATTGGACTTTTAGGAATCACAATTACTACTTTTAAACTGCTCATTGCTATATTGAAGCGTCAGTTTGTCAACCTTTTGACCCGTACACGATATGGATTTCAAATCGTGCCGGCCGCCTTAAGGTCAATGCATATCTCGCAGGTCCGGCCGTCCGGCTCAACATTATAACCCTGGATTTAGTCCTAGCGTTTACTAGCCGGCAACCGTGTCAGGCTTTGGAACCGAATTTCTTCTTTGGCCTCTCGGGCCTTTTCCAGATGGCCTTTCGAGAGCGCGTTGACAGTTCCCTGCTGTGCGTGGCACAAAAAAAAATGTTTTTAGGGTCTCCACAGCTCCTTAGGTAAACTATCCGTATCTCTCCTTTACAACACCATGAAAATAGGAAACGTTCCTGGCACTTAGTGAAACAGCATCGCACATCCTTATATGTATTTTATCATACGTAAATTATACATATAAAATTCTTCTTAAATAATTTATTATGTTACACGCAAATGTAATTTCTTAATGAAAATATATTAGAAACATCTTTGTTCTGCAAATTCTCCCACCGGTTATAAAGTGTAAAAAATTTTTTTAAATATGGTCGTATTCTACGATTCTTTCTGTTTGAAATTCCGTTTTTTAATTCGCGAAGCATCAAAAATTGCGAATATTGGGTACTTGAAATTGTTATAAAAATATATTAGGTTGGAGGGAAAGTATTTTAAAGAAAACATTTGAATCATTTCATAAAAATACGTGTTTAATATTATTCAATGATATAATTTCCATTATTTGTAAGGACTTGTTGCCATCATTCAGGTAACCTGTGGATTCTTGTTTCCCAATGACTCAATAGCAACATGTGTTTTTGATTTACAAGAACATTACCAGCCTATTTAAAAAACGACAGAAGTTTCCCTCAAATGCAACATAGGGTAGCTCGAACCGATAGCTCCGAAAGGGAGTACCGTATTATTAATTATTCTGGTAGCTTTTTCCATTCGGCAAGATTTGGGACGGACAGCAATAATGCAGGTGGAAGGTGTTGAACCGTTCGTCCGTTTTCTCAGGTCCATCAATTTTACGACGGACAAAGTCAGATGTTGGGGTAAACTGTAAAAATGAGGCTAGCGTAACCGCAACCGTAAATGAGGGTACCGTTCCCCGGCGCTGCTCTGTATGGAACGGTTTATGGCAGATTATTACTATTGAGCTGGAAGTCGGCATAGTCGGACAACATCTGTTTACTGTAAAGTAATTTGTAGACCCCGACTTCTTCGGCGAATGTAAAAATGCTACACCCGAGCAATTAAAAAAACGGTGACATTTCCAAAATGGCGAAATTAAAATTATTTCAAGGCATGAGGCCCCCCATGCATCTTTGCATGTATTTGAACCGTTAGAAATGTCAGATTTGTAGTCCATCAATTTTATGACGGGCAAAGTCAGATAAGGCGAGCGTAAAAATTAGTTTCTGCGACGTGTTTATTATTTACTTTATGATCACCGTCCGACGAAATTGTGACGTGGAGGCCACAACCGGAGGCCCTCTCCTAGATGCTCGGTTCGGAGCGCGGTTTGGACGCGACGCAGGCGCAGTCGCTGGTACGGGCGCGCGGAGCGCGATCAACGACGCGGGTGCGGGTCGGCACGGCCGCCTGGAGTGGGCTTGCCCGGATAGTGGGAGCTTCGCAAGGAACCACCGCGGCCCAGCGTGCGAGTGAATTGGTACGTCTCCGTACGCTTGTGCTGGGCTCGCGGGGCGCGATTCGCCTCGGGCTCGGCCTCGCGCTACGCTCGACTCGTCGCCGGAGGACCGGTCGCGGTGCGAGCTCGCACGCACACGGAAGAACCCGTTCTGCGTGCTCCACCTACACCGGCGGACGTCGCTTACACGGAAGAACCCGTGGTAAGCGCCGTACGCGGCTGCGACGGCACCCCGATTCCTTGCCGGACGCGTTACTCGGGCCTGAGTCGGTTGGCGGGGTTGCAGGAGCTGGAGCGGGACGGAGGACCGGGTGTAGGTTTCGAGCGACCGGAGACGCGCAACGTCGACGCGCTCGGAAGCACGGCCGACGCTCGAGTGCCACCTCGAGACTAGCTCGCGGTACCAGGCTTGGCAGCACACGGAAGAGCCCGTCGTACCACCTCCTCTGATACCAGCGTGTTCACACTCTCACGGAAGAACCCGTCGATCGTGCGAGCACGCGGCTGCGAGAAGTCTGGAGCTCGGAGAGGTACCTCCGAGAGCTGCTTGTTACGGAGAAAAACGTAACTTAGTGAAGAAATAACGCGTCGCGATCACGTTCCGTAGATACTTGGTCGGAGAGGCGATGAAATGAAAAACAGAGTTATGTCTCAGACTGACACAGTGGTACTGACGGTTTATTGTTGTTCTTACAGGCTTAAATACTATCGAGTAGGTACGGATGCGCTGGCATTTTTGGGGGTGGTAGGATACAGTCAGGGACGCAGTTTATTATTACGGTACGGACGTGACCTCAGGACATTCCTAGGACTTAGCGGAACTTCCTATTTTATGGAAGATTTTATTTTATCGATTTATTATAAGTGTCGTGTTTTAGCTAACGATCTTCAGGCCCGTTGACGAGCCCTAAGACATCTGCGGACTGTTAAGGGTCCTAGCCTTACCGACGAGGGTTGGGGGCGAGGGTACCCAATAAAACTGGCCGTTACATGCTCCAGACCAACTCTGCTCCTAGCTTCCTTTTTTTTTTTGGTTGTTTTTCGCTTGGGTGTTTGTGCTTCACGGTACCTGGGGAGAAAATTCCCTTTAACCCGTATATCACTTGAGGAGGTGGGGAGTTTGGGGCTGCATGATTGGTAGGGATGGGTCAGTGAGACCTTCTTGGGTGGGTACTAGGGTAAAACTTTCAAAAACCTGTATTCTTGAGAAAGAGGGGGGGGGGTGTGGGGTGTATTAGTCAGGGAGGGGGGGGGGGGTTTGGTAGAGATTGGTGTATCATTTTGGGGGTAGTGGAATATTTGCGGGTTTTGAGGTAGAGGTTGTGTGGGTTGTAATTACCTATGTTTGCGATGAGTGGGTTTGAGTGGTCTGGTGTGAAAGCTGTGTGTAGGGACGCAGTGATGTAGTTCGAGATGGGTGGAATCTGAAGGGCTTCGTGTAATAAGTATGTCGGTGTTTCTTGGCTGCGTGAAGTATGATTCTAAGGAATTTGTTTTGTCGTATCTGGATTTTTTGGAGGTGGGTTTTGGCGGCAATGATCCAGATTTGGTGTCCGTATAGGATTGCAGATCTAGCACATGTCAGGTATAGAAGTTTTTTAAGGTTTGTAGAAAGGGGGCTTTTGTGGCATATGAGTGGGTATAGGAGTTTTACTATTGAGTTCGATTTAGAGATTCTGTCCTCGATTGTTTTGGCCCAGTTTAGTCTGTAATCTAATATGAGTCCGAGATATGTTACCTGTTTGACCCATGGAATTAGAACTTGGTTTATGGTTATTGGGGTAGGTGTGGGTTTTTTGCGGGAGGGGTGGAAGATAATGGCTTGGGTTTTGGCCTCATTTATTTGGAGTTTCCAATCCTGGAGGTATTGTGTTATGGAGGTTAGATGTTCCTGGAGGTTTTTTGCAGCCTGGGTTGGCTGCCATGAGGAGGAATAGATGGCTGTGTCATCGGCGTAAATGGCTAGGTGTGTTTTGGGGTGTTTGGGGATGTCGTTTATGTATATGTTGAAAAGGATCGGTCCTAGGATGGAGCCTTGAGGGACTCCGGCTTTTATGGTTTTGGGTTGGGACAGGGTGCCGTTAATTGAAACTATTAGGGTTCGGTCAGAGAGGTAGCTTTGTAGGACGGAGATTATATTGGAGGGTAGTTTGATTTGGTGGAGTTTGTGAATAGGCCCTGATGCCAGACGGAATCAAAGGCTTTTTGTAAGTCGAGGAGGATCATACCCGTGGATCGGTTTTTATTGTACTCTAGGGTAATGTGTTCTGTTACTCTGTGGATTTGTTGGATGGTGGAGTGTCTTTGTCTGAAGCCAAATTGTTCGTTTATTAGGATGTGGTTGGTTTGAAGGTGGTTTGTTATTTGTTTTAGGATTACTTTTTCTAGGATTTTACCTAAGAGGCTTAGTAAGCTTATAGGTCTGTAACTGGATGGGTCGGATTTGTTTTTGTTGGGTTTTTTTATGGGAATTATTTTTGCAGTTTTCCAGGTAACAGGAAAGTAGTTTATTGCGAGGGAGTGTTTATAAATGTAGTAAAGTTGTACTACAGCTTTCTTGGGGAGTTGTTTGAGTTTAGTTGGAGTGATTTGGTCTATTCCGGGGGTTTTATTTGGTAGTTTTCGGATGAGGTTTCGGATCATGATGGGTGAGAGTGAATAGGAGTGTGGGGTGTCTGGGGGGTGTGGTTGGGGGGTTGAGAGGTTTTGGGTGATCAGGTTTTGTAGGTTGGAGTGGAGAGCGTCCGCGTGGTCATGGATTTGCTTGAAAGATTTCGCTAGGAGTTCCGCTTTTTGGAAGTCGGAGGAGTGTTCATTCTTTTGGGAATCAATTAGCGGAGGGATTCTTGGGTTTTTGGGTTTGAGAGTTTTGTAGGTGTTTCAGAGGGAGTTATCTTGGGTCTTGATGTTTTTGAGTTTGTTGGACCAGAGGGAGTTTTGGATTTTGGTTATTTCCTGTTTGATTTTGCCGGTTAGGATATTTCTTTGAAGTTTAAAGTATGGATTGCCGGTTTTTTGGTATTTTCTGCGGGTTTTGTTCCTTTTGCTGATTAGGGAGGAGAGTGTGGGAGATTGTGTTTTGGGGTCGTGGTTTTTCGGAGCCCAGGTGGTGGCTTTACGGTAGGCATGGTTGATTGTTTTGGTGAGGAGGTGGATTTGTTTGTCTATCTGTGCAGGGGAGGGGAGGGAATGTTGTATTGGGAGGTTGTTGCAAATGGATCTGTATTTGTCCCAGTCTGTGGTTGGGGTTTTCTTGAGGTAGTTGGATGAGGATTTCAGGTTGATTTCTAGCGTGACTGGGAGGTGGTTGGAGGGGAGGTCCGGGGTGATGTTTGTGGGTGGACTATGTATGTGCGGGAGGTTTCTAGGAAGTTTTTGAGAGCAGTGCCTTTTTGATTTCGGGAGTTATTCCAGTTTTGATGCTTGGCGTTTAGGTCTCCGCCAAGTAGGATGTGGGTGTTTTTAGATAGGAGTGTGGTGAGATCTTGCGGGTTGAGTTTTTTGGCAGGGGCTGAATATAAAGAACCTATTTGGATGGGTGCATTTGTTTTCATTTTGACGAGGACAGCTTCTATGTCTTGAAGGGTGGTTTGGGTGGTGTTTTGGAAGGAAGTGTTTTTATGTATGAATATTGCGACTCCTCCACCTTTGGAGTCCCTGTCTTTGCGGATAATGGAGAAATCTGGGATGTATGGGTGGTCAGATTGTTGGAGCCAGGTTTCGGTGATTAGGGCTACGTCTATTTCATGGGTGTGTAGAAAGGTGTTTAGTTCCTGGATTTTAGGTTTTAAGCTACATGCGTTCCAGAGGAGGATTTTGGGGGGGTTCATTTTTTATCAAGAGTTTGAACTATATAAATTATAGCTTTGACCTTGTCAATTGTATTGGAGCAGGGGAGGTAATGTTTCTGGATTAAGTCAAGGATGTTGAGGATAGTGTTGAGCTCTCCTGATGCGTTTAGAACATTGATGGTGTCAGTTAGATTGTTATTGTTGGTGAATTCAGGAGTAGCTGTCTTCTGGCTGGTTATTTGTGCATAGGTGGGGGTGGGTGATGAGGTGGGGGGATTTGGTGGGGTTGGTATATGGGAGAGGGGAGGGGGTTAGTTGGGGGAGGAGGGGGGAGGTGGAGTGGCGGTGGTGGGTTGCTTGGTTGAGAGGTGGGTGGAATGTGGGTTACGGGAGTCCTTCTTGCGAAGGAAGGCTAGGAGAGCTGGGCACTGGCTGTAGTTTGCGGGATGGTTTCCCTTACAGTTTGCACATGTAGCAGGGGTATCCTTGGATTTGGTGCAGGTGCGGGTATCATGGTCTTTGCCGCATTTAAGGCATCTGTAGGGTCGTGAGCAATTTGCAGAGGTGTGGCCGTGGGCTTGGCAACATAAACATTGTATTATTGGTTTCTTAGAGTCGTACTTTTCCCAGTATGCTCTGACTGAATTGATGTATCTAATGGAGTTTACTTGGATGAGTGTTGTGCCTGGGGAGAAGGTAATTTTAAAAATGGGGTATTTGGAGGGGGTGGGGATTTCTTTGCATTGCGTTGGTGAGAGACCTTGATTTGTGAGGGATTGGATTATGTCCTGTGGGGGGAATTTGGGAAGTCCTTTGAGAACGACCGTTAATGTTTTTTCTGTAGGGAGGGAGTACGTGTGGATTTCTAGATTATTTTCGAAGCAGTCATGTTTTAATTTTTGGAAATCTTTTGCGTTCTGTAATTGGATTTTTAGCTTGTCGTTAGTGAATTTGGTGTGTAAGTGCGGGCCGTATGTCTGCGTGAGTTTTTGTATGAAGGATGGGTGGTTTATGTTTTTGTTGTGCAAGTAGATGGGGGGAGGTTTTGTTTGTTTAGAGGTGGGGGGTGGAGTGTTTTTTTGGGAGGGCTGTGTGGGGATGACGACTTGTTTTGGGAAGGAGTTAGAGGAAGATTCGGCGTTGTCGTCCTGTACGCAATCTTGGACGATTCCGTAACGGTTGGAGGTGGGGATGTTGAATTTGGATGATGGGGGGAGGGGTATATTTACCTTCCCTTGCATTTTGGATGTGATTTCCTTGGTGTTTACTATCTTCGTTGCTGGTGAGTTGGACAGCGAGAGGGAGCGTCCCGCTGCTTTGATGTTGTATGGTTTGCCGTCTCTTCTTGAGGCTCTGTTACTGGTCCATGGGCCCAGTTTCTTGGGTACTTCCTCCCCAAGCTCCAGCTTGGGGAGCTGGATTTTTCGCTCCTCAGAGGGAATTTCTGAGCGCGGTTTGCTGGGGGTGCGGCAGTTGGTCCGCCGCTGCTTGAGTGGGGCGCGTGTGTCTTCACGGCGCAGTCGCGCGTAGTGGAGGTTTATTACTACGAGGGTCGACAGCGAGACAAAAGAAAACTCGGTGTTCACTCGAGCGAGGTTGAGCGAGGAATGTTCTGCTCCTAGCCGGATTGTCGCGATATTTATGCGTGAAGGGCGGACCCTACCGAGTGCCCCACTCTTCTCGCGAATCGCTCGCTCGGTGTCGCAGCTCGGTGATTGGTGCGGGCTAAGGTCTGCGTCGGACCAATCGCGGGCCGCCGGAAAGCGCGAACTCGCGACGGAGCGAGACGCTTCGTCGCAAAATCATTACTATGTTTGCGTAGTTGGGTCTAGTCGGGCCTACAGGCGCGGCTGAGGTGGGAATAGGTTTGTTAGCATAGTAATAAATTGTTACTTTGTTTGTTATAACGTTTAAATTCTTTAACCAGGTATTCCCCATCTATTTACACGAGGGACTCTGAAATGTTCTAGTTTACAGCTTCTTAAATAAATAATGACGAATTGTTTCACCGCACAGATTGTCAGATGATATTCTTTCTTTTTCGTTAGCGTAGTAATAAATTGTTATTTTGTTTGTTATAACGTTTAAATTCTTTAACAAGGTATTCCCCATCTATTTACAAGAGGAACTCTGAAAAGTTCTGGTTGATAGCTTTTCAAATAAATACAGCATGTTCATTCTGTCTTCGTACTGCCACGCCACGAGCCTGACGGCTAGCCTGCGATGCGAGTATTCTCGTCGAGAATAGTCACAGGCTAGCCGTCAGGCTCTAACATTGGCCTGCGACCCCCTGGGTTTCTGGTAGCAGAGGACACGCGGTGCCTTTGTTCCGAGCCTCTCGAACCCTCTCAAGTGGCTGTCCCGGACTATAAACTAGGAAAGCCGTCAGGCTCGCCGGCCTGTGAGATATGCATTGACCTTTAACCCTCTATGGTCCCGTGTAACTTTCAGGTCACGTGCTAATATATCGACAATTTACCAAATAATTTTATTTTTTTCAGAAGATGACGTATACGTCTTAATTATATAATGTTTCTGAGATAACCAATTACAATATTGATGACGGTTAGCTGCACCAACAATTTGGAATATAAAAGTAAATGCCTTGCAAGTTACCTGCAAATAGAAATCAACGGAAGAAAATTCGGCCCATAGAGGGTTAATTTAAAATATGGAATTTTCAATTGTAAATAATTGCATTAAACGATCCTTTGAATAGTCGTTGACTTGTTTAAAAATCTTCTGAATTTTTTAAACTTTCTATACAAATATAACATTGCTAAATATTTTAAAATTTTTAATTCGTGGATTTTTAATACATTCACGTGAACCTGATTATGTGTGTACGTCCTATGTAAATGTACAGAAGAAAAGCATTAATTTACAAATTATGTTTTGTATATATTATTAACAAATGTTAACATATCAATACAATTGATTTGAATTTTAATACGAGGAGTATTATTTTCCGACGTGGAAATGAAAGTTATAAACAATCACGGCATGACAATTGTTTCAATGTAGACAGCAAACATAAAAAAAACCTGACCACAAAGATTTAAAAAATAAGAATTATTATAAAAAAACAAGACCCGACTGCGAAAAGAACTAAAAAGGTAAGAAACAAAAAACTAATTTATTGAATAAAAGATTGGTAATATAAATATAGAGTATAATTTATTAATAATTCTTTTCGCAGTCAGATTTTTTGTTTTTTTTTAAGAGATACTTTATCTTTGTTTTTAACGATACTTTATCTTTATTCGCTATTCTTAGGTTCGAATAAAAAAAGTATCTTCATTCGACGAGCATCGAATAAATAATTTTATTCGACGAGAATTTATCCGACGAATAAAGATAATTTTTTATTCGACGCCGATTTATTCGATCTTCGAATAACTTTTTCATCTATTATCTGTGTCTTTTATTCGAAGATCGAATAAATTCGAATAACTTTTGCCTGACGAGCGCCGAACTTCAAAGACTCAGCGACTGACAAACGGCCTACAATATAAGCAGATGAAGAATCGAACATTATTGTCAATTTATGCTTTTATATTTTTAATCAGAAAAATATTGTTACTACGAACAAGTTGAGCTTATCCTGATGAAAATGTGTCCAAACACATCATTTGAACTATTTTCAATAAGATTGTAATTTTTATCGTAATATTACGTATCAATAAAACTTGTTCGATTACACTCGAATTTGAACTCATTTTCATCAGGAAAAGCCCCTCAATTCACTCGTCGCAATTTTATGGAGATATATTGAAAAATCTAAAAGTTTAAACTTTCATCCGTGAGGGATTCTCCATCCGCTTACATTGTATGCCGTTTGTCAGTTGCTGGGTCTTTGAAGTTCGACGCTCGTTGGGCGTCCTCACCGTTTATTCGAGCTGGCAAAAGTTAATCGAAGATTTATTCGAAGCCTTCAAATAAAAGATACAGATAAAAAATGAAGAAATTATTAGAAGTTCGAATAAAAAAATTATCTTTATTCATTGGATAAATTCTCGGCGAATAAAATTATTTATTCGATGCTCGTCGAATAAAGATACTTTTTTTATTCGAACCTAGGAATAACGAATAAAAATTTTTTTATCTTTTATTCGTTATTCGAAATTTTTATTTAGATAAATATTTTGCCCGACTCTGTTTGGACAAGCTCTAAAGGTTCGACAAGGAAAGCGATGTGGCATAACGAGAGTGAACAATATAGACATACAACGACGAGAGACCGCGATCGAGCTACAGCACTTGAAAAAAAAATTACTAATTATAACAATGCACATGTGCAATAATGAAAATATCAATTTCCATAATTTTTTCAGATTTTGATGGAATATGTTGTAGTCTTTAGCAATATATGAACATATCTCTAAGGATTTTTAAAATTTGTGAATTACACAGGTCTGCTAAATAAAGTGTCAACCAATTATTCATTAAATTATAACTGTTGAACTACTGTAACCGTATCGATTACATATCGATTAAGCAGCGCGTTGCCTGAATGACGTGGGCCCCCACCACAGCGTTCCGCGTCGTCCTGCTATCCTTTTCGTAACAAAGGATCGCAGGATCTCCCACTAATTAGTATGCGCACGCATCGATCCCCACTCGATAGCAATCGAAGGAGGTCGATGCGAGCCATAGATCCGGCACTCTACGTCTAGGCGCGATCGGGCGAACACGCGGATCCGGGAAGATCCCAAAAATTCGGTACGCGGCGGTGAGAGTCAAACCGACTCGGGAACGATATAGTCAAACCGACTACGTTGCCCTCGCCTCGCGCACACCTCAAACTGAGGAGCTGGTCGTGCAAACCGCATGACAGCAGATAATTATTATAATAAATCCAAGTGAGGTGACGAGACGAGGATAACGTGTCAATCCCGAGTGTTATTACATCTTCGAGAATATCGCGTCGTGGTATCCGTACGGGTTAGTGCAGTAGAAGTTACCTCCCCGATACCGGAAGGCATCATAACCCACTATAAGTGACGATTGATGCAATCCTCAGGGTCGGAAGAGTAACGGACGCTTTGTACGCGTTGCCATACTTGTACTCTTCCTGAGAAATCAGCCGAGTGCGAGTGTGCTGCGACGGCCCTCCGGGAATCGCGAATAACGCGTCGTGACACGCATACGGGTTAGTGCGGTGGAAGTTACCTCCCCGATACCGGAAGGCATCATAACCCACTGAAAGTGACGATTGATGCAATCCTCAGGGTCGGAAGAGTAACAGACGCTTAGTACTCGTCGCCATACTTGTACTCTTCCTGAGAAATCAGCCGAGTGCAGGTGTGCTGCGACGGCCCTCCGGCCAGCACGAGTATCGCGTCGTGATACGCGTACGGGTTAGTACGGTTGAAGTCACCTCCCCGACACCGGAAAGTATCGTAACCCACTTCAAGTGACGATCGATATAATCCTCAGGGTCGGAAGAGTGACAGACGCTTTGTACTCTCCCTGAGAAGTCAGCCGAGTGCAAGTTTGCTGCGTCGGCCCACCGTCACTCGAATAAATTGTGACGCGTTCAAACCCGTCGAAATAAATCCGTCACGAAATCGTAGAATGTACCGAACGCGAAGCGCGACACCGAGCCGAAATATCTGGGCGTAGAGGAATATATATAACATAGCGGGTGTGCCACCACAGTGGTGATTAAAAATATATATAACATAATAGAGTTTAACGAAATTAGCGTTATAGAATTTAAATAATATTATATCACGCGGACTCACACGAAGGGGTGGAGATCAAAGCGTAGTTTATAAAGTTAAAATAGTATTGCGTCACGCGAACCCATATATATATATATATACTTTACTTATTTGTAAAACATTAAGGATAGAATATACTGTCGTTCTACCTCCCACATCATCTCCGATTGATTTAAAAGTAGATATAACCTCTCCGTCTCCCAGGCACGAACCGAGCTATCCAAGGGTGGTAACCGTCCCTTGATTAAAGAAGTGTGATCATAGCCGATCACGCATAGTGAGCGACCAAACGGTCACAGGTTTCGTGCAGCTGTACGCACTCCACCAATAACGGAAAACACCCGAACCCACTGGATAGTGACGACGGGTGTGATCCTCAGGATTGGCTGGGTGGGTGAAGCCTTGTACTTGCCGTCACACGTACATACACCCGAGTATTCGGCAGACTGTAGGTGTGCTACGGCAACCTCGGCCGCTCGGAAGCATTAAAGACGAAATAAACGGTTACACTACTAAACTCTGATAAAAATAGATGGTGACAAAACATTTCTTTTTCAACTAAAATTATTTTTATCATATACTTTCATATGTCTACTGTATGTACCTAAAAGATTATTTTCATACACTTGGTAGTTCAATTGTTATAATTTAATAAAAATGGTTGACACTTTATTTTCCAGACCTGTAAAATTAACAATTTTGAAAATTTTGAAAAATCCTTTGCAATATGTTCACATCAATTTTCTCAAATTTCATCAAAATCTGAAACAATATGTACTACAAAAAGTGTCCGACTTCGCATGGAAAATTTTACATGAACTATAATAAAAATTTAGTTGTAAGTTATGATGTAGTATAATAAAAATTTAGTGCGAAAATGTAGTTTGAAAATTTAGTATGAAAATAATATAATAGTATATAGTAAATGTTTGGGATCGAGCTTCTGGAGGGATTTTCGAAGGACCACTGTGTAGGCGGACGCGACTGAATAAACTCGGGATGCACGAGGAACACTTTAGGGTCGATTCAAACTTGCCGGAGACGCCTGGTAGTATGAACTGTACGACGTTTTCTATATTCACACGCGCCGGCACGCTAGTACGGCCAGTTGAGAGGCGCACGAGATGCTCGCAACAAAAGCCAAGAACCGCACACAGCGGGGGTTTTCTACCTAACACCCGAACAGTTTACTCCCCTCTACACCCCGGGTCGCCGATCTTCATGATGCAGCCCGCTCGCTGGCGGCCGCTGGCAACTAGCGTAGCGGCCGCCGTCGTGTTCCATCGACGACCATCCCCATTCAGAGCGGCCGCCGACGTGTATTCTCGACGGCCATCCCCATTCAGAGCGGCCGCCGTCGTGTATTCTCGACGACCATCCCCATTCAGAGCGGCCGCCGCGCTGTCGTATACAATCGACGACCATCCACAGAGTTCGCATAGCGCCTTCCATTCCAGCAAAGCGCCACAATTGCTCAAAATGAAGGTTTTTTTTAGAGAAATTAGCCACATTTGCTACGAAGAGGATCATTCCATGTGCATTCGATCATTTGTTGGGGTATATGTCTCGGATTTTAACGACATTGAAATTAGTTGTAGTCCAAGCGAAAGTGGAAGAAATCCGAAACAATACTCGCAAGAGTGCCCGATAACGCGTGTAATGACTCAATTGCATAATAATTTTTTAGAACAAGAAGAATTAATTCCACGTAAATTGCATCGTTTTGTCTCACGACACGAAAAATTGTATATCTCCGTGGCAGAAATGCGATGGCGTATCTATATCTCGTCCAATGGGACGAAGCAATAGACGTAAACATAGCTACTCGAGTGCGACAGAGTTGAAGTTACCATTATACAAGATAATTAGCAAAGGACGCACGCTGGTGCTTCACTGCCTCGGTCTCGTTGGACGGACCATAGGCGCGAATGCGAGGCCGATTGGATCAGAGCGCAAGGGACAGGCCTCTTTTCACACGCATTTTCGGCTACAGTCGAAATATCGGCTACAGCGGTAACACATACTATGTGGCGTGTGACGTCGAAGCCAAAACACTGGGACTACGGGCGCGGCTGTGATTGGCCAAATGATAGACTTCCCAAAAATGGTGGCACGGTAAAAATGGCGAAATTAAAATGGTTTTGTATTGTTTGGTTATTGTTGCGTCGTAAGATCTTAGGCGCCAAATGACAAGCACGCGACCAAGGCCAGGTATAAGAATCTGTTTTCGCCTGGCGAAGATGAGTGGACAGCTGGAGCTATCCTGACGAGGATATGCAGTGGGAGTGTTCAAAGAAATAACGGTTCACTGATCACCGGTAACTTTTGTTTATTGGTCACTGTTAACTCTGCTCTTTTCGGAAGCGACAATCTCGCGATAGGCACGAGAGTCCCCATGGTTGAAGACTCAACAATTAAGAACGTTTAACAGAACGCGATACGCGCGCGTACACTGTTGTACGTTAGAGAGAGCGAAGAAAGCAAAGCCGTTTGTCACGTTACGTGTTTGTCGTTCGGTGTCTCGATCAAAAGTGACCCGTTACTTTCGAATCGATTCGTAATCGTAACGGGTAAACGTGGCGCTGTGGATCGTTACGCATGATCAACGCGTGGAGCGCGCCACGGATTTGTATGATACGCGAGCCGCCGAAATGAATCCGCTGATGCCTAGACATACCGCCCGCCTCGGATGTTTACATCCGATTAGAAGAGAGGGGGGTGACTCGCCGAAGTCTGCGTCAGGCGTTGGACTCTTGTTTATTGACGCGCGTCGCGTAATACTTAATTTAAAGGAGCAATGGTGACCTTAATATCTATAGCGCTTATAACTACTATGTACAAGGATGACCGCGCGCCGTGTCGCAACGGTCGGTCGTTTTGATTTATGCTTCGTCCGCGTTCTTCACGTTACAGGTTTCGCTCTCGTTCAGATGAACGGGGAGGAAGCATAGCTTCACGATTGGTCGTTTGTACTCGGAGTTGGCAGTCTTGATTGTGACTACGCGAGTAATATTATCTACCCCGGGATGACATTCTGTGATTCTTGCCAGTTCCCACTGGCACGGAGGTGCCAGGGCATTTCGAAGAAGGACGAGACGACCCACTGTCGCGAGCGTAGTCTACGCCGCAATATAAGAACGCTCGTTCGGCGCGAGTAACGCGCACTGACGGAAGCTCTCCCATTAATTCGGACGGAATTTTTGCCCTTTGTCGCGTGCATACTACGCACTTGTATAATACTTGGCGCACAATAGGACGTGCCCGCAGTAGCCAAAATTCTTGTCGCAACTTCGCGAGCGTCAATGGAGGGCCTGCATGTAGTAAAGTCAGGTGCAGGTGACTGATCATTCGCGAGACGAGAGGATGCGCCGCAAGGAGAATCGGGTGTTTGGTTTGCTCGGGCACGGCCGCATTCCGCAGCCGCCCGCCAACGCGAATCAGTCCATCTGAGTCGAGGTACGTGTTTAAAGAAGTCAGTGGACTTTGTCGCGGAAGAGGGAGTTTCTCTTGCAGATGGTGAACTTCGGTTGGATGGACCGTTCGTTGAATGGTTTTGAGCCAATATGTTCGCGCTCGCCGAATCTCTGTTGTGAGAAGCGCTTTAGGAGCGAGGTGAGTGTCCGAATGACCACTTCCGACCGATGAATGCGGAAGGGAATCGTTACGAAGGGAACGCAGTTTTGCGATGAAACGGAAGATGTAAGCGGTCACACGGAGAAGCTTGGGCCAGCTCGAGAATCGTGTGGCGAGATCCCACTGTGGTATGTAAGTTGGTAGGGACACGTTCCTCCAACGACTTTGTTGACTTGAGTGACGGGGCATCGCCGGGCCACAGCGTCGATGGCGATTTGAGCCATATTGGACCGTGCCAACACAATGAGTGGTCCACGAACTAAGACACATTAATACCGCGTGAGGCGCAGTCGGCGGGATTGTCTTCCGATTGAACATGGTGCCATTGACAGGTTGGCAGAAGTTCTTGAATGGTTGCCACTCGGTTTGCAACAAACGTTTTCCACCGCGACGCGGGTTTGGCTTATCCAGGCGAGAGTAACTGTGGAATCAGTCCAACCATGCATCTCGCACGCAGAGTCACCGAATGAAGCTCGTATGAAATGCATTAAACGAGCGAGAAGCAAGGCGCCGCATAGCTCTAGCCGCGGAATCGTCAATGATTTGAGCGGAGCGACTTTAGATTTAGCGGCGAGAAGAGACACGAGGATGTCGCCTTCGTCCGTGGTAACGCGAGAGTAGACAACTGCAGCGTATGCCTGTTGCGAGGCGTCTGCGAAGCCGTGCAGTTCTGTTTTTTGCGCGTGTAACCCGTGGCCTGTCCAACGCGGTAGAACTACCGATCGAAGAAGGGGGAGTTCGCGGCAGTATATTTTCCAACCTTCGAGGAGTTCGTTCGGAATTTTATCGTCCCAACCACACTTTTGCTGCCAAAGACGTTGCATCAAAATTTTTGCCGCTACAACAACGGGAGCGGCCCATCCCAGCGGATCGTAGAATCTTGCGATGGTCGAAAGAATTGTCCGTTTGGTTTCCGGAATCGCAGTTGTCATCCCAATATCAAAACGGAATGAATCTGTTGCAGGATTCCAGTTTATGCCTAGAACCTTTAAATTGTCGTCAGGTAGCAGTGGTTTACTGGAAGCAAGACCATGATCGGACGGATCAATTTCGGCAATTAACTCAGGGTTATTACTGGCCCCCTTGCGCAGTTTAAAGCCACCGGCTTTCAACAAGGAATTCACGTCGTCCCGAGTTTTACGGGCTAATTGTGGGTTGTCTGCGCCGATGACGCAGTCGTCTACATAGATTTGTTCCCGAAGAACGAACTGCGCGAGAGGGTATTTTGACCCTTCGTCCTCCGCGAGTTGTTGTAAAATTCGTAACGCGAGATAAGGAGCGGGCCCGGTATGTGACGGTCAAGAGTTGAAAGTGGCGCAATGGTTCTGCCGGAGAAGACCGCCATAACACCCGTTGATAATCAACGTCCTTGGGGTCCACGAGGATTTGCCGGTACATCTTAGCGATGTCGGCGATGAAGACGTAGCGAAAACGGCGCCATCGAAGAATTACGGCGGCTAAGTCGATTTGTAGTTTAGGACCGATCGTTTAGGGATGTCCCATTACCTGTTCTCGCAGATGCGTTAAAGACTACTCGAAGCCGGGTGGTAGCGCTGTGTTCCCGAACGACAGCGTGGTGTGGTATATACACGGATTGTTGAGACGGAACCGTGGATGGCGACGTGTCAGAAACCTCGACCATGTGACCGAGTGTTTCGTATTCGCGTAAGAACTGCGAATATTCTTCCGATTGCTGCGCATTTCGTTGCAGCTTTTTTTCCTGTCGTAGGAACATGGTTTTCGCAGCGGAGAGCGAAGATCCAATATCGATGGGGGGACCTTCAATAAAGGGCAAATGAACGATGTATTGGCCATTCGGGGCCCGAGTATGCGTGCGTTGGAAGTGTTCCTCGCACTTTTGTTCAGCGGGAGAGAGCCGCGTGACAAACGGTAATTCTTCGATCTCCCAAAATCGTCGAAGTTCAACATCGAGATTCGACGAAACGTTGCAGTGGAAGCTCGCGACGGTAGAAGAGGGATTGGACCTTGAAGGTGAAACGGGACCGGAAAGGATCCAGCCTAACGTGGTGTTTTGAGCCGTAGGCTCATTCACTGAGCCCTTTCGTAAGCCGTCTAAAAGGAGTAAACCGTATTGGTCCGCACCGATAATCAGCTCGATCGGCGCTGAGTCGAAGGGTTTATCATCCGCCAACTCCAGATCGCGAACATGAAAGAGCTTCACATCGGTACGTACGCGAGGCGGTACATAATTTGACAACGATCCTAAGACGTACGCTGTCATGGAGTACACGGACTCCGTTTTGCACGATACGAGTGTAAACGTTGTCGATGAGCGACAAGCGATCGCGTTATTCCCGACTCCCGTTATACTAACCGACACGCGCGAGCGCGGAAGTCGAAGACGTTGTGTTAGATTTTCGGATATTAGAGAAATAACCGAACCTTGATCTATTAACGCGCGAATTTTCTCAGCACGTCCTGATGGCGATCGTAGTTCGACCCATGCAGTCGCGAGCATTACTTGCTGCATGGCAATGATTCACGGGACGGAGCAAGACGCGTGCTGTGGCGTAACAATGCTGTCGTCATTGTCGTTCGGTGACGCAGCCTTCTGCGATGACGCGGAACCGGGTAGTGACGCGGTTGAGTCGTTGAAGTGCAACAATGTATGATGTCGTTTCTTACAAATTAATATTATACTATACGCACTTGGACATTGTCGCGTCGAATGACGAGGACTTAGACAATTAAGGCAACGGTTCTTTTCTTTTACATACTCGAAACGTTGTGAGACGGATTTTTGTTTAAACGACGCGCATTGTCCGAGAGGATGGCTAGCATTACATAAAGCACACGGGCTTTTTGAAGCAGCGGATCCGTGTAATGACGTCGCCCGAGCCCGGCTCGCTTTACTTTTGCCCAATTCCGCTGTTCGAGATGCCGAGTCCGTCTTGGACGGCTTGATCGTTTGCAACGCGCAAATTCGCGATTGTAGAAACTCATCGAGTTTGAAAAATGTCGGACAATCTGTACTACTGCCGAGTGCCAGCTCCCAAGCTTTTCACGATTCGCTGTCTAATCTTTTCGTGACGAGGAAGACAAGGATGTCATCCCAATGTTCCACGGGTCGCTCGAGATTAATAAGGGCCTTCCGCGCTTTGTTCGTTTTATCGCGAAGCTTGCGCAGCTGATCGACGGACTCAACACGAACTTGGGGCAGATCGTAAAGCGTTTCTAAATGTGTCGCGACTAACATTCGCTTATTATTGTAGGTTGCGACCAAAATATCCCACGCGATGGTGTAGCCCGCATCGGTTATCGCAATGTTTTCGACGCGTTCGCTAGCCTCGCCTTTCAAACATGATAACAGGTATTGAAATCGGGAAACGTTTGACAAACCTTTGCGAGCGATTATCATCGATGTAAACTTATCTCGGAAGGTTTCCCATTCGGTGAATGCTCCAGAGAATTGTGGAAGATCGAGGGTTGGCAATCGATTCATGACGTCGTAGTGCTGCGAGTCAGATCCTCCTGTGGGAAGAGTGTTGTCGGATGAGCTGGTGGTCTTCAGACGGGAAAGAGTTTCCGCCATGTAGTCCGAAGTTTCCAAAAAAATCTCGTGGACGGCCAGAAAGCGATCCTGCGTGAAGTAGCCCGAGCTGGAACGCTCAGCGTCCGTCGCTGCAGCGGTGATCTGCTTGTGCAGATTTTGGCATTCGGCGAAAGCCTCGTTTAGCCGGGTGATGCGATTTTGAACAGTGGCGACCGTTAATTTTGCTTTGCCGAGTTTCTTGAAATTCTCAAGGGTACGCTCGACAATGCGAGTTGCGTCTATTTGTTGAAGCAGGAGCGTTTTGATGTCACCCATTGTGCTGCTTCCGCGACCGCCGTGTGGTTCGTCCTTCAACGTTTGAATGTTCAACGGATGTTCTAACCGTCGCCCACGACCGAACTTCTTACTTTGGCACTGCACTCACTGCAATCCGGCTCGAAGGACCAATGTTTTCGCGTGGCGAAGATGAGTGGACAGCTGGAGCTATCCTGACGAGGATATGCAGTGGGAGTGTTCAAAGAAATAACGGTTCACTGATCACCGGTAACTTTTGTTTATTGGTCACTGTTAACTCTGCTCTTTTCGGAAGCGACAATCTCGCGATAGGCACGAGAGTCCCGATGGTTGAAGACTCAACAATTAAGAACGTTTAACAGAACACGATAAGCGCGGGTACACTGTTGTACGTTAGAGAGAGCGAAGAAAGCAAAGCCGTTTGTCACGTTACGTGTTTGTCGTTCGGTGTCTCGATCAAAAGTGACCCGTTACTTTCGAATCGATTCGTAATCATAACGGGTAAACGTGGCGCTGTGGATCGTTACGCATGATCAACGCGTGGAGCGCGCCACGGATTTGTATGATACGCGAGCCGCCGAAATGAATCCGCTGATTCCTAGACCGAATCCCTATAAGAATTCTTATATTTTTGGCATTCCTTAGCACAAATATAATTACTGGTAACTCATAACGTCATTTTTAAACTTTCGAGAATACGTTTGTGATAAAATAATAAATGAAAAAAAATATTTCTAGTTATATTTCATAATGAGACCAATAAAAGCAAGTAAAATATCAGAAATTAAAAAGTTAATAACATCTGGGCTTTCTCATCGCGAGATTTCTAAGAAGGTACTGTACTATGTTGGTACTGTGTCTTCAGTACGTAAAACTTTAAAAGAAAACATACTAAAATGCAACGCGCGGCGGCCGCTCTGAATGGGGATGGTCGTCGAGAGTACACGACGGCGGCCGCTCTGAATGGGGATGGTCGTCGCTAATACCCGACGACGGCCGCTCTGCATGGATGAGATAGAATTCAGAAGTTCTCCATATACATTTTTTCGTGTTGCAAGACAAAACGATGCAATTTACGTGGAATTAATTCTTCTTATTCTACAAATTATTATGCAATTGAGTCATTACACGCGATATCGGACACTCTTGCGAGTATTGTTTCGGATTTCTTCCACTTTCGCTTGGACTACAACGTATTTCAATGTCGTTCAAATCGGAGACATATACCCCAACAAATGATCGAATGCACATGGAATGATCCCCTTTCTAATGTGGATACTTCCTTAAAAAAAAAAAAAAATAACTATTCTCTCGTTTTTACAATGTATGTATAATTTACGTTAATATATAAGGACGTGCGATGCTATTTCACGAAGAGGCAGGAACGACTCCTATCTCCATACCGTTGTAAAAGAGAGATACCGATAGTTTACCTAGGGAGCTGTAGAGCTCGTAAACCTTTTTTTTGTGCCCCGCACAGCAGGGGGGTCGACGCAACCGGCCGCCGTCAGAAAATAGTCGACGGCCGGCGCCGATCTTGGCCAGATCCTCGGTAACATGGCTTTTGCCTAGAATTCGTACCTAGTACCCACCGGCCGCCGGCAAGTTTGAATCGACCCTTAAGGTCGATTCATATTTACCGGCGGCCGGTGGCAACTAGGTTCGGATTCTAGGCAAAAGCCATGTTAGGGCTTGGCACCGAGGATCTGGCCAAGATCGGCGCCGGCCGTCGACTATTTTCTGACGGCGGCCGGTTGGGTCGACCCCCCTGCTGTGCGGGGCACAAAAAAAAAGGTTTACGCGAGCTCTACAGCTCGTTAGGTAAACTATCGGTATCTCTCTTTTACAACGGTATGGAGATAGGAGTCGTTCCTGCCTCTTCGTTCCTCAACTAGCTTTACTAGCGTGCCGGCAAGTGTGAATATAGAAAACGTCGTATAGTTCATATTGGCCGGCGTCGCCGGTAAGTATGAATCGACCTTTATTCGCCGGTTCGCGGTTCGTCAAGAACAAACTTTACACAGAAAATATGTACGAAAGTTTGTAAACGGCCGGTTGGCCCTGAATGAAATAAACGAGTGAACAAATAAATGCGATGATTAATTCTCAGCAGTGTGCTGAGAATCCCGATAAGCGAATACACTTTATCAAAAGACCAGTCCAACGACGCGCGACGTCTTAGAAGAGGGAGTGCGAAAATGCGGTATAACCAGAGAGATCGACTAGTAATTAGCGAATCACGTTTGCGGCGATAGGCGAGCGGTTTTCTATCACCGCCGGAACGATGACTTGCACCAATTTCGAATATTGGCCAATAGAAAAGTAATTAGCGCGGTCGATAATCGATCCGACGGTGATAGCCTATCACACAGCAAGCTGGCAATCGACCCGCGATCTCGCGATGACGCGAGCAGCAGCCAATGGCCGGGCTGCGTGGTGGATCGCACGCAGCGACCTTACGTCACGCGCAGCCAATTCCAAACAGTCCCAATTATCCAAATATAATTATCCAAATATAATTTATATTTCAAAGCCAATTTCTTTTTCTTTTCTGTATAATGTGGTACTGTATGAAATCTCATCGGTATACAAATTTGAACGCAATTTCATATGATACATATTGCTTGCATGAGTCCGAAACATCAAACTAGCGGAGTATTTGCATGTATAGGAAAATTATATACATATACAGACATACACAGACGCACGTTGCTGATGAGCGAATAGGCGTCGAACATAACCACAATCTACGCTTGCAGTTTCTTTCAATTCCACGTCGACAGTCTGTGGCGTTTTTGATAACCGAGAACGTCACGAACTCGGAGTGCAATGCACCAGTGGCCGAAGGAAGGTACATGTGGAGGGAAATAGAATATTTAATACGATTGGAACAATGAACTTGACTTTTATTGAGATAGGCAACATGTGCCTGCGCGGAGCAAAGGAAATACACGTCTAACTTGTTTAAGAGCCGGGCGCGGAGAGAGCGATCTCTCCGACGGTTTCCTGTTCCTCGCTTGCTCCGCTCGTGCCAACCGTGCGGTTGGAGTTTCTCCTAGGGATGGCCTAGGGGAATGGCGCATGTGCGGGGACGCAATCCCCCCCCCCTTCGAGTGTGGTACGCACGAATACAAATTTTATTAAACCTAGGATACATTGAGTACGCAACTAATCTACAGGTACATCGAGATGCTTAAGACTAGGTGATATGTACAATGCTTGTTTTTTTACAATATTTACATAGTCGTAGTTTGGGGGTTGAACGTGACGTTCCGCGTGCGCGAATAGGTTCGCAAAGTATTTCCTGTGCCGGAAGTCTGCCGTTGATCTCGATTTCTAACACGCGGTCGCTCGGCCGGCTGATTATTTTGTGAGGCCCGGTGTAAGGACGCCCGAGTGCTCGCTTGTTCGCTCCGACGCGCAGGAACACCTGAGTGCACGAATGCATGTCTTGAAACAGGAACGCACGCTTCTTATGTCGGTGGGCGACGGGGACAGGATTGACCGCGCGCATGTGCTCGCGAAATTCCTCGAGGAAAATGCGCGGGTCCGCAGGTCCGTCGTCGGAAAGCACGAACTCCCCGGGTAAACGGAGCGTCGTGTCGTAAACGAATTCGGCAGGCGATGAGCCGATGTCGAGAACATTGTTACGAAGACCGAGTAGCACGGTGGGAAGGACGCGAGTCCACGTCGCGTTCGCGTGACACATGATCGCGGCCTTGAGGCAGCGATGCCACCGCTCGATCATACCGTTTGACGCGGGGTGAAACGCAGTCGTTCGGATACGCTGACAACCGGTGAGGTTAAGGAGTGCAGTAAACAGTTGCGACTCAAATTGACTGCCCTGATTGGTCGTTAGGGTTTTTGGAGCGCCGAATCGCGAGATCCAACGGTCGGTGAACGCGCGACAAACCGTAGTGGCTTCGATATTGGCAAGCGGAATCGCTTCGGGCCAGCGCGAAAAACGGTCTATCATCGTGAGGCAGTACCTAAATCCCTCGGATGGAGGTAGCGGACCGACGATGTCCATGTGGACGTGGCTGAAGCGCTCGTCAGGAGCCACGAATTCGGCGGGCTTCGCGTGATTGTGACGCGTGATCTTGGACTGCTGACACTCCAAGCAATCACGCGACCACTGAGCGATATCGCGGTGCATCGCCGGCCACACGTAGCGTTTACGGATGATGCGATCGGTGACTTTCGCGCCAGGGTGCGCGGGTTAGGGTTAGATTATTCTCCAGTGAGAAGTCCGCAGCGAGATGGATGGCGTCTGTGCGAGACAGCAAGTCGGCAACTACGTTAAGATGACCGGGAAGGTGCTCGATCTGCGTCGTGAATTGCGAAACGAATGACAGTTGACGCAGCTGACGCGGAAACGCTTTGTCAGCGCGTTGACGAAAGGCGTAAATTAGAGGTTTGTGGTCGGTAACGATGGTGAAGTTTCGACCTTCGAGAAAATGTCGGAAATATTTAATGGACTCGTACACGGCCGTCAGTTCGCGATCGTACGCGCTGTAATTGCGCTGTGACGGCGTGAGCTTACGCGAGAAGAACGCTAGCGGCCTCCAAGCACCACGAAGCTGCTGTTCCAAGGCAGCACCAATTCCTGTGTCCGACGCGTCGGTTACGAGACGCGTGGCGGCGTCAGGAGCAGGGTGGCTTAGCAAGGTCGCATTCGCGAAGTCGGTTTTGACCCGTGAGAACGCTTCCTCAGACCGAGGGGTCCACGCGATGACACGCTTGTCATTTTTGCGAGAGTCTTTAAGGAACTCGTGCAAGGGTGATTGTGCGTCTGCGGCATGGCGCAGACTACGCCTGTAATAATTGACCATGCCGAGAAAACGGCGAAGGTCAGAGATAGTCTTGGGCTTAGGAAAGTCCAGGACTGCCTGAACCTTAGAAGGAATCGGCGAAGAACCGTTCCGATCGACAATGTAGCCGAGGAATTCGAGCTCGGATTTGCCGAACTCGCATTTCGAGAGGTTAAGGCGCAGCGAGTATTTCTGCAATCGCTGCAGAACGGTGCGGAGGTGACCTTCATGCTCCTCGAGGCTCGAGGACACTATGAGAATATCATCAATGTACGCGAACACGAACTCGAGGTCACCGAGAGCGCGATGAATGTACCGCTGAAAGGTCTGGCCGGCGTTGCGAAGGCCGAAGGGCATCGAGGTATACTCGAACAGCCCAAACGGGGTGATAACCGCGGTTTTCGCGGCGTCGTCCGGCGCGATTGGAATCTGCTGGTACGCGCGGTGCAGGTCGAGTTTGGTGAAGATCGTCTTCGCGTGAAGGTTCACGCTGAAGTCGTGCAGGTGAGGTACCGGGTACCTGTCTGGGACTGTGACAGCGTTCAGACGCCGGTAGTCGCCGCAAACGCGCCAGCCCCAGTCCTTCTTGGGTACAAGATGGATAGGGCTGGCCCAGGGGCTACTGGACGGACGACAGGTTCTGAAATGTTTGTGCCGGTGGTTGAAATGACTCAGAGTTTTTATAACAAAGTTTGTTTATTCATTAACAATACACGGCACTATCACCTGCCGATTTAACTTTGGATGATTGATTAAAAATGGAACAGTGGTCGTAGTGCGGAAAAGACGGACTTCTTAAGTTTTAAAATTGGTTGAATGCGCGATGGATGCTGGGGTTCTGACTAGTTCAGATGTGCGATTGTCTCTATTTGTCCTGACTAGCTCAGATGCGCGGTTGATTCTGCCTTTGCTGTCCCGAGGTCCGTTCTCTCGTCAACTCTTGTGACGAGGAAATTCGTGGGCATAGGCCCAAATTTGGGGGAAAAGGCACCCCATTCGTCAATTAGACTGTAGAGGAGGAGGATCTTCTTCTCTTCGTGGAGGTGGAAGCTCCTCCTCATCCGAAGACGGGAAATCCGGAAAAATGCGCGTTTTAAGGACCTCGGGACAGAGTCTATTTTTCGGCCTAAGTGGTCTTCGAAATTTATGGCCTGCGTGGCCCGCGTGCTGGCTGGCCCAAGTGGGCCGAACGTGGTTTATTACCCCCTTGGCCTGAGTACGCTCACGAAACCAAGGGGATGCGAAAACTTAGGCTGGAACCCGAGCGTGTCTTGATAGACACAAACCAGGCGCCTTTGTGATATATGGCCTGTGAGGCCTGGCGATGCGACGCAAGGACTGCGTATCCTTGGCCGATGCGTGTTACGGACAATGGTCCGTTGTAGTCCGAATTCGGGACCCTCGCGTACCTCGCGATCGGTACTCGAAACGAGAGTCTTACGAATTGACTTTATGGCCACTTTTCCAATGCTGTCAGCTTAAACCCTCGAATGCACGTTTTAGACATTTCGAGGACTAAGCATTCTTCTAAGTAAACGAAGGACAGCAAAAAATCGGAAAAGGGCCTCGCGTGTGTACAAATGCATGAAATCGAACATGCTCCCCCCGTTGAATGATACCGTCATTCAAGAAAGATAACATGATGTAATGCGAGTAATATTACAAACGAAGTGTGTGGATTATATGATGTGAAATTAAAACGCAAAAAATACTGTGAATACAACGCGAGTAAAATTAATAGTAAGACGCGACTTAAAAATAATGAAGACACGCGTTTAAAACTAAATATATAATGTACGAAAATAATATAACGAAATATGCGAATTATATAATGCGAAGTTAAAAAGTAAGTAATGTAATAAGACGCAACTTAAATTAAAAAAGATACGCGTCTAAAACTAAACAAATAATGCGCGCGAATAACATAAATTGATTAATACGAGAAATGTGCGAAATAATGGTAACGAAAATCATCTGATAAAGAAAAAGTGAGCGTGATAATATTATTAATCTAACGGAAGTGGTGCAATTTGCTTAACATTACGCTTATAAATGCCGTTAACGGTTTTAACGGAGACTGCGCGAATGATTCCGTCCCTGCCAGGATGAATTTCCTCGACTCGTCCTAGACTCCAGCTCATCGGTGGTAGATGGTCATCTTTGAGGACCACGATCGTCCCCACTTGGATGCTGTGCTCGCCCTTGGTCCATTTTGCGCGAACATTAAGGTGGTGGATGTATTCCTTTGACCACCTAATCCAGAAGTCTTCTTTGACTTTCTGAATGTGTTGCCATTTTGACAACCGATTGGTCGAGGTCTCGGTGAAATCGACCTCTGGCAGACTTGTCAACGCGGAACCAATCAATAAATGGCCAGGAGTAAGAGCTGAAGGATCATTGGGATCGGAAGACAACGGTGTTAACGGACGGGAATTCAGGATTGCCTCGATTTCCGTTACAAAAGTGTTAAATTGTTCAAGCGTAAACAGTTCCTCGCCCACTACGCGTTTAAGATGATGTTTGAAGGATTTAACCGCAGCTTCCCAGAGTCCGCCGAAATGAGGAGAGAGTGCGGGTATGAAATGCCAAGTAATTTCTTTGTCTGTTAGAAACCGTCTAGTTTTTTCATCCTCTTGCAGAGCTCTGAGAAGCTCGATTATCTCATTATTGGCACCGACGAAATTAGTGCAATTATCGGAATATACATTTTTGCAAATTCCGCGTCGTGCGATAAATCTTTTAAAGGCTGCTAAAAATGTCTCCGTGGTCATATCACCAACCACCTCAAGGTGTACTGCCTTGGATGAAAAACAAATAAAGACTGCCACGTATATTTTTATTCGGGTGCGGTTTCTGTACTGACGTTCCTTTATATAAAAAGGGCCGCAATAATCGACGCCTGTGTTAATAAATGGTCGATTTTCTGTGACTCGATGTGTGGGAAGATTGCCCATTATATACTTGGTGGTAGGTGGGTTGACCCGGAAACATTTTACACAGTTGCGAATTATTTTGCGTGTTGTGTTTTTATCATCAAGCGGCCAATACGATTGACGAACGTTGTACAATGTTGCGGTTAGACCAGAATGCATATTATTAACGTGAGCGTCGCGAATAATTAATTCCGTTATGAAATTGTTCTTCGGCAAAAGAATCGGATGCTTCTGGTTGAAATTGAGATTTGAATTTTGGAGGCGACCTCCTACGCGTAAAAGCCCATTCTCATCAAGAAAAGGGGTTAAACATAGCAATTTACTCTTGGAATTCAATGCGTGTCCGGATTTGAGATCATTCAATTCTTCTCGAAATGCTGTTTCTTGAATCAATTTGATGATCTTATCATTTGCGCGATTGATTTCTGAAACTGTAATTGGACCGTGACAACGGCCTTTAGGTAAAAATCGTAAGCAATACGAAATTATCCTACGAAGTCGCCTGATGCATGAATACCGTTCAAGAATTTCCTGTGCGTTTATGACTGAAGAAGTGAAACATGTGATTTTGCGTAATTCTGGTATTGCATTGGGTACTTCGACACACGATTCCGACCATAAAGATTCATCGTGTGCAAGCCATTCTGGTCCGAATTGCCAGAAATTATTGTTAATTAATTCCCTAGCTGTGATACCCCGAGATAATAAGTCTGCGGGATTGTCACCAGATCTGACGTGTCGCCATGCTTCGATGTTTGTTTTGTTCTGGATTTCCGCGACGCGATTCACGACAAAGGTTTTGAGTGTGTTCGGAGATCGCAACAGCCAATGTAACACTATCGTGGAGTCGGTCCAAAAAATCGTTTTTAAATGTGTGTGGTTAATTGCGTCCTTTACTGCACAGTACAAATTCGCGAGCAAAGTGGCACCGCAAAGTTCCAATCGTGCGAGGCTAACGGTCTTTAATGGCGCAACGCGTGATTTTGCGCAAAGAAGACTTGATTTTATATTTCCGGATTTATCTATTGTGCGTATGTAAATGCTAGCCCCGTACGCGCGTTCGCTGGCGTCACAGAAGCCATGCAATTCGATCGTTCTGACTGACCTCTGCGCGACGTGTCGTTTAAATGTTATATTTGTGAGTGATTTTAATTGAGTTTGGTATGTGGACCATTCCTGTTGTATGGCCATAGGCAACGACTCATCCCAATCTACCTTAAGTTGCCAGAGTTGCTGCATAAGGATTTTTGCAACAACTATTACTGGCCCAAGGAGACCCAAAGGATCAAAGATTTTCGCGATGGTAGACAAGATTGTGCGTTTTGTGTGTGTTTCGTTATTGTTAACATTTACTGAATAACTAAATGAGTCTGTGTGCGGATTCCATGACACTCCTAAAGTTTTGACTGTTTCGTCACCGAAAAACTTGGGATGTACTTGTTCTTCAGAGAGATCTGACAAAAGACGAGGATCATTTGATACCCATTGGCGGATATTTAATCCTCCACGTTTGAGTAAGCAAATGATCTCGTTTCGTAATTTTTGCGCGTCTTTGTATGTGGCGGCTCCGGTCAAGAGATCATCTACATAGATGTCCCGTTTAATGACTTCGGAAGCCGCGCCGTAACTGTGTGATTCATCGATTGCCAATTGCTGAAGGCATCGCGTGGCTAAGTATGGAGCAGAGGATAATCCGAATGTGATTGTATTCAATTCGTAAGTTGCGATTTCATTTTGTTCGTTCCTCCATAAAATCCTTTGGTAAGCGCGGTCTTCTGGACGTACTAGAAACTGTCTGTACATTTTTTCTATGTCGCCAGTCAGAACAAACGAATGCATGCGAAACCGAAGAAGTAAACAAAAAATATCGTCCTGTATGGTTGGACCAGTTAAAAGTGCGTTATTTAATGAATATCCGGTGGTCGACTTGGCCGATCCATCGAAGACCACTCGAACTTTCGTCGTTGTGCTTGACGGCTTTATTACCGCGTGATGTGGCAGGTAGAATCCGTCCGAAATATCAGGTGTTTCTACCTGACTCATGTGACCCAATGACAGATATTCTTTGATTACTTTTGTGTATTCGGTTCGTAAATCTGAATTGTGCGTAAGTTTTCGTTCCAGCGATATGAAACGATTTAATGCGCGCGTACGGGATTCGCCTAGATTTTGTTTGAATTGATTAAAAGGAAGCGCGACGACGTATCTTCCGGTTTTGTTGCGTGAAAATGTGCGTTTAAAATGTGCCTCGCATTCCTCCTCCTCTGGTGTGAGATGAGGATGCGACGGACCTTCTTCGATTTGCCAGAATTTAGTTAGATCGAAGTTGACATTATTTATTAATGTAGTGCGCGTGTTTCTTGCTATGTGAATAGGAGCACTCCCCCCGATGATCCATCCTAACTGCGTTTTTTGGAGGATCAGATCGGAATCATCTCGCGTTGATAATTTAACTTGACCAATGCTGAGGCACGAGATCGTCGGTCCCGTACCAATCAGCATGTCGATTGGAGCCGGCCGATGGAAATGCGGATCCGCTAATTTAATGTTATGCGGAATTTGAATTTTTGTCCTATCAATTTGACAATCGGGTAAATGATTGGCAATTCTAGGTATGATGAAAAAACTGAGTGTGCGATTAAAATTTGTTATCCGAGAGACAATTTTCAATTTGACAATCCGATTCGTTACCGTGTTTAAATCGTTCAAAGCTTCGATGGTTACACTTTGTTCGTGCGTTTGTAAGTTTAATTTTTTCGCTAAATCGGACGTGATGAAGTTTGCGTTGGAGCAAGTGTCTAATAGTGTTCTGCACTCGATTGGGTTTTTGTCTTTGTCTATTGCGTGAACTATGGCCGTAGCCATCAAACCGTGTGTTGATCCGTCTGTGATAAGCGAAGTAATGTGATTGTTTAATTGGTGTGTAACATCGAAGCGAGTAGCGAGTCATGATGGATCGGCGTTTTCTGTTGACGAGGTATCAGCGCGAGATTCTATTTTTGGTCTCTCGGATTTCCGATCCAAATGTAGATGTGTGTTATGTGGAAAATTGCATTTTTTGCATCTGCCACCGCGACATGTATTGTGCGAATGTCCCGGTTTCAAACAATTGTGGCATAATTTTGTCTTGCGAACTAATTCTATGCGTTTTTCCACGGATGCATCTAAAAACGATTTGCATTGAAATGCTGCGTGCGATCCCGATTTACAAATCCCACATGTTGGGAATTGTATTGCGGTGTTGAAAACCCGTCGGACTGATTTTGGCGAAGGCGGTGGCGAATTACGTTTAGGCGGATTATATTTTGCGCGATTATTGTTATAATGTGATTTTTGATGTGTGTTTTCTTGTCTCTGGTTATTACTGTATGATACGGTTTCATAATCCTTGCATTGATGTGATGCCATATGCAAGAACTTGAAAATATCGTCAATTTTGGGCACTTCGGTATCGGATAACGTGCGTTCCCACGTTTTCCGCGTTTCCTTGCCCATTCGCGAAATGAGGATGCTGCTTAAAAGATCATTCGCAATATCTTCTTTTTTCCGTCCTAACGCTTCGAGTGACCGAATGTGCAGTTGCATGTAATTTGCAAGGTCACGAATTGATTCTGATGAATCGTCTGACATCGCGGGTGTGTCGCGTAAAAGAGCCGCGTGTCGAAGTACCAATGCGCGTTTATTGTCGTAGATTTCGGTTAAGTGCCTCCAAGCGGCTTCGTAGTTTTCTTCACTTATCGTGAATGCGCCGATTGCGATTTCGGCCCTTCCCGACAAGGATAGTTTCAAATAATTTAATTTCTGTATGTTGCTTAATCCGGTATGCGTGTGAATCATGGTTTGAAATGCGTCTTTAAATGTGACCCAGTGTTCAATTCGCCCGTCGAATTTTGGCAAATCAATCTTTGGCAAATTGACTTGAATGACCTTTGAATCTTCGTGATTGGTTTCAGAGAGCGTGATTTTTGTTTTTGTCGCAAAAGATTCTTGGAGTTGAATTGCTGATGCAATAGCGTTATCATAATTGTCGGTTACTTGTTCTCGCTGCTTATCCAATTCGTCATAATCATCGGACAGCATTGCAAGTTCGTCTTGGTGTTGATTAAATTTAGAAAATAAATCTCTTAGCCGACCGATTCTTTCGCGAAGTTTTATGCGTTCTAATGGAGAGTCTTTGTAACACGCAACAAAATTGTTCAGGACGGTTATTTGGCCTTTGAAAAATCTACACTTATTGCGTAGTGAACCGATTTGTTCGTTTTTATCGCTTGGGGGCGCCATTTCGTGAAATCGAGACAGAAAGGAAATACGAAATAAGAGAGGATTTGATTGTGTGCGAATTTGACAAGCCTACCTTGCCGATGACTTCTTTCGCTGTCTCGTTCCTGGTTCCTTGATCCTGGAGAATCAGCAGGCTGGAACTCAGGTCCCCAGTGTTTGTTGATCTCCCGGTTTATATGTCGCCAACAGCAGTACTGGGATGCTGTGAACGCCTCCGGTCTGTTTGCTGCCAGGAGGACGTTGGTTCCCCGATGTTACTGATGTGGCTTCCCCGAAGAGATGGAGATTGTCAAAGTTGACAAATCGCGTGAATGTCCGTTTTGCACACACTCCACTAGATCACTGATCCGGCTCGAAGGACCATGAAATGTTTGTGCCGGTGGTTAAATGACTCAGTGTTTTATAACAAAGTTTGTTTATTCAATAACTATACACGGCACTATCACCTGCCGATTTAACTTTGGATGATTTATTAAAAATGGAACAGTGGTCGTAGTGCGGAAAAGACGGACTTCTTAAGTTTTTACAACTGGTTAAATGCGCGATGGACGCTGGGGTTTTGACTAGTTCAGATGTACAATTGTCTCTATTTGTCCTGACTAGCTCAGATGCGCGGTTGATTCTGCCTTTGCTGTCCCGAGGTCCGTTCTCTCGTCAACTCTTGTGACGAGGAAATTCGTGGGCATAGGCCCAAATTTGGGGGAAAAAGGCACCCCATTCGTCAATTAGACTGTAGAGGAGGAGGATCTTCTTCTCTTCGTGGAGGTGGAAGCTCCTCCTCATCCGAAGACGGGAAATCCCGAAAAATGCGCGTTTTAAGGACCTCGGGACAGAGTCTGTTTTTCGGCCTAAGTGGCCTTCGAAATTTATGGCCTGCGTGGCCCGCGTGCTGGCTGGCCCAAGTGGGCCGAACGTGGTTTATTACCCCCTTAGCCTGAGTACGCTCACAAAACCAAGGGGATGCGAAAACTTAGGCTAGAACCCGAGCGTGTCTTGATCGACACAAACCAGGCGCCTTTGTGATATATGGCCTGTGAGGCCTGGCGATGCGACGCAAGGACTGCGTATCCTTGGCCGCTGCGTGTTACGGACAATGGTCCGTTGTAGTCCGAATTCGGGACCCTCGCGTACCTCGCGATCGGTACTCGAAACGAGAGTCTTACGAATTGACTTTATGGCCACTTTTCCAATGCTGTCAGCTTAAACCCTCGAATGCACGTTTTAGACATTTCGAGGACTAAGCATTCTTCTAAGTAAACGAAGGACAGCAAAAAATCGGAAAAGGGCCTCACGTGTGTACAAATGCATGAAATCGAACAGTTCTTTAAGGTCTATAGGTAACGTCTCGTCCCAACCGCATTTTACAATCCAAAGATCCTGCATTAAAATTTTAGCTGTAACCGTTATCGACGCGAGCCACCCCAAAGGATCAAATAAACGCGCGATGTTTGATAAAACAGTTCGTTTCGTCATTGCTTTAACCAGCTCTTCGAAATTTACAGCGACAAAACTGAATTCATCAGACGTTGGATTCCAACGAATACCAAGAGCTTTCACTAATTCGTCATCTGCGATGCTTTTTTGGTCAATGTTCTCAAATTGCGAAGATTTTGTAGGCAACAAATCATTATGATTCGCGGCCCACTTGTCGAGTTCAATTCCTGCTGTACGTAGCATATCGACTAGTTCTTGACGCGTTTTCAACGCATCAGAGAGATCATCTGCTCCGGCAAATATATCGTCTACATACGTATTAGAATTTAGGCAAGAAGCACCGAGTGGAAATCGAGCACCCTCATCAATTGCTACTTGCTGAAGTGTGCGAATCGCAAGGTAAGGAGCACATGCTGTGCCATAAGTCACTGTTGTGAGACGATAATCGACAGGGGGATCCGAATGACTAGGAGACCATACGATTCGTTGAAAATGTCTCTGTTCCGACGCAACATAAATCTGACGAAACATCTTAACAACATCGGTCGTGAATACGAACTGGTATCGACGCCAATTCAATAAAATTAGGCACAAATCGCGTTGAAGAGCAGGGCCTTTCATAAGGAAATCGTTTGGACAACGTCCTTCGTTATTCTTCCGAGATGCGTCAAAAACAACCCGGATCTTTGATCGCACCACCGCATGATGCGGAAAATACCACGCCTTCGAGTTGTTAATTTCATTAAACGGGACGCGTTCCATGTGACCAAGATTCTCATAAACGCTCATAAACTTCCGATAAGCGATTGCTAAGTTAGGATCACGATCAAAACGTCGATGAATTGAAGCTAAACATTTCAAAGCCATAAATCGAGTCTCGACTCCGACTTCTGGAGGATCTGAATTGAAAGGCAGACGTACAACATAACGTCCATTGGTATCTTGAAAGTGTGTATCCCTAAACAATCTTCCGCAAGCATCATCTTTAGAATCAAGAGTCGCAATTATTGGTGGTAACTCTTCGAGGATCCAACAAGAAATCTCACTTGAATATGCATCGCAACGTGAACATTGAATCATCGAAATGAAGACAGCCAACTAATATCGTATATAATTAACGACTCTTGCAATGACTCAAACACACTCGACTTCACAATCTATTGAAAGTATACAGTGAATATAGCCATTCAATCCCGATAAACTCGAACATTGTTCCTCACCCGGAGCACCAAAATGTTTTTCAATCATTTAAAAGGACAGGATTCATAGAATTTCAGATTAAACAATATTCGAACTTATGCTAGAATAAAATACACAATTTCCCGGTTGAACAAATTCTTGCTTCGGCATAAAAACCTCGACGGATTACGAGGAAAAGCCGAAGCAAGATGCAATAAATTTATTCAATCAAGCAACTACAAGAATTTCGCCGTATGAAAGCCCAGTATCAAATAGTGTTTAAAAATAGCTAACGCGGTTAGAAAATCGGCGTTTCAAGCAATTTACATGCTAAAGGACATTTTACTCTAAAACTAAGAGAGCTCTCTTACCGTTAATAATCAAGACTCTGCGCGTAGTGATCCACAGCAGAGTTCCACTGGAACTCTGCACAATTGCCGGCTGGCCCATAGGGCACTCCTCTGCCGGCAGCACTACGGCTAGCATTGCAATCCGTCCCAGCTTCGGGATTCACTGGAAAGGAGCTTCAAAGCTGCCAATGCCCTTGGATCTGTGAGCCGGCCTGGGAGGATTCAAGTATTGCCGAACCGAGTGCGAAACCAAATCTCCTATTACCCGGGATCACTCGCGTGAGCATTCAAACCAAAAAAGTAACTCAATTTACAATTACGAATTATCGCATGAAGGACCCGAGTCGACTCTCTCATTCTGTCAAGCAAATTCAACCTTTTTCCTAAACACACTCTTTCTTTTTTCGCAACCGTTTCCACAACAACGCCTGCTTGTCAATCGCGACCACCGTGAATCGCTCGCTAGACTCGCATATATATCTACATGACGCGATTATCGTCTTCCTTCACGATGATACGATCGACGTTACAAAATCGCCGCGAACAGAATGATTGGTTTTAGTTTTTGGAAGCAAGAAAAAAGATTTTTGTATCCTAATTTGTCAAAGTGGTGGTTTAGAGAATACAACAAATATGCAGTTTGTTTCTGATTTTGAAGCACAGATAACTCGTTAATATTACCTGTAAGATTCGTCAAGTCAAAATTAGAACGAATATACTCTGAGTATTGATTACTTTCATCTAAATCCATAGACCATAATAGAACAATTGGATCCTTAATTTTCGATAGAGCTCTAGTCTCTGTTTCGTAAGATATGATGTCTCGATTTGTATAATGGAATTTAATAAAATCTTGATAACTATGATTTTGATTGACCGTGAAATGTATTGTGTTTTCCGGAATGAGTCTGGAAAGTCCATCCGCGTTCGAATTAACACATCCGGGTTTATATTTTATGTTGTAACTATACTCTTCTAATCTAAGGCGCCACCTAACTAATTTGGAAGAAGGGTTTTTGCAATTAAACAGCCATTGAAGTGGTCGATGATCCGTATAGATTGTGAATGTTCGTCCGTACAGGTACGGTCGAAAATGCTCGACGGAGTTAATAATAGCCAACTCTTTCTCTGTAGTGGAATAGTTTTGTTCCGCTTTATTTAACGTACGGGAATAATATGCGATCGGGAGATCTTGGTTATTTGAAGATTGCGACAAGGCGGAACCTATTCCGACATTTGATGCATCTGTGGTTAGAATAAATTCTTTGGAAAAATCAGGGAATTGTAGAATAGGACTGCTGGTTAGTTTTTCTTTTAAACTTAAGAATGCCTTCTTCTTGTTCTCCACTCCAATCAAAGGGCACATCTTTTTTTAGTAATTGCGTTAACGGCTTCGCAAGAGTTGAAAAATTTGGAATAAATTTTCTATAGTATCCGGACAAGCCTAAGAACATTTTAATTTCCTTATGATTACGCGGTCTAGAAATTTTATTAATGCAATTAATTTTATGAGGATTAGGCTCTACTCCTTTGTCTGTAATTACACGACCTAAGTATTCACACGAACGTTTCATGAATTCGCATTTATCGGGCTGTAACTTTAAATTATTTTCTCGTAATCGAGAGAAGACATTCTTTAGTTTCCCATGGTGATCTTGTAATGAGGAACCGTAAACCAATATGTCATCTATGTAAATAAAGCATTGTTCATTAGTTAATCCAGTCAAAACATTATTCATCATCCGTTGAAAACGACTGGGTGCATTTTTAAGTCCAAATGGCATACGAGTAAACTCATAATGACCACTCGGAGTGGAAAACGCAGTTTTGGGACTGTGTGCGGGATCCATAGGAATTTGATGAAATCCACTTGCCAGATCCAATGTAGTGAAATATTGTGTGTGACCTAATTGGTCGAGAATGTCCTCTATATTAGGGAGTGGATAGGCATCTCCTATTGTACGTTCATTTAATTTTCTATAATCTATTACGATGCGCCATTTCCGCTCGCCTGACGCGTTTAATTTTTTTGGAACTACCCAGAGGGGGCTGGACCAAGGACTGGTGGAAGGCTTAATTATGCCCTGACTCAACATTTCTTCGATTTGTTTATCTACTTCGGTTTTATGAATTTGTGGATAGCGGTAGGTTTTTACTTGGATTGGAGTTTCATCGGTCATAGGAATTGTATGGGAAGTTGCTGTAGTTCGAGTTAACAAATCAGTAGGAAGATGAAATGTATCGTTGAATTCTCTACAAATTTCCTTTACTGATTGACGTTCTTCAATATTTAGATGGTCGAGTCGTAAATTTTCATCTAGTACACGTAGTCTTTGATTTCTCTCATTTTCCTTTTGATTTTTAGCGAGGTTGTAAATGTAACAATGATTCGGGATTGGTTCAATAAGTAATTCAGGGATTGGAATTACTTGTGATTTAAGTGACGTGTTAATAATAGTGACAAAACCTCTGTTTTTGTGATGGACCTTCACGATCGCGTTATTATAATTCTTCGTTCAATTGTTGAGATGTTATTATTCTTTCTTCTAAACAATAGGGATTTACTAATTTGACGGGAACCACAGTTTCCGTTCGTGGATTGATACGAATCGTCGAAATACATTTTTGTGGAGTATTACGAAGTAATGAGATCGAAAATGGTAAGGATTCGAATGCGATGCAAGAAGTTGAATAATCAATCTTAGCGTTATGAATACGGAGGAAATCATCGCCTAACAATCCGTCAAAAGGGATATTGGTATCAGAATCAAGTACTCGTTATCAAGTACTCGAATCAAGTTATCGTGGACCTTTAGCTGAATTTCTGTTTCGCCTAATGTTTGAATTGGGATATTCGGTGCGATACCACTCAGTATCGTAAGGTTACTAGTATCCGTGACACAATTTTTAATACTAGAAGCTTTAATTAAGGAGACGGCTGCACCAGTATCGATTAAAAATTTTAGAATTCCGTCCTCTGAACTAGAAATTTCTGATTCGAATAAAACACAAAGTTGATCATTGCCAATTAACAGAGAATTTGAAGAGTTTACGAAAGTCTCATTGCATTGAACTCTGTTGTGGCATCTTCTATCGAAATCGGAGGATACGGTGATTGTTGAGCACTGAGAAAATTTGAAGGTTGAGGAGTCCTTTGTGTTGTATTACCGGGAGAGGGGAAGGTAGTGGCAATTTGCCTTACAAAGGATCGATTCGGTAGGCGTCGGTTAGTGACATGATTCAGAGAATTGTTTGCAGAGATCGAAGTTTGCTGATAGGCAGGCGTTGCATTATGGTTTTGACGATAAGTGGGAGAATTCGAATTTTGTCTTGCGTTATTGTATTGACGTTTCCGGCATTCTTCTGTAACGAGCACGGTTTTCCGCGGGCTCGTTGCAACGGACGGCACTCGCGGCCGGATTAAGCTCGCCGTGCCAAGGTTCGCGGGATACGCGAGTGAGAGAGAGGGGAAGTGAAATAAACGTCGCAGGTTACTTTTCCATTGGTTACGGTTCGCGGCTCGTTCATCGTCGCGGTACGGAATATCGCTGGAATGCGGGTTGTCGCGACACGCGTGATATCACGGGACGCGGGTTATCGCGGCGCGCGTGTTATCGGGTCGCGGCTTATCGGATCGCGAGACGGCGGGAACGCGGTGTCGACAGCGGTCGGCACGCGTGGGTGTTCGGGAACCGATTCCTCTTAGCCTCGACAGCAACGGTCGTTAGTGCCGAGGCCATAGTGTTCCGGCGTACGGACGACCCTCAGTGGAGGTTCGTGTCACCAGTTCGGTCTCGATTTCACGGTGCGAAGACACCAGCAGTTGTCTTGCTGCACGTGTCCGGGTCGGATATCGAGGGTAACAGCAGTTACCGGTTCGATACGTTTCCGGGTGTCACTGGCCGAACAGTGGCAACATCAGTTACGTAGTTCTGGCCAGGGTCTTATCCGGGCGGGGTAAATGGCAACCGCAGTTACCAGGAGAACGGAAAAGGACGGCACGAACACCAGGATACTTACTACGGTGTACGTCGGGCGGAACGGTGGTATGTATGGTATCGCTTCGTGTATTGTGGTTCTGTGTGTAACAAGTGTACTCGCGGGTATTCCTGAAGCAAAAGAGCCCGTGCCTGTTCGGGGGTTCCCTTTATGCCCTAGACGTTCTAGGGCGAGGGGTTCGGCGCTGGGTGGTTTTCGGCGGAAGTTCCGGTGACGTGTCGTATCCGATTCGTAAGTTCTCGAAGCAATGGCGGTTTCCGTTTCCCGCGGGTCGGTGTCGCTCGGGGTTCGTCGGCTATGCTCGGGGGTAATCGCGGTGGCGCGAGACCGGCTCGTAACAGGCCTGGCGTATCCAGGTCTGTTACAAGTATGCGCTTAGTCCCTTTGAGTCTTCGTGGATCGGACTCACACATCCTGGTGGAGGTTCCGCAAACTCGTGGATCCGACGAACCAAGTCTGCTTCCAAGGATGACAGAGGGAGCCCTGTCTCCCCCTTGCCGAAAGGTGCACTCCTGACTGGAACTTCTCCCTGGAAGTCGTATGATTGATTCGGTGCGTCTGCGAAGTGCCATATTCGCTGCGGAACGTTCAACACGACTCCAGCGTCTTCGATGAAGTCGACGCCCAGTAAGCTTCGGTTGTCCTTTCCTTCCGGCTAGACGACGAAGGTAGTCCAAAGGCGGCGACCACGAAGCTCTACTTCCATCCGGGCGGCTTTGACACTCTGCATGCGTGGATTTCCATCTGCCAACGCAACTTCCATTTTCCTTTCTTCAAAAACGTGGCCCTTTTTCTTCAGCAGGCAGTACAAGCTTTGGCTTGCTACGCTGCATTTCGCTCCTATATCGAAGAAGGCCTGTCCTTTTTCGCCGGCGATGGTGATGTTGACCGCTGGTCGCTGTCGCGGTTGTATCTTTGCACTTACCGTGCAAAATGCTGCGGACGTAGGTGGTGCGGTCGTCTTCAAGCAGTCTGGGCATTTACTGCGTACCACTCCCGGTTTACCGCATCCGTAGCATTGTAACGGAGTGTGACTTCCCGAAGGCTTAGTGAATACCGGTTGTGGCACGGTTCCGGCGGTCATCGGCTTTGGTCTAGGCACGTTGTTTTTTCGGAAACGACATTCAGCGGCGGCGTGTCCTGGGCGGCGGCAGATGTTACAGCGGCGGAGGTCCGGCGGATATGGTTCCAGAAATATACCTCCTGTCCGACGGTGCTGTGTTGTTACTCGCTGTTTTTCTTGAGCCTCCTTCTCAAGGTCTTCTACTTCTCGTCCACGTTTGATTAGCTCGGTGAATGTTTGTACCGATTCACGGGGAATCTTTTTCCGGAGTGGAAGACGTAGGAGACCGTATATCATGTCTATCTGGACCGTCTCCGGGTGTGGATTTGGCAATTCTGCCAACTGGGCCCGTTTCCGACTGATGAAAAGGTCCGTTGGTGTATTTGCGATGAATGCGTTGACTCTCATATAATCATGAGAGCTTTCGAAGCGTTTCCTACACCTCGTGAAGCTTCTTCGACCACTAGGTGTTTTATCGTTCAAAGATCCCAGGAGTTGTGAGAACTGGCTTGGGGAGAACTGGACCGTTGGACTGGAACTCAGGTCAGGATTGGAGGTGGAGTCGGAGTTTTGGTCGTGAGCCTCGGCCTGCACGTTGGACGCCAACATTTTGTAACGTAAAAGGAGTGTGCAATGATAGGAATCGGAGTATCTGGGAACACAGGATATATTTTCCAAAAGGCAGACACATTATTACAATTGGAGGAAGACAGGTTTGAAGTAATACAATATTGGGTTTTATCAAGGAAGGGAGAGAGAATGCTAGCAACGGCAATTAGTAAAAGGTTTAAATAAACTCCGCGATACCACCATCGGGCGTCCGGTTTATTTCAACCGTACTCTCCCTCTGGGGCACAACGACGACTCGAATTCGCCGGTTTTCTCATGTCCGTTCGGCGGCCGGCCTTCATGGCCGTCCTCTCCGAAACGTACAGAGGAACCAGGCGTCCCTACTCTCAGGCGGTCAGGAAGCTACCCTGTTCTTTCCTCTCGGCGGGCGGCCGGCCTTCTTGGCCGTGCTCTCCCATGTATCGAGAGAGGCGTCCAGGTGCAACCCCTGTCTTCTCCTGGGCTGCTGGGCGTCCGATAGCATTGCTTCGTACTCTCCCATCCTGCGGGCGGCCGTGGTCTTACCTCGTTCTCTCCCACAGGTGCAGCAAGAGTGATTGCTCCGCGGTAATCGACCGGTATTTATATCAGCTCGTTGCTAACATTATCAATAACGCGTTACTAAGAAGAAGCTTCTAGAAGTTTTCCCATCCCCGCGGTTCCCCTTTCTTTCCCATACGCTTTCCCAACTTGTTTTTCTCCGTTAAATCTCTGTTTAAATTTCGCGCCACTCCTTTCGACTTCCGTAACATCGTTTCCGTCACATCAGAAAATCGTAACCCTCAGCAAAGAAGTTTCACTTCAATAACGTACACCGTATCATGTCCCCCTTCGTATCAAACAACTTATTTCTAAACTTTTTTTTACAGGTGTTACGTCCCGCGAGTAGCATATATTGGGTGGTTCTGCGCCACACCAGTTTGTAGACAAGGGGGGCGGGGGAGGGGGCAACAGCGTATAGCGAAATGCAGTTTATTGACAAGGAGGAGGGGGAGGGGGGCAACAGCATATAGCGAAATGCAGTTTATAGATAAGGGGAGGGGGAGGGGGCAACAGGCAAATAGCGAAATGCAGCTTGTTGACAAGGGGGGGGGGGCAAGATTTACTTTTCACGGTCATCTGATTTTATCTTTGTATTTTAGCGTCCATTATTTGCATATATTAGCGAAATGCAAATTAACCAATTACCGTATCTTCTTAAGCGACCATGACATTGACTCAAGCGACCATGACTGCGGAATCTAGTTTTGCATATACGATGGGGGACGTCATCAAGGATAATTAGCTAATTATCATTCTTATCTTTTTGCTACCAGATGCGGAATCTAGTTTTGCATATACGATGGGGTGGGGGACTCAACAATGTATTTTTTACTAATTTGTTATGCAATTGCGACACAACGTTGTTGCAACTATATATAATAGCGCTGGTCCCCTGTTTTCGGATGCACTCTTATGCCGGTTCACGCGGGCAAAGTACTGCTTCATTGTAATTTTATTGTTGTGACGTTATTTTTTATTATACATTTGAAGGATTGTCATCTTAGTCTCTCTCTCTCTCCGGCAGACCAAGATGATTAAGCTTTTTAAGAATTCGTTAAAGTGCTTGTCGCGCATGGCGATGTTGATTCAAACTATCGACGAGTATCGCGAATGGTTTCGTTCGTATGACGAGACCTTAACCCTTATGTGGGCAACCAAACTTTTCACGGTTGTTGGGCAACCGGGGTACCCGGGTACCCCGAGCGTTCGGTGCCGATATATAAAAAGTAAAGTGACAATTTTACTTTCATGCTTTCCCATAATTTTTAGTTTTTTTGTCTATGGTATACTAAGTATTGTTTTAAACAGTGAAGCAACTGCTTCAAAAAATAGTATAACTCAATGCTAAGATCAAACTTTTATGCTATTCGTATGTGGACGTACGGTATTTGACTCTTCGACTTACACAACAGTACAACAGTATTCAACTTTATTTGGTCACAACCAAAATGTTACAATATATTCGTATGTGCCAAAAAAAAAGAAGTTTGTTGTATTACTATCCACAATGCACAATGATAATGTTGTTTCTGGGCCAAAGAGGAAACCAGAAATAGTCCACTTCTATAAGAAAACAAAATCTGGTGTCGACATGATGGATCAAATTTTGAGACGATACAGTATACAAAGACGTACTAACAGATGGCCATTAGCATTTTTTTTTTTACATAATTGACATTGCTGCTCTTGCCTCATACATCATATATATTTCTAATAACGATATGTTGCCTAACAAATCCAATAATCGCCGAATATTTTTACGCCAAGTGAGAGTGGAACTTTGTCTTCCAATAATTAGAAGTCGATCAACCAATGTTCAAATGATGAGACATTTCTCTTGTAAATTAGCAATAGAATGCATGCTGCATAAGTCACCAACAATGACCGACGTTCCTTCAACTTCAGGCACTGTACAACAACGAGATAAAACTGGACGAAGAAGAGTTGTAGGCTCATGTTATATATACCAAGCTGACCCTGATAGAAAACGTAGAAAGACACGAAAATATTGTCAAAACTGTATAAAACCAGTTTTCCGACGAACACGCAAATACTCTGACAGTTTGTAAAAATTTTCCTATTATTGGTTAATAATAGTAACTATACTAATAATAAAATAATACCAATTGAAAAAATTTGTGTGTTGTATGATTGTGTTGTAAAACTTCCCTTCATAAGCATACAACTACAACTTCCTATGTATGGGTACCCGGGTACCCGGTTACCCAACAACCGTATAAATAAGATTGAAGCCTTATTATTTAATATGTTTTGCATCAATTTTAATTCTGTAACCATACATCGACAGAGAACCTTCTAAATAATGGGGATCCAGGGCGGTTTTGCGATATCTTCATAAAAACATAACAAATTATTAGAGCAAACAAAGAAAGGGGTACCCGGTGGCCCACATAAGGGTTAAAGTGCTGTATAAATTGTTTGTCATGTATGAAGGACAAATTATCAGTAGGCGAGAAACTTAGTGCAACATCGCTTATGTTTCGCATAAAGAGTTTAAATGTTTCGGTGACTAATCGTGTTGAGCGTCGTCGCGTTGTACGTTCGCGAGTTGCTCTCCGTTCTCCTTCGACTTAACGAAGGTGTAGAACTCGTTGATATGGAATGAGATCGTTTGGTTTGAAAAGCGTTTATTCAACTTTTCTTAACACTAATTAGAACAAACTGTCTGACACTGGTTGAGACGATTCTGAATGAGATGAGAAACCGGTACGCTGCTAAGGAGCTGATGTGGTTCAATTGATCTTAACCCGGTTCTGCTCTTCTGCCCCGAGGCCCGCTTAGACAACACCTCGGTGGTGATGCCATTGCTTGGCCATGGGCCCGTTATTTGGGGGAAGATTCATCCCCATTCGTTGTTTGACTTGGGGGAGGAGGATCTTCCGAAGCGGACCTCGCCGGAGGAGGAGGAAGTCTCCACCCCCAAGTCAATAAGGGAAAGTTTCCCATGCTGTTCTAATTTATGGGGCCCCGGAGCAGCGCGACGAAGGCCTAAGTGGCCTATGGACGCTTTTACTGTCTCTGGTTTTCGTCTGTTTGACGAAAACCAGAGACACGGATACATAGGGTCGCGAAACGAACCCCGAGTGTGGTCGCGTTCGCCCTGGTCGTGCGGCCGAGGATTTACAACCCTCTTGGCCGCCGCGTGTCGAGGGCCATAAGGCCCGCTGTGTCCGAATCCGGGACCCTCACGTACCTCGAGGACGGTACCTGGAGTGAGGGTCGCACGGATTGACTTAGGGACGGATATTAAACGGTTAGGCGTCGCAACATGCCGCCCCCCTTGAACGACATGTTCAATATTGATACAATGCTTAAAAGGTTGATTTACAAATTTACGATGATCTCATGAGGCTACGATTATTCTGATATAATGATACGATACGATGCGATACGACTGGAAGTAGTCGGTTTTCGGTTAAATGTAGTATAATATATAATATACGATACGATATAATATGATATGATACGATACGATAGAATACGATATGATAGAATACAATACGATATAATAGGATACGATCTAGTAGAATACGATATAATACGATACAAAAGAATACTATACGATACGAGATAATAGGATACGATCTAGTAGAATACGATACAATACGATACAAAAGAATACTATACGATACGAGATAATAGGATACGATCTAGTAGAATACGATACAATACGATACAAAAGAATACTATACGATTCGATACAATATGATGCGATATAATTAGTATGAGGTGATTGATACTGATTAATGACGCGATGCGGTATTGTTCAGGAAATGATGTCTATTTACATTTGCGAATGAATGATGGGTGATGAGAGATGACGCTTAATTTATCGGTAATGGCGCGAGACGTTTTACAGAGCGTTTATATTCGCCTCGCGATGTCCGTACGGTCACTACGCGAATGATGCCGTCTTCTCCGGGGTGAATTGCGGTGACTCGTCCCAAGGGCCACTGCAAAGGTGGTGTGCTGTCCTCCTGGACCAGAACCATTGTCCCGATCGGAAGGTCGGTTGCCCCGTTGGTGTGCCATTTTTTCCGGACTGTCAGCTCCTGCAAATACTCGTTTCTCCACCGTTTCCAGAAGTGGGCCCTGATTTTTTGAATATGTTGCCACGACGAGAGTCTGCCATCGGGCAAGCTCGTGTAATCGTGATCGGGTACACTGGTCAGTGATTCGCCAATTAGGAAATGACTGGGTGCGATGGCTGTTAGGTCGTTTGGATCTGAGGATACCGGGGTTAAGGGACGCGTGTTTAGAATGGCTTCTACCTGCGCAGTGAGGGTTAGGAGACCCTAGAAAGAAAGTAACGTTTCACCCATTACGCGCGTCAAATGGTGTTTTGTCGATTTAACAGCGGCTTCCCACAAGCCGCCAAAATGTGGTGATCGCGGGGGAATCAAATGCCAGTTGACCTGCTGATCCGCGAGTCGTTCAGTCATGTCCTTTTTCGTTTTTGGATCTTTAATAAATTCGTAGAGTTCCTTGAGTTTTTCGCGAATTGCGCCTATGAAGTTAGTGGCGTTATCCGAATAGAGATCGCTAGCTTTACCCCGGCGAGAGAAAAATCTGCGCAGCGCAGCTAAGAAGGCCTCGGTCGACAGATCGGACACGACTTCGATGTGGACTGCTCTAGTCGCGAAGCACGTGAAGATGGCCAGGTAGACCTTGACCCTTCCTCGATTACGATGGGTTTTTTCCTTTATGAAGAAAGGTCCACAGTAATCGACACCGCTCCGCGAAAATGGACGCGAATGGGTGATCCGGCTTGCTGGAAGATCACCCATTGGATAATTGATCATTGTGGGTTTGGCGCGACGGCAGGTGACACAATCGTGAATCACCTGGCGAATCAGGCTCTTGCCGTGCGGTATCCAGTAGGTTTTTCGGGTCGTGTTTAATGTTAATTGTGTACCGGAATGCATGTTTCTTATGTGCTCGTCTCGGATGATGAGCTTAGTTAGATAGTGATTTTTGGGTAACAGAATGGGATGTTTTTCTCCGAACGATAGCTGCGATTTGGACAATCGTCCGCCTACCCTCAACATTCCGTCGGCATCCAGAAATGGGGATAGCGATGATAAGCTACAAGGTCGATTAGTCGATTGAATTGCGCTTATTTCCTTCCGATACGCTTGCTGTTGGACCAACATTACTATTCGTTTTTCGCTCTTACGGAGCTCGATTGTCGTTAACGGACCGGATAACGACGCCTGTTTCGAACTGTTTTGTGTAAAACGGAGCATATAGGCGACGACGCGCTTGAGACGGTGGAAGGACGAGAACCGCTCGAAAAAACCGATATCATGGAGTGATATGGCTAGTGACACGACCGGTCTGAGTTCTGGAATTTCTATGTTCGCAAGTTTTGAGGTAGGCCTGTTTTGTTCCTCAAGAGAGAGCCATGCCGGCCCGCGGTGCCAGAGATCGCTATCAATGAATTGTTCTGTGCGCATGCCCCGCGATAACAAATCAGCCGGATTGTGAATGGACGGGACATGACGCCACTCGTCGTGAGCGGTTAATGTTTGAATCTCACTGACTCTATGTGAGACAAAGGTTTTTAAAGTGTGCGGGGCGGTGTTTATCCAGTGAAGCGTTATTGTCGAGTCAGACCAGAGTATTGTGTTGTTGAATGTGACATTCCGCAGAGCTCCTTTTGTGGCATTGCACAATTTTGCAAGGAGCTGGGCGGCACATAGTTCCAAGCGCGGTAGCGTTATGGACTTTAACGGAGCCACGCGGGATTTTGAGGCGATCAAACGCGCAACGACGCTGCCCTGATTGTTTACGCTGCGTACGTACAGGCAAGCTCCGTATGCACGTTCAATCGCGTCGCAAAATCCGTGCAGTTGTACTGACGTGTACCTTGGCTGCAAAACGTGTCGATCGAATTTGAATTCGTGGATCACCCGGAGTTCTTGCCAGAAGGTGGTCCACTCCGTGTGAATGTCGGTGGGCACCGATTAGTCCCAATCTAGTTGCAACTTCCATAGGGATTGCATGAGCAGCTTCGCTCGCACTACGACGGGACCCAAGATTCCGAGAGGATCGGAAAGTGTTGCTATCTTTGATAAGATGTTTCGTTTTGTCGGCCGATTCGTTGCGCCACCCTCCTTTACTACGTATGATAAAGTGTCGTTTCTCGCGTCCCAATGCACCCCCAGTGTTTTGACTGTTTTGTCGAGGTCTAATGTCATGTGCGTAGCGTCTAGTCGATCGTCCAATGCGGTAATTAGAGACTGTTCGTTAGTGGCCCATTTTCGGAGTTGGAACCCTCCCCTCGCACAAAGGTCTCGGATTTCATCGCGTATCGCGGCGGCTTCGTCGTAGTTGTCGGCGCCGGTCAACATATCGTCAACATAGAAATCCTCCCGTAATATTCGCGATGCTCGAGGAAATTGTTCGCCTTCGTCTGCAGCTAACTGGTTTAGCGTGCGAGTGGCTAGAAAGGGGCCGCGGATGTACCGTATGTCACGGTGTTCAAGGTGTATGTTTCAACGTGCTGGTCGGCGGTTTCGCGCCAAAGGATTTTTTGGTACGTTCGGTCTTGCGGGTGGATTTCTATTTGCCGATACATCTTCTCGATGTCGGCCGTCAGTACGTAAGCGTGTGCCCGGAAACGAGTTAAAAGTGAATATAATTCGTCCTGTATGGTAGGACCGATTAGCAACATATCGTCCAGCGATTTCCCGTTTGAAGATTTTGCTGATGCGTCGAAGACAACCCGTAGCTTGGTTGTTAGACTGTCGAGTTTTGAAATTGAATGGTGTGGTAAGTAATAACCTTCTTGCGGTGGGGAGAATTTAGCCTTCGTCATATGACCTAGATCGCGATAATCTGCTAAAAATTTGGCGTATTCCACCTTTAATGATGGGTCCCTTGCGAATTTTCGTTCTAAAGCATGCAGTCGGCGAAGTGCCGCGTTGTATGATTCGCCTAATGCTGGCGGAAACGATTTAAAAGGAAGCTTGATTATGTACTTCCCAGTGGAAAGGTCACGCGTGGTATGTTGTGCGTAATGAGCCTCACAAGCACGTTCTTCGTGAGATAAAATAGGTTTTTGCGGCACTTCTTCAATCTCCCAGAACCTTGAGACCCGATTGTCTAATGAATTACGCGCCACATGACAACGCGTTGTACCACGGAAATTTTCCTCAGGTACTGTACCTGCTATTACCCAGCCTAGTTTCGTTTTCTGTACAGTTATGGAATTAGTTGCGATTGTAATCTGACCAACGCACAAGAGGTTGAAAAAGATTTCTGCGCCGATCAATGCGTCAATTTCGGCAGGAGTATTAAAGTTGGGATCAGCGAGAGGGATGTTAGTCGGAATCTCGAATCGGGTTTTAGGGATTGGATGAGATGGTAAGATTTCGGTTATGTTGGGTAAAATTAGGAACGTAAGATCGACGGAGAATTGATTGATGCGTGACTTGATAGTTGCCCGCGTGGTGTTTAGCGTTTTTGTGGTGCTATGATTAATTCCCACGACCGGAATGTTGCCCTTGGTTTGTGGTAACGCTAACTTCGTAGCAAAACGCTTTGTCATGAAATGGGACTGTGATCCCGAATCTAGTAATACACGGCATGGGTGTAGTAGACCCTTGCTATCCTGCACGTGCACGATTGCGGTAGAAAGCAGCGTTTCGTTGCCGATATTCGCGCTTAGAGAGGAGACGGCCGATTGTACCGGAGATGATTCCTTGTGCAATAATGTGTGATGCCTTTCGTTGCATCTTTTGCAAGATCCCGCGGGGCATGCTTTTATGTTGTGGGTTGCTCGTAAACAATTGGAACATAGACCGGCCTTCCGAACTATCTCTGCTCGCTGATCGATGCTTGAGCTAATTAATTTTTCGCAATATTGAGGGAAATGACTTCCCTTGCACAGGGAACAACGGGCTTGTTGGGACGAGTGAGTGAGCGCGCGAAAATTCGAATTGCTAGGTTGGCGATTAAAAGAATTCGTATTTGATTGGGACCGAGTTGCTGGTCTGATAGGTTCGTTTTTTGGAATTTCCAGAACTCTACACCGGTTATGTAGGAATTCTAGCAATTGCTCCATGGTTGGAAGATCAGAACCTTGGGTTTTTTCCTTCCACCGCATCCGCGTTTGTTCGTCTAGTTTGCTCGTTATGGCGTATATTGGGAATGCCTCTAAAAATGGCTTGTTGAGAGCCTTTAAGGCGTTATAATGCTTTATCGCCTGGTCTGTCAACTCGCAAAGCGCAGCGGAATTGGGTCGCAGGCAAGTAGGTAATTCGAAGAAAGCTTTAATGCTGTTATTAATGACAATGCTCGGATCGTTGTAATGTCGGTCCAAGATATTCCATGCTACGGAATAATTTGCTGCCGTGGTTTCCAATGATTCTACCTTTTCCGCGGCCTTCCCGGTTAGGCAGGATTTCAGATAAATTAATTTCTGGACGTCGCGGAAGTTGGGGTTGTCGTGGATCGCAGCTCTAAAAGTATCTGAGAAACTGGGCCAGGCTTCATATGAGCCGCTGAATTTGGGTAAGTGCATATTAGGTAGTTTCACCTGCACTTCGGAAGCTATTGTCAACGGTGAATTCGCGGTAAGGAGGCCATCGTTTGAACTTGAAGAGTGAGGACGTGATCGTTGGGGATAGTTGAATGCTTGCGTTCTATACGTTTCGCTGTCGCTAGTGAATCGTAATAGAGATTTTCAAACGTGGTCCGTTCGGTCAGTCGCGTTTCGAAGCTGCTTTCGTCCGCGTTTAATTCTAGAGCCAATTGAATTGCGTGAAAAGTCGCGAAGTCATGTTCGATCTGCGCGATCCGAAGTTTCAACTGATCCATCGGGATCTCTTCCGAGTCTTGAATTGACGCTACGAATTTCTTAAAAGTTGACAATTTTGTTTTGATGGTGGCGCGTTTACGAATGAGATCGCGATCCATGTTTCCATCGAGGGCCATTGTATTGGCTTGAGAGTAACGGGGAAAGGGAGAATTGGCGAATATGACTAATGTTCGACTCACGAATTACGATGAAGAAGCAGCTCCCAGCGGTAGATTCGTTGTCGTGCTGTTATTGCCAAAGTCTGATGCTGCTGAAGCTTCCGTGGCAGGTCGTCGTAGTTGATGACCTCCTGGCGCTCCGTGGCAGGGGGTCGTGATTCCCTGGCTGGTGGCAGGTAGTCGTGGTTCCCTGGCGCTCCGTGGTAGGTGGCTGCTATTCCTTGCTCTTCCGTGGCAGGTAGTCGTCGGGTGGACTCCTGGCGCTCCGTGGCAAGTAGCAGCTGTTCCCTGCGCTTCCGTGGCCGGTGATCGATGTGCGGAAACAATGATCCAGCGAACTACACGTTATAACTGTCACTGTTGATCCGGCTCGAAGGACCAAAATGTTGGTCGTCACTGTTTATCCGGCTCGAAGGACCAAAATGTTGGTCGTCACTGTGTATCCGGCTCGAAGGACCAAAATGTTGAGCGTCGTCGCGTTGTACGTTCGCGAGTTGCTCTCCGTTCTCCTTCGACTTAACGAAGGTGTAGAACTCGTTGATATGGAATGAGATCGTTTGGTTTGAAAAGCGTTTATTCAACTTTTCTTAACACTAATTGTTGAGAATAATTATTGTGAAGCAGTTGGTATGAATGGATGGTATGGATTGGTACGACTGTGCGGTATGGGTTGGTATGAATGAATGATATGGATTGGTACGTGTGAGCGGTGTAAGTTGGTACGAGAGCGAAGTTTGAAAGAGTATGTGCAGAGGTGAAGTTGGCGGGCTTCTAGCGGTTGAAACGGTGTGAAAACGTGGTCGAGTACAAAGCTTCTAGAAGAAAGCGGTTGCATCATTATAATATTAAGTGTTTGTTCTTTTTACTTTTATATATCTTTTTTATAATAAATAACCTTTATAAAGCAACAGGTTATGGGCCCAGATTACAGAAAAAAAGAAAACTGCTGAAAAGATATATAGAGGTTCTGGAATTTTCCATAAGAGCACGTGGTGAAGCGTGATAGAAAAAAAAACTAAAAAGACTGAAAGAAAAATAACAAAAACTGAGGAAGATGGCAAAAATAAGCATAGAAGAAATGCAACGAGTGGAAAAGCTGGTAGATGCTGATAATTTTCCAATGTGGAAATTCCAAGTGAGTATAATTCTAAAAGCCCAAGATAATTTTGAATTATTAACTCAAGTACCCACAGATGAAGAAAAAACAAAGCAGTGGCTAGTTAAAGATGCAAATGCACAGAGAATAATAACCGCAACAGTGGATAAAAAAATTTTAATACACCTGATGTCCAATAAAACAGCACGTGAAATGTGGACCAAACTCTGTTCCATGTTTGAAAGAGATCATGAACAATTAAAATGTAATCTGCTTCAAGAATTTTTCAGTTTTGAATACGACAAGAATGCAGATGTGGCTATAAATATAAGCAAGCTTGTAAATATGACATATAGATTAAAAAGTCTGGACAGAGTTATAGACGATGACATGCTCATCGCAAAAATATTAGGATCATTGCCTCTGGGATTTAAACATTTCAGAAGCGCATGGGAGTCTACAGCGAGAGAAGAAAGAACGCTAGAAAATCTAACTGCCAGACTGACAGCGGAGGAAGAAAGACAGACAGGAAAGGAAGAACGTCCAAGTGCAATCGCATACCAAACCAAAGAAAGGAAATGCTACAAGTGCAATTCAACTATTGACCAGTTGGTCACATAGCATGGCAATGCAAAACAAAACCTAACAATGAGAGTAACAAGGTAAAGTGTTATAAGTGTAATAAGGAAGGACACTATGCGGCATCGTGCAGACAAAAATCAGAAAGTAAGTACTGTACTATTTGTAAGAAGTCAAATCACACAGAGAAACAGTGCTACTTCAGAGACAAAAATGTACAAGAAACAGATAAAGTGAATAAGGGAAACAAGGTTGCGTACTTGACTAAACAATTGAGCAGATCCGATGACTGGGTAATAGATTCTGGTACAACCTCACATATGACCAACACTACCGAAAACATGTCAAACATAAAAAAGATAAACTCGACGGTAGGAGTGGCAAAAGAAAATGAAACAATGAGAGTGGAAGCTGTAGGTAGCCTTGAATTTGAACAATGCATACTTAAAAACGTAATGGTGGTTCCAGAATTGAGCACCAATCTGTTATCGGTCACAGAAATTAACAAAAATGGAGGAAAAGTGACCTTTGAAAAAGAAAAAGTGACAGTGGAAAATGATGGAAGCCAAGTCCTGATAGGAGAAAGAACTGAAGAGGGACTGTATAAAGTAAGTCTGAAACCTGTGAAGGAAAACAAATCCAATATAATATTAAATGAAAATAAACTAATAGAACAATGGCATAGGAGATTAGGACACCTGAGTAAGGGTGGCATGCTAAAACTCTTACAGCTGAGCACTGGAATGAACATTACTGAGAATCAACTAAAAAAATACGAATTGACCTGTGAAATATGCATGAAGGCACGACAGACACGGCTGAGCTTCTCAGAAACCAGGACGAGAGCAACAAGACCGATTCAACTGATTCACACAGATGTGTGTGGACCACTGGAGGCTAATACCTGGGATGGGAAGAGATATTTTGCCACATTTCTTGATGACTATACCCATTATGTTGAGACACATCTACTAAAGCATAAATCGGATGTGCAAGAATCTCTGATAGAGTTCATAAATAAAGTAGAAGCTCGATGGTGCAGCAAGGTGTCAAAAATAAGGTGCGACAATGGTCGCGAATATATAAACAATAAAATAATAAACTGGTCAAAAATAAAAGGAATAGAGATGGACTGCACTGTGCCACATACTCCTCAGCTTAATGGAAAGGCGGAAAGATTGAACCGAACCTTACTGGAGAAAACAAGAGCGTTATTGTTCGACTCTAAAATGAAGAAGGAGATGTGGGGAGAGGCGCTGTACACAGCAACATATCTTCTGAACAGATCCCCGACGAGCACAGAGAAGAAGACACCAATTGAAAACTGGGAAAAGAGAAAACCGAACTTATCAAGAATACAAGTGTTTGGAAGTGAAGCTCATGTAAAAATCACTGGACATTTGAGAAAATTAGATGAGAGGCCATCTTTTGCGCACAGACGATTGCGCACGACGGCATTGCACACGGTTCTTTTGGACACGGTATTATTGGACACACGGTTCTTTTGGACACAGTAACATTGGACACAGTGGGTTTTCGCTCACGCAAGGATTGCCCACATGGTTAATACGCACACGCTGAGTTACGCACATGTAAAATTGTCCTCATGATAGATTGCGCACAGATAGAATTCAAACTGTTGTTTATCATCGTGTGTTGTGCTGTGTGATTAGTCTATGATTATATATCATCTATGCAGAATACGAAGAATCGGACACATCTCAATTGCGCACAAGTAGAATTGGACACATTCACAGAATTTAAAAATTGCTGTATCTCCTAAACCGTGCGTCCTAGACAAAAAATAACGAAATTTTTGAAAGACTTTACAGAAAGCATATCACCCCGGCACTACCCCTTAGGCCTATTCAAAAGTCGATTCGCCACCCCTTTCCCCTACCCAAATTCATTTTCGCCTCCTCTAAAAATCGATGTATCTCCTAAACCGTGCGTATTAGACAAAAAATAACGAAATTTTTGAAAGACTTTACAGAAAGCATATCACCCCGGCACTACCCCTTAGGCCTATTCAAAAGTCGATTCGCCAACCCTTTCCCCTCCCCAAAATCATTTTCGCCTCCCCTAAAAATCGCTGTATCTCCTAAACCGTGCGTCCTAGACAAAAAATAACGAAATTTTTGAAAGACTTTACAGAAAGCATATCACCCCCGCATTACCCCTTAGGGCTATTAAAAAGTCGATTCACCCCCTTCTACCCCCAAGTGATTCCCTAATCCTAACCCTAACCCTAACCCTAACCCTTTTTTCCGTGAGGAAATGTTTTATAACGCACATAACCCGAAATTAATAACGATTTGGCCGCATTTCTTTCACTGTCCAAAATTACTGTGCGCAATTCTATTTGTTCTCGATTCGCCATACTGTGCGCAATCTATCATGAGTCCAATTTTACATGTGCGTAACTCAGCGTGTGCGTCTTAACCATGTGGGCAATCCTTGCGTGAGCGAAAACCCACTGTGTCCAATGTTACTGTGTCCAAAAGAACCGTGTGTCCAATAATACCGTGTCCAAAAGAACCGTGTGCAATGCCGTCGTGCGCAATCGTCTGTGCGCAAAAGAGCCATCCCCAAATTAGATGCGAGAAGTGAAAAACACCTTATAATAGGTTATGCACCCAACGGATATCGTCTATGGGATAAAATTAAAAGAAAGATATTCATTTCAAGGGATGTGATCGTGCAAGAAGGGAAAACAGAAGACTGCCAAATCGAAGACAGCGTTGTTTTAGACTTGCCCTATGACGACGACGAAGAAGTGTATAGCACAGAAGAAACTGAAGATGCAATACATGAAGAGAACGAAGAAGAACAAGAGCAAGAAAATATCTCCATAGAATGGCAAAGTTGCAGTGAAGAACAAGAAGATACCGAAGAAAATCAAGAAACACCTATCGTCAACCAAGAACCACTAAGAAGATCAGAAAGAAAAAGACAGCCCCCTGAAAGGTATAACTCTGCATTTCTAACATTTGAACAGGCAGTTACAGGTCCAGACAAGGAACGATGGATGGAGGCAATCGACGACGAGAAGGAAGCAATGAGGAAAAATGATACTTGGACAATGGTAAACGCAAGTGAGGTCCAAGGAAAAAGACCCCTCTCCAGCAGATGGGTATTAAAAGTTAAAGACGATGGAAGGTATAGAGCACGCCTGGTTGTCCGAGGGTGTGAACAGAAAAAGGATCTGGATTACGAAGAAATCTACAGTCCGGTAGTAAGTAATGCTTCTTTGCGTATACTGTTTTCCATAGCTGCCAACAGGAATCTTCGCATAATAACTTTGGACATTAAGACAGCATTCTTACACGGAAACCTGAAAGAAACAATTTACATGTATCCACCTCAGGGATATAAAGAAACAGGAAAGTTGTTCAAGCTAAAGAAAGCGATTTATGGCCTAAAGCAGGCACCCGTCTGCTGGAACGAGCGGTTTTCCGAATTTCTTAAAGAAAAGAATCTCATTCCTCTCAAGAGTGATCGATGCCTGTTTAAAAAAGAAAACTCAGATCTAATGCTGGGACTCTATGTAGATGATGGACTCGTGATTGGTAGCGACATGGAAGAAATGACAGAGCTGCTTAATGAACTAAAAAATACTTTCGAGATGACAGTAGATAACAATCCACAGACGTTTCTTGGGATGGATCTACACCGTACACAGGATGGCATAAGACTATTTCAGGGTAACTACGCTGCCAAGGTGTTGGGAAAGTATCGGATGGAGAACAGCAAACCGGCAGGAACTCCCTTAAATCCATGCTCATATGTTGATGAAGAACGGACAAGCGGTTCCAACTTCCCGTATCGAGAAGCAGTAGGCAGTCTGCTGTACCTATCTACTAAAACAAGACCTGACCTGGCCTACGCAGTTGGATTTTGCAGCAGGTATGTTGAAGGTCCAACAGACAGAAATATAACAGATGTAAAACGAATTTTAAGGTACCTCAAGGGAACGGGAAACAACGGGATCCAGTATAAGCGGCAGAACGACGATGATACAATTCTGGCATACTGTGACTCCGATTTTGCTGGGGACTACTCAACTAGGCGCAGTACCACAGGTTACGTCATCTGCTACGGCGGCGGACCGATATTGTGGACATCGAGAAGACAGCCAATGATCGCTACATCCAGCACAGAGGCTGAATTCATTGCAGCTGCAGAATGTTGCAAAGACTTGCGCTATGTAAAGATGCTTATTGAAGAAATAATAGGCAAAAAGGTGAAAGTACGACTACAAATAGACAATCAGGGAGCGATATCATTGATTACAAGTGGGGCAGTTAATAAAAGGTCAAAGCACATAGACATCAAATACAGATATGTAAGTGAGACTGTAAAAAACAATCTTATTCAGGTAGAATATTGTCCGACTGATAATCAAGTAGCTGATGTGCTAACAAAACCTCTAGCTTTGGAAAAATTTAGAAAGTTTAAAGATAAATTAATGGACAGTAAGTGAAGAGCGAGTGAAGGATAAACTACTTCACATAATTGAGGGAGAGGATTGTAAACAATTATTGTGAAGAAAGTAGTATGAGTGTGAATATAACTGTGTGTTGAAAACTGTGTGAGTGTTGGCAACAATTATTGTAAGAGAAAGAAAAGCGGCTTGAGTGTGAATGAACTGTGTTGCATAATTGAGGGAGAGATTTGGAAACATTTATTGTAAAAAAAAAAAAAAAAAAAAAAAAGGTAGCATGAGTATGAATACAACTGCGTCACATAATTGAGGGAGAGTGTTGAGAATAATTATTGTGAAGCAGTTGGTATGAATGGATGGTATGGATTGGTACGACTGTGCGGTATGGGTTGGTATGAATGAATGATATGGATTGGTACGTGTGAGCGGTGTAAGTTGGTACGAGAGCGAAGTTTGAAAGAGTATGTGCAGAGGTGAAGTTGGCGGGCTTCTAGCGGTTGAAACGGTGTGAAAACGTGGTCGAGTACAAAGCTTCTAGAAGAAAGCGGTTGCATCATTATAATATTAAGTGTTTGTTCTTTTTACTTTTATATATCTTTTTTATAATAAATAACCTTTATAAAGCAACACTAATTAAAACAAACTGTCTGACACTGGTTGAGACGATTCTGAATGAGATGAGAAACCGGTACGCTGCTAAGGAGCTGATGTGGTTCAATTGATCTTAACCCGGTTCTGCTCTTCTGCCCCGAGGCCCGCTTAGACATCACCTCGGTGGTGATGCCATTGCTTGGCCATGGGCCCGTTATTTGGGGGAAGATTCATCCCCATTCGTTGTTTGACTTGGGGGAGGAGGATCTTCCGAAGCGGACCTCGCCGGAGGAGGAGGAAGTCTCCACCCCCAAGTCAATAAGGGAAAGTTTCCCATGCTGTTCTAATTTATGGGGCCCCGGAGCAGCGCGACGAAGGCCTAAGTGGCCTATGGACGCTTTTACTGTCTCTGGTTTTCGTCTGTTTGACGAAAACCAAAGACACGGATACATAGGGTCGCGAAACGAACCCCGAGTGTGGTCGCGTTCGCCCTGGTCGTGCGGCCGAGGATTTACAACCCTCTTGGCCGCCGCGTGTCGAGGGCCATAAGGCCCGCTGTGTCCGAATCCGGGACCCTCACGTACCTCGAGGACGGTACCTGGAGTGAGGGTCGCACGGATTGACTTAGGGACGGATATTAAACGGTTAGGCGTCGCAACAAATCGGTTTTCGTCATTGTCGCGTGTCGGTAGAGGTTTATCGGATACGAGTGACGGCGGTGTTGGTGGCAGCCGTAGCGCGAGGGCATCGTCCTTGCGTTGGGAAGATGTCGAGTCAGCGTTTAAAAGACGTATATCGATCGGTGTTGTTATCAACGTCGAACTTGTCGATCCTCGTCAATTTTTACAACACGCGAAGCGGATGGTTACGAGACGTGTTACGGACTTTTTAAACAAATATTCATCGTTGAAAGTGAACATTATGTTAGAGGCGGAATTTCTGTTACGCGATGTGGTGTCTATAAAAAGTTTCGGTACGCGAAATTTCCCGTTGTTTCGAACAAGTGATGTACGTCGGTGGTATCGGAACGATGTTATGCCAACTATTCTAACATCGATGGAAGAATTTCAAGAACGAGACAGCGGGTGGGCGCTATCGAAGATACTCCATCTAATAGTGAATTGCATCAGATATCAACCGTTGCAAGCCGGTTGCGCTGTCGACGATGTATGCCTACCTCGAACGATACAGCTGAAGAAAGCGGTTGTTAACGTTATTAGCAAGGACGATGCATGTTTCTTTTGGGCAGTTGTAGCAGGTCTGCATCCAGCCAGCATGCATCCGGAACGTGTATCATCCTATCCGCATTACCGTACGGTGCTTCAGACCGAAGGTTTTCAAATGCCTATGCTATTCAAAGATATTAAAAAATTCGAACGGGTAAACGACGTTTCCGTGAACGTGTTTGAATGGATGGATAAGAAGTGCGGGACTCTTCATCTGACCAAGAACAAACGGGACAAACACGTAAATTTGCTGCTTGTACGTAAGGATAAGCGTCATCATTATGCATGGATTAGGTCACGATTGATTTCAATGCAGCTTAGCAAGCACGCGTGTCGCAAGTATATTTGCGAGCGGTAAGTTGAACTTAGTTTTATCGATTTTTCCGCAATTAAAAAGGCAAGTCATTTTATTCTTCTTTTTTAGATGTCTACAATATTTCCCTACTATAGACTACAAGAAGATGATAAAATTTCGATTTATAAATTCGTTCAAATTCTTGAATTCCAGTTTGGACAAGTTATCATCGTGTAACAGACCTGGACACGCCAGGCCTGTTACGTACCGGTCTCGCGGAATCCCGACCCCCGCCGACCGATCCCGACGAATGCCGAGCATCGCAGGATCCGCGCTCCGCGCCCTCGCGCCACGCAACCGATTCTGGCGGCAACCGGAAGCCGCCATAGCTTCGAGATCCTTCGAACCGGACACGGAACGTCACCGGAAATTCCGCCGAAAACCACCCCGCGCCGCGCCCCTTGCCCCGAGTCAACCAGGGCATAAAAGGAGCCCGCGCGCGCCACCGAGCTCTCTTACGTTTCTCTCTTACGTTCGCTCTTCTCTTACATAGTCCGTCTCATACGCAAGTATCAGATCAGAAAGTACCGCGAATCGCAATCTCCGCCGTAGCGCGACGGCGACGGCCGTCGCGCGACACCGTGATCCAGGAAGACCGATCCGCCGACCGCCGCGTACCGATCCGTTCCGCGACCGCCGAGGCCCGAACCGTAACCCGTGGAAAATACACGAAGAACGACTCAGTTATTATCCTGACCGTCCCGACTCGCGTATCCTACGAACCCTGGCACGGCGAGCCAAATCCGGGCCGCGAGTGCCGTCCGTTGCAACGAGCCCGCGGAAAACCACGCTCGTTACATGGCGCCCGAACAGGGACCGGTTAATTCGCATTAATCGGTCCGTTCAATTGTCCGGTAAAAGTACCAGTGACCGGTAAAAGTTCAAGTGACCGGTAAAAGTTCGCGTTGACCGTAAAAGTTTCGACCACGTGGCGTCGGGAGAGGTTATCTCGCTGCGAGTGAAACGTGATGCGCATGCGCCGCACCGTGCCGTCCCGCCGAATCGTGCCGATCCACGCTCCGTGCCGCCGAAGGAGCGCCGGTACACGCGCACCGCCGGACGACCGCACGCCGAACCAGCAGAGGATCGATCCCTGGTGGACAAGATCGATCCCGACGCACCTAGGAACGATTCCCGGCCGAGCAGGATCTATCCCGGCGATCAAAAGAGCGATTTCACCGATCCAAGGAGCGGTCGCACCGACCAGCAAAGACGCCGGACTCCGCCGTTCCGCCATAGCAGTGCCGGTACACGTGCACCGCCTGCCGACCGCCAGCCGAACCAGCGAAGGAACGATCCCTGGCGGAAAAGATCGATTTCGACGAACATAGGAGCGAATCTGAGCCAGAAAAGAGCGACGGTGTTAACCGAAAGAGCGAGCCTCGGAGGAAGACGATCGAGCCCACCGACCAGCGAGGGAGCGAAACGAACGCGCGCATGAGAACGCAGGTCTGTTCCGTGCCGTTCAAGGGAGTCAAATGCGTCCTGGGCAAAAAACGCAATTCCTGTTCCGTGTCGTTGAGGGAATCAGATGCGTCCTGGGCAAAAACGCAATTCCCGTTCGTGCCGGTTGCCGTGTGCCGTTGTGCCGTACCGGGTCGTAGACGCAGCCGCTGCCGCCGAATCCCAGACCAGACCCGTCGCAGCCGCCTCCGCCGGATTCCAGACCAGACCCGTCGCAGCCGCCTCCGCCGAATTCCAGACCGGACCCGTGGCAGACTATCGGACATCTTTCACCGACCAGCGTTCACGCCGTAAAGGACACCAGTTTCCCCGACCCGCCCTGTCGTTTTCTTTGCCGCCGTTCAACACGCGTAGAATTCGAACTGCGAACACGACCGCGACCGCGCGCACCACCGAAACCGTTTTCGCGGGACCGAGCTCCTGGACCCCTCCGAAAGTGTCCTGACACCTCCGACACCTTGTCCGTCTCCCGGTACACAGCCGTGACCATCCCCGTTCCGTTAATCGTACCCCGGTACACAGCCGTGACCAGCCCCGTTCCGTTAACCGTATCCCGGTACACAGCCGTGACCAGCCCCGTTCCGTTAACCGTATCCCGGTACACAGCCGTGACCAGCCCCGTTCCGTTAATCGTACCCCGGTACACAGCTGTGACCAGCCCCGTTCCGTTAACCGTATCCCGGTACACAGCCGTGACCAGCCCCGTTCCGTTAACCGTACCCCGGTACACAGCCGTGACCAGCCCCGTTCCGTTAACCGTATCCCGGTACACAGCCGTGACCAGCCCCGTTCCGTTAATCGTACCCCGGTACACAGCTGTGACCAGCCCCGTTCCGTTAACCGTATCCCGGTACACAGCTGTGACCAGCCCCGTTTCGTTAACCGTATCCCGGTACACAGCCGTGACCAGCCCCGTTCCGTTAATCGTATTCCGGTACACAGCCGTGACCACCCCCGTTCCGTTAACCGTATCCCGGTACACAGCCGTGACCATCCCTAGCCCCGTTAATCCTCCGATGGCACGCCGCCGTGGCCATTCACGACCCGCTCACACCCCGCGTGGGCGAACCGCCGTTGCCCGATTACCGACACGACGAGCCGCGACCCCGAAACCGCGTGCCGCGATAACACGGCCCGAAAACCGCATGCCGAGAACACCCGCGTACCGCGAGGTACCACCCGTCGCGAGAAATCGCGAGCCGACACTCAGTCTCACCGGGCGAACGGAAACTCCGTTCCGAATATATGAGACCGACGCGGCAGATACCGCTGCCGCCGAGTCTCACCCGCCGTTCCGAATGTACGAGCTCGATGCGGCCAAAGCCGCCGAGTCTCACCCGCCGTTCCGAATACATGAGATCGACACGGCAGACACCGCTGCCATCGAGTCTCATCCGCCGTTCCGAATACATGAGATCGATACGGCAGACACCGCTGCCATCGAGTCTCATCCGCCGTTCCGAATACATGAGATCGACACGGCAGACACCGCTGCCGTCGAGTCTCATCCGCCGCTCCGAATATATGAGCTCGACACGGCAGATACCGCTGCCGCCGAGTCTCACCCGCCGTTCCGAATGTACGAGCTCGATGCGGCCAAAGCCGCCGAGTCTCACCCGCCGTTCCGAATACATGAGATCGACACGGCAGACACCGCTGCCGTCGAGTCTCATCGGCCGGTCCGAATATACGAGCACGAAGCGACGGCGACGGCCGCCGCTGACTCTCGTCCGTCGTTCCAAATGATCGAACGAAACCACGACGATCCGGACTCCAGCGACCACGACGGTGGCCGCTGAGACCGGGGCGATCCGACCTCCAGGAAACCCGCGTGTGTCAACGGCCGCGGGCACCCAGCTCGCGTGCGTTTCGTACCCCGAATCACGTCATCACCGAGAACCGACACCGCGTCACCGTAATGACCGACGTCCGGCGGTAACCCGCGCACCGTGGACAGGGCCAAGGACCAGGGCCGAGGGCCCACCCGAGGGCCTCCGCGATCTCACCCGGCACGCAGGGTCGAGGGCATGTGTGTACAAAGTTGTAGCGCTATATCCGCAGTTATAAGCCGTGGTTGTACAAGTAGGTGTAGTTTAGTATCCGCAGTTATAAGGCATGTGTGTACAAAAGTTCTAGTTCCGTATCCGTAGTTATAAGCCGCCGCGTTTGTACAAATAATACACGTAGTTGTAGGTCCGTATCCGTAATTATAAGCCGCGGTTGTACAAATAGTACACGTAGTTTTAGGTCCGTAGCCGTAGTTATCCGCCGCGTAATCACCGCAGTGATAAGCAGCGATTGTACAGATAGTTCTAGATCCGTATCCGTAGGTATAAGCCGCGTTCGGACAGCGTCCCGATCCGTAATTATAAGCAGCGTAATCTCTGTAGTTATAAGAACCGTAGTATTGTACGGGGAGGAGCCGGTCTCCCCAACAGAACCGGCCAAAGAATCGAATTGTGTTAATTTTGATGCATTTAGTACGAATAAATAAGGGTTACGGTTCACTCGTTCCGCGACGAAAGGGGGGGGTGTAACAGACCTGGACACGCCAGGCCTGTTACGTACCGGTCTCGCGGAATCCCGACCCCCGCCGACCGATCCCGACGAATGCCGAGCATCGCAGGATCCGCGCTCCGCGCCCTCGCGCCACGCAACCGATTCTGGCGGCAACCGGAAGCCGCCATAGCTTCGAGATCCTTCGAACCGGACACGGAACGTCACCGGAAATTCCGCCGAAAACCACCCCGCGCCGCGCCCCTTGCCCCGAGTCAACCAGGGCATAAAAGGAGCCCGCGCGCGCCACCGAGCTCTCTTACGTTTCTCTCTTACGTTCGCTCTTCTCTTACATAGTCCGTCTCATACGCAAGTACCAGATCAGAAAGTACCGCGAATCGCAATCTCCGCCGTAGCGCGACGGCGACGGCCGTCGCGCGACACCGTGATCCAGGAAGACCGATCCGCCGACCGCCGCGTACCGATCCGTTCCGCGACCGCCGAGGCCCGAACCGTAACCCGTGGAAAATACACGAAGAACGACTCAGTTATTATCCTGACCGTCCCGACTCGCGTATCCTACGAACCCTGGCACGGCGAGCCAAATCCGGGCCGCGAGTGCCGTCCGTTGCAACGAGCCCGCGGAAAACCACGCTCGTTACAATCGTATTTGGACAAGAGTAAAATGCGCATCGTACGAGGTGAATTTGTAAATTTGTCCGATAGCGATTTTGGGATGTTAACCAGAAAAAGTGTATTTCCGTACGATTATTTAACAACTTATGAGAAACTGAACGACAAGCAATTGCCACCGCGCGAAGAATTTTACAATCAGTTATGCGCCAGCGAGATATCCGACGTCGATTATCTTCATGCGAAAACGGTGTGGTCGCGTTTCGGTATAAAGACGTTAGGACAGTACAGCGAATTGTATCTGAAATTGGACGTACTGTTGTTGGCGGATGTGTTTGAAAATTTCCGTGAAGATTGTCTCAAGAACTATAACCTTGATCCGGCGCATTATTACACGCTCCCCGGGTTTGCGTGGGACGTGATGTTAAAAATGACAAAGATCGAGCTGGAGCTGTTCACCGACGTGGACATGCTCTTGTTCGTGGAGCGTGGAATACGCGGCGGATTGAGTCAATGTTCTCACAGGTATGCGCTCGCCAACAACAAGTATTTGCCAACGTATGATTCGAGCAAACCGTCCACTTATTTAATGTATTGGTATAATGTATAGGGAGTACCCGCGCGAAATCCACGACGCTCACGCGGATTTTCCTTTCTGTCCGACTCACGACACGAGTACGACGACGACGGCTGGCTCGAGCCAGAGAAAGTTATTGGCGACGCTTTGCGATAAGAAGCGATACGTTCTCCATTATCGCTATTTGCAACAAAGCATGAAACATGGTTTAAAATTGAAAAAAATTTATCGAATTTTACAATTTCAACAATCGCGATGGTTATACTACATTGATCTAAACACAAAATTGCGTGCTAACGCGAACAACGATTTTTCCAAGAATTTATTTAAACTCATGAATAATGCGGTGTTTGGAAAGACTATGGAAAACGTTCGCAATCATGTAGACGTAAAATTACTTTCTCGATGGAACGGTCGGTACGGTGCGGAGCGATTAATAGCTAAACCAAATTTTCATAGTTGTACAGTGTTTTCAGAGGATTTTGTTGCAATTCAGCTTAAAAAAATGAATATTAAGTTCTATAAACCTATCTACGTAGGCATGTCCGTATTGGATATATCGAAATGTCATTTGTAGGACTTTCATTACGCCTACGTGTATCCAAATTTAAAAGAAAATTGCAAAATTTTATACACGGACACGGACAGTTTGATATATGAAATTGCATGTGACGACGTGTACGAGATATTGAAACGTGATATTAATCGCTACGACACCAGTAATTATGACGAGAACAATGTGTACGGTGTTCCGATTGCAAATAAAAAATGCTAGGTCTGATGAAGGATGAGAACGGCGGTAAAATAATGACTGAATTTGTAGGACTCCGCTCGAAAATGTATGCCACTCGCGTGCGCGATGGTGATGTATGTAGTGTGACTAAAAAAATTAAAGGTATTAGAATGAATGCCACGGCTAGAGATATAAGTTTCGAAGACTATATCGAATGCCTTCGTAATTGTACAGAGAAGAGCGTTAGTAATAACCGTATAATGTCCGTTGAACATCCTGTGTATTCGGTTTCCGAAATGAAATTAGCGTTGAGTCCGTACGACGACAAACGATACATATGCGATGATTTTATTGTTACTCTTCCTTGGGGGCATTACAGTATTGACCGTGATGACGACGGTGATGAGAGAGAAGCGGAAATAGTGAGGTAATCGGTATCGCAAGAATGCGATAAGCATAGTAGCTGCATTGTATAAAATAACCAGCTTTCGAGCATCGCGCTTCAGACATTGACGACGAGGAAGAACGGAAACAACACCTTAGCATCGACTATTATCGCCGCCACCACTATCTCCACTCAAAACTTATTCACGATGAAAAGACGTAGAAACAACACAATGTAAGTAGAAGAAGGATAAAAAAAAACTTTCAAAGAAGGATAAAAAAAGAAAGGTTCAACCGTTAAATATATATAATTGATTGTAGAAATTCTCAACAATCGCGAGCATCATCGCCGCAGCAGTCGTCACGACCAGCATCGCCACTAATACTATCCCAGTCGCAGTCGATCTCACCACCGCCACCACCACCATCACCGGTACAGTTGTTGCCATCGTTGTCATCGTTGCCATTATCATCCCCGCTGCAACCGCCCCAGCAGACGCCGTTGTTATCACCTTCGTCATCCTCGTCGGCTGCTGGCTGGAGAAGTTTTCGTAGCGGCAGTCGTTGCGTACGGATCCTGAGTCGAAGATACTCTCTTGCCGGCAATTATTTTAAATATTTGGAAACTGGTGTGCGCGTTGATAAGGAAATTTTTGTTGAATTGGCAATAGGAGATAATCGTGGTAACGAGATCCCGATCACTTGGAATGCGTGGATCAGCTTGTTGAGTACAAGAAACATTTTGCCCGAATTGTTTTCGCAAAAGGATCGGTGCCGAAAGTGTATTTGTGACAGTATAACATTGCAAATAGTTGACTTTGATGATGCAAGTCTTGTAAAAATATCTAATCAAACTGTATCGTTGTTTGTTGTAGGAAAAACTATGTATAAATTGTATAATCTTAAATATTGTATAAGCAATTTGTATGCAAAGTTGGTGGATAAACTTCCAAAAATTATAGAAAAATTTGGAGGATTTGTTCTTGCTTCAAGCATTGCTACCGAGCAATCACCGTTTGATCAAAATTCATTGATCGATTGTGAACTGTTGGCTTTGTGCGCGGATGCGATGGAAACACAAAATAAAAATGAATAAAAATAATGTATGTTTTTCATCGTACAACGTTTCGGCGACAAACCTCGAAAAGAGGACGCGCGCTTTAAAAGTCGTCGCCGTCGTGTGATTCCGTAGGAAAAAAAATGTGCTGGAAATAACTTTCTCTATGATACAATTATTAATTTACAAACACTCAAATGATGGCTTGTAAAAAGTTGTAAAATGAGCGTCAAATTCTGACATTTAGAAGCAAGTAGTATGTGCGCAATATTCTTGTATTCGACGGGGAGAGTATGTCAAAATTATAACCAATGGAAAGTTTGCATGTAAAAAAGAAAAAACAAGTCTGGCTGGTTATACGGAGTGAGTGATGGAACCCATCACTAATTTCGCGTAGTCAATCTGACTCACTTTTACATGGGTTCTTTCTGTTGGATATAATTTTGATGTATTTTCTGACGAATACAGGAACGTCGTGCTCATACTACTTGTTTCTAAACGTCAGAAATTGCGCACATTTTACAACTTTTTACAGGTTGTCATTTTGAGTGTTTGTGACATTGATGATTGAATCTTGAGACTTTTCTCCCTCATCATCTGCCTACGAAATCGTACCACGTCTATTTTTTAGTGCGTATTCTCTTTTCGAGGTTTGTCGCGGAAGAAAATGTACGATTTCGCATCACGTACTACCATTTCGCACCACGTACTAATGTATTTCATATAAATTTGAAAATAGTGTATCAGTTACTATTATGTTTATTCGTTAATAATACATATGACAAAATACATTTTTTATTTACAATTTAGATTATTTTTCGAACGATATTTGTCAATGGGTTGTATTCTACGATACAGTCGTGTATTATCAAGCAGTATGCAGTCGTTGACGGAGGGACATTGACTCGGCATTCGAATTTGATTCGCACGTCGATCGTGGCGTTTTTAAGCGCTTCATTTTGTCGGGAACAATCGAGAACGACGAACGGACCGTATCGCAGGAACTTTGCAACGTCGAGTAGCGCTTCGCCGTTTCCATAGTAGGATTCTTGGAATTTTGCATATATATCGTACAGTAACGCGTATTTTCCTTTCTCGAAATCGATGTTTAAATCGTCGTACGGATAGGTTTCCGAGTTTAAGTAAAGCCGAATATTGGCTAACGCGCAATTATCGAATCGTGTAACCGTTTCCGTTAAGTTGCTCCGTCGATCGGTTTGCAAAGCATGTTAAGACACTCATTGACATATTTACAAGGGTCTCTAGGAGACCTGCTTATTTTCGACATGGACCATGAGGCCGCGTGGTACGTAAGAATCAATTGTAGACCCTTGGGCCATCAGGTTGGGACCTCCAATAAACATGTCTCGCCAGATGACTCGGCAAGGACCCCTTCCGCCGAGTCCTGGGAAATTTCTATTTTCTTTAAGAACCATTGTTCCCAAACCGGATGGTCCTCGCCCTCATGGGACAAGAGGCAATAAATTTCGCACGCGCGCTGGCCACTTGGGTCCTTTTTTTTGACGATGCTCTGGGGTCTGGCAATTGTCAAGTGCCTGCCTTGGCGTCTACCCTCCGCGTTTGACTTGAGGGTGGGACTTCCTCCACCACCGCCAGGGTTACATGGAAATGACTCCACCCTCAAGCCAACCAACAAATAAGAAGTCATTTCCCAAGAATGGAACTATCTCCCACTCTTTCCTAAAAGTCACCACCGAGGTGACGAGAAAAGCGAACACAGAGCACAGAATCAGAAAGAAAATCATCTTCTCACAGAGTTGTATACCAGTCTTTACACCAGTTTGTATATATTTAGTTAATAAACCAAGTTTGTTACATAATACGAGGTGTCGAGTTATTCAAGAAAACAGAAATACACGCAGAACCTCTGCCTACCATTGGGAGAATCTGCACCACATAACAATGTGTCTTTTGTAGTTTGAGTGGGCTGACCTGTATAATCCGAGACAAGCTCTGAGGCATCGTCTTTCAAAAATGCGAATTTCTTCCATTATCGAGGCACTAATATTGTACCAAATCTCGCAGCCATATGTTATTATAGGTCTGATCAGGAGTTGATAACAGATCAGTTTTGCTTTTATACTAAGTGTGTGAGAGTGGAATAGTCTTGCACCAGCCCCGAAAGCTTTTCTAGCTTTTTGGAATTGTATTTGAGGATGGTTATTAAGGAGAAACCTACTGTCTAAGGATAGGCCTAGGTACTTAACTGTCTCTTTATGCGGGATTTTGTCTCCGGTTTGCGTATTCCCTATCAGTTGAAATGTCTTGTAATTCTTTAATTGGTAGCCTATTGTCCCTTCGAGTTTGGGTCTGAATAATATTGATTCGCATTTATCTGTGTTTACTTTTAGTTTCCAGGATGTGTAGTACGTAAAGATACTATTGATTGCGTTTTGGAGTACCGTTTGCACCTTTTTGGGGTTTTTTCCTGCGAGGTACACAATCAGGTCGTCTGCATATGCTATCATGGAGCAGTTTGTTTGTTCTGGGCCAAATAGGTTTAAAATGTCACTAGAAATGTCACTACAAATGTCGTTAGATATGCAAACTTTGAATGATCTGTCTTTTATCATGTTTTTGATTAGTTTAATTAGGATCAGAGAAAATTTTTTGCGCTTTAATTTGCATAACAACCCGTCTGTCCAGACGGTGTCGAATGCTTTCTCCAGATCTACCAGACAGGTGCCCACACAGTAACCACTATCTAGTGCAAAATTTATATCGGAGGCAAGTTTATTTATTGCTTGTATTGTGGAGTGTTGTTTCCTGAATCCATATTGGTTTTCGGGAATGATGTTTTTGCTATTGCAGATGTCAAGGATCCTATCATTGATTACGCGTTCGTAGACTTTTCCGATGTTCGGGAGTAAGCTAATCGGTCGGTAGCTGTCCGGCAAGGAGGGGTCTTTGCCTTTTTTGACTATCGGAATGATCTTGGCTGCTTTCCAGTCTTCCGGAAATGTGCAGTAATTTAAAAGATTGTTAAATAAGATGGTGTATGCCCGTATGATGTTACCCGGTAGTTTTTTCAATACGAAATTTGGGATTTGATCATTTCCGGCTGATTTTTTGTTGTTCAGGTATTTGAATTTGTTTTTAATTTCGTAACAGTTTGTGAAATATGTTGACATGGTGCCTGGTTGTTTGGGTGATAAGGAAGAATTTGTTTCGTCGAAGGTGCAAACGGTGTTTGGTACTGAAGTGGCTATATCGTCGAATAATGTTTCTGTTTCTGATTTGATTAGGTTTCTGAAACTAGGGTGGTTTATATTATGATTTTTATCGGACATTATGGCGTAGTGTGCGGCTAGAACGTTTGATTTTTGCTCTTCTTGTATGAGGAGGCGGTCCTTGTCATCTCTTTCTAAGAGGTTTGGGTTTATGTTTGCGAGATTTACAAGTTCTGTTTTGTCTCGCGGGATTTTGAGTTGGGGTATGGAGTGCCTGTCTCTTTTTCTGAAGATTCTGTTTATCTCGAAAAACATTTTGTCTGATTTTTTGGGGTCTATGGCTCTAACGCGGTCTAACCAGTATGAGTTGACTTGCTTTTCTATTTCTAGTTTAAGCTTCCTCCTGGTGGCTGCTATAATCTGTTGCAAATTATGTATAGTGTGCTGAGTGTATGAATTTGTAGTGATTTGTTTGCGAAGTTTGCTTATTAGTGTAATGTGTTTCTGTTCTGTATGTTGTAGACTTTTGATTTTACGGTTTACGTATTTGTCTATTGAATTTAGAGGTTTGTGTTTTGGGGTTGCGGTTTCGGTTGCTTTGATTATTTCGTTACTGATATAGTTTAGTTGTGTGTTGATCTGTTTTGTGGTGAGGTCGCAGTTTGGGTTTATGTCTATTTGGATTTTACTTAGCTGTTTATGGAATTTTTCTGTATTAAATTTCGCGTAATTCTTTCTAGGTAGTGTGTCTGTGTCTGTGAGGAGCAACTGTGTATTTGTGATTTCGAAGGTCGCCAAGCAGGCTTCGTGATCGCTGGGAAAATTAATAACTTGTAATTGGTCTGTGTAAGAGTCTGTTAGTGTTATTCTAGAGTCAGTCAACATTAGGTCAATAAATGATTCGTATCTGGGGTATGAAGGTGTTGTAGTATGGAGTAGTTTTAATCTGTATTCCATGTCGTGGTCGTGAATCCATGTGTTAAGTGCGATCCCTCTCTCGTCATTGAATTTATTGTTCCAATTTGTGTGCTTGGCATTCCAGTCGTCCGCTAGTATGTAATACGTCTCCGGTGAGTCTAATTTCAGGTGTGTACAAAGATTGTTAAGTTCATTTATGAATGTTGTGGTGTTGCCTTTCCTTCCATAGATCGCAGCCAGCAGGAGGGTGTAGCCGTTATTTAGGTTTAGTTGGATAGCGGTCCTCTCTATTAATTCAGACTGTCTATTGAACTCTATTGTTTTAAAGCGTATGTTTTTTCTTATTATTATTGCAGTTCCTCCGCTCTTGTCATTCAGTCTGTCATTTCTAATTATATGATACTCTTTAAGGTAGAATGTGTGTTTTTGTTTCAGGTGAGTTTCGTTTAGAAGTAGAATGTCGAGTTTATTGTCTTCTATTAGTTTTAGGAGTGCTAGTCTTTTAAAGTTGCTTATGAGTGAGTTTGTGTTAAGGGAGATAACCTTTATATGGCAGTTGATTGGGTTTTTGGCATATGGATTAAAGGCCATTATTGAGTGCTACAATTATATGGTTCAGTTGTGTATTGAGAAGCTCAAACTTATTTGTAAGATCCGAGAGTGAATGTTCAAGGCTCTTTGTGCGGGACTCTAACAGGGAGATTTTCGTGTTGTCTCCGGTTTGGTTGAAGCTTTGGGGGTTTGGTGTCGATACTAGAGGGCGACTTTCGCTTAATTGACCTGAGGTTATAGATGCGTATGAAATCCCTGGTTGTGTCAAGGACTGCTTAAATTGTCTGACCGGTGCTTTATTTAGTGGCTCGGTGGTTATTTGGTTTCTTTGTTTTGTTAATTCTTTAACCTTTGGACAACCTCTGTACGAGGCTGGGTGACCAAAGGTCTCACAGTTAACACAGTAAGGGAGGGTACTAGAGGTGTCGGAAGGGTCATCGGTAGTTTTTATTACTGCGCATTCCCCAGGAGCATGATTCACGTTGCATTTGACGCATCTATAATTTAGTTTACAATTTGCTGCGCTGTGATCGAAACGTTGGCATCGCTTACATTGTTTGATCGAATGCCCTTTTAGCTTGTCCCAAGTGATTCTATGATGTAATAAATATTTTATATCTTTCAATATTGAGAGATCGCTGTTTGCATCAATTTGCGTTAGGAATAACGGTAATACCCGTTGATCCCTTACAGATTTGTTTGTAGTAAACCTACTCACTTTAATGAATTTTATTTTATCGTTAGCGGCTCTATTTAGCTCCTCCATTATTTCTTCTTCCGAGAAAGAGGGGGGCAATCCCTTTATTAAGAAATTGTGGTTTTTCAACCACTTTGGCGTGTACTGTAATGTATTCGCTTTGTTTAAAATGTCTTTAACTCTATCTAAATTCTCGGAGTTGTCTAGCTGTACTCTGTGTTTGTTATTGTTTATTCGCTTGATATAGAAACGATTTTCGGTACCTGCAATGCCTTTTAATAGATTGATGGTGTCCTTGGGGTCCTGTGGGAGGATGTTTATTGGTGGTGGCCTTTTGATTGCTGATTTGGGTACCTTGCCGTGTGGTGCGGGAGTTGACAATTGCTGGGTCTTCTGTTCCTTTGCGATAATGGGAGACGGTTTTTGTTGGTTACACTCCGTTGTTGGGATGTTTGGGTCTCCTTTTAATGGGCCCGTCGGCCGATTTCCTGGGGGTTCCTCCCGGGCTGTACATTGCTGGCCTTGCTGCATGACTCGTCGTGGTGGGGTGTCCCTTGCGTTGAGTGACCATTGTTCCTTGCAGGTACGTTGTGACGTTGCAAATTTTGCGACGTCACTGGTCCGCCTACCCCTGAGCGTCGAAGGGACCGGGCTGCCCTTTTGGCGCCGACTTCGACCGCAGGGGCGTGGGTGTTCCCCGAGGAAGCGTAGTATCGATCCGATATCGATTGCTAACGAATTTTCGCGTGCCGAGCGGGTCAAGTTCCAGGGGAAATGACAGGAGGAACACTCGACGAAATTCGGCCAACACAACGATAATAAAAGAAAATCCGGCGCCGGTACTTTTGGTGGAGGATGAGGCAACGCACTCAGGCCGGACAACCTGGAGGCGAGCGGCGAGACAGAAGCCCTGACGACCAACGGCGATCAAAGAGAATCGCCCTAAATCTGCTGCCGCCTCACCTTAGAGTTGGAATATGGGCTTCAACTAAGGGGGTGCCGCCGTCTCATCAGGTCAGAGCGGGACTGACCGTTTGGCGTTTCCGCGATTCCGCAGAGGAAATCGCGGGGGTCCGGGGCCCAGGGACCCGTCGAGAGCGCGCTCCTGCATTCCCGAAAACTTGCAACACGCGCGCCACATTAGGAGAAAATTGATATTAGCGTGCAAGAGTGGGGATACGGAAGTCCTCACGATCGCGTGACGAAAATCGAAGGACCACTGTCGTGCGAACGCTAAAACCGAACTATCGTGTCGTCCCGCGAAGTATATCGCTGCCTTCTCGAGTTTCTCGAACATCGGTATCGGGTATCGAGCCACCGCGAGACCAAGTATCGCGATCCGCGCCAAAAGAGTGCTCCTCCCGGGACAACGGGGATTATCGAGCCGACGGCCGCGGAGAGGACGTAGAAAGGCAGCCTGCGGAAAAGCGAGAGCCGTATCGTGAATGCGGTAAGTCCACGCAGTGGTCCCTCCTTCATTCTATCGCTCCCTTCTGGAGTGAAATTCGTGCAAGTTGGTTCGGAGAGGTTATTGGGGAAAATTTCGTGAGAATTTAGTGGGAGAACGGGACGGCTCACCTCGACGAGGCGTAAGAAGCCCGTCGCGTTCTCCAACCTTGGTGGGCCGGGACGAAATTCGTCTCGAGCCGTAGTACTCGCGCCGAACCGTTGGCGTTTTGGAGAAGTTCGGTAGAATATCGTAGAGCAACTTTCGGGAAGTCTTCCTCGGGGAGGGTAAACGCCGTCGAAGTCGTAGCGTGATCGATCGCCGATCGTATTCTCGAGATTTTGTCGTATTGTTTGACACGATAAGAACACCGTATCGCGACGTAGATCCACGACAGTCATCGTATCGCGCCGTCCACCAGCGCTCCGCGGTATATCGCCCATCATTGGCGTACCGAGAAACTGTACGCGCGCGGACATTGAATAATATCGACCGACACGCGCCGCGAGCATAACACCGGCCGCAAAAGTGTATGAGAGCGCGGGCTCCGGGAGCGGCCTCGTGGCCGCGCACCTGTAATATCGTCCAAATAAAGACCATATCGAGCCAAATTTGTTGATCCCGTTCTTCTGCCCTACGCGATCCGCCCTGCCGTGAGGGCTGTCCTCGATCCCCCTGTGTCCGAACCTTGGACCCGTTTCGTGCCATGTTCTATTCTCGGCTTCTCGAGGGTGCCCTCCGCGTATTTTGTGCGGCACCCGTCCGGTGCCTGGCGCCCGAACGTAAGACACCAGTTTTCGTGAAAGTCGAGGTTGACCCTCGAGATAGCCCTTTGTACCGGGAGGACCGCGCATTGTCACGGCCGTGCGCGGCCCGGCGTCAACGCCCGTAAATTCCCGGAGTCGTCCCCGCTTCCCGCCTCGTCAAGCGTGGAAAAAGGGTCAGCGTTACAACGTGTATACCTGGAGTTAGCGTTTTTCCGCCTTTCTTTGTTGCTTTCGATGCCGAAGCATACGATGAATTTGCTTCTAACGTGTCCAGTCTGTTTTGCAGGATCTGTATTTGTAAATGTACGGATAACGTTGTAAATGAACGGATGAATTTGCTTTTTCCTTCGGTTCGTTGTCGTTTCTCGGTATCTTTGACGATATTACTTTTTGTGCCGTTAGAATCTTTCTTTTGGCGTTAACTAGCGTAGGCTTCTTAAGAAGAGTTTCTACGTCCATACTGCTGAGTTTTCCGTTTTTTTCTTTCTTGATCAGTTTTTGTATCGTGTCAGCGAGGTCCATCGTGACTTGGCTGCCTGCGGCGAAGCCGCATGGTTTAGTAGAACTATTCTCCTGAATTTTACTTTGTTGTTAGTAAAAGTTAACACTTGCAGTTTATTTTTTCGCACTGAACTGAGCTGGATCTGAGAAAGCACGCACACTGTTCGACTTTGCTCGGGCTGCCGAGCCAATTCGGCCACTTTGACTCTCCGATGTTACCTGCTCGACGGTCACTGTGCGAATGGTTCATTGCAACGTGATATGACCGTTGGCGGAGGACTCGATTTGAAAATGAAGGAAGTGAGACCAAAATTAAATGTTTAGTAAGGTCATTTTGCACACACTGCCTTCGAACCACCAAAATCTGCCATCGCCTCCGTGCAATGATACATTCATGTTCTTAGTGTTGTCTTCCTACTGAATGAACTAATAAAATTAAAATCTTTCTATTAACTCGATTGCGCTCTCTCTGAAGAAACAGTAAGATGCAACAAGAATACGTGTATTGCGCCCGAAAAGCTATCGACAACAGCATTGTGAACGAAAAAAAAAAAAAAAAATAGCGCCAACAGCACGTGGTGTTCCCAGGCGGTCACCCATCCAAGTACTAACCACGCTCAACGCTGTTTAACTTCGATGATCGGACGAGAATCTTTTTTTTTTTTTTTAACAATAGAATTTATTATACTTATTTGTACATCCTTATACATTTAGTAACATACCATATATATAAACATGTATATTAGGCACCTTGTGTGTTTTGCGCAGTTCCTACCTAATATGGTTTACCTGCTCCTTACTTTCTAAGACATGTGTGTTCGTCTACGGATGGCGGTATTTTTATATTGCACGCTGTTGGTTTTGTCCATTATGAGTTTGGTAATTTCTAAGTATAGGAAACGCTTATGTGTAAAAACCTATCTACAGCACTTACTCACTGATTCTATATTAACATTTTAGTATTCTATTATACTCAGTACTATCAGTTGTATTCGTGGAATATCTTTAGAACTTGGTACGGTAGTTTGTGTTTTATTTTAAATTGTTGGTTGTGGCTTCTTATTGCTGTTAGTTCTGTTAGTAGTGGATTGCTGTTTATTTGGGTCTTGTAGAAATGTTCTGCTAGTGTTTTCAAGTTCAATTCTTTATTGATTTCCCTCAGGGTTACAATCCATTCACACAATCTCCCGCTAACGCTTACCACTACCTTCACCTAATTTACATCTAACTTAACCGCACTATACCAAGAGAGAGAGAGACGTTTCTTAACTTAACTTACAAAAAATATATATAAAATTAACGCATTATAAACATAACAAAACCAAAATAAAATCACATACTATAAAATAACATAAGAAAACATGAAATAAAGTATTATGCCATTCAATCTAAGTAAAATAAAATAAAATAAACTATAAGATAACAATGAAAACAAAATAAACTCCAATAAAAAACAAAACAAAACAAAATAGCCCAGCGATCTGAGATCCCCTGGCTATGCCGTAACTATTTGCATCCTCCCTCCCATGCCTCCTCTTTCCCCTACATACATATTCCCCTCCCCCCTCTTCCCTCACCCTCGGACCCCCTTTTCCGTTCGCACCCCAATCACTCCACTCTTCCATTCACCCCTCCTCTCCATTCCTCCACTCTCCTCATCCAAACCTCCCCTCCCCCGTCATCATTCAAAACCTCCTTCATTCTCTCCTGACATCCCTTTTCCTCATCCACTCTCATACATTCCTCCCATACGTGCTCCCACGTCTCCTCCTTCCATCCACACACTCTACATTTCCTCTCCTCCTCCCCCAACCAATACTTCCCTTCCCTCACCCCATTCCCCAACCTAAACCTCGCCACCCTCTGCCATCTACTTTCCCCCAACCCTTCTTCAAATATCCCGGCAAACCCTCTCCCTTCACCATCCTGTACCACTTATTATATTTCGAAATCCTTATCCTCTATCCCACCTTTCCCCCCTCTGCCTTTCCTTCTCCCTTTTAACTATTTCCCCACTCAGCCCCTCCCTCCTCTCCTCCATCACTACACCTACCTCCTCCCTATTCCAACCCCTCTCCTCAAAAAAGTCCCTTCTCTCCTTCTCCCACCCTTCCACTATTGCCCCTCTTCTATCTTTTCCGCACATCTCTTCTATGCACCACCTCGCGATCTCCCCTCCTTTACCCTCTCTCAGTTTCTTTTCATGTCCCCACGCCCTCAACCCCGCCCTACCCCTCAAAAGCTCCCTCTGTAACTCCTCCCTTACCATGTATCCTGGTGTACACCTCTCTACGCCCAGTACCCATCTTAGAAACCTCTCCTGCATCCTTTCTACACACTCCCTCTCCTTCCACCCCCATATCTCCACTCCATAGCTTACCACTGACCACACCAACCTATCGAATAACCACAGCCTTCTTCCCCAATCCTTCCCAAACCTTCTCTTCCCTATTCCCCACACTTGCCCCATTACCGCCGCCCCCTTTCTTACTCTATCCGCCACCTGATCCTCCTGCCCTCCGTCCTTCCTTATTATATACCCTAAGTACTTGTATTGCCGCACCTCCTCCAATCTCTTACCCTTCCACCACCACGTCACCTTCTTCCACCTTCCCCTCCCCCTCTCCTGCACCTCATCACCTTCGATTTTTCCCCATTTAATTGTAACCTCTTCTCCTCCAGATAGCGTTCTAACACCCCCATCATTCCTTTCATCCCTTCCTCCTCCTCCGCCAACATCGCCACATCGTCCGCGTATGCCAACGTGTAAACCTTCTTCCCCCCCACCTTAACCCCTCCCCAACCTCCCTTTTCCATCACCTCATCCAGGTCAGCCAATAGCAGCGTGAACAGCAGCGGGCTTAGAGGGCAACCATGCCTCACCCCCCTTGCTGTCCAAAACATTCCCCCTTCCTCATCCCCTACCCTTACCCTACCCCTCGTCTCTCTCATCACCTCCTCACACCTACCCACCAACCCTTCCCTCAACCCCCTCTTTCTTAATGCTCCCACCAATACCTCTCTATCTACCGAATCGAACGCTGCCTTCAGATCAACAAAAAATAACACCAACTTCTTTTCTTTCCTTCTCACCTGCCTATTGACCAAATAATTAAGCACATACACGTTATCCATGCATCCTAGTCCTCTCCTAAAGCCCGATTGACTCGCCGGCAGCAGCCCCCTCTCCTCCGTCTCCTTCCTGACCCTCTCTGCCAGCACCGCCGCATACACCTTATATGCCGTCTGACTCAATGTTACGCCCCTGTACTCCCCCACCTTCCTGCTCTCCTTTGTTTTGGCAATTGGGATTACCACTCCCTCTGACCAATCATCCGGCCACCCCTCCCCCCTCCATACCCTACTACAAACTCTCCATAACCACTCCTCTACCTCTTCCCCTCCATATTTCCACACCTCATTAGGGATTCCATCCCCTCCTGCCGCTTTCCCCTCCTTCAGCCCTTTTATCACCCTCCTTACCTCCCCCTTGCCCAATTTCTCTTCTCCATCCCCCACTCTACTTTTTACCCCTCCCTTTCTCACCCTCCACTCTACCCCCCCCCAATACATCCCTGAAATACTTGTCCCACTCTTCCATCCTTATCCCCTCATCCACTTGTGTACCCCTCCACCTCTCCCTATTTATCATTTGCCATACCTGTCCTTCTGTCTTTATGTTCTCTACCTCCCTTTGCCATCTTTCCCTCTCTTTTTCCTTCTTCTCCTCACATAATTCTTTATATTTTCTTCTCTCTTCCTTAAACTCCTCTCCCTCCCCTCCCCACCTTCTCCATCTCCTTAGTTCCTCCCTCACTTTCCTCTTTTCTCCTCTGCACTCCTCATCCCACCAACCTTTTCTCCTCCTTCCCTTCTTTTTCCCCATCTTCCCTAACACCTCCTTTACCTTCTCCCTTAACTCAATCCAATCCTCACCAACCCCCTTCCCTCCCTCACTCCTCTTCCCAAATTTCTCCCTGAACTCCTTTCCCTCTTCCTCCGTCTATCTCACTCCCCCCCCTCTTCCCTCTCCCCCTTCCCTCTACTCTTTCCTCATTCAACCAGACCTCCAGTGTCAAATGATCGGAGTCAACCCTTTCCCCAATCTCCACCCTTTTCACCCCTTCCCTTGTCTCCTCATTCCCCAATATATAGTCAATCACCGAATTCCCCATCCTCCCTACGAATGTCCACTCCCCCTCCTCATCCCCCTCTATGTTTCCATTCATTATCCCCCACCCTCTCTCCCCCCAAATACTCACACAATCTTCTCTCCTCCGCATTAATCTTTCCATCCTTCGATCTCCTACTTCCCTTCCCTTCTACCTTCTCCTTTTCACACACTTCCCCCCCTAAGTCCCCCGTCCTCGCATTAAAATCCCCCCCTATAATAACCCTTACCCCTTTTTCCCTCCCCTCCATCCAGTCTCCCAAATCCTCCAGTTTACTCTGCAAGTTCCCACACACATACACCCCTATTACCCTCCACCTGCTAGTGTTTTAATGTAATCTAAAATTTCTGGTAGTTCCGCTTCTTGATGCATGTCCTTAATTCTTGCATGGTAGTTTTCTGATAGTATCAGTCTAAGGCACTTATTTTGGTATGTTTGTAGTGGTTTAATGTTGGTTGGTGCTGCACTACACCATACTGCTGCTGCGTAAGTTATTGTTGGTCTCAGTATCATGGTATATATCAATTTTTTGTTTAGTGGTGATAGTTTTGAGTTAGCGACCATTAAAGGATATAGTTTTTTTTGTACTGCATATGCTTTTCTAAGCACTTGTTTAATATGTTCTTTGAAAAGCAGTTTGCTGTCGAGATGTACTCCTAGGTATTTAACTTTGTTGGTTGGGTGAGTATGATGGTTGTATACTTTTATGGGCTGTATTATTTTTATATTCTTGGTTTTTTTTTGCAAATATGATTACTTCGGTTTTGCTTTCGTTGAGTGCGATTTTCCATTTTGTGTAAAAGTCTTGTAGTATGTTTATATGTATTTGTATTTGTTTTGCTGCTATTATGGCATTAAATGAATGAGCATATATGGCTGTGTCGTCTGCAAAGAGTGCCAGTTTTGTTTTGGGGAATGTTGGTATATCATTTAGGTATATATTGAATAGTTTGGGTCCTAGTACTGATCCTTGTGGTACGCCTGCTCTAATTTTCCTTTTACTTGATATGCTATTGTTTACGTTAACTTGTAGTTTTCTATTTCTTAGATATGAGTTTATAAATTTAATCAGTGCTTTGGGATATTTGAGTTGTATCATTTTGTATATCAGGCCATCTATCCACACCCTATCGAATGCTTTTTCAATATCTAGCAGCAGCATTACGGTCACATTATCTTTATTGTAATTTGTGGCCACGTCATTGACTATGCGTACTACCTGTTGCACTGTGTTATGTCTCTCCCTGAAGCCGAATTGTTGGTCCACTATTATTTTATTATTCTCCTCGTAGTCGTTTAGTCTTTTTGATATTATTTTCTCTGTTAGTTTGCTCATTGTTTGTAGGAGGCTAATTGGTCGATAGCTGCTGGGATCTGTTTTATTTTTTCCAGTTTTAAGTATCGGTGTTATATTGCTCGTTTTCCAGTGGACTGGGAAGTGTGATAATTTGATTGTTGCATTTATTATGTATGTAAGTTGTACTATTGTTTTGCGTTCTAGATTTTTAAGTATTATGTTTTGTATGTTATCAGTGCCAGGGGCTTTTTTTGATGGGAGCTTCTTGATAACCTGTATTATTTCTCTGGGAAATGTTTTGTATTTGTCCCAGTCGTCTGGTATTGTTTCTTTTATGTAGCTCTTTACTTCCTCCACTATTTTTTCTTGAGTGATACTATTGTTAGTTAGTTTTATATTGTGTACCGATTCAAATTGTGTTGCCAGCATATTTGCTTTATCAATGTCAGTTAGTGCTTCTTCTCTATTTTTGCTAAGTGTTGCTACTGGTTGATATTCATTTTTAAAGATTTTCGTCATCCGCCAGAGTGATTTGTCATAGATATTTATGTTTTTTAGTTTCTTTGTCCAGATTTCATTTCTGTGTTTGAATATTGCCGCCCTTATTTCTTTAGTCTTTGTTTTTGTTTCCTCTTTTAGTGTCGGTATCCTTGTTCTCTGCCACATTTTTCTTAACCTATTTCTGTCAGATATCTTGCTTAGAATGTTGTTTGGTAACCTATCTTGTACCGTTTTGAGTGTCCTTAGTGGAATTGTTTTGGCTATTGCTTCTTGTATGATCTTTGTGAGCTTTTGAACTTCTGTGTCTATTTGTTCTACAGTGCATATCTTGTTTGTTATTTTAGTTTTGCTGTTTAGTATATCCCTACATTTTTCCCAGTCCGCTTGTTCATAGTCATATACTTTTCTTTTACTTGTGCTTTTGTGTTGTGATCCTAGCGTAAAGATTATGGGATTATGATCCGATGAGAGTTCCTGTAGCGTGTGGATATTGCTTATTCCTGTCACATTTTTGTTTATTCCTATGTCTATCGTTGTTGGTGTTGTGCCATTGTCTGGATAGTGCGTTGGTTCGTCTGGGAAGAATATATGTAGGAATATTTTCAGTAACTCCTACACGTTTAGGTGAAGCGTAACGGATATAATAATTTATTAACGATTTTGCTGTACAATACTATATTTTATATCAACAACCAACTCTCGCTCCGACTCGCTCGATCGATCTCTGCGGCGCGACTGAACAAAAACACGTCCGTCGACAAAAACGTATGTGTTATTTCGATGTTAATGTTTATTGCTACGCAACTTCAAAACATTTACGTCGTATCAGTGCCCTCTTGTCGCAGCCCGAACGCGCGGGCACACACACATACACACACAACATGCATACACTCATATTCCTACACTCGGCCATCCTACCCGGACATTCGCCCTCGAAGGTCATTGATTACACACATACACACATATACACACAACATGTATACACTCGCATTCCTACACTCGGCCATTCTACCCGGACATTCGCCCTCGAAGGTCATTGATTATAATTCTTCCTCACTTGTGAGGTCATTTTGCTCATTCACCCATGGCTTCATATAATCCGCCGCTGTCGAAGTTTCTTGTGGGCCCTCGCATTCACCTACTTTGCGCACTACATATCTGTTATTACGTAAAACTTTAATTACTCGGTAAATCCCCAAGAACTTGTTCGCAAATTTCATGCCCGGCGCTTGTTGTGTTCGTTTTATTGCAACCAAATCATCTGCCGAATAGACAATTGGATTCACTCGTCGTTTGTCGTAATTCTTTTTGTTTTCTCTCTGGATCTTGGCGAGAGTTTGTAACGCGTGTTCCCTTATCTCGTCGCGATTCTCCTGGAACGTAGTGACCGCTTCCTTCTCTATTAGTTCTCGGATGTGAGGATTCTCTCGAAAACGCGGCTGTGTTCCGAAGAGTAAGTGAAAAGGTGACATACCTATGCTGCGATGAAGCGTAATATTCATGTATTCTTGCGCGAGCTCTAAGTATTTAAACCACTCTTCCTTTTTTGGCTCGGATAACTTGGTGAGCAGCGGGATTAACGTTCTATTAACGCGTTCGGCTTGACCGTTGGCACGCGGTATACCGGTGGTTATTAGGCTATGTTCGATCTTTTGATCCGTGCAATAATCCGCGAATTCTTTAGATGTAAACGCTGTTCCGCGGTCCGAAATTATGCGACGCCGATTTCCGAAAATATATGATTGCTTGCGGAGTCTCGCGATTACCTCCGCCGAACTTGTACTCTTGGTCGCGTACAGCCAGACGAATTTCGAGAAGGAATCTACGACTACGAGTATGTGTTTATAGTTTTTTCTCGTAGAGGCCATAGGACCCAAGTGGTCAATATGATACGTATCGAGTGGCACTTCACCCTTGTCTAATGGACATAAATACCCCTCTGATTTTCCGTGTTTCCTCTCGCCAAGAATACAGGGAACGCAATTCCTGATGACTTTTTCTATTTTCAGTTTTGCGCCTGGAATCCAATAGTCGCGATCCAGCAAAGCCTCGGTTTTCGCTACAGAAAAGTGACCGGTCTCATGTGCATTGCGAATGATTTGCGTCGCCATGGCTTTCGGAACCACCAGACGCAAACCATCGTCCAGCTCCTTACACAGAAGCCCTCCATTTATTACGAATCCGCTCGTATTACCGCTCGGGACCGAGTCTAATATCCTCTTTACATCTGGGTCTGACCGTTGGGCTCTTCGCATTCTTTCGGTAAAACCACCGCGGCATTCGCCAACTAGCATGACTTGTGGCAAGGGTCGCCTACTCAGCGCGTCCACGTGGGGCATGCGACTACCTGGCCTACGTTCTATGGTATAATTAAACTCTTCCAAAAGAAGAGCCCAACGCGCTACCCTAACACATAGATCTCTCTTATTCATTGTTAACGTGAAAGCACGACAGTCCGTTACAATCTTAAACGGGATCCCTAATAAGTACACTCTGAATTTTTTAAGTGCCTTGACAACGGCTAATACCTCTAGTTCATAACTGGTATATTTTTGTTCGGCTGTTGTCGTTTTTCCGCTTGCATAATAGATTGGGTGAAATTTATTGTCCTCAGAGTCTTTTTGTAATAGTATTACACCGTAACCATACATGCACGCATCGGTATGTACTTCTGTTTCCGCATCGATACTATATAATTTAAGGATCGGCTTGTCGCACAGTACTTCTTTCAATGTCGAAAATGCATTTTCCTCCCGCTCGCCGAATATGAATTTTACGTTGGTCTTTAACAATTCGGTTTTGTGCTGTGACGGGTGAATCTTTCCCCCGCATATTTCATGCCCGAGATATTCTACCCTGTCCTTCAAGAAATTGCACTTTCCCCAGTTGATTTGTAACCCTAATTCGCTTGCGACACGCAACGTTCTCCCGAGTTTTTCTAAACCGGAACTACGATCCGCAGAGGGAATGATTAAGTCGTCCATATAAGTTAATACGGTTTTGTCGCGTATTAAATCCCTGAATGCAACGTTTATGTACCGTTGAAAAACCGACGGGGAGTTACAAAGTCCGAACGGTACTCTTAAAAATTCAAACTGTCCATCAGGTACTATAAATGACGTGTATTTACAGCTAGCTTTATCTACTACTACGTGGAAAAATCCGTTTTTCAAGTCTAATGTGCTATAATATTTGGCATTCTGGAGCTGGTCCAACTGGTCTTCAATCAGTGGCAGTGGGTACCGGTCCTTCACAATCTTCGCATTCAATTTCCTGTAATCGACGCACAGTCTCGTATCACCGTTCTTCTTTTTTACTAATACTACCGGACTCGCGTATTCTGATATCGACGGTTGGACTATCTCCTGATCTAACCATTCCTGGATATGCGCGTTTACAGTTTCTCGCTCGCTAATAGACAATCTTCGCGGTCTTTGATATACGGGTTCCTCGTCTTTAACAATGATGGACATTTTTACAGGGACCTCCTTAATTCCCCGAGGTTCATACTCGGCTATTAATTCTCGAACGGGCTCCCGATACTCGATAGGTATATCGCTTAAATCTACTTTATTGCTGGTATCTACGTCTATGAGGCATATTTCGGCAACAGCGTCGCGAATCGGGCAAACCGGCTGGATAGAAATATTCCCGCGACCCATTATTACTTTTGTTTTATTTAGAAAGTCAGTGCCTAACAATAATTTGAAATCCATTACGGTGTCTGACACTACGTGAACGGTAATCGTATAAGCATTGCCGTCAATAAGCCCCTGAACGTGAAATTTTCACAACGGAACATTTTCCTTTGACCCTATTCCGCGAAATTTACACTCTGCTTCTTCTAATCGCGGCAAACCTAACTTCACGTATTGTTCGGCGCGCATCAAAGAAATATCGCTTCCCGTGTCGATTAATGCGGTCACAGTTTGTCCATTTATGTTTACCTCTTTTGTGCACTTCCTCCATGATGTTTCCTCGATCAGGTTGACACGCTCAGGTGGAGTTTGTGCCTTCGGACAGCGAACCGCCAAATGCCCGCGCTCGCTACACCGGAAGCATCTTGGGCCTGCATTTCTTGATGGACAATCGTAACCCAGATGGTCCGGCGCGTTACAATAATGACAACGGCGCCTGTCGTTGTTCCCATTGTACGTCTGTCTTCGGGTTCCTGTTGCTCCTTCTCCAGTTGTAGTCCACTGGCCCCTTCTGTCTTGAGGTGGTACTGGGCGAGGCGGCGGCCCTAGCAGTAGGATGCCCTCGAAAGCTGCCAGCAGGTCCGTCCTTGTTTTAAAGCGGTGTAGCCGCGTTTGGTCCCGCAATTGTGGGTCAGGGATTCCTTCGACGAGGTATTCTATCATCTCGGCTTCTGGGATAGTTATCCGGTTTCCCAGAATTATCTTCTCATGTACATACTCATGGAACGTCTCCCCTCTTTTCCACGTACGTTCTTCAAACTGTCTTTTCATTGCGATTATTCCAGGGGAATGTCGGTACATCGCCTTTAGCTCACATAACAACGCCTCCACGGACAATGTTAGATGCATTGGCCTCGAGTGTAACCACCGAAGTGCTTTTCCCTTTAACCTCATGGCAATCAGCACTTTTGTTTCTTCGTCCTTCAAGTTATACGTCCGGACGAGCAGCCGCAATTGTTCCTCCCAGTTCTCATACTCGCCCAATTCCCCGCTATAATTATTGAGGAGGTCAGCGACGAGCTTTACATTCAGGCCACCCTGAAGAAAATCATTGCTGAACGACGGTGTCACCTGGTTGTCAAGAATTCGCGTGGCCTCAGGCAGAGGCGTCTGCTGAGCACGACGTACTATTTCCAGCTCTCGTCTCATGAGGGCTGCTTCCCGCTCGGCCAATTCTTTGGCCTGTCTATTGACTTCGGCCTGTTGCCGGAACAAAGCCACCTCTCTTTCCAGCATTTCCGTTTCTCGCGAACGATCTACATCGTTTTCGGCGTCTTGGAATAATTCTGAATTCGTTTTCCGGGCCGTCAACAGATCCTGTGCCCATGACTCGGACGGATCCGCACCTGTTAATCGTGCTAATAGTTCCGGCTTGTTACCAGTTGTTGCCAAACCCATCTCTTTCAACTTTTCCTTTAACTTGACTACCGTAAACATTGTCACTTCCATGCTTCGTGGTTCACAATCACTTCTCCAGTCTTCACTCGCACAAAACTCCGTACCCGATTACGCGCACACCTTGCTCTCTATATCCCGGACGAGCCCCCAATTTGTAGGAATATTTTCAGTAACTCCTACACATTTAGGTGAAGCGTAACGGATATAATAATTTATTAACGATTTTGCTGTACAATACTATATTTTATATCAACAACCAACTCTCGCTCCGACTCGCTCGATCGATCTCTGCGGCGCGACTGAACAAAAACACGTCCGTCGACAAAAACGTATGTGTTATTTCGATGTTAATGTTTATTGCTACGCAACTTCAAAACATTTACGTCGTATCAGTGCCCTCTTGTCGCAGCCCGAACGCGCGGGCACACACACATACACACACAACATGCATACACTCATATTCCTACATATACTGCAGTTATTTGGACGAGAATCGGTTCATTGCAACGTGATATGACCGTTGGCGGAGGACTCGATTTGAAAATGAAGGAAGTGAGACCAAAATGAAATGTTTAGTAAGGTCATTTTGCACACACTGCCTTCGAACCACCAAAATCTGCCATCGCCTCCGTGCAATGATACATTCATGTTCTTAGTGTTGTCTTCCTACTGAATGAACTAATAAAATTAAAATCTTTCTATTAACTCGATTGTGCTCTCTCTGAAGAAACAGTAAGATGCAACAAAAATACGTGCATTGCGCCCGAGAAGCTATCGACAACAGCATTGTGAACGAAAAAAAAAAAATAGCGCCAACAGCACGTGGTGTTCCCAAGCGGTCACCCATACAAGTACTAACCACGCTCAACGCTGTTTAACTTCGATGATCAGACGAGAATCGGTTCATTTTTTTTTTTTTTTTTTTAATGTTTATTGATTAAAGGATTAGTACAGTCAACATTAACAGGTAACAACAAACATAAAAAAATAACCACTCAATATTGCGTTGATAACTAAATGTTCGCTTGTGTACGAATCTCTAAGTTATACATATCTTTGGATGGTGGTTGATTTTGTAGGAACTAAGTACCGGCTAGGTTAATATAAGTAATATAGAGAACCTTAATAGGTATTGGGGTGGCGCGCGGGGAAAAAAAAACTTTTATTTAAAATAAAACCCCCTCATCAGTCTTTGGAAATTGCTTAGAACTACTTAGAATACGACTTAAACCTAGCTTAATACTAATTAAGAATAGAATAGCGTTATATACATATTTACAATGAAGGTGGCAATCGAGCCCGCGGTACAGTCGCTTACCGGAGGGGAATTTATAAGTTTCCGGTCTTTCTTAGCTATTCCTATTGAGGTGTTGAGATCTGATTTTTCTATCGGATAGCTCTCTCATGTGAGTGTCGTTGGGTGTTAGCCACCAGCATTTTTTCTTGTCTAGGCGGTGGAAGTCTAGACGGTCTGTCGGAGGTATTGCCTGTGAGTACCTGAATTTATCTCTATTGATTACTAAGTCAAGGTGGTGGTACGCTATTCCTTTATCCGCTTTATTGCGTCTCCAGTGGTAAATCAAGTTAATGTTATCTGCGTTCTGGATGAGTCCAGATTTGTCGCAGTCAATGAAGGCCGGGGAGGGGGGGGTGTATCCGGTGGTGAGTTGTTGCTGGGAGATAGCTGGATCTTGGTAGTAGAGGGAGCGGGTTATGTCGTTATCTATGGAGGGGAGTTTGTTGAAATAGTTCCGGACTATTTTTATGACGAATGAGTCGATTCTAGTAATGCCTGCCGAGTTGTATAATTTTTGGTTACTAATATAGTGGCTCCAATTAGAATGCTGAGATCTGTAGGTTTTAAGGCACGCTCTTAAGCATTTTCTTTCGAGGCAGCGTATTTTTTCCATTGTAGTATGGTTGCAGTTCCACCATACTGGAGCTGCATAGGCTATAACAGGTCTTATGAGGAGTAAGTAAAGAATAATCTTTGTTCGGTCGGATAGGTGTTTATTGTAGAATAGTCTGCCGTTGGAGAGAAAAGCTAATCTCGCTTTGTTGATTTGGATGTCTAGGTGTTTATTGCCTCGAAGTAAATGGTCAATGTGGACTCCTAGATACTTAACTGTCTTTTTGTGAGGGATAGGTTTTAGTGTGGTGGTGCCTGGGATCGTTACTGAAATTTCAAAGTTATTGCTGTCGGCTTTTTGTTTCGGGGAAAGTATGTGTAGAAGTTTTCTGAAGAGTATGGATTCACATTTACTAGGGTTTAATCGGAGGTTCCAGGATATGTAATATTGGTTTATTTTCTCCGTGAGGAGTTCAAGGTCGTCACGGACTGTTTTTACTTTGCTGCCGGTTGTGTAGACGATAAGATCGTCGGCAAAGGATAATGTGAAGGAAGTTCCGTTTGTGTTGAGGTTGAAGAGCTTTGGGAGGTCGCTTAGAAACAGGTTGAAAAGGATGGGGGAGTTGACTGTTCCTTGTTGAAGACCTTCTAGGATTTTGAATTTCTGGGTTGATAGCAGTTTGCCGTCCCATGTGGTGAAAGTTTTATGGCTTATCATATCCCAGATTGTATAAAGGAGCCATTTTGGGCAGTTTTTTTTTGTTCAATTTGTAGAGGAGTCCGTTAAGCCAAACAGAGTCGAATGCTTTTTCTAAATCAAGGAGTGCTGCACCAGCGAAGTGATTTTTTGCAACTGTAATGTTGATGTCAGATAGGAGTTGGTGGATAGCATGGGTGGTAGAGTGACGGTGTCTGAATCCGAACTGGCAATCTGGAATTATTTTGTTGTTGATGTTAAATGAATTGATATTTTGATTTATTACTGCTTCGTAAACTTTGCTGAGACTTGGGGTGAGGCTTATGGGTCTATAGCTAGAAGGATCGTGTGGGTTTTTCCCTTTCTTTATGATCGGCAGAACTTTGGCTTGTTTCTACATTTTGGGGAAGTAGGAGTGGTTTAGAGCGTTATTGAAAAGGGTGGATATAACCCCCGTGTCAGTCTTTAGTTGTGTTTATCTTAAAATCGAGAATCGGTTCATTGCAACGTGATATGACCGTTGGCGGAGGACTCGATTTGAAAATGAAGGAAGTGAGACCAAAATTAAATGTTTAGTAAGGTCATTTTGCACACACTGCCTTCGAACCACCAAAATCTGCCATCGCCTCCGTGCAATGATACATTCATGTTCTTAGTGTTGTCTTCCTACTGAATGAACTAATAAAATTAAAATCTTTCTATTAACTCGATTGCGCTCTCTCTGAAGAAACAGTAAGATGCAACAAGAATACGTGTATTGCGCCCGAAAAGCTATCGACAACAGCATTGTGAAGGAAAAAAAAAAAATAGCGCCAACAGCACGTGGTGTTCCCAGGCGGTCACCCATCCAAGTACTAACCACGCTCAACGCTGTTTAACACTTTATCGACCGGAAGCCTATTAATAGGCTTTCCGATTTCTAACGCTTATCGACCGCTAGCCTATTAATAGGCTTTCCGATTGCCAACGCTTATGGACCGCTAGCCTATTTATCGGCTCTTCGATTGCCAACGCTATTTATTTTATGAATGTTAGTTCCCAAGGTCCTTTATTATATAAAATAAATGCAAAATAAAGTATAAATATCAATAAAATTACACTCCTTTGAAACAAAAGGAATAAGCACAACACAATAAATAACGAAAATTTAGCCGGTACTAGGAGTAAATACGCGCGCGACTAAGCCGGTACTTGGTGAGTGGCAGCCTCAAAAACGAGCGGTCGATAAAGTGTTAACTTCGATGATCGGACGAGAATCGGTTCATTTTTTTTTTTTTTTTTTTTTTTTTGTAAATATGTTTATTCGTTTATATATGTACATTTTCTGGGATTATGGTACCGATATAACATAAAAAAAACTTAACCAAAAGATATATAAGTTGGTACATATTTGATTGCATGTTTGCAATTCTCATATATAATCGTTTTCTTAGTCTAGGATCTTAATATACTGTCTTATACCTATATTTGGATGTTCTTTGGTACAGAAGGTTTAATATTATTGGGGAAAATGCTTGCTGATGCAATGAATAAAAACCCCAAAGTCAGTCTTGTTTGAAAAATATAACACTTAAATCTAATCCTTATAACTACGCTTACATACTAGATATAACTACGCTTACATACTAGATAACATGGGTATATATTTTTACGGCTATTTACAACTTACAAACTAAGACTATACACATGGCGTGGGCCTGGATTCTTAAATTCTATATTGCTGCCCTCCTTCGGTTTCGTGGAGGGCGTTTATTGCACTTTGTAGTCTGTGTTGTGCGGTTAACTTTCGGTTGTGGAGTGCTTGTAAGTGGGGGCAGTTTATGTTGAGCCACCAGTATTTTTTAAAGTTTAGTCGGTCGAAGTTATTGTAATCTTGTAGTGGTAGGGTTGTGGAGAATCTGAATCTTTCGGGATGTTCGGTGAAGTCGCGGCAGTTGTAAGCTATTCTTTTGTTTGATTTATTACGTCTCCAATGGTAAATGATGGGTATGTTGTTATGGTCCTGTATAAGTCCGTTTGCGTCGCAGGTAGTAAAGGCTTGTGGGGGTAGGTAGCCTGTGTGTAGATGTCTGTATGTATTTGTTTCGTCGGGGTTTGTTAGGTTTTTTATAATTGTATTTTCGATGTGTGGCAGTTTGCTATGGTAATCACGGGTTAGTTTTATTATAAACATGTCGATTCTGGGGATGTTAGCTGTGTTGTAGAGTGTTGAGTTGTTAATGTAGTGTTGCCAGTTTGAGTTTTGGGAACGGTAAATTTTATTGCAGGCTCTTAGACATTTTCTTTCAAATAGTCTGAGTCGCTCTGCATTTGTATGGTTGAAGTTCCACCAGATAGGTGCTGCGTAAGTTATGATGGGTCTAATTAATAACATATAGAGGATGGTTTTTGTTCTTCCTGGGAGGTGTTTGTTGTGGAATAGTCTGCTATTTGCCCTGAATGCTGTGGTTGCTTTTTTTAGTTGTATGGTGATATGTTCGTTGCCTCTGAGTAGATAGTCTATTTGAACTCCCAGGTATTTGACTGACTTTTTGTGGGGGATGATGCATTTTTTTGATGTTCCGGGGATGGTTGTTGCGATTTGGAACTTGTTGCTACCGGTTTTAATGTTTGTGGATAAGTAGTGGAGGGGTTTCCGGAATAGGATTGATTCACATTTTTGCGGGTTAAGTTTGAGGTTCCAGGTGCTCGTTGTTCCATGTCGTTCCAGGATTGTTTATTTTATTGACTATTGTCTCTAGGTCTGATTGTACTTGTTTTACTCTATTACTGGTTGTGTAAGTAACAAGATCATCTGCAAATGCCAGTACAGCTGCCCTATTAGGTTTGTTAAACTCGAACGATTTGAGGAGGTCACTTGTGTATATGTTGAAGAGGATTGGGGAGTTAACTGTGCCTTGTTGTAGTCCGTCTGTTATGTGGAATGTTAGTGTCGAGGTTGTTTTTCCGTCCCACGTGATGAAATTTTTGTTAGTTGTCATGTCCCAGATAGTGGATATCAGCCAATGTGGGAATTTTTTTTTGTGTAGCTTATAGAGGAGACCGTTGAGCCATACCGAATCGAAAGCCTTTTCCAGGTCTAACAGGGCTGCGCCTACTAGTTTGTTGTTGCTTATGTTATGGTTGATGTCCGATATAAATTTGTGGATGGCGTGGGTTGTGGAGTGTCTGTGTCTGAAGCCAAATTGGCAGTCGGGGATGATTTTATGGTTTGTGCAGTGTTGTGCTATTTTATTGTGTATAATGGATTCGTAAACTTTACTTAGGCTTGGGGTCAGGCTGATTGGCCTGTAGCTGGATGGATCTGTCGGGTTTTTGTTTTTTTTTTAATATTGGTAGTACTTTGGCCGTTTTCCAGAAAGTAGTTATTGTTAATGGCGTTGTTGAATAGGATGGTTAGGTGTACGGTTATTTTCGTTGGTAGGTGTTTGAGGACTATTGGAGGGATTTTGTCGGTTCCGGCGGAGGTTTTGTTTGGGAGTCTTTTTAGAATGTAGGACACGGTGTATGGGTTGCAGAACGGGGATATTTCGTCGTCTGTTTCTGTCGGGGCTCTGGCGTTGTTTTGTTTGTTATGGTGCGTCTGTTGAGTCGGTTGGCTGTGAATTCGTGTTTTAGTGAGAGGGCCGTGTTATCGATTATCTCTTTTAATCGAGTTCCGGTGTTCAGGTGTCTGGGGGAATTGATGGTTTCGTAATATGCTCCAATGGCGTTGAGTTTATCTGTCGGTGAAGTTAGTATGTACATGTCGTTTTTTGTTTGAAGGGATGCTGTATTACAGTTGCTTCTGGATAGGGTTAGGTTGTCGCTTTGGTTAATGTGGATAGTGTCTATTGTTGTTGGAGGTTTGCGTCTAAATATGGAGTTAATTTTTGGGAAGAATGTGTCAGGGTTTCTGTGGTCTATCTGTTTGATCACGTCGGTCCAGTATTTGTTTATGGCTTTGTTGAGTTCTGTGCGGATTTTTTTTGTTATTAGTTGATGTGTGGTTTTGGCTGCTTTTGTTAGGGATGATTGTGAGTTGGGGTCTAGTAAGTGGAGTCTGTGTAGTATTGTTGTTAGTGTTTTTGTAATTTGGAGATTTTTCTGTTGGTGTATATAGTGGTGTTGTTTCTGTTTTTGTATTGGGGAGTGTGTGCTTCTATTGCCGTCTGTATTGCGTCAGTTATGGTTAGGAGGCTGCTGTCAATGTCTGTTGTGGTTAGATTACGGTCAGAGGGTATTGTTTGCGTGTATATTCGATCTAGGTGTTTGGTGAAGTTTTTCCATTTGGTTGCCTTGTAGTTAAGTCTGATGTGGTCTGTGTCGGTGGTTGTCGGGATACTGGAGGGGAGTTCGAATTTTAACTCTATTGCCATGTGGTCGCTGTCGTAGGGCAGAGTACTGGCTTTCCCGTTTGTACTGTTAATGAGGGTCAGCCTGGAATCTGCTAGGCAGATATCCAGGTAGGATAAGCCTGGTTTGTAGGTGGGGGTGATGGGTGGGATGGTGTTTAATCTGTATTTCAGGTCATTTTTCTCTTCTCATTTCCTGGTGAATCTACCTCTTTGATTGTTCGTCCGGTCTCCCCAGTCCGTCCGTCTAGTGTTTAGGTCTCCGGCTAATATATAGTAATTGCTATTATTGTGCAGCTTGAGGGTGTTGAAGAGGTATTCTAGTTCTGTTATGTACAGGGTCCTATTGTCATTAGTGGCGTATGCGCTTATTATATAGAGTGAGCTGTTGTTATTGGTTTTTATTTTTACGATTGTGTATTCTAGTATTTTGTTTTCAGTTAATGAGGGGTAGTAGACCATTTCACACGGAATGTTCTTTTTTATTAGAATTGCGGTACCTCCGCCTTGTGTTGCGTTGGGCCTGTCTCGTCTGAATAGATTATAGTTTTTAAAGGTGATGTTATGTGTGGGATTGAGCTTAGTTTCGGACAGTAGTATTATGTCGTGTTGGTGGGTTTGGATGAATTGAGTTAGGTCTAATCTGCGGGGGTGTGCGATAATAGAGTTTACGTTTATGGCTGCAATATTTATGGCGGTGAGGGTACTGGTGGCGTTGCTATTCATTGTGAGTTTCAAACATGGCGTTGAGTAAGAACTCAATTTTTTCCGGGTTTACTGCTACCTGTGTGGCAATTTGTTGTATTTGTGAGGCGATTACTGCGGCTAATTCTCTCTTGAGTGTGTTGATCCAGTCGGCTGGGGGTTGCGGGGTGGTTGTTTTCTCGGTGTGTTGTCGGCTTGGTGGTTCGTCACTCCTTTGAGTGTTTGTTGTGCGGGCTGGTTGCTGTTGAGCGGTGGGTTCGTTGGGAGGTTGGTGGTTAGTCGGTGGTCCCCTGGCCATTTGTGCGAATGTGATGTTGCTTGTAACTGACGTGGCTATTTTTTGTATTTTGTTGTTAGTTGTTTGTCTGCTTTGTGTTTTGGTGTCTTTTTTTAGTTTAACGGCAAATTTTATGTAAGGGCATCCTTTGTACGAAGCTGGGTGTCCTGTTTGCCCACAGTTGGCACATTTAAGGCTGCTCTTATTTTCTGAGTATGTTAGGGGGCAGTTTCCAGAGTTCGATTCCAAGCTTCGTCGCGTGCAGACGTGTTTAGCGAGGTTTCTATTCGGAGGTCGTTGATCCGGAGAATTCATTGTTTGGAGTGTGTGAGATTGTAGTGAGAGTTAAGAGTTGGTTTTGTTCCTGAAGTTAATAAAATTATCGCCGCAAATTCGTGGAGTGCGGGTTAATTAATTAATAACAAAACAAACCCTGCTGTGGGCGCGGGTGCGACAGCAACCGCGTTTAAGTGGTTTTTTTAATTGATTCAAAGGGTTTTTGAACTAAATAGTGAGGTGATCCTAGGGCTAGAATTGAAAGTTAATTTAGAAATTCGATAAAAGTTAGAATTTAGAGAAGGAGAGAGTAGTGAAAGACCGGCCGCGAACGGTGGAAACCGTTATAGGCGCCAGTAGCGGAAAAAACAAGGTCGGAAGGTGTTGTCAATAGGCTCAAGTGACATAGAGAGAGAGAAATACACAAGAGGATAGGTAAACATTCCGGGAATTCGGCCGGCGGCAGTCCGCTACAGGCCTGCCCAAAATAAGAGGACTGTGATGCGAATAAAGGAATAAACTCACGAGATTGGATAACGGCCGACAACCGTAGGAGGCTGATTCTCGTTCCTGCAGGGGGCCCTTCTGAAAGGAGAATTCAAGCTAGGGGAATCCAGAGGGCTAGGGAGGACGGTCGAGGGCAAAACCAGGAAGGAGTAAGAAAATTAAAAACATCAGCGGAATAAGGGCAAGATTAAAGGGTACGTGAGCGGAAGCTCACGGAAAAGAAATATGGGGGATAGGAACGAAAGGGAGAAATTTCTTTCTCCGCTTTTAACGGATAGGGTGCGTAATAACGTTGATCTAGTGGAGGAGGAGAACAAAAAGAGGGGAAGGGATTCAGAGGAGGAAGAGAACAGCGACGCCTCATCCATTTATAAGGAGGCGTCATCGGTAATAATTAAGAAAAAGAAGATGGAGGAAATCCTCAATAGGACAGTTTTAGAGACGAAAAATGAAGGGGAGAGGGGTGAATATGAAGAAATTAAGGAGGGTCTCGCAGAACTGAGGGAAATTCTCGACAAGATGGTTTCCCCCACAAAGGAGGTGAAAGTATTTTGTTGCGAGATCAGTAAAAATGTGAAAGTTGCCATCAAAGAACAGATGGTAAGAATAGATAAATACCTGACATTGGCTAGATCAGTATTAAGAAACGTGGATTTAATCATAGAAAATAGGGAGTTAAAAAACGAGATTCAGGTAAGGGATATGGGAACGCAAAGTTCCCCCTCCTTAATTAATAGAGGAATCAAAGAGGTAATTAGGGAAGGAGGAAAAAAAAGGAAACAGCAGGATAAGACCCAGCTAGCAGTAAGGGATGAGGGAGGAAAGAAGGAAAGGAATAGAGAGAAAGATAATAATACTAAGATAGACAGAGAAACGAATAGGGAAGAGGAAGAAGAGGAGACAGAAGAGGAGTGGATAGAAGTAAACAAGAAAAAGAGAGCAGATAAGAGGATCAGGGAAAAGAGGGAAAAGGAGGAAGAAGAGGAAAACAGAAGGAAAAAAGAAAAAGAAAAGGAACAGGAAATAAGACAGAGAAGGAGGAAAATCCCTGCCCCGCCGAAAACCGAGGCAATAATAGTAAAGGCATCTGAGAACAAAACTTTTGCGGACCTTTTCAAGCAACTGAAAACAGGGGCCAAAGATAAGCTCGGCGGAATAGAGACGGTGAGGAAATCGAGAGGCGGGGACCTGATCATTGAAATAGACAGAAACACGAACGCGGGACAATTTGAGCAAATGGTTAAAGAGACTCTGGGTAGTAACCATAGGGTTAAAAGAATGGCACCCAGAGTAACGTTCGAAATCAAGGGAATCGATCCGACTGTCGAAAAGGATGAACTTAGGACAGAAATTGCTATAAAATTAGAACTAGAAAGTCAGGAGGTAGAAATTAGAACAATGAGGTTAGGATTTGGGGCAACAAGGACGGCGATAATCACCTTACCAGCCTCGGCAGGTACCAAAGTAGGGGAGGAAAATAAGATAAGGATAGGCTATACAAACTGTAAGATTAAAAAGACTCAGAATCTAATCAGATGTTACAAATGTCATGCGTTTGGACACATGACGTATACATGCAGGGAGAATACGCAGGGCCATGAGATCTGTAGAAGATGCGGAGGAAAGGGACACCAGATAAATGGATGCACGGCGACCAGGTGCTGCATTTTATGTGTTAAAAACGGGGTTGCAGCTGCACAGGCAGAACACGTGGCAGGAGCTCCAAACTGCCCCGAGTACAAAAAGTACTTGAGACAAATGGAGGAGGGGAATGAAGCAAATTCAAGGTAAAAATACTGCAAATTAACTTAAACCACTGCAGGTTAGCCCATTACTTATTGGAGCAAGCAGCGGTGGACTTGGATGCGGACATCATCCTAATTTCGGAACCGCTGTATAATCCCGGAGATTGGAAATTCAGTACGAACGGAACAGCGGCAATCTGGATGGACAAAAGGAAGGGCCTAAAAAATCTGGAGGACGGTGACAAAATCGATGAGGATTTCGTGGCGATAAAGGTAGGAGATATCACAATAATTAGTATCTATATCTCCCCTAACACCTCCACAGAAATATACACTAACAAAATAGAGAGGGTAGCGGAATTTATAAAAGGAGAACAAAGCAAAGGAAGAGAAATAGTTATCGGAGGAGATTTCAACGCCAAATCTCCGGCTTGGGGCTCGAAAATTCAAAATGAGAAAGGAACCGTGGTACTTGAAGTACTTCTAAAAGCAAAAGTACACCCGGTGAAGCCAATAGGAGGATATACGTTCCAGAGAGGGGAATCGACATCTAATATTGATTTTGTTGCCGTTTCTCCAGATTTAGTAGATAAATTACTTAGCAAAGTTTCGGACCTTGAGACAGCATCTGATCATAAATATATAATTTCAGAACTAGCTCTAGAGGAGAACCCAGGAGCATCAGGGCAGGGAATGCCAAGGGGGAAAATCACCCTCGAAGGGCTTGCCCACCTGGAGGAAAATTTTAATAGGGCATTAAGTGATAGAGGATTGGACGAAGAAATAAGTATGACAGCTCGACAAGAGGCCAACTTTATAGCAACACTCACGGAAGCATGCGATATAACCTTTAAAAGATTTGACAATACGGGCGATGGAAAAAAGAGAAAAGTAAATATATGGTGGTCAGCGGAGTTAAAACAGGCAAGAATAAAGGTTCAGAAACTTAGGAGAATCGAACAAAGGGCCAAAAGAAAGGGGGACCCCGAAGAGGTAGAAGCGGTGGAATTTTTATATAAAAGAGCAAGAAAGAGCTTGAAAGCTCAGATTAAAAAAGCTAAGCAAGAAAAATGGGACGAACTGTGCGAAACCTTGGAAAGAGACATTTGGGGAAAACCATATAAAGCTGTAATCAAAACAGTGAAAAGCTCGAATCCACCGGCGAGCCTCTCCCCTAACTTTGCGACCGAGGTTATGAAAACCTTATTTCCGCAGGACGAAGGGGTCACACAGGAAGAAGAAAGTAGGTTGACGAACTGCACATTGGGAACGAGAGAAGAAGAAGAGAGCACAGACCTGTCCACAGAAGGGAGCTTTAGAGCCATTTCAGAGGAGGAGGTACTGGAAGCCGCAAAATTAATAAAGCCCGGGAAAGCTGCAGGATTGGATGGGATTCCGCCCGAAATTGTGAAAATCTTGGTCAAATTCCGCCCTGACAGATTTGCAGCGCTTTTCAATGGTATTTTACATAGAGGTAAAATACCAAAAGAATGGAAACACGCAAGAACAATCTTGCTAAGGAAAGAAGGGAAAGACCCAGATACCCCTTCAGCATACAGGCCAATTTGTATAATAGACACGACAGCAAAGCTACTAGAGTATATAATAAGAGGTAGGATTCTATCAGAACTGGGAGAGAACCCGTATGAGAACCAATTCGGCTTCACAAAGAATAAAAACACGATTCAGGCGATGGCACAGATCACAAGGATAGCCAGGGAATCCATAAATAGACAAGCCTATGCAGCTGTAGCGGCGCTGGACGTTAAGAACGCTTTTAATACATTGGACTGGGGTAAAATAATTAGGGAAATGGAAGAAAGAAACCTGCCGCTTTATCTGATCAAGGTGACAAGAAATTATTTCAATGAAAGGTTGATACAATATGCTTCGGTAGGCCAGCCGGTCAGACTAAAAATGAAGAGGGGAGTTCCACAGGGTTCGGTGCTGGGTCCGGTCCTCTGGAACATGGTCTATGATGGCCTGCTGAGGAAACCTCTCCCTCCGAGATGCAGGATGCTGGCATTTGCTGACGATGTCGTTATCTCAGCGGAAGATAGAAAGCTTGACGATCTAAAGCAAAAATTAGAGACGACCATTGAAAGGACGCAGATATGGATGCAGACAGCTGGACTTAGCCTCGCACACCAAAAGACAGAGGTAATGTGGCTCAATAATAAAAGAATCCGAGAGGGATTCTGTTTAAGAATAGGAAACGCGGATATAATTCCAAGAAGGGAAGTAAAATACTTGGGAGTAACTTTTGATACAAAGAGAAAATTCAGGACTCACATTAAAAATGTCACTAACAAAGCGATTAAAACAATGGCTGCATTAAGCAGAATAATGGGGAATCTAATCAAAGTCAGGGAGAGTAAAAGAAAATTACTCTATACGGTCATGGAATCCATAGTCATGTATGGGGCTCCCATATGGGCTAAGGCAGCTCAGCTCCACACGAACAGAACCCTCCTGAGGAAGACCCAAAAGATAGGCCTAGCCAGGGTGGTGGCAGCCTATAGATCTGTACCAGCAAGCACATTATGCGTGTTGGCAAGGGTAACGCCCTGGGAGATCAAGGCCAAAGAAAAAGAAAGAATATTTAGATGGGAAGAGTTCTTCGCGAGCCAGACGGGAAGAATAAGGGGCGAAAGAAGACCAGTTAGGAGGGCAACCTTGGAAACAAGACGGACAGGAGCATATAATGAAGAAAATTCTGGCCAGACAAACATCAACGAGGACCTTCCGGACTTAAACAGTTTTGAAGCAGGGAGACCCGAAGGTGAAACGGATGAAGATAGGAAAAAAGCAATGAGGAAATGGCTGAAAGGCGAAGCTAAGAAATTATCAATGAGGGAATGGCAGGAGATGTGGACTGAAGAAATAACGGGCAGATGGACACGGAAAATAATTCCGGACATAGAGAAATGGATAAAAAGAAAACATGGAGAATTAAACTTCTACATGACTCAAGCGATGACGGGGCATGGAGTTTTTAACAAATTCCGAAAAACTATTGGTAAAGCAAGCAGCGACGAATGCTGGTATTGCTGCGGAATTCAGGACACGCCAGAACACACTCTCATGAATTGTAGAAGGTGGGAAGAAGAGAGGAGGGAGTTAAAAGAGAAACTGGAAATTTCAGAGGGAAACGTGGAAATTGGACAGGTAATGCAGAAAATACTAACCAAAGAGGAGTGGTGGTATGCTTTTGCAGATTTTTGTAAAGAAGTACTGAAGAAGAAAGAAGAAGAAGAAAGAAGGAAAGAAAAAGAAGAAGAAGAAGAAGAGGTGGAACAGAGGAGACAGGAGGAGGAAAGACTGAGTACGGATGATCTCCGGGAAGATTCAAGGGGAAGCACCTGAAAAAAAAAAAAAAAAAAAAACAGAAAAATAAAGTTAAGTTAAGTAAAACATTAGGCTATATTAGAATTAAAAGTAGGAATACGGTATAAAGGGTGCGTAAAAGTAATCTCATCTGCGATTAAATTTTCAGCGATCCCGGAAGTGGCAGAAGGTTAAAAATGGTGTGAGAAAAATCCAGTAAACTGGCAGCTGGGAAACGGACCAGAAGTCTCAAACCTGAGAGAGGCATTCATGTGCGGGGCCAGGCAAGGGACGATAGGACCAGCACAGCGTCAGTAAATCTGGGAAGGACAAACACCACCGTAACAAGGAGAAGGAGAGGAAGGCAGAGCCCGAGGAATGTTTCCCCAGGAAAAGGACCCGGCACAAGCCCATACCTCCTATCCCCTTCCGCCGCTCGGGATCGCTGAAGAAGAAGAATATAGATAGATATACATATAGAGGTTTAGAGTTAAGAACTTAGTAGAATAGAATAAAGTAGCATAACTTACAAACTCTCTCTCTCGATTAGGGTAGTAGTATAATCTAGTTAAATTTAATGTGATTAATTTAAACTTAAGTATTATTATGTTGAGTGGTGAAGAGGAGGACAGAGAGCAGCAGAAATTTTTAACTAGGAAAACTCTCAAAGCATACAGAGGCGCTCAAACTGTAAACGTTATGTTTATTCGGCAAGGAGATGACCAGCAATGGGTAATTAATAGAGGAATTAGTAATTAACTAATTACTATAATTATAATAATTATTATCTAATCAAAGTAATTATTATCTAATTATTCTAATTTTTCTAAGTAATTATAGAAATTATTATCTAATTATTGTTTTGATTAAGTAATTATTGTAAGAGCCAAGGAAAAGATGATAAATGAAATGGAAAAGGAAACTGGAATAGTAAATGCGAGACATAACACAATTCAAGAGAAGCGATCAAGAAAAAGCTAGGATAATACTCAGAAAAAATTAAATTTATAAAGAGAGGAAATAAATAAGCAACTAATAACAAGAATAAAATAATTCCTTGCCGAGCAAGCAGGAACGTGGAGCGCACATGGTAATGCAGAGAGAAATAGGTAAAATGATTAAGTAAACAAAGGGAGGAAGGATTAGAGGCTAAGGTAAAAAAAAAAAAAAATTAAAGGGTTTATGTATCAGAAGTAGGAAGGACAAAGGATTAGCACAAACGAACCAAGAGACAATGTAATCTAACAGAGGCCACTGACATAAGAAAAAGACAAGGAGAGCGGGGTGCAGGGCGACAGGCGCACCGCGGCAACGGAAAGGATAGCTAGAGGTAGTTGACCGGGTTGAGAAGTCAGAGAGAGAGATAGCGATAGATAGAGAAAAATGCGAGAATAGTATTATAATTGCGATAGTTTATAATTAGATTTAGAAGTAGATTAAAGCTGTGTATAAAATGTATAAACTGTGATGCGAATTAAGGAATAAACTGTAAGAAATTTCTCATAAAAAAAAAAAAAAGGGGGGCAGTTTCCAGGCCCATGATTTTGTGCGCATTTAACGCAGCGGTATTCTAGCTGGCAATTTTTGCTTGCGTGTCCTAAACGTTGACATTTTTTACATTGGAACACTAGGGGTTTCCTGAGGTGCTCCCATTTAACCCTTTTATAAGCTATGGTTTTTATCTGGAAGAGAGCTGCGGTTTTGCTTTCCCTTGTAATCTGTACCAGGTGGTGATATTTTTCGGGGGTTTGTTTGTTGTATGTGAATTTTGTTACGTTTATTATACTTATTTCTGGCAGCTGGAGGTCTTCAATTTCAGCTTTAATTTCCTCTGGACTGAAATTTCCTTTAATTCCTTTTAACAGGATTGATTTCGGTTTCATTTCTTTTGGGGTGTATGTGTAATATTGGGTTTTAGATTCTATTAGTTTGTCGGTGATTGCCTTGTGGTCTTGGAGGTTTTTAGTGTATATTGTATGGCTGTTCGTATCTGTTTCTTTTATGGTAAATTCTTGTTTCTTTATGTTGAGTGCTAGTGCAGTTTGAATTATGGTTTCAATCTTCGTGTTGGTCGTGTATATCGGCGGGGAGTGAATGCTTTCTTCCTTGCTTGTAGGCCAGGTGGGAGCTCGTTTGGTGTGTTTTCATTTAGGTCGTTGTCGCTGTCGTCTGCGAGTGGTTGGAATTGGTTTTCTAGAGGGATTATGTCGCTTGTGTTGGTGTGACTGCGCGGTGTACTTTGGGACTTTTTTTGGGGATTTCCCAGAGGTTTTCTGCGGTGCTTTCCGAGTTTACGACGTTGGGGTTGAGCGATTTTCCGGGGGATGGCGTTGGGGTTCCGTTTTTCCTTGCTGCAGCAAGGTTGGGCTGAACTGGCCTTCTGTGGGGTGCTGTTTTGTTGTTGTCGTTTAGGATATTTCTGAACATTCTGTCCAGCTGTCCTGTAGTGAGTTTGGGGATTTTTGAGGTCCCCGGCTTATTATTTAATTCTTCGAGGGAGTTTTCTTTGTTCTCTCCCTCGTTGGCGAGGCGTCTTTTGGGACGCTGGCTCGCGGTTGACGCCATTGGGCCCGATACGGGACGAGGGTTCCTCGTCTTGTATCGGGGCCAGGCTCTTTTTGTAGTTCGTTTGCCCTAAAATGTCTACCGTTTTGGCACACTGGATATCGGGGTGAAGTAACTGGCTGCGAGGGCTTCACTTTCACTCTTGGCACTATAGGTTCACAGCTGTTTACTTTGCACACTTAGATTACTTTGGGGTGATGCTCGTGCGCACGTCCGTTCGCGGTGGTTGCTCACGGGAGACTCCAGAATCGGTTCATTGCAACGTGATATGACCGTTGGCGAAGGACTCGATTTGAAAATGAAGGAAGTGGGACCAAAATTAAATGTTTAGTAACGTCATTTTGCACACACTGCCTTCGAACCACCAAAATCTGCCATCGCCTCCGTGCAATGATACATTCATGTTCTTAGTGTTGTCTTCCTACTGAATGAACTAATAAAATTAAAATCTTTCTATTAACTCGATTGCGCTCTCTCTGAAGAAACAGTAAGATGCAAAAAAATACGTGCATTGCGCCCGAGAAGCTATCGACAACAGCATTGTGAAGGAAAAAAAAAATAGCGCCAACAGCACGTGGTGTTCCCAGGCGGTCACCCATCCAAGTACTAACCACGCTCAACGCTGTTTAACTTCGATGATCGGACGAGAATCGGTTCATTACAACGTTTTTTTTTTAGTTTAAAGATTGTTTATTTCAGGCATGGGAATGTTTAACAATGTTTGAATACTAAAAATAAACAAAAAGTATCTTATTGCTAAATTAATTTCTAATTATTACTAATGTAAAGGCACATTAGAGGAACACATGTGACGGTTTGTACGTCGAGGAGTAGTTTATCTGTACTCCTCGTAGTAATTATTATGTATCACAGTAATACATTATTCGGTTCACAGCCGTATTAATTTATCTTGTACTTTGAATTGCTCCCGAAAAACGCCGTATAAAACTAGGAGCTTACTTTGGATGAGAGTACAGGGTGATGAGTATGGGCGGTGTGGTGATATATTTACAGATGAGAAATGGATGAAATAATGGTATGATGCTATTTACAAGTGAGATAGTGATGCGGTGCGATTATTTACAGAGAGAGTAGAAAGAGAACATACAATATAGAATATAGGATAAGAAGTGATGAGATCATATAATATAATATAATGTAATATAGTATAATATATTCTAATAAGATTATAGTATTATATCTTAATCTATATTGGTCACAGTTGCGCTGTAAGTCTTTGGTTATTACGTTGCCAGTCTTTGGGTATTATAAAGTTTTATACATTATAAGATCGGAGTTTAACTTATTTTAACTTAACTTAACTTAGCATAAATATAAATATAAAGAGTGTAGCTAAATATAGATCTTAAAACTTATCAGTTAATACTAAGTGGTAAATTGCACTTTGGTGTTCCATGTAGGAGAGAGTATGTGCTACGGTGGTTTGTATCTGTTGGTTAACCACCAGAATTTCTTATAATCTAAATCTTTATTTTCTTCGCGATCTCTGTCAGGGATTGCAGTGCTGTATCGAAAGCCGTGTTCGGCTGTAAATTCGTCATGCTCCGGGGGGGGGGGGGGTGAGTGCGATGGATTTCCTGGACCTATGTCGCGGGGTGTGGTACAATAGGGGGATTGCGTTTTTGTTTTGGATGAGTCTATGTTCGTCTAGGAAAATAAAGGCTTCCGGTGGCAGAAAGCCGGTATTTATGGATTTTCTGATGTAATTTTCGTCCGGAAAAGCTATAGGGAAAATTAAGCTATTTTCTCTAATCTGTGTTGTGTTGACAAAGTAATTGCTGGTTAATTTTATTATGAAATTATCGATTCTATTGATGTTGGCTTTATTATAGAGTGTTTCGTTGTTAACGTGTTTTTTATAGCCAGAGTGAGCGGATCTGTATAAGCTGAGACATGTTCTGAGGCAGCGTCTTTCAAAGATGCGGATCAACTCCATAATGGAGGCGCTGATGTTGTACCACATCTCGCAGCCATAGGTCAGGATGGGCCTGATTAATAACTGGTATTAAAAGGGGCAATTGGATTGCAAGTGGATGAGAGTTTAGTAGAAATCTATTGTCAATTGTTAGTCCTAGATATTTTACAAAGTTTTTATGTGGGATTTTGGAGTTTGCGATTCCGTCACCGATCAAATGAAATGTTTTATAGTTTCTTATAACATAGAGTCTAGCTGTATGACAGGAGGGCCTGAAAAGTATAGTCTCGCACTTGTCAGTGTTGACTTTTAGTTTCCACGATTTATAGTATGTGAAAATGCTGTTGATTGCGTTGTGTAAAACTTCTTGTATTTTGCACGGATTCTTATCTGCAGTGTATACGATAAGGTCGTCGGCATAGGCAATCATTGAGCAGCCTGTTCTCTCTGGTCCAATAGGGTCAGGATATCGCCTGTATATATGTTAAAAAGTATGGGGGAATTTATGGTGCCTTGTTGAAGTCCGTTTTTTATTATGAATTCTCGGGAAATGGAGTTCTTGTCACTGACTACTCGGAATGATCGATTTGTTACCATGTTTATGATTAATTTAATTACTATTAATGGGAATTCTTTTCGTCTAAGTTTGCAAGTCAGGCCATTCAGCCAAACGGTAGCAAAGGCTAAATCCACAAGACAGGCGCCTACACAGTTGTTATTGTTAATTGCATGCAATGTGGAATGATGTTTCCTAAATCCATATTGATTTTCCGGGATAATGTCTTTGTGTTTGCATTGTAACGCCGTCCCGGTTTCCACGCTTGTCGAGGCGGGAAGCGGGGACGACTCCGGGAATTTACGGGCGTTGACGCCGGGCCGCGCACGGCCGTGACAATGGTCCCGGTCCTCCCGGTACAAAGGCTATCTCGAGGGTCAGCCTCGATTATCACGAAATCTGGTGTCTTACGTTCGGGCGCCAGGCACCGGACGGGTGCCGCACAAAATACGCGGAGGGCACCCTCGAGAAGCCGAGATAGAACGAGGCACGAAACGGGTCCAAGGTTCGGACACGGGGGGGGGGTCGAGGACAGCCCTCACGGCAGGGCGGATCGCGTAGGGTAGAAGAACGGGGTAGACGGTTTGGCTCTACTCAGTCTTTATTTGAGACGATAATTACAGGTGTGCGGCCACGTGGCCGCTCCCGAGAGCCCGCGCTCTTTATACACTTTTGCGGCAGGTGGTTCGCTCGCGGCGCGTGTCGATCGATATCACAAGATTTTCGCGCGCGTACAGTTCCTCGGTACGATATGGGCCCCCGGCGGGGCGATATTCCGCGGGGCGCAGATGGACGGCGCGATACGAGAACTGTCGTGGAATCTACGTCGCGATACGGTGTTATGATCGTGCGAAACAATACGACGAAATCCCGAGAATACAATCGGCGGTCGATCACGCTACTACTTCAACGGCGTTTTCCCCGAGGAAGACTTCCCGAAAGTTACTCTACGATATTCTACCGAAATACTCCATAACGCCAACGGTTCGACGCGAGTACTCCGGCTCGAGACGAATTTCGTCCCGGCCCCCACAAAGGTTGGAGAACGCGACGAGCTACTTACGCCTCGACGAGGTGAGCCGTCCCGTTCTCCCACTAAATTCTCACTAAAGTTTTCCCGATAACCTCTCCGAACCAACTTGCACGGATGTTTCTTCAGAAGGGAGCGATAGAAAGAAGGAGGGACCACTGCGTGGGCTTACCGTATTCTCGATACTGCTCTCGTCTTACGCCAGCTGCCTTACTCAGTCCTTTGCACGGCCGTTGGTTCGATACTCCCCGCTGTTCAGGGTGCGCTTCTTCGGCACGAAACTCGATATCTAATTTCGCGTACTCGCGATACTCAAGCGGACGGTATTCGCTGAAAGGACTCGTAACGGCAACGATATCTAATTCTCGCGGAACAACACGTCCTTACTTCACGCGGGGTCGCACGACAGTGGTCCTTCGATTTTCGTCGCGCGATCGTGAGGACTTCCGTATCCCCACTCTCTCGGGCTAGTGACGATTCTCTCCTAATGGGGCGCGCTAGTTGCAAGTTTCCGGGAAAGCAGGGGCGCGATCTGGACGGGTCCCTGGGCCCCGGACCCCCGCGATAATCTCTGCGAAATCGCGGAATCACCAAGAGGTCAGTCTCGCTCTGACCCGATGAGGCGGAGGCACCCCCTCAGTTGAAGCCCATATTCCATCTCTAAGGTGAGGCGGCAGCAGATCTAGGGCGATCATTTCCGATCGCCGTTGTTCGTCAGGGCTTCCGTCTCGCCGCTCGCCTCCAGGTTGTCCGGCCTGAGTGCGTTTCCTCATCCTTCCACCAAATGTACCGGTACCGGATTTCGCAAAAACCGGACGAAAAATCCGGTCGCAAAATGGACCATGGTCGTGTTTCGGTCGTCGCAAAATTTGCAACGTCACAGCATATATCTATTATTATATCGTTAATGATTCTTTCATATACTTTTCCTATGTTCGGGAGTAAGCTAATTGGGCGGTAGCTGTTTGGGTTTGTAGAATCTTTACCTTTTTTAGCTATGGAAATTACTTTGGCAGCCTTCCAGTCTTCCGGGAATAAACCGTAATTTAGCAAATTGTTGAACAGGATTGTATAGGCCCATATGATTTTATCTGGTATCTTTTTGAGTACGTAGTTTGAGAGTTGGTCATTTCCGGCCGATTTCTTGTTATTGAGGTATTTGAATTTGTTTTTAACTATTGAGAACTTTGTAAAATATAATGTTGTCATTGATTCCGGTTGTTTCGGTGCTACAGACGAGTTTGTATCACTGAAGGTGCAGATGGTTTTCGGTAGTACGGAAGCTATTTCTCGTTCTGTTGTTGCAGCTTCCTTTTCGATTAGGGTTCTGAAGCTGGTATGGTTAAGTGCTTTATTCTGGTCGCTAGCAATAGAGTAGTGGGCAGCGAGTATGTTCGTTTTTTGGGTGTTGTCTTTGATGATTAGATCATTGCCGTCTTTGTCAAGCGAATTTGAGTCCAGGCCGGCTGTGTTAATTAATTCTATTCTGTTTTGGTTAATTTTGAATTTTGGTAAACTCTGCTTCCCTTTATTGCGAAATAGTTTGTTTATTTCAGTGAACATGCGGTTTGGATTTTTTGGGTTGATAGCTTTAACGCGATCAATCCAGTAATTGCTAGTCTGCTTTTCTACCTCTTGTTTTAGCTTCTTTCTAGTGGCGGCGATCATATGTTGGATATTATGGATGGCATGTTCTATATAAGAGTTTGTGTTGATTATTTTACGTAATTTTCTTAATTGAGTCAATAGGCTTTGTTCCGTACGTTGTAGATTTTTTATTTTCTGGTTAATGTATTTGTCTGTTGAGTTTGTTGGTTTATGTTTTGGTGTGGCTCGATTAACAGCGTTCCAAATTTCGTTCTGAATAATTTTCAGCTGCTCGTGAATTTGGTCCAATGGAAGGTTGCAGTTTGGTTGTACGTCCAGTTGAAGTTTATTAAGGATTTTTTGAAATTTTTGTATGTTAAGTTTCGTCAGTATGTTATTATTGTATGCGTCTGAGTTCGGTGGCAATAAGTGTGTGTTAGGCACTTTGATTGAGGCAAGGCATGCTTCGTGGTCGCTGTGAAATGTGACTGTTTTTATCTCGCTTTTCTGTGCACCTCTGAAAGTTAACCTCGCATCTGCTAAATAAAAATCAATATAAGATTTATTTTTAGGGAATGAGGGGGTTTTGGTGTGGTAGAGTTTCATTTTGTATTCTATGTCATGGTTTGAGAACCATGACTCAAGTGCTATACCTCTCTCATTGTTTTTCCTATTGTTCCATGACGTATGCTTAGCATTCCAATCTCCTGCTAAAATGTAATAGTTGTCAGAAGACTCTAATTTTAGTTCTGTACATAGCTTATTTAATTCATTGGTAATTATTTACATTAGGGGCTTCCTCACCGATTTTGATGACCTTGAAATATGTTGTCAAGGTCATGATTCTGAACAACTTTTTCCTATACATGTTACCGCCGTTTCAACATTTCAAAAAGTGATCGGAGTAGGTGTGGGTGAGATTTTAAATTATGGCCACAACTTAAAACGACTTCAATTAGTTGAGACCCACTGTCTTGTCTGTTCTGAGTATTACGCATGAAACTATACGAATTCTTGGATATCTGCAACAATCAAGAAAAGTTGATAGATTTTTTAGTTAACAGTAAAGTAATCCATGGCACGATGAATTCTATCAAGTGCGACGAAAATATACTACTTGATCGCGAAAACTTAATTTTTCGATGCCATAATACTAGTTACATTACAAATCGAAACAAAAGACTTATAAGAACACTATGTAATTTCAAAATTAGTAAAAAAAAAATGGTGTTATAAAATATACACCACTTCAAATAGAAATCTGTTAAGAAATCTGTTAATTCTAACCCTCTCTAACCCTAACCCACACCTACTCCGATCACTTTTCGAGATGTTGAAACATTTTTGCAAATATCTCGTAAACTAAAGGCGAGCGGCGGTAACATGTATAGGAAAAAGTTTTTCAGAATCATCACCTTGACAACATATTTCAAGGTCATCAAAATCGGTGAGGAAGCCCCTAAAGTAAATAAGTACCCGGAAAAGATTTACCAATTGCATACGCTTCTCACACCCTAAATAAGAGTGAACAGAATTTTTGCAGTACAACAGAGAATGAGTTACTTTCTATTGTTTGGAGTGTTAGGCATTTTAGGCCCTACCTGTATGGCCGACGGTTCTGTATCGTAAGAGACCATAAACCGCTTACCTGGCTATTCAATTTCAAAGACCCGGGAAGTCGACTACTACGTTGGCGACTGAAATTAGAAGACTACGATTATAAAATTACGTATAAACCAGGAAAACTCAATTCGAATGCGGACGCGCTATCCCGCGCTCCATTAATAAATGTCATTCAAAATAGCCAACCTTTCGACAGTTTTATACAATTGTCACGTCCGGTGGTTCGACCATCAATGATTAATCAATATAATAAAGAACTATCACAAAAATCCGATAATGCCTCGAGAGAGAACTGTGTTAACTCAAACTGCGCAATACCGTGACGCAGTAACGAGAAGCCAAAAACAGCAACTCAGCCTTCTGCAAACCGCGCAAATGAAGATCGGTTTACATCCTGAGAATCTTGAGGAGAGGCATCACACCATGCCAAGCAATGAGAAAAAATGCCGACTCCTTAGTAAAAGGACCCTGACGACACGGAATCGACCAAGTCAAGAAAAGACTAGAAGGTGCAAGGTAGAGACTCCTGAGCCAGCATTTTTGGGAAACAAAGAATTGGCCATCCTATAAATAAGGGGATCAACTCCCCAACAGGCAGTTATAATCAAGACCATCATCACCGAAAGACATATATCCGCGAACCGTAAAATCAACTACAGTCAGTTCTAATTGTTCGAGAAAATCGTAACCGCGAAACCGCGTCAACTAATCGTGTTAAAAGACTCTTATAAAAGACTAAGTTCCGTGAGCCAGGAAACAAGATCCAGTTCCTGAACATTGTATTGCGGTAACATTACTATTATTCGTATCATTGTAACCCCTAATTTTGCACTCTTGTATATCCGTACCCTGAATATTATATGTAATTTCTAACATCTGATTCAGAATCTTGCTTTGAATAAATCTATAAATTAGTTGTTATCTTTAAAAAGGTATAATCTTTATTTAAACAATCCTCAATTTCCCGAACCGTAGCCGGTGAATGCAGGTAGGTTCGAAACTGCGTACTATCCTCTTAAAATCATAGATCAGTCCACTTGGGACGTAACAATATATATATATATATATTTTTTTTTCTTTAATTCCGCCGCGCGGTCTACGATTTTGGCCTTCGTTAAGCTATACAGAGAGCGGCGACCGGCAGTTGTTGCCGCTCATTGTCGCCCGCAATACTGCGCCGCTCATTTGCTGTATGGCCAATTTCATATTTATGTAATGTGTTTTATTTATTTTTGCTGCTTTGTCGTCAATTGTGTCACCGCTCTTGCCGTTTACCACTTACCACGGATCTCTTGCCGCTCCTGTATAACAAAAGTCACAAAACTTTTGACACTCTCTCAATGACTCGACCACTAAATGAAAATGCCGTTATATTTGGCCGAATTTTGGACCTCCCCTCCACTCCTCGTTCCGACACGTGATATACGTCATTCTATTCGTTTCGACATGCTGAATTCGAAATGTTCTTGTCATTTTTGGCGCAAATATATAGTTTTCGAGATATTCACGAAAAATTATTAAATTACTAAAACATGAATGCAGCGTATACCTACGCGTCGCGACGTGTATGCAGCATTGGCCTCCTTCTTCTCTACTCATCAGAAGGGCTGCCAGCAAGCAACGTACATAAAGGGCGAACTTCCTAAAAAGGAGCTGAAGCACGCCGAAATATCGCAAATTCTTTTGCCGAATTTCACGGGGTCGTAAATCCCGCTCCGCTTGCTCGCGACGATATTAGGGGGCTTTGACGGTGTTATAAATAACAACGCCTAGTTGATGTGTAACTCGACGACGGAAGGTAACACTCTTTATTTTCGTTTTTTGGTTCGCGTACAAATTGCCTTTGATATAATCGCGAGAGAGCGTTGTGTTTTACAATGTGCTTTAGGTACGATTCTGATTTTCTGCTCCGAGGCCCGCTTGCTCGTCACCTCGGTGGTGACATGATTCTTTGGCCATGGGCCCGTCTTTTGGGGGAAGAATCATCCCCATTCGTTGCTTGACTTGAGGGAGGAGGATCTTCCGAACGGACCTCTCCGGTGGAGGAGGAAGTTCCCACCCTCAAGTCAAGAAGGGAAAGTTTTCCCAGGATGCGTTTTATGGGGCCCCGGAGCAGCGCGACGAAGGCCTAAGTGGCCCATGAATGCGTTACTGTCTCTGGTTTTCGTCAAGCGGACGAAAACCAGAGACACGGTACTTCGGGTTGTAGCGAAACTCGAAAAGGATTTATGATCCTGGTCGCCGCGTGTAGTGGGCCATACGGCCCGCTGTGTATGAAAATCGGAAAAGGGGCTCGCTCACGGGGGTCTCGTGGTGGTGTCCGATGACTCGACTGTTTTAACTCACGTTCTGTCTACTTGAGACCGAACATGCCGCCCGCCTTGAACTATGTGGTTCAACAGTACCGCGATGATTTGTTAGGGCGAGATATGGGACAAGTCTAAATGATAGATACGCTTCTTACAAACTAGATTAAAATAATATGATAAAACTTAGCGAGTATACAAGATATGATTAATATAAGTGTCTATAAAAAACAACAAAAAAAAATAGAGAACATTGCTTATACTATTAATCTATGGACTAGTTTCGTATTAAATCTATTCTTTGGTTAGTATATTGCTAAATAAAAATAAATATATATAAAGAAACTGTTATTGTTCGTATAATGGAAGTGGTGCTACGCGTTTAACACAACGTTTGTATTCTCCGTGAATCTTTTTCACGGTCACTACACGAATCACGCCGTCTTGACCGGGATGAATTGCAGTAACGCGTCCAAGCGGCCACTGCAATGGGGGTGCATTGTCTTCCCTTATTATTACAAGGGCTCCCACGGCTATACTCGTTTCTCCTTGTTTAAACCACTTTCTTCTCGTGATTTGTTCCTGTAAATAATCTTTCGACCAGCGCTTCCAAAAGTGTTGCCGCATCAATTGAATGTGCTGCCAAGACGATAGTCTGCCGACCGGTGTTTCAGTGAAACTGTAATCTGGCACACTTGTTAAGGGTTCACCAACAATGAAATGACCGGGAGTCAATGGTTGTAGATCGTTGGGATCGGTGGATAACGGAGTGATGGGACGGGAATTAAGAATGGCTTCTATTTGGTTTATGAACGTTAACAAAGCTTCATACGACAGCAAGGTATTACCTATTGTTCGTACCAAATGATGTTTGGTTCGGCGAACTGCTGCCTCCCACAAACCGCCAAAGTGTGGAGATCGTGGTGGAATAAAATGCCAATTTATGCCTTCATTGGCCAACGTGGTCGAGATTGTGTCGTTCGTCGTTTGCGCTTTGAAAAATGCGTATAGTTCTTTTAGTTCCCGCCTCGCGCCTACAAAATTTGTTGCATTATCCGAGTAGATATCTGAACAGATGCCTCGTCGTGCAAAGAATCGCCGCAACGTTGCTACGAATGCGTCTGTGGTCAAATCACCGACAATTTCAATGTGTACCGCTTTGGTACAAAAACAAACAAAAATGGCTAAATATACCTTTACTTTGTTCCGATTTCGCTGTACCTTTTCTTTTATAAAAATTGGACCACAGAAATCAACACCGGCTATTTTGAACGGTCTTGTAGCAGTAACCCTGTCAGTGGGCAAATCTCCCATCTTATACTCGACAACCGGTGGCTTTGCCTTAAAACATGTCACGCATCCGTGAATTATTTTGCGAATTATACCCTTTCCATTCGGAATCCAGAACTTATGCCGTAGAGAATTGAGTGTACTTTGAGCTCCGGCATGAAAATACCTTTTGTGATAGTCTACGATAATGAGCCTTGTAACAGAGTGACCTTTGGGCAGTAACATCGGATGTCGAGCATTATATGGCAATTCTGATCTGGATAGTCGCCCACCGACCCTTAATATACCGTCGCTGTCTATGAACGGATTTAAAGGACCGAGGTTTCCGGTTATTGGTTTAGCCTTTTCTAACGCGTGGAACTCCGACATGTATTCTTGTCTTTGGATTGCCTTAACAATTAGTTGTTCTGCCCTGTGAAGTTCTAATGTTGACAACGTGCCTTTATTGCTTTCTTTGCGTGAACCGTTGTATCGAAAACGTAATATATATGCTAAGACGCGTTTTAATTTTGAGAATGACGAAAACCTTTTCATAATATCTGATTCGCAAGTGCGCGTGGTCAGTACTACAGATGATCGAATCTCAGGTGTTGTCATCGGCTCTAAACGAGAAACGGGCCATTTGTCCTCTTTGTAATTCAGCCAAGATGGACCGTGAAACCAAAGTGTGTTATTGAGTAATTCGCTTGTGCCTAAACCACGTGATAATAGATCTGCTGGGTTTTCTGCTGACGATACATGTCTCCATTCGTAGCTGTCTGTAACCCTTTGAATATCAGTTACTCGATGGGCTACGAATGTTTTTAATTTGTGAGGAGAAGTTTTTATCCAATGCAACGTAACTGTTGAATCGGACCAAAGAAATATGTGTTCGAAAGATATTCTCCTCAGTGCGCGAATCGTATTGCGAAGTAGTTTTGCTAGAACATGTGCTGCACATAATTCTAGCCTTGGCAGTGTAACAGTTTTAATCGGTGCTACCCTAGTTTTAGCGGCTAGTAAATGCGTTTTTACGTTGTTGTCTTTGTCAGTCGTTCGTATGTAGATACAAGCTCCGTAAGCCTGTTCACTCGCGTCACAGAAACCATGTAGTTGAATTGTCTCGTGATTTTTTTGCGTTACTTGTCTGGGTATTTTTATGTTTTTCAAATTTTTCAGCTCACTGCAAAACGTGTTCCATGTGGTGAATATATGAGTTGGAACCGACTCATCCCAATTCAAATGTAGCTTCCATAGATCCTGCATTAATACCTTCGCGCGTATAAGTACTGGAGCAATCAACCCTAAGGGATCAAACAATGACGCGATTTGCGATAGTATCGTGCGTTTAGTGACCCGATCTTTTTGTGAAAATTCGTTTATAGTGTATGTGATCTCGTCGCGTTTAGCGTCCCAGTGTATTCCTAGTGTTTTTATCGTTTGTTCCAAGTCTAAAAGTAAGTGCGTCGTGTCTGTGTTGTTGTCTAAACCCTTGATCAGTTTAGCGTCGTTTGATGCCCACTGTCTCAACTCGAAACCACCTTGCTTGCAGAGATTAATGAGCTCGTCACGAATTGTGGCGGTTTCCGCGTATGTGTTTGCACCGGTTATTACATCATCTACGTAAAAATCCTCTCGCAGTGTTTTAGCGGCCGCGGGAAAACGATGTTCTTCGTCGTTTGCCAATTGAAACAACGACCTAATCGCCAAGTATGGGGCGGATGAAGTACCGTATGTAACCGTGTTTAAAGTATATGTTTTGATGGACTCTCTTGGATTTGAACGCCATAATATCTTCTGATATTTTCGTTCATCGGGGTGTATAAATACTTGCCTATACATTTTTTCGATGTCGGCTATCAATACGTGAGAATGTGTTCTAAAACGCGCAATTATTGAAAAAATGTCCTGAATAGTCGGGCCTATCAACATCGTATCGTTTAATGAGATACCGTTTGATGTTTTTGCAGATGCGTCAAAAACGACTCTAAGTTTTGTGGTTAAGCTACCTTGTTTCAATATTGGGTGGTGTGGTAAATAGTATCCGTCTTGTATTGTTTGTGTATGTGTTTCTGACATGTGTCCTAATTTCAAGTATTCGTCGAGAAATTGTGTATATTTAGATTTTAATTCGGGATTTTTGCTAAGTCGCTGCTCTAAGGATCGAAATCTTTTCAATGCAATGAAGTATGACTCTCCTAACTGGTGAATTTTGTCGTTAAATGGAAATTTCACGATGTATCTACCGGTGGTCGAATCTCGAATTGTGTTTTTCTGGTAGTGTGTTTCGGTGTCTGTCTCTTCCTTTGATCGTATGTTATTGCACGCGAACTCTTTTAATTGCCAAAATTTTTCGAGCTGGTTTTGCACCGATTCCGTTACGAGATTGCATTGTGTCGATTTTAGTTTACGCGATGTAAGTACTCGACCAGCTATGATCCAGCCGAGTTTGGTTTTTTGCAAAGTTATTGTCTTGTTGGCTAACTGTATTTGACCAATGCAGAGCAACTGCAAGAAAAGATCCGCTCCTATCAAACCGTCAATTTCGGAAGATACATTAAAATTGGGATCGGCAAGTTGAATGTTTTTTGGTATAACCAATTCTGACCGTGTTATAGTGCGTGTCGGTAGTGCGTTCGTAATATGCGGAATGACCAAAAAATTGGCTACAACGTCGAATTTGTTGACGCGCGATTTAAGATGCGTTTTAATGGAGTGTCGTATATTCGTGGTTGATTTATTAATACCGACTACTGGTAGATCTATGCGGTCGCGTGGCAGGCCCAGCTGACCTGCGATTCGTTCTGTTAAGAAGTGGGACTGGGACCCGGAATCTAACAATACCCGGCACGGTACCGACCGACCCTGGTTATCCACTAAATGTATTATAGCGGTGGACAATAGCATTTCGGACCCGACACTTGCGCTCAGAGCCGAGACGTTTGGCCGAGATTCTACCTGCCTTTCGCTGTTTGGTCCTTTGTGCAACAATGTGTGGTGTTTTCCATCACATTGCTTGCATGAACCTGCTCGACACTCTTTGGCTGTGTGATTGGGTCTTAAGCAATTAGTACATAGACCTGCCTGTTTTATCAACACTAGCCTTTGACTGATTTCTGTGTGCAATAATCTTGAACAAGACGCAGTGTAGTGTTTTTCCTTGCACAGCGCACATGACGGTTGCATCGCAGTATACGCGACATTGATTCTTTGATGCGATCTAGTGTTATATGTTTTAAGTATCGGTCGCGATTGATCTGAAAATGTCTGTTTGATCGGTTTTTCGTTCGTTTCAAACACCTTTCGCCTCGCTTGTAAGAATTGTAGGAGTTCCTCCATGGATGGCACGTCTGTCCTTCCCTGGATTCGTTCCTTCCATTTCATGCGGGTCGCATCATCAAACTTGGAAGTGACCGCGTAAATTGGAAAGGCCTCGAGAAAGGGTTTGTTCAAAGCTTGTAATGCCAGATAATGCTTGCTGGCTTGGTCAACAAGTTCACCCAAAGAAGCAGTATTGGAACGCGTATGTGTAGGCAGTTCGAAGAATGATTGTATTCTATTATTAATAACAATTATCGGATCGTTATAATAGGTTTCTAGAATGTTCCACGCTACTGCATAATTCGCGGTGGTGGTCTCTAAAGACTCGATTTTTTCGGCGGCCTTGCCGGTTAAACAAGACCGAAGATAAACCAACTTTTGCGTTTCGCGGAAATTAGTGTTTTCGTGAACTGCGGATCGAAAAGAATCAGCGAAACCTGGCCATTCTGTGTAGGAGCCACTAAATTTTGGAAGATGCATAGTCGGTAATTGGATTTGCAAGTCGGATTCTAGCGTTACTGACGATTGGTTATTTCTAGCAGTGCTTCTATTGGGAATAACATCTGTTGATTGCGGTTGATCGATTTCTTCTAGAAATTTATGCGCCCTTGCAACATTCGCGTAATATGATTCTTGAAATTCAATACGTTCATTAAGACGCGATTCGTACTGTTCCTCGGAAGTTACAAGCTCTATTGCGTCTTGAATTGATTCGAATGCTTCGAAATCGCGTTCTATTTTTGCTACTTGTAGCCGTAATTGGTGAATGTCACCCGAAGCTGATTCACTGAATTTATTAATGAATTTGATAAACGACGTTAATCTCGCCTTTATTGAACCACGCTTTCTGACTAGTTCGCCTTCAGTATTTACGTTACCGTCGTATGCCATGATTACGTTCAGTAGATGCCCAGAGGAAAAGAGAAAATAAAGGAAAACGAGTGTAAAGGAGTGGTGAATTTAACAGTGTGACTTACGTTTGCTGTTTCACCGGCGACGTTGAATATCGTCCTAAGATGTTGTGTCTGGTGATGTTCTCTCGCTCGCCGAGGATGACCCGATTGATCTGCTGCACCGGCGACGTCCGTCCTACGGTGAGACTGGATACTGTCCTCGATGACGATGATGCGATGACTCGAACCCCTGGCTGTTGTCGACGACGGTCCTGATGTTTTCTTCAGCAGCGATGGCCACGTCGACTGACGAATGTTGTGTCCTTACACAACCGACTGTAGTGTACTTGGGATGCTGCAGAGGTAGAGCTCCAAACTCTACTGACTCCACTGCCCCGATGGTCGATGACGTGTTGTTTGCGGATGCTGCAGAGGTAGAGCTCCTGACTCTACCGACTCCACTGCCCCGATGGTTGATAACGTGTTGTTTTGAAGTGCTGCTTCCAGACGTCGAATTTCGTGAATGATGGACCCAGCTACCACAGTCTGGATCCGGCTCGAAGGACCAAAAATGAAGCACGCCGAAATATCGCAAATTCTTTTGCCGAATTTCACGGGGTCGTAAATCCCGCTCCGCTTGCTCGCGACGATATTAGGGGGCTTTGACGGTGTTATAAATAACAACGCCTAGTTGATGTGTAACTCGACGACGGAAGGTAACACTCTTTATTTTCGTTTTTTGGTTCGCGTACAAATTGCCTTTGAGATAATCGCGAGAGAGCGTTGTGTTTTACAATGTGCTTTAGGTACGATTCTGATTTTCTGCTCCGAGGCCCGCTTGCTCGTCACCTCGGTGGTGACATGATTCTTTGGCCATGGGCCCGTCTTTTGGGGGAAGAATCATCCCCATTCGTTGCTTGACTTGAGGGAGGAGGATCTTCCGAACGGACCTCTCCGGTGGAGGAGGAAGTTCCCACCCTCAAGTCAAGAAGGGAAAGTTTTCCCAGGATGCGTTTTATGGGGCCCCGGAGCAGCGCGACGAAGGCCTAAGTGGCCCATGAATGCGTTACTGTCTCTGGTTTTCGTCAAGCGGACGAAAACCAGAGACACGGTACTTCGGGTTGTAGCGAAACTCGAAAAGGATTTATGATCCTGGTCGCCGCGTGTAGTGGGCCATACGGCCCGCTGTGTATGAAAATCGGAAAAGGGGCTCGCTCACGGGGGTCTCGTGGTGGTGTCCGATGACTCGACTGTTTTAACTCACGTTCGGTCTACTTGAGACCGAACAGGAGCGATCGAGGGAGCAAACATTACGATTCACATTTATATGATATAACATTCTATTATAACATTTGCTTATAAGTGGAATTGATGTTGGAGTGGGTTAGTTTTCTTTCGAGCGAGCGAAGCGTGCAAGTAATGTTTAAGGTTTTCGCATTTGACAATATCAAAAATCCTAGAAATCTTAAATCCTAATTTCTCTAAATCCGATATAGAAAACATTTTTTTATCAGGTTTGCCCGTTATATACGTCGCTCGCTGGCAGCCACGCTGAAGAATAGAAGAGCGGGAGACCTATGCGTACGTATACGCTAGATTCATGTAGTAGTACTGGCAGTTTTTCGTGAATATCTCGAAAACCATTCATTTGTGCCAAAAATGACAACTACATTTCGTATTCAGCATGTAAAAGCGAATAGAATGACGTATGTCACGCGTCAGAACGCGAGGGGGGGGGGTGAACAAAGTCTTACCCACTTCTTATACAAAAACAACTCGTTTTCTTATGCCATTTATGCTGACAAACGATACATTTTGGAACTACAACTACGAAAATAATCAAATCTGGTCAAATACAACGACTGACGAGTTGTGTCTGTAATGTTAAGATTATGAGTTCAAATTAATTTTTTTAACACGAAAGTGTTTTAGAGATGGGGGTGATTTGAGAAAAGATGTAACGAAATATGCAACGGAAATGTGTTACGGGACGAAAATGTGTTACGGGACGAAAATATCTTACGGAACGAAAATGTGTTACGGGACGGAAATGTGTTACGCGAGGATAATCGTCACAGGTAAAATTCCCTAACCCTAGTAATCCGTTACCTGGTACTGATGATCGACAGAGTCATAAAGCGAGTAGAGAAAAGAAAAGGTGAACATAAAGGTAAAGGTAAACGGACGGGCAAAAAGTACAAAAATCTTTCGAGAAGGGACTCCTCGTTCGAGAGAGAGAGAGAGAGAGAGAGAGAGAGAGAGAAGTGTTTTACAGATGGGCGTGATTTCATAAAAGTTGTAACGAAACATGCAACGCAAAATCGTCACGCCTATAACTTCCCAGATAGCACAGAGACGTCTTAAAGACGTCTTAAATAAATTAAAAGAATGTTTTTCAGCATATCCGCGAACATTAACATTTTATGCTTTATTTATTTATTTAACTTATTTGCACTTCTTTGTTGATGGAATATTCAGTTTGATAATCAATTACAGTTTGTAAAGCTTTTCTCTAGCAGTTTAGAATGACTGAAACGTCGAGAAATTAAACGTCTTAAAGACGACTCGTAAAAGACGTCTTAAAGACGTCTGAAATGAGACGTCTTTTCAGGATGTAAGACGTTCAGACCAAAAATGGACGTAAAACAGACGTCTTTAAGACGTCGTGGGCTATCTGGGTTAAGTGTATGTACAGAGCGCACACTATTGAACGGGGGGTTTGCACAGCTGCTCAGAAAACACTTTCGTGTTTAGTACGTGCACAGGAGTACAGGTTTATTTGATGATCTTATATTATATATGTAGGAATAAAGCCGGCTAGTTCGATACACAGATGTTTATTTGCAAGAGACAATGTAGGTTACAATCCGTTGCCACTGCTTATTACTTATTTTATTCCGCACGTGACTCTCGTACTTCAACCACGCCTAGGTAATCACGACTGCGACTATAATTCTAACTCGTTCCGATTCGATTACGGCCGCTTCGGCAAATTCGACTATACGACTCTCTCCCTCTCCCCCTCTCCCCTCCCCTCTCCCTCTCTCCCTCCCTCCCTCCCGCCCTCTCCCCTTCTCCCTCTCCCCCTCTCTACCTCTCCCCCCTCTCTTTCTCCCTCTCTCCCTCTCTATCTCTCTCTCCCTCTCTCTCTCACTCTCTCTCTCTCTCTCTCTCTCTCTCTCTCTCTCTCTCTCTGTCTGTTTTTATCGACACTCTCCGCGCGTTGGTCGTTTTCCCCGCTTTATAGCCCCCGTCTCCTTTGTCTTTGCATGGGGCAACGGCCGCTAGTTCTAGGCGCGATTCCTCCTAGCGTTTTTCGAGCGATCGGCAAAACATCGCACTTCTTGCGCTCTGTTTTGTCGCTCGCTCAGGTGGCTCGCGCCGCGAAGGTGATACAGCGGGGCAACGCCTGCCGCTACTTCTAAACATTCGGCGGCTCTCGCGTCAACGCCGCTCGCCCTTCATCCGTCCCCGCACACTCGCATCCATCCATCCATCTCACATATATCTATAATCATCTTTAGCAGTACAATATTAATAAATATGGACACCAGGTTTTCAAATTATGGAAATACAATTTTCATAAATCTTAAACGTAAATAACTTTACGTATACATTTGTTTTATACATTTTACTTACACTCCTGGACAAAAAGATAGCACAAGTGTGCTATCATTTAGTTTTCAAGGATAAATCAAGAATTCTCTAAATTTTACAAATGGTACGTAAATATCATCTTACGGTAATATATTAAATAGAGATAAACTGGAACTACGCTGTCCGTACTTGTATTTATTAACAACAATCTCGTAGCGGAGGTCGGCGAAATGATAGCACATGTTAATAAATGAAACATTAACTTAGGTCATCAAAATCGGTGATGAAGCCCCTAATGTAAATAATTACCAAATAATGTTAAGTAGTCAGTTTTAGTGCTCTGTAAATCTAGTGTTAAAGGGACATTGAAGTTGCAAAATATGAAAGAAAACCTTGCATCCAATATTCTACATACAAATAATAATCCTACATTACAAACTACTAATGTAAAGTGTACTTACTTTTGAATCTTCTGTAGCTCCGTCGGATCCACAGCACACAATTATTCCCTCATAGGTCCGAATAATTGAACAACAATCACTAAACAACACACTTAACGAAATCGTGACAGCAGACAGAAGATGTTACTCCGACCACGAATAAAATAATACTGCGATTTTAACTGTTCCCCTCCCACGGACGTGTGATACGAAAACAGGGAATTCCGGGAAATAGGGTCGGCACCCCGCCATAATTTTTTTTTGTTGGTTTTGTATCTAGTGTTTACAGACCCTCAGCGTCTAACCTGCCGAGGATAACCTGACCGTACCACCTCCGTGGAAGGGATTATTGTTAAAATCGCAGTATTATTTTGTTCGTGGTCGGAGTGACATCTTCTCGTTCGTTGTCACGATTTTATAAAATGTGTTGTGTGTGTGTGTGTTATGTGTGTGTTGTTTAGTGATTGTTGTTCAATTATTCGGACCTATTCTCGTGAGTCAATAATTGTGTGCTGTGGATCCGACGGAGGTACAGAAGATTCAGAAGTAAGTACACTTTACATTAGGATTTTATAATGTAGGATTAGTATTCGTATGTGGAACATTGGATACAAGGTTTTCTATCATATTTTGCAACGTATATTAACGATCATTAATGATTTGGTATATAGTATAATTTAATGTGGTTCAAATAAGATACCACTTTAAATCAAATATTTTTATTTTGACAACCAGATAGATAAAATGAAATATTTTTATTTTGTATTTCAAATATTTCCTTACAATGAAAATAAGTTGAGCAAGTAGTTAATATTATAAAATATAATTTTTAACATGAGAAGCTATAATAGTTAGCAAAGTATTATTTGTAGTTTAATTACGAATATGTAACATGTTGAAAAACAGACTACAATATCGTAATAACATTACAGGCAACAAAATATCATAAAAATATAAGTTACTGTCAACTATTTGAAATACTATTTTACACAGTCCTACACACACCTACTCCGATCACTTTTTGAGATGTTGAAACTTTTTTGCGAATATCTCGGAAACTAAAGCTGAGCGGCGGTAAAATGTATAGGAAAAAGTTGTTCAGAATGATGACCTTGACAACATATTTCAAGGTCATCAAAATCGGTGAGGAAGCCCCTAATGTAAATAATTACCCTTAATTTCTTGCCGCGTCCCATTTTGTTCAATGATGATTGGAAATTGTACCAAGACTGAGTGCCTACACAACGCTATGTTTATATGACTCGAAACGTAGAAACAGTGAAAAATTCGAATAGAAAGTCAAGTGTGCTATCATTTCGCCGACCTCTGTTACACGACTTTTGTTGATAAATACAAGTACGGACAGAGTAGTTCCAGTTTGTCGCTATATAATATATTACCGTGAGACGATGTTTATGTACCATTTGTAGAATTCAGAGAATTCTTGATTTATCCTTGAGAACTAAATGATAGCACACTTGTGCTATCTTTTTGTCCAGGAGTGTCGATGTTGACAGTCTGTGGCGCCATTTTGTTTTGGCGGCGTATGTCAAATCTGGTGTTTGTAATTCAGTCCGTAATGCCAAATCACCATGGCAAGTTATACGATTGATCAGCACGTCCAAATGATAAAACTTTATTATCAAAATGAGTGTTCGTTAGTGCAAACGTTGCGCGCGTTGCCTACAAGATCGTGCGATTTGACCACGCTTGACTTCTTCTTGTGGGGTTTTCTGAACTCGCAGGTCTATGCCAATAAGCCGCAATCAACCGATGCCCTCAAAGTCAACATAACCCAAGCTATCGCTCAAATTCAGCCGGATCTATGCGGCAGAGTCATTGAAAATTGGACCTCTCGGATCCAATCTGCAAAACCGTTTCTTCGGAACCGTGTAAAGCCACGCCGCGCGCGGACATTTGAACGATGTCATATTCCATACATAATGGCATACATGGGCCCTTCAAATAAAAAAAATTTTGTTAATACCTCACACACAATTTGTTTTATTCCATTTCAACATCGACCCGCCCTTATTGGAAAACCCCATACATTTCTCCATACGTATATCTATTATTCGCCGTCCTACAATTACCTGATACTATTAATACGCATCACTTTTGAATATATCTTATAGCTGAATTTAAGAAAGGAGTTAAATAAAAATTTACTATATGTTTCCATACATACTTCATTTAAACAACACAAATTTTAGCTATAAAAATGTCTTGCAAAATATTAATTGATACTGATCGTGAAATTCGAAAGTGGCAAGAAATAATTAATCAATAATTATGTAGTAGACCGCTTTTTACGAGATGTCAATCTATTTTACCACTGACTTAGAATGTATACGTTTTCCCGTTATCCGATCGAGCTAAAAATTTGCTCAGATTTTTTTTATTAATTGCGACAATCTCAGGAACTGTTTGTCCGAACGAGCTAACTATTCTTCTTGTTTTATTGAGGAAGGATTAGACTATAATAAAATAACTTTTTCAATCTCCATAATTAACATTATAATGTTGAAAAATATAAACAAATTCATCCTTGCGTTTTTTCTATAAGAGGTCAAGAGTGATGTAAATTTTGAAAAAATATGGTCAGACTCCTTGAAGTTTTTCCATCATAATAAGCCTTCCAAAAGGATGAACAATTGAAAATTAGTATCACAATGACCAGGGAAAGGACACGGTGTACCCCCGATTCAAATACGCTGCGCTATTATGGTCGATTGTCTATGTATAGCGGTGGTCTCAAAGTCTCCATCTCTTTGAAGGGCACATTTGGATCGGAGAACTTTAAGGAATCTCTTCATTTTTTTCTCAAAATTTGAAAACATTGCTACCATATTAAAAAAAAAACGCAGTAAAAGAATTTGTTTACATTTCTCGATACTATAAAGTTAATTACCGAAGTTGAAAATTATTCTGTTTTATTAGCTCATTTGGACAAACAGTTTTTGACATCAAAATTCGTAAGTGAAGTCTATTTTCGTCAAAATGGGCGGCAATTGCAAACTTCGAAGGCAGAATTTCCGAACTCCCCCACCCTAACTTTACATGGACTACAACATATTTCATTCAGAACAGAATCATGCCAACAGACTCGGAATGGAATGACTTGTACACATCTTTGGAAACTGCACTACAATATAATGGTTTTAAGCTTATAACGTGAAATGAAATAATAATTAATACGAAAGTACCGGAAAAAGTAAAAATTTCTTTGCAGAATTGCTAAGATCGGTAAGAAAGATAGAGAAAGTAAGCAGGACACAGAAATGTCAAATTTAAAAATTTACAGTAGAAAATATATAAACTTTTACAGTTGCTACAATAATAGTTGATATGCTTTGTTACATACAATCAGTCCCATAAGTATTCGTACCCTTATTGCTTGAAAAACAAATTTGTTGAAATCGAATGATTCAGGTAAGATTTTGCAATAACTCTTTTGTTACGAATGAATTTCCTTTTGTTACGAATTATGCTCCTGTTTATTCGTAACAAAAAACCTTACTGCAGAATCTTACATGTATCACTTGATATCAGCAAATTTCTCTTATATGCAACGAGGGTACAAATACTTATGAGACTGACTGTATGTGTTTTCTGCGTTTTATTCAGATTACATTTGTTTTATTGTCATTGGTTGATGGACCAAAAAGTTTGGGTCAGTTGCTGAGGTAACGATCCATTTCATCATATAGTTGTCGCTTTTATGATTCTACTAATTGTACGGTTTCCATGTCCGTCGATTCGTTTCTCAAATCGTTTAAGAACCAGCGTCTTCTGTATAATTTTCTTTCATTCAAAGTTATCGCAACATCGTGCCAGATAACAAAGCTATTATATGCAAATACATCAATTATAATGTAAGAAATTATCATAGGCTACCTCCTGGATTACCATTTACACGTGTAGGCTGTTACAAATTGATCTATTATATCTACAGCACCTTTAGTTTTATAGTAATTTCAGATTACTTCTGGTTTTTTTGTGTTATTCGTGCAAAATATAGGTTCCGCGAAGTAACGTACTTAGAAGTGAGAAAGTTTTATTCTTCTTTGTACTGTGACGTGGCAAGTTTTGCCCACGTCCCCCCGAGTTTTAGCGGAAGACCGGGCCACCTTTTAAACGGGCAATAAGCGATCGGCACCCGCGAGCGCTCTCCCTGGGACGGTCGCTAAAGACCAGGGGGCAGCGCTAATGCGTTTTTGAACGTCGCGCCACTTGGCACGACGCGAATTGCAGGATCGTACCCGGGTCCCGGGGGGGCCCGGAACCCCTTTCTCACTCGACCAACGGCGGAGAATTTCGCCAGAAGACGCTGCCGGGAGGTTCCAGAGAATTCCCGACACCAGTCAACGAGGGAAGTCCTGAGCCCGGGTTAAGGAGCCCGGAGGAGCCGCCGAGGAAGAGCGCAACGGGGGACAACATCTTCTCCACCTCGCGGTTACCTCACTCGCCACAGGAGAAATATGCGCCGCGGGATTGGCCCAGGACATCTCTCCGCGGGAGAAACCACCAATCGACGCTTTCAACCGCTGCCGATGGACGAGCGCCCCGGTCCCCGAACCGCCGAGCACGGCCCTGCCGTGCCCAGAACGATGAGCGGTCCGAGCGTAGGGTAGGGTGGGAAAGAATAGGAAAAGTGGGGGACGCCTCACTTCCGCGTTCCCGAGCCGGGCCGAAGTAGGCGATTGTGCCGAAAGATATCGGGAGTATTAGTCTCTTTACGATTTCCTATCGAGTAATAAGATCTTTGCCGTGTAAACTATCGCTTCCGGACGACTTGAGAAAAGCTGCCACATCATTGAGAGCTGATTGATTTCGTAAAGATGCCGGACATCTGCAAGCTGCAGTAGATTTGAGAAGCTGCCGTTGGTAAGCGCCGGTCAGGCTTTATTATTCGCATTGTTTTGGATTACCTATTTCGCGTTGGCTCGGGGACGTTTCGCGAACGACCTCATTTCGCGTCGTTGACGACGAGTTTCCGGTTAATTGTAATTCGTTTAGCTAGCAATTCGCGTACGAACCGGAACCGTCGGCCGGTTCGAGCATGGGTCAAATTTTGTAACGCGAAATCGCGTCTTGGCGTACGGCCCGAAATGCTGCCGGTTTTTGCGGGGAAAAATCCCATTATTTTGCCGTAAATCTAGTGACTGCCCACGGTGGGACGACGCGGCGTGACCGGGTCCATTAAATTCGACTGTTGCTGCCGGTACGATTGACACACTCTATGTTACGCGTTGAACACCGGGACAGGATCCAACATCGCTCATGTAATTTCTAACGACTGTGCCGAACATCGCGCCCGGAATCGTATCCGACGCGAAGATTGAGCGAGAAAAGCGCGAGCGGTTGAGAATCCGCCGTTTAACAACTATCGTCGCGCGGGCTTACTTTTCTTCGGCTGCCGGTCTTCCTACCGACAGCCGCTTGTACCACCTTCGTTGAATAAACGTTGTACAGCCCATAATCCGCCTCTGAGTTCTTTGAGAAACCTTCCCGCCGCGGGGAACGTCCCGTACTCCTCCTCGTCAAACCCTGGACCCGGGTGGGCTATCTCGGATATCGCGCGGCCGTCGGAAAGTCGGAATTCCTTATCGCGTCTCGGAGAAATCCCGTAGAGTTTCGCGTGGCATCTCTCGATGCCTGGCGCCCGTTACCAGGACTCGTTCCTCAATTAAAGTTACCGAAAACCGACTTTTCGACACGTCGTTTGTCACGGGTGGACCGCGTACCGCGCGGCCGGAGCGTGGCCCAGCGTTACCGCCATAAAACCCGAAGTTGCCCAGGTTTTCGCCGTCCGTCGGATCGGGAAAACCCAGGCAACGTGACAGTACATATAAAATTATTGCTGTTTTTTGCATAAAATAATTCGATGATATTATATTGTGTCTGTAGGTAAAAATTTCCTTTGGTAATTTTGGTTTATTTTTTCTTATAGTGTCTATCATGATGATTACACTCTTTCAATAGATTTTTACTGAAATCGTAACATGTAAGGAAACTGTCACACGTTACAATATAATTTGTGAGTTGGTTCCGGATGCATTTTCATGGAGGTTGTAGTTATCTAACCCGGAGCAAGTGGCCTCAACATGCATCGAGTCCTAGGGTGGTCGCGCGCCTAGCAAACCTGTGTCGCATCTGGCGGTTTATGACAAGCCGTTCGCTATGTATTGAGTTGTAAACCAGACCCTACAGGCGCACGTGTTCACAATTTCCAGAGTCCCTGCGCCAGTGCTAATCGAAAAAAGGGCTGAAAAACCCGTGCGGTCTAAACTCCTTAAAAATGGCATATTTTTTAAGTCGCTCTTATCGTAAACCGTTTAGCCCCTTGACATACATACGAATTAAATTACATTCGATGTGATCAGAGGTACTATCTATTATTTAACTTAAAATGTGTGCAAGGCAAACAATGAATTTTCATTTTCATTTGACTTGTTGCTAGTGATATTAAACAATATTTTAATTCAATGTTCCAATGTCATGAGAAGCATGATGTATCTGATGTACGAGTCGTTTTTGAACGTCAATGGGTTAATCTGGTCACTCCCTGATTTAACATCAGATTCGACCGCCCATCAAACTAAGTAAATCATATGCTCGCAGCCCTTGATCGCAACAGAAATATGTAGATATTATTACAGAGAAAGTGTCATTGACAAAGTGTGGGCATTTAAAATGATCATATTATAAAAATAATAAACGATTTCAAAAATTATTTCAGATACACAGGAAAATAATAAAATGTTCATTTCCTTGTATGAGACTTTACATGCATAATAAAATAAAATGTTTATTTCAAGAAAACCAGTATATTCATTTCGCCGACTACAATGTTTTACAACTTAACACTAGGTTTACAGGACCCGTCGAACTGATGGGTTGTAATATTTTTAATTTACTATAGCTTAATTTAATTTTTTTAGTTTTTCTTACTTTTTTACAGTAACGTAAAGTAGTTGCTTTTGGTACTCCCTAAATCCATTGTTAATTAATACATTGAATAGTACAAAGAACTTTGGTTTTACCAAACCTGCCGGGGATTAGCAGTCGATCAGTATCTTGGTGCGATTACTTGAATTGCCGGGCTCTACGTCTTTTTCTGGCCCCAGTACATACCGGCGTTCGGGAATATAATGCGTAGCCGACGATCGCCCGAGACGCCAGATTTGTAGAGGGCCGCACAGTGGGATAAACTGACAAGTTTGAAAAAGTTTGAAGAAAGTTTTTTTCTTCTCAGGTTTGTGCAAAATCAAAGAACTTGCAATATTGCAGAATAATGGAAAAATGGAGAAATTACGGTGAACTGGATTACGGTGAAAATTAGTTTGTTGACGAGGGGGATAGAGGGGAGGGGATGGGGGTCAACACATGTGGATTCTTATTATACAACTCATTTATTATGCAACTCATATTGTACGATATATTATTATCATTTCTTATCGCCGCGTTCGGTTTCGACGGCGAAATAACTCTCATTATTTTTTACCGGGTTGACGAATTTATTGCACATCATTTTGTAGACGGGCAAAGTAACTCTCATTATTTTTTACCGGGCTGACGAATTTATTTACCGGGTCGAAGTTACTTGGAGTCACGTTATAAAGCATGTGTTTCCTCTATACGAAAAGATTCAGTTAAGTCGTGCTTCGCGCGAATATTTAAAAAAAATGTTTGTGCACATCGGTAAGAAATGTTGTCAAATAGTTGATGGAGACAAACCGCTGGGTGAAGTGGTTGGTGGAATGGTTAGCATATGTTGCATCGTAGTGCGTTGCTTGTAATTCGTGGGTGTTATTTACACGGATATTTTTTTACGTAGACCGGATTGGAGAAATATGTTTTTATAAGAAGCTGAAGAGTAGCGTCTAGAAGGCGGATTCGAGAGATGGAGGAATGGTATCTATACGAAGATTATTCGAATGGTAAGTTTTGACGAATTAAAAATTATTTGAATATGAAGTTCTACATGCGTGTAAGATTTAAAACTAAAAAATCGTTTTGTCAGATTGCTGCTGATTATTTTTATATAATATATATTTTTATTGCATACGTGTAAACAATTTATAAGAAAAGCGGATGCCACAAATATGTTGGTAAAAGTTTCATAAAAAAGTAACGAAAAATGAAGAAGTTTTTTAATTGGATTATCAATGGTCTTCTGGTCTCACACCGATATACCCGATACTTAGTGTCATGTTACACTCTTCGGCTGCGATGGCTCTCAAGATTCTTTTCCGAATCGTGTCGTGCCGAAAATCGTGTCCTCTGCGACCAGAACCCCAGAACCGTTTACTCCCCCCTACACCCCCGAGATGTCAATGCTGTAGCGTGTCGGCCAGAGGCAGCCCCAGAGACGTTGGAAGAGATTTCTGGCACGAAGACCATTCTTCGGCCGGCAAATTTCTAACCCCTGTTCTTGAATCTGGGCGCCCAAACAGAAAAGATCGCACTTGTTCAAGTAAAGGTAGATGAACTTATGTCACATCACACGAATATAACAGTAACTTATTTGAAATCCGGAAATTTAACACAGGACATTTATAAACATTTATTAAAATTTAATATCTATATTTAATATATAATAATATTAAATAATCCTTTTGTTAGTAAATAAATACATGTTATTTATAATTCAAAATGCCATTTTATGAGTGAAATTTAATCGACTGAATTTAATCATATAAATAGACGATTATAAAACATAATAAAATTATTTAAAAAATGCATTACTCGGCAGGATTTGAACCCTGATCGTTCGGCTGAAAAGTTGCCAAGCTACCGTCGCGCCACACCGATTCTTGGGGGAGAGAGGGCGCAACCCTCGAAACAGGGGAGAGAGGGCGCAACCCTCGAAACAGTCGCATGCGTGTTAAGAGAGTGCTGCTAAAAACTTTGTGTTTGCCATAAACAGGCTTCGATTGTGATGCAGAAGTGGGTTAGTGTAGAGTTTTGGTGATAACTATCCACTGAGGATAATAAATTTTAAGTTCATAACGCGTTATTATTGTGTATTTCCGCCAAATATTGCGGCCCTTGTACGGAGGGTTGGGACGGCCATTCTGCTTACATTGTGCGACGCATGCGCCAACAGATCTAAAGAGAGGACCCAGCGTGCCTGTGCGGCCCCCCCCCCCTCCCCTGTCTCCGGTTCATCATGAACGAGAAGGGAGAGGGGCTCGCCTCTGATACTCCTGCCCGCCACCAAATGGGTCACCCCAGTGACCATAGCTGGCCTGGCACCAGCAAAGAAAACAGACCGCCTAGGCCCGCAAACCCGAATGTCAAGATAAGATCTTTGTACCTCAACCAAATGCTAGTCAAACCGTTTTCAGCTGATAAATTAGCCAGAGCTGCATTAAAGGAACTCAACAATCGCACATCCTCCATTCCCCCTAACTTAATTGGCAAAAAAAAAAGACCATTAGCACAGTCCACAGAAGACATAGTAATGCAACCGAGCACGCACAAGATTACGGAATGGAATCTCCCAAAGAAAACCTTTAAAACGCAACAATCCAACAACCAAGTAGGACCGGATTCCATATTGTCTAATAATATGTTCGCATCTCTAGACAACCTGCATACAACGAATACCTCTACAAGTTCCCAAACTGCCAACCCTAATACTGTCACAGCGGAGAACCCTCCCAGAAGTAGGAAACCAATCAACAGCTGCAAGCCACCACCCATATACGTAGTAAATGTTAACATCACGGAGCTCATTGATATCTTAAAGCATTCGACCCAATCAATCAATCAATCAATTCTCTGTCAAGCAACAAGAGGAACTAACACACACCATATTCTGTAAAAGTATTGACACTTTTAACATAGCCAAGGATCACCTAACGCAGAACAATATAAAATACTTCTCGTACACACCGAAACAGCTAAAACCAAAAAACCTCATACTAAAAGGAATCAACGGAAATTTTACAGAAGCCGATCTTCTTAAAGAAATAACAGACCTAAATCTACCTCAGGTTAACATTCAGAAAATAAATAAAATTAACTTGCAAAAACGCAACCGAGATCAATACAGCTTCCTAATCCAGTTGACGAACGGAAGCACCACTTCTGAATTAACCAAAACAAAAACCCTATTACACCAAGTGGTAAAGTGGGAATCGCTCAAGAAAAAGGATATCCACCAATGTAAAAAATGCCAAAGGTTGGGACACACTAGCATCAACTGCAACCTTGGATATAGATGTGTCAAATGCAAAGATGCCCATAATCCGGGGGATTGCAAAGTGCCTCTGAATGCAGACCGCTCAACAATATATTGCATAAACTGTGAAGCCTTTGGTCACCCTGCCTCATATCGTGGATGCCCTTACTACCAGTTTTTCCTGGATATCAAAACCAAGGATGAGCAAATGAAGCAACTCAAAAGAGAAGAAAGAATCCTAAAAATCCAACAAATTGCCAATCCACAGACCATGCAACACAACAATGCTACAGCCTTACAAAAGATCAACAGCGCAAACCTCACAACAGCCCCACCAACAACGAACGCGTGGCTCTCTAACGCCAACAATATCCAGCATCTTTTCCCGAAAGGAAACTCCAACCATAATTTAGGATACGATGCTCAACATAACCTAAGCTCGAATAATATAATGGAGCAAATCAGACAACTGATCGTAGAAACTATAGGCTCACAATTGGCCCCCATAATCCAAGCAGTTAGCAACAACTCCATGAAGATAAACGAGCTATATGAAACATTCAACCTCCATGATGAATAATACACCCTGCAATACTCGTATAATATCAGAGGTCAAACTAGCCGCCATAAATGTAAACTCACTCGTGTCCCTTAATAAACGATACGATCTGCTGGAATTCATCAACACCAATGACATCGACATTGCCCTAATATCAGAAACTAAGCTCTCAAGCAGATATAAAATACAATTCTCGAATTATCGTATAATCAGAAACGACCGACAGGACAATAATGCAGGAGGAGGTACTGCCATCCTAATTAAAACACACATACCATACGAGACAGTCTATACACCTTCGTCCAGAAAGAACCAAATTCTAGAATATACTATTATTAGAATTAAACTAAAGCATAACCTATACATATATATTATTGCAGCATATGCTAACAATAAAGACAAAACTGTCTATATTGAAGAAATGAATCATCTTTTTGAAAAGCTCAAATTGCATGAACACAACCACTACTACGTATTAGCAGGTGACCTTAACTCAAGGCATACAATATGGGGTGATAGAACTACCAATAGAAAAGGTGCAATGCTAAAAAATTGGGAAATGTCAACGGCAGCAATCTTATACCGCACAAGAATACTCCCCCCGGAGGCACCAACATTTCCTAGTGCTAATACATTTCTGGACCTAGGCATAGTTGACGGAAGACTGGACATCCCTGACCTCTCCGATAGGAAGATAATTACAGCACACTACAACAGCGACCATCGAGCAATAGTTTTTACGGTTAAACTACCCTGCAACACAGAAACCATCGATCCAAATGTTACATACAGATACATTTACAAGAAGACAAGATGGAAACAGTTTAGCAAAAAACTATCAAAAAACTACAATATGGACATACCGCACAATAGGAATCTAGCAATAGAGGAAATTGAAGCCTACCTTACAGCAATGGAGACACTAATCAAGCACACTATTGCACAAATAGTCCCAAGGTATAAGCCCACTGATAACATACTCAACTATACCAACACCAAGATCAAAAACTTACACAAATACAAATCCTTCATTCTAACCTCATTACACAGAACATACAGACACCATAGATTATAGAAAGTCAGACTCTTTTTCCCCTAAAATAAATAGATTCTTCAGACCTAAATCGCAACTAAAATTAGACAACATCACTGTGCAAAAAGAAGATGAAAATCTCTTTTGCAGATGCAACTACCAAAAAGAAGAGTTTATATTCCACAATGACAAATATTACGTACAAAATCCCATAGACGTTCTTAACATATTCGGAGCTTACTATGAAAAGATCAATTCACCCAGATATACCAACACCTCCAATCCCATAAAAGAAAAAGTAGAGAAAGATGCATGCAGACTAATCAACATATTTAATAATAACCTTAGAAGTAAAACAACGATAACAACATTCTCAGAGACCAATTCAGCGATTAACCCTGATAATGCAACGAATTCTCTCTTCTGCAATCCATTTCATACCAGATACATCTGCAAATACCTCCCGAATAAATCCTCATCAGGCTTAGATGAAATCCCTCCGATTATATTAAAACACCTACCTGGAAACCATATAATTGCATATACAATTCTTTTTAATAATTGTATAAACAATAGATACTTTCCTGAAAGCTGGAAAACAGGTAAAGTCCTTCCAACTCCTAAATTAGGAAAACCTCCAGATGAGATCTCCAGTTATAGACCCATTAGCCTTACCCCAGCCATAAGCAAAGTTTTTGAAGCCATTATACAAAAATCAATTACCCAACACACCACAGACAATAAAATCATCCCAGATACACAATTTGGGTTCAAACACAAACATTCTACCACCCACGCAGTACATAAAATTATAAATGACATCACTACCAACGTACACACTAACAAGATAGTCGGGGCTTGCCTTATTGACATAGAAAAGGCTTTTGACTCTATATGGATAAAGGGCCTGATCTATATACTCAACGATCTCAATTTTCCCACTGATCTCATTGAGATAATATGGAGAATGGTTACAAACAGACGCTTCGTCACCTGGAATGGTAATCTATTTTCAACAATTTCATACACAATAAAAGAAGGCCTTACACAAGGAACAGTAAATTCTCCCATATTATTCAATATCTTCACATGTTAGATTATTGAATATATATGAACGGTACAGAAGTGATAATACATGGTTTAACACGCGGCAACGCACGAGGACCACACACGCGGTTTTTCGTGAAGAACGACACAACGCTCATGCGCACCTTCTCCGCGCACACTCGCCGGCGCACGCTACGGGATGTGTGGCAAACTTCCATCAATCCCCCACTTTTGACACACATCTATTCCTCGCATACAATCTATGTTGCATACAATCTATGTCGCATACAATCGCAATCTCTTTAGATGAATAATCATTACACTATATGGTAACGCCTTGGTGAATATATCCGCCACATTATCACCAGAACACACATACTTCAGCTTTATTAATCCCTCTTCACACTTTTCTCGAGTAATATGGTACGCGATATCTATATGTTTTGACAATTTTCACAGTTTTCACGATTTCAATGTGAAATCGATAGCTGATCTATTATCACATCTGATAATATAAGGTTCACGCGGTATATTAATTTTAATCAGTCGCTGTAACTCTTTGTACATCATATTTATCCACATCGCCTCTTTCACAGCACATTCCAACGCTATGTATTCCGCCTCCATGGTAGACGTGGATATGGATCTTTGTTTGTTTGATTTCCAAGAAATCGGATTTCCTCCTAGATAAGTGATCATTCCGCTGTACGAATGCCTATCGTCAATGTCGGCTGCCCAGTCTGCATCACTAAATATCTCTATTTCACTGTCTCCCTGACTATATACCATGCATTTCTCTTTTGTAGTGAACAAATATCTTAATACTCTTTTCGCTTGCATCCAGTGCATTTTCCCTGGGTCCGATACAAATTGTGCTAACTTCGATACCGCATACATTATGTCTGGTCGAGTCGCCAACGCTATGTACATTAGTGATCCTACCAGCTGTCTATATGGCATATTTTTCATTTCCTCTCTTTCAACTTCACTTGAAGGGCTATCCTGCTTTGATAATTTTATACCTGCCTCAATTGGTGTGTTTGTGGTTTTACATTCTATCATATTATATTCATCTAATAGTTTCTGTATGTATAACTCTTGTGATAGTTTCATAGTTTTGCCAGTATATTTAATACTTATCCCCAGTAAATAAGACACTATTCCTAAATCCCTTATTTCATATTGTGACGTTAATAATACTTTAACTCGCTTTACTTTATCTATATTTTTACTGAATAATACTATATCATCGACGTAAATAGTCAAAATGAGATCACGATCATATATGTAGACACAATTATTGCTTTTTAATCTTTGGAATCCGTTTTTAATTAAGAACATATCAATTGCCTCATTCCAATTCCGACCTGATTGTTTTAACCCGTAAATTGGTCTATTCAATTTTGCTACCTTTGTATCTGTCTCGCTATATCCTGGTGGTAACTTCATGTATATTTCCTCAGTTAGTTCTCCATACAAATACGCACATTTAACATCTAAATGATGTGCCTGCCAACCTTCACACATTTACATTGCCAATAGCAATCTAATAGTTGACATGTTGGCAACTGGAGCATATGATTCAAAATAATCTACGTTTTTCTTTTGACCATACCCCTGCGCTACCAATCTCGCTTTGTACCTAACAACTTTCCCAGTGGGATCCGTCTTAACCTTGAAGATCCATTTACTACCGATACATGGCATACTTTCGACTTTATCTACAACTTCCCACGTATTTCTACTTTCTAAGCTCTGTAACTCATCATCCATTGCCCTTTTCCATTGTTCGGATTGGGGTAATGACATCGCTTGTTCGAACGTTGTAGGTTCAATTATCTCTGCTAGGTTTATTTCAATATTTTTGGGTTTACCCTTACAACCCCATGGATTTCTAATAACCTTTCCACGACGCGGTGTGCTAGTAACAATTTCCCTTTTTCGTATTTCTTGCGGTCTGCTAATGTCTCTATTTACATTGGTTTCTACTGAATCGTTTTCTAATTTCGATATATTCTCTACGGGTGCAATACCTGTTGATTCATCTAGTTTCACTCCTTCCTTCTCAATATTTATCTCATCTGTTACATCAGTAGCTCTGTTTTCGTTGTCAGATGGTATTTCATATGTTCCTTTCCCATATATATTGTTACGAGTATCGATATGTCACGATAGCGAGACATCGCGCCGAATGGTCTTCGTTGCAGCGTCGTCTTAGTGACGACGATACAACGGAGACATGAGAGAGTCGGTTGACGAACGTCATTGAGAGAAGACACAAAGCTAAGTACTCCTCCTCTGTTGAATAAAGATCTATTGGTATTTCATACTGTTTATTTACTAAAGATGCCCCGAACCCGTAACACTGGTGTCAGAAGTGGGATGTCTCTGGCGGCGAGTTGTGAGGGAACCGGCGACGTCCGGAGCCGACAAATTTTAAATTCGGAGGCTTGCATGGAGGAGCGGTTTGCCACCCTGGAACGGCAGGTCGAACGTCTGGCAGAGCGCTCGGAGGAGAGAATGGCGGAATACCAGGCCAGATTTGATCGATTTATAGATTCTTTTGAGACTTTTACTTCTCGCTTTTCTGGTCAGCGTGGGGGAATTGAAAATAATGGATATAATGATGTTCGCGCGTATGACAGTGTAGGAGATTTTGGGACCGGTAATATTTGCGGTATGTCCTCTGTCCCCTATCGCGCTAAACCCGCGAAATTCAATGGGTCGTGTTCGTGGACACAGTACTTCACACAATTCGAGAGTTTGGCTAAGATCAATAATTGGAACGAACGAACCAAAGTAATAGCTTTGTTGGATTCGCTCGAAGGGGAAGCTCTTTCGGTAGTGACATGTTTGGAAGAATCTCAACGGACTGATTTCCACGCGTTAGTTACTGGTCTAAATACTCGTTATGGCACTGAACACTTGGTTCAGTTAAATCGTTATAAATTTCATAATTATAAACAAGGGGCAGGAGAATCTCTTCAAGCTATGGCAGAACAGATCTGCCTTCTTTCTCGCTCTGTCTTCGCAGATTTATCTCTCGATTGTCAGGATAAACAAGCTCGAGAAAAATTTGTTGAAGCAATAAGAGATAATAATTTGAGGAAGGACGTCACCTTGGCTTCGTTTAATGCCACTTCGTTGGGGGCGGTGCTTGATGTAGCGTTGAAAACAGAAGCCCTGTATCATTCCATTTATGATAGAAATCCATTTGAAACTGTTAGTTCGAGTAATCGTCGGGGTGAACCTTTTATTAAGGCACAGTCTGGTTTTCAGTCTCGGCGCCAGGATTTTCAGAATGGCCACAATAATGGACCTCAGAACTACACTGTGGATCACAGAAATAACGGGATAGTTTGTTGGACCTGCGGAAAACCCGGACATCTGTCTTATAATTGTTCCAGTGCTAACTTAGTTTCAAATTCTGAAAGCCAACGGTTTCAAAATTTGCAGAGCAAAAATTTTAAAAAGGATAGAGTTCCTTTTTCGGGAAACGAAAGGGGGTCTGTGTAAAGGGGATTACGGAGACCCCGGTTACAGCGCATAAAGGAAATTCCCCATTCTTGGTAAATTCTAACGGTATCTGCGTAGAAGGTTTTTTTAACGGAGTTGCACAGAAGTTTTTGATAGATACCGGGTCGGCGGTTTCGCTTGTGAGAGGTACGTCACAGAGTGACACAAAAGTAGTATCCGATATGAACTTGATATCAGTTACGGGGGAATCTGTCCGAGTTTTCGGCGTCAAAGAAGCTGAAATCAGGTTAGGAAAGTTTTATACTAAACATGTATTCTATGTTGTCGACATTACGGACGATTGTATTTTAGGCCTGGATTTCTTGACGAAACATAATTGTTCGTTAGATTTGAGGCAGAATTGTTTTTCTTTTGATGGAAGAGAGAACGTTGATTTTGTGGGCTGTAGTTTCAGAAAACTGAAAGAAACGAGTATATCCGTAGTCGATTCTGCGGTTGTAAATGAGCACGTGATTCCTTTATTGAGTACGTTGGGCAACGAATGTAGCGCTGTCAGAGAGGACAAAGAGATGAATGAGAAGGCTGAAGTAGCCATGAATGAGAAGGCTGAAGTAGCCAAGGTTGATGTCGTGGATGTAAGGGACAATTTTGTTAAGTTTTCGCAGCCTGACGGATTAACTTCGGTTGGTAAAGGAGAACAGTCTGATTTACCTGGTTATTTAAAACCAATATTTGAGGATAATTCAGTGAATTTGAATGAAGAAAATAGGCAGAAGTTTAGAGAATTTTTGATTTGCTTTCAACATGTATTCGCCAAAGATAGAACTCAGGTAGAGAGCTGTAAGGTCATTAAACATAGAATTGACACTGGAGATCATTCTCCGATTAAGCAGGCTCCTCGCAGGATTCCTGTTAACCGAAAGGATGAAGTTCGTCAATTGATTGCGGAAATGGAGAGCCAAGGAGTTATTGAAAGGTCTTATAGTGCTTGGACTTCTCCAGTAGTGCTTGTAAAAAAAAAAGATGGGTCGACGAGATTTTGTGTGGATTATCGTCAACTTAATAATGTCACAAAGAAGGATTCTTATCCATTACCTCGTATTGACGACACTTTGGATGCTGTCGCGGGGTCGTCTTGGTTTACAACTTTAGATTTACAAAGCGGTTATTGGCAGATAGAGGTTGAAGAGGGGGACCGTGAGAAAACGGCTTTCTCAGTCGGCGAGGGTTTATGGCAATTTAAGGTCATGCCGTTTGGTTTATGCAATGCTCCGGCTACTTTTGAGCGACTGATGGATAGTATTTTAGTAGGGTTGACTTGGAAGAAATGCCTCGTTTATTTGGATGACATCATTATATTTGGCAGAACTTTTGAGGAAGAATTAGAAAATTTGCGGCTAGTATTTACCAGATTACAGAAAGCGAATCTGTTGGTTAATCCGAGAAAGTGTTCATTCTTTAGAGAAGAAGTGAAATATTTGGGGCATATTATCTCGAAAGACGGTATTAGGACGAATCCAGACAAGACAGCTTCTATCGAAGGTTGGCCTAGGCCAAAGAATAGGTCTGGTGTTAAGAGCTTTTTAGGATTGTGTACTTATTTTTCACGGTTTGTGGAAAACTTTACTACAATTGCGAGGCCACTCTATGATCTGACTGAGAATAAGGATTTTGTTTGGTCACCTGATTGCGAGGAAGCATTCATGAAACTAAAACGTTGTTTAGTTTCGGCCCCAATTCTGGCATTTCCATTACCACAAGAGCCGTTCATTTTAGATTCCGACGCGTCTAATGTAGGTATAGGGGCAGTTTTATCTCAGATCCAGGATGGTTCTGAAAGGGTGATTGCTTATTTTAATAAATCTCTGAGCAAACAGGAAAGGAATTATTGCATCACTAGAAGAGAACTATTAGCAATGATTAAGGAAATGGAACACTTCCATCATTATTTGTATGGGAGAAAATTTAGGGTACGAACGGATCACGCAGCATTGACTTGGTTGTTATCATTTAAGAATTTAGAGGGTCAAATGGCGAGATGGATCGAGCGTCTTCAACAATACGATTTTGAGATCGTACATCGGAGTGGAAAAATACATTCTAATGCTGATGCATTGTCTAGGAGACCTTGTTCGGAAGAGAATTGCAAGCGTTGTACTAGTTTGGAAAAGAAAGAGGCGAGTCTACGGAACGACAAGATTCCTGTTTTTCGTACAGGATGTGATTTGTTTGATAAACAAGATTGGTTCGGTTCCCAGCAGAACGATCCCAATTTAGAATTGATTTTAAGAAAAAGATCGTTCCGAGAAGGGGAATCGGTATGGCTTTATCAACCATATAGGGTTAAAGGCAAGTGTCCTAAATTGCAGCCCAGTTGGGATGGTCCTTATGTTGTTGTTAAAAAATTGAGTGAGGTACTATATAGAATTCGAAAGAATTCTAAAAGTAAGTACAAAGTGGTGCATGTCGATCGCTTGGCTAAATACCACGAGAGGTGATGTTTCTGTTTACGTTAGACTCTGGGTTGACTGTGTTGCTTAGATCATTTTTTTTTAAATTGTATTATTTGCTTTGGATTTTGGGAAGATTGTGGTATGATTGTGGTCGAGAGAAAGAACAGTTAACTAAAAAAGATTACAGGTAGTCAGGATTCCCCGCTTCACTCGTACGCCAAGGTTTAGGGGTACCATGGAGTTAGGTGGAAATTTAGGCGAATGAATGCTGGTACACTTACTCCCCGCATCCTATCTGGGGTCATTGATGCTCCAGAGACGGAACGGCGAACGGGAGGAAGATCAGGGCAGTTTTTGTCTACGGTTCTTGCAAGTCGAGACCGATATTAGCGGACGCCTTGATCGAAGTGTACCGTGAATGTTACAATGCATAAATCGAATGAGAGACTATAATTTCGAATACTATTCAACTTCGATTTGGGCCACTTTGACGGAGGTAGGCGACAGACGAATTTTGATCATTCAGGGGAGATAGTGATGATGAGGAGCTAAGTCTAGAGTTGCTATACCGTGTATTTTCTGATACAGCCTACGTTACAGTGGTACTCGTGGCACTCGACCCCGAAATTTTGTTGAAACCGACAACTTCAAACGAAGGGGAAAGGAGGATGCTTATGCTTGATATCAAGATGCTTATGCTTGAGGACAAGAAGAGATTTACTGTTATACTGTTCTTTTGGCTGTTAATATTCTGTTAATGTTATCCTGCTTTGTGAGCCGCTAATTTCGCCAGGTTTTTAAACCGTGGTTTTCCCTGGGGCAAGAAGGGCTTCCTTCTGACGTCCTTTTTGGGTGAATGCCAAATTAGTCGTGGTGCCGAGGGTCCACGGTTTTCGTTTCTTTGTGTTTACTCCCGAGGTACCATTGGCCTTGTTGATTAAGAGTTTGTTCATTATTGTATTTACTTGTTGTTAAGGAGGAGGGGGGGGGGAAGTGTTACGAGTATCGATATGTCACGATAGCGAGACATCGCGCCGAATGGTCTTCGTTGCAGCGTCGTCTTAGTGACGACGATACAACGGAGACATGAGAGAGTCGGTTGACGAACGTCATTGAGAGAAGACACAAAGCTAAGTACTCCTCCTCTGTTGAATAAAGATCTATTGGTATTTCATACTGTTTATTTACTAAAGATGCCCCGAACCCGTAACAATATATTCAAATCCGCACACTTCTTCGACAAACTCTACGTGTTTACTATGTATAATATCGTCTTTCGAAGGATCAAATAGCCTATATCCCTTTGTTTGTGTCGAATACCCTACAAATATACATTCTTTCGCCCTTGGATTGTTTTCCATACATCCATACATCCATACGTTTTTAAATGTTTCACGCTTGGTCTGTTTCCAGTCCACATGCCTTCCGGGACATTATCACCGATTGCCGAATGCTTGACTCTATTTTTAGTATAACATGCAGTAAGCAATGCTTCTGCCCAAAATCTTTCAGGTAATTTTACTGTCTTTAGCATCGCACGCACAAGATTCATTAGGGTTCGGTTAACCCTTTCGGCTACACCGTTCATTTGTGGTGTATATGCATTTGTACGTTCATGTCTTATACCCAATTTATCAAATAATGTTGCTAGTTCCCTGTTACAAAATTCTAATCTATTATCAGTCCTTATTCTCTTTATTTTTCTATTCAGCTCTCTTTCTACTCTAGCTATATACTTTTGTACGAAACTGGATACTTCGTCTTTACTTTTTAAACAATATATTGTTGTTTTCCTCGAATAGTCATCAGTGAGAGTAAGAAAATATTTTGAACCCCCCATTGATTTTACTGGTAACGGTCCACATAAGTCTGAATGAATTAAATCCAATACTGCTTTTGTTTGTCTACCTCCCATGCTCTTACATGGAGCTTTCACAGATTTGCCTATGCTACATCCATTACAATGAATATCCCTTACATTTAAATTTTCCAAGCCTCTGACTAAGCTCTTACTTGATATTTCTTGAATATTTCTTGTGCTTATATGGCAAAATCGTTGATGCCATTTCTCACTATCATCTAATTTATCATTTTTGACAATATGTGTTTCCATTTGATCTGACCTGCCTTTAATTACACTAGCTCTAACGATATATAACCCATTCTTACAAAATGCTTCCCCCACTATCATCTTAGTCCTCTTATTTAGGATACTTAACTTATGATTATCTATAATTAATCGTTTCTGCTTACTCTCTATTTGTGAAACTGACAATAAGTTTCTCCTTACATTAGGAACATGGTACACATTGTGCAAAGTTATATCAAAAGTATTATTGTTTACGTAAGTTTCTATGTTAATGTCACCGACTCCTATCGCTTTTAAATTATCTTGCGCACTGTTATCAGCTGAGTAAATTGTTTCATTCGCTATAGACTTATAATTCACAAACCAATTCCTATGTTTATATATGTGGTGAGTTGCACCACTATCTATTAACCAAGATTCATCTAATTGAACATTATTTAGTTCTAATAAAAACATATCTTTCCGCTTATATTGCTTATCATTAGACATACCCAGTTTCCACTTTGTCGTTACACTTTGTGCCCTTGTTTTACAATACTGCGCAATATGTCCCTGTTTACCGCACTTGAAGCACTTCCTTTCATCCTTTCTATATTCCTTCGGTTGATGATGCGCTTCTCTGGTTTGATGGGACGCTTCTTTTCTTTCTTCAAGACTGCTGATCTCCTTCGCTGCTCTCCTGTCGTACTCGTTCAGCAATATCCCTTTTATTTCTGACGACTTAAACTTTTCATCATCAAGGTTCGCCAATGCCATGATAATCCCTTCGTACGTATCTGGTAATCCACATAGCATTGCATATGCTAAATCGTCATCTCCGATTTCATGACCTGCTTCTTTAAGACTGTCGCTGCATGTCTTTATTCTTCCTAGGTACGACATCATTGTTTCATCATGCTCAAGCTTTATTGAAACCATTTGTTTCTTGAGCTGTAATATTCTAGGCCTCGATTTTGGTTCGAATACCTTTGTTAGCGCATCCCAAGCTTCAGATGCTTTTGTGCAGTCCATGATGTGTATTTGGTGTTCCGGCTCAATACTTAATGCAATCGTCGCTAATGCTTTGTCTTCTTTACGTTTGAAGATTGCCTTTGCTTCGTCGTTTTCGATCGGTTCAATGGCTTCACCGTTCACGTGTTGCCATAATTCACGTTGTACTAGAGCCATTTTTACATTAAACTTCCACGATCTGTAGTTGTTGCCATTTAATTTATCTATCCGATCAGTTTGTATTAAATTAGCCATCTTTCCTTTATTTATTTGTTGAATTTACTTCTTTGTAATCTTTGGAACACGTGGTTATTCGCACATAACCTCACTTTCAAATACACCTTTCTTTCTATTTACGCGTGTCCTTTTATCTCCACTTCTGTTTGCGTAAGGGAACCGTTTCTGGGCCCATAACCTTGTTAGATTATTGAATATATATGAACGGTACAGAAGTGATAATACATGGTTTAACACGCGGCAACGCACGAGGACCACACACGCGGTTTTTCGTGAAGAACGACACAACGCTCATGCGCACCTTCTCCGCGCATACTCTTCCGCGCACACTCGCCGGCGCACGCTACGGGATGTGTGGCAAACTTCCATCATCACACATAATATCACTAATCTATTTCAAATGAACACCAACAATAATACATACTCTGCAGCATACGCTGATGACCTAATCATACTAGTTGCAGATACACATCCTAATATAGTACAAAACAAGCTTGAACACCTGGTTAACCAAATTAACCAGCATTACCTTAAATGGAATTTAAAAATTAACCCAACTAAATGTGAGACTATTCTTTTCCATAAACCACTCAGATTCCTCAATAGCTCTAAACGACACTACATTAACAATTTCAGTATAGCAATACAAAACAATAATAACTCTCACTCAATACAACATAAAAAAAGCGTCAAATATCTAGGAGTACATCTCGACTACCTCCTTAAATTTAACATACATATCAACACACAATTACAAAAAGCCACCAACACGTCCCGGAAATATAGTAGGCTCTTTTTCCATAAGTCACTATCACATAAAGCCAAAATAATTTGCTACCTTTTATTAGTCAGACCAATAATTACTTATGCTGTCCCGATCTGGTGGAACGTGAACGCGGCAACCATGGAGAAAATACGAAAATTAGAGAGGAATTGTATACGGGCGGCATTACACACATACAGGAAAACTAACAACAACCACTTCATAAACAATAAAACACTTTACAACCTAGCCGATATACCACGTATCGACAATCACATACTCCAACTAATACGTGACTATCATGCTGGCATCCCAAACACAGAAAACGATATCCTTATAGAAATAATAAACACAAATACAACAGATATAGAGGAGAATATGATATCAGGTTATGTCACCCCACAAGCATTCACACACATAGACAAGATAGGTTTAATTCAGGATGAAATGAACATCCCGTTAATTTACCATGCTGCAAGGAACAAAGCGGATAAGACCTTTAAATATAATCACACCACGAACCCCGCAATTATAAAATACTCTACCGCGATACCTGATAGAGACAGGAACAATTTTCACCGACTATCGGATAAGTACTGGTGGTTAATAGAAGACGGCAAATTTATTGACGAGCTAAGAAGGCGAAGACGCAGGAGAGCTAGATGAGCTAAGAAGTGCCAACTAATGTAATATTTGTAGATAAATAAGATTGAAGAGTGCAATTATGCTTGTGCAAATTAATATCTAATAAGTAGTAGGTAAACATAGCCAAATAACAAAGACATAATCATAACTTGCTGTGAGTTGGTAGGTTATTTGTATTCTAGGTTAAGTACACACCTCTCACACATGTATATAAGCCACACACACACACGCGCGCACGCACGCACGCGCGCACGCACGCACACACACACACACACACACACACAAATACCAGATAACAAACCGGGTTTTTTTCATAACGTTTTTAACCTGTATTTAAGCTACCGTCCGACAAATAGACTTTGTCAATAGTCGATTAGCCCCCCTGCTGTGCAATACCCCTTAATATTATAGTAATGAAGCGAAGTGCCAAAGTGTTCATTCTTCATAAGACTGATATATTATAAGGTTATTTTTTTCGTAGTTTTATTTGCGCCTGTTATATATACATATATACTGTTATACCTTGCAAATAAAAACTTTTTAAAAACCAAAAAAAAAAACCACACCGATTCTTGTAATCCATAGAAAATGTGGCATTATATAGGCAATAATGAAACTTTAATTGTCAATAACTCGAAACTATTGAGTATCTGCCCCTATAATGTATATATTCGTGAACAGGAGAACGAGATCTATAAGTGTGCAAAGTTTCAACGGAAACGGTGACCCGAAGGTCGTGGCCTCTCCTTTTAGCCTTAGAGTCAGGACTCTGGAAATTGAGAATTCGTTTGCTTGTACGGGCTGGCTTGCGATTCAATAGCGATTGTAAGCGTACCATAAAACTCCAGATGTGACACAGACCACAGGTAGGTGTGCTGGGCGCTACGTCACCAACGCACTAAATACCTGAAATGTGGAAAGACTTTTGTTTTTTCAATGATAGTTGCAAAAAATTGTTCTTCTTCAAATATGGATGGTACTATGGTATTGAGTTGTAAAAGGGAGTTAAACAGAGCTGCAATACAGATCATAAAAAATTAGTAGAATGGTGAAATAAAGAGTAAACTAGAATGTTTTCGAGTAAAATTATTTAAAAATAGTTCTATGTTTTTAAAGTCATCTAGTAAAAATCCTGTGGTGCCGAGGTGGAAAAAAATAATTAATAAATAATAAAAAATTAAAAAATTCATGAAAGAAAAATTTTTTAAATTAATACTAACAGTAGCTAAATACGTGAAAAAATTTAAGATAGTGCTGATGACAATAGCTCATTAATAAATTAATATTCAGTATGGTCGCTTTTTTAAATGTCGACATGAAATTTGTATTTGTTCGAATTTTTCGGGGTTTATCATTTTTTACAACTACAATTTGCAACTACAAAATTGGAAAAAAATAAAATACGTATCATTACAATTAATATTATACTTAATTTCTATTAATTAGAGATTTTGTAAACACAATTTACATGTCAGTTACATATTTCATACAAAACAATTAAGCTGTACGTTCTAATCCTGGTTAAAAAAATAATGAGCGTTCGGTTTCAAGACCGTCAAGAGACGGCCCTGGTTTCAAAAGACGGCTGGGGTTCTGATCTAGAAAAAGACGGCCCAGGTTCTTTTCCTTGCTAAAAAACGGCCGGGGTTCTGATCCAAAAAAGACGGCCCAGGTTCTGTGCCATGCTAAGGCTGAGCAGATATCACTACTATAACGGGATCACGAAAACCGGGCCATGAGCACTCTCATTTCCTCTCTGGTACAACTAGCATGTCAAAATTTTCAGCTTTGGCTTCTTTTATTGCCTCTTTTGTTTTATGATTCATAACTTGTGTGATATTGATATCAGGTGCAAAGCATTTAAGATCCACTTCCTGCTGATCAAGCACAAGCAAACTTAAGGGGGCCCGCACGAATTTGACCTTGACTGTCACGCCATCCTCGCGATGGTCCTCGAACGGCCAGTAGGGAAAACAGATTGTGGAATGGTTAAAATTTTCTGTGTGGAACTACGTCGCGTCTACGACGTATCGGTAAGAAGATTGAGTAGAAGCGGAAGAGAGAAACGAAAATTGAGAGAGAAAGCTAGCGACTAGACATGGTTGCCACATATCCTTCGCCTCACTGTTGCCATGTCATCAAACTCGTAAATGTACAAGCGTTTCGTGAAACTGATTCCTGCCTCATGAGCCCGATTCAGCCGACCAACACATGCTAACACATACATTGCCACGGGCGCGTAGATGTAGGCAGGACTCGTTGTCACATTACTCCTGCAGTTTTTATTACCCCGCATTAAAAATTAAACAAAATTTATCATATTTTTTTTACGAATCTGAATGATGTCGAATCTGAAGTCAACAAACAAACAAATACAAATATACAACTAAAGACTAAATGTAAAATAAACTTGAATAATATTATATAATATTTAAATAAAAGTTTATAACGATTTATAAAGTTTACCGAGAAGTTTTATATACGTATATAAACGTATATTTATATAGAACACAATCACAATAAAAATAATTAAATATTTGAACGCTTCAAGTTACACGCACAGCATGAAACAATTCTAATTCTTTCCGATATTTACAAGGAGATTCCAGAATTCGAATCCTGCCGACTAAATGCATTTTTTTTTAAATTTCATTATGTTTTATCATTGCATATTTATGCTATTAATTCCATTAAATTGCATTTTGAATTACAAATAACATGTATTTATTTTCTAACAGGATTATTTACTATTATTATATATTAAATAATAATCAATAGTAATTAAATAGTAATAGTAATTTATATATTAAATATATATATATTAAATTTTAAGAATTCTTCATAAATATTTTGTGTTAATTTTCCGGATTTTCAACAAGTTACAATTACGTTTATGTGATGTGACATAAGTTCATCTACCTGTTTTAAACAAGTACGGTCTTTCCATATTCTACTTCTGTTAGAAAATAAATACATGTTATTTGTAATTCAATTTAATGCGTGAAATTTAATCGATTGAAATGAATAATATAAATATGCAATGATAAAACATAATGAAATAAAAAAAAAAAGCATTTAGGTCGACAGGATTCGAACCCTGGTCGTCCGGCACTAAACTAGACTCGCTAGTGTCACGCCAAAACGACTCTCCTGACAATCTGGAAAAAATACGGCATTTTATACATACAAAATAATGAAACTCGTCAATGTCTCGAAAACTATTGGCCATCTACTCCTATAATAGTATATATTTGTGAACAGGAGAACGAGATCTATAAGTGTGCAAAGTTTCAACCGAATCGGTGACCCGAAGGGTCGAAAATATTTTATTTGGCAGAAAAAGAAGATTTTTCGATTTGTGTCATTCGATACAAGCCTGACGTCACGCGATGTGTAGCGAAACGTGCAAGGGTCAGAAAGTTTTCAAACTGACGCTCCAATATTGCAAAGAGCAGTTTGTAAATGGTCAATTGTCTTTCCCAAGCGTTCTAGCTTTGTCTGTGCAGAGGCCAAAATTCGAATTTCTGCCTCAGAGTCGTGTAATTTGCAATATTCGTCAGCATACATATCGTACATACGTAAAGCTGTACTATTGATCTGCATTATCGACCGTATTCTATCGCAACGTACAGTGTTTGCCGCGGAGAGACCGTGGCGCTAGTAAACAGCACCGCGAAATGGTGCCTTTTTTAGTTGACAAATTACGGCTTTAATAAGTAATTAATCAATTAAAAATGCACACCACCGTGTTTGTAGATGTCTTTGAATTGTCTGTGCAGAGCCCTTGTTTCGATATGAGCCCTTGTTTTGTAATCTCTCGAAATTAAGAAAAACTCTCAGCGGCAGCCATCTTGTGACGTCATACTTTCTTCAGAAAGCGAATTTTCGGCAGAATATTACAAATTACTCCACGATGAGGTAGAAATTCGCAATTTGGGCTCTGCACAGACAATTTTAGGACTTTTAGGAATCATAATTGACCACTTTTAAACTGCTCGTTGCTATATTGAAGCGTCAGTTTGTAAACTTTTTTTACACGTAAATGTATATGGACAGAAGTCAAGGTCAAATTCGTGTGCGCCCCCTTAAAACCGCTTCTCTTACCTCTGCACCGTCAAGGTTACCACACCCTGATAAATCCACAGCAGCTTTTAATTTTTTTTCACCCATAAAGTACCTTAATTTCATGTAATCTAGATATTTTAGTACAAATTCTATATTTGGGAAGGGGTAAATTATTTCATACTAATTATATGATATAATTAATAATTATTATGTATAATCAAACATATTTGCAGTTAATGGAGTTTGATATGGCCCTTGAAGAAGATGATGATGAATTTTTTGTCGCTCAAATTGACCATCAGGAACTAAGAAAAGCTATAGATCTGCTGCGAATCTGGGAGGAAAAGTTTAGAGTACGAGGTTAGAAAAAAGAATTAAGAAGTAAAGTTAAAAACCATGCCTAAGATTGACAATACCTGCAATAATATTGAATCTCATGTTATATTTTTTTTGAAAATTGCGATAAACGTTTGACATAATCTTAAATATTTTTATCTCCCTGATCTTGTTTTCTACCCGCATCCTGAACGATGCCAGCTTTCTATTGTGCTCCTTTTGATCTTGTTGGAATAGAAAAAGTAAAGGTGGCGTTGCTAAACGGTAGGGAAGGAAAGCCAGGGCAAGTTAGTTGCATAGAGACCACGTGATGGCTAACAGTTATCGAATAAGGCTTAGACTATAATTGTTAACGTTAAGACATGTAAATAACCCACTCACTCTAAATATATTATACATTTACACCAACACGTGTCAAGATTAATATCCCAACAGATTGTAAAATAACAAGCAAGGATATCGCCTATTAAATTTTACCACAACAACCACCACGTGGTCGCTACAACGTCCTCAAACTTGAATTTCCGATGACGTGAAGAGGTGAACGCGATCGTGACGTCACTATTCGATACTCCAGTCTTTGCTAGACTGCTATTCGTTGATCGGTCTTTATTGTGAGTGGTGATTGTTTGTATTGTGTGTGAGCGCGCATGCGCGAGTGAGACGCTGGAGTGAGGTTACGTTCGTACCACGTTGTGCGTAGCATGTCGTTGTGTGTCCTGATGTATGTACGCCATGTGATTGAGAGTGCAATAAGAGAGATATGATATTCATACATTCAAATATATATTATTAAATACATACTACATAATAAATTTAAGTTTTCTCTCATTCATTTACCACATTTATTTCACATCGAGAGGAACGCGTAATATATGTATGAACTTGTCTTTACTGCGGCACACCTTGCTGTTCACAGTGTTTGGTCACCGCCGGTCACTGACCTTGACTCATGGGCGTGCCGCCAAGTAAATACCTAAGTGCTTTTACGTGCGCCATGGATCACCGAGTCTGTTAAATCCCCGTGTATTCATCGACTAACAAAAACGGGAACGGGAAGAATTAACTCGTTATCACACACATCGAAATATTCTCACTTTATACAGATGTACGGCCTCTAACACCGCTATAGAGATCATATAACTTTAAACGGTTGAGAAATTAGAGAAACTCTACAATTTTTTAAATGTATTTTGTGTGTCTAAAAAATCAACTTGTACAGTGTGTAAAAAATTTTTTGTCGTAACTATCATAGATGGCTTCTACATCTTCCGATCGGTGGAGATCTGTTAAAAAACGTCCAGCAAAATTGACCTTGACCTTGAAATTCAAGGTAAAATTTTGAAAAAAAAAAATTTGTCAAAGGAACCATGGTTCAAAACTCAACCATTATTTGTGAATCTTACCCGTTAAATTTTCAAAAATGTTTATCCATCTTGATTGATGTTTCGTAATAATCGAGCTTGCATACCAACTACTATGTGACCACTATTATTTTGTAAGCAAACTTGTAGTCTTCATTTTGTATTGACACGTATTCTTTGGTGAATGTCTGGAATATTTTGTAACCGGTGTAATGCATCATCTATGCGAGCTCTGAATTCCTGGATATTTCTTATTTGTTGTCCCGATCTGTAAACAATATCCACAAACATTTTAAATGTATAAATTTGTGTATTTTTAAAAAATTAACTTGTACATCTTATTATATAATTACTTAAATAGTGTTTGCTGAAAATTTTAGATGAATATCTTAAACCAAAAGAACGTCGCAGCCATTGTTGTACAATACCGTCTACATTGCCAGATATACACTATGATAATTTTTTACAATACTTAAATTATGATAATTTCGTAAAAATACACGGGACCATTACTATATAGTACAATAATAAATAACTCATTTTATAGCTCCATGCCTCTACTTTCATGGACCACCATTCATTGTTATTTAGGTTACTTGTGCATGACGTACCCACTGAAAAACTGAGTTTTTTTCTGTATGAATCTATTACAGCCTTCAATATTGAATCTTCCACTTTACGAAGACTGTTTAAAACTTAATCTATGATTTCCGTTTTGGCTGGTTTCTAGAACAAAAATGAGGAACAAGTTTGGTCGTGTAAGGCCTTCACGGTGTACCTTAAATTTTTGCGAAGCTGGCAGTACACCTTCCTTTTCGCAAAACGTACTTTTTAAATTTTCAACATAGGCCCACATAAAAAACGTTGTAGAGAACAATTTCGAGTATTTTAGTACATTTTCATTTAGCTTCTGTTTCTCACAATTGACTTGGACAATTTTTATTTTGCATGAAGGTCCGCAGTCTAATTATAACATTACACCATTCAAATAAATTACTCCATTTAAAAATACGATTATATGTTCTTGAAATATCAGATAATATGATCTTGAGGAAAAGATCATGTTTATTATCACAATGGTTCTGCAGCAGATTTTTTTTTAATTCCACATTTTCTTGTGTCATTGAAAGCAACGGAAATATTTCGGGGGAAAATGTTAAATGAGACACCCTGTATAAACGTATCACAATTATCCTATCATAAAGAGTTATTTGAGACTACGTAAGAGAAGATACATAGTGATTCGAGTGTTCCCACGAGATCAGATAAAAATGATTCCGCACCTCTTAAGAGTCTTGCAAGTGCACATTTCTTTTTTGGCTACGGGTTAATACCGCTCCGCGTTTCTGTCGTCGCGTTCCCCGAGAGTTGTGCTAATTCAGTTACGTTGTAATTCAATTGCATATTTGAATTACGTTGTATTTCAGTTATATTGTAATTTAACTACGTCATAATTGAATTAAATAGTTCGAAACTTTCAATTAATTCAATCAATAATTATTTTAATCAGTTGTGTAATTGAAATACAATATAATTGAAATATTTTAATCGGATGTGCAATTGAAATACAATATAATTGAAATATTTTAATCGTACGTGTAATTGAAATACAATATAATTCAAATACAGCTCTCCAAATTATGTATAGCTCTTTCTACTTTTTATATTTATGTTTGAAATTTAAAAAATTTTATAACGCAAGTTATTTCTGTTCAGATATTATAAATTTATAAATAATAAATTCCTTCTGTTTCAAACCTTCGCATGGATGTTTCAACCTCTTATTACCTATGACTATTATTCTTTAATTTTAAATTTTAATTTAATGATATCGTAATTCGCAATTAATGTAATTTAATTACAAAGCACAAAGCATTTTCTAATTGTACTCCATTGCAATTAAGAATTACATTGTAATTTAATTGAATGAAGAAAGATCTCAATTATAAATTACAATATGATTGAATTGCAATGTAATTTAATTACAAAGTATTTTGTAATTGTGCTCCATTGCAATTACGAATTACATTGCAATTTAATTGAATGAAGATCTCGATTATAAATAACAATATGATTGAATTACAATGTAACTGAATTACTTTCCCAGATAGCACAGAGACGTCTTAAAGACGTCTTTAAGACGTCTGAATGTCCTACGAACGTCTTCCGAACGGCTTCTGAACGTCTCTGGAACGTCTTTGTGAAAAAACTGTACGTCTTAAAGACTTCTTTAAGACGTCCGTTAGACGTCTTTAAGACGTGTCGAAACAGACGTATTCAAGACGTCCCGAAACAGACCCCTAGTAGCACAAAAATATTCGATAGATATGTTTGTCAAATATTGGAAAAATATTTTTTAAGCCACATTTTTTCTTATGAGAAAAATATTGAATTTGAATATTGTATACATGTACAAGAAATATAAATTGAATATTTGTTATAACAAAAAAACTAAATAAATAAAAAAAAATAAATTAAAAGAATGTTTTTCAGCATATCCGCGAACATTAACATTTTATGCTTTATTTATTTATTTAATTAATTTATTTTATTTATTTATTTATAAATACAAAAAATAAATTAAAATAATGTTTTTCAGCATATCCGCGAACATTAACATTTTATGCTTTATTTATTTAACTCATTTATTTTGATGTATTACTTTCCTGTGCACCTGTCAAATCATATAATTATTAGAAGAGATAAACTTCTGTTAAAAAAATTGTTTAGATAAAAATCAAACTACTTTTTTTATTACAATTTAGTTATTTAACTTTCCTAAATAAATAAACGTCTATTCGAAGGATGGAAAACTGCGTTATATTGTGTTGCGTGTGTACAGTTTGTAAAGCTTTTCTCTAGCAGTTTAGAATGACTGAAACGTCAAGAAATGGAACGTCTTAAAGGCGACTCGTAAAAGACGTCTTAGAGACGTCTGAAATGAGACGTCTTTTCAGGACGTAAGACGTTCAGACCAAAAATGGATGTAAAACAGACGTCTTTAAAACGTCGAGTGCTATCTGGGTTGTAATTATAATTCCTGGAGTAATTCAATTGTAATTCTGTACAACTCTGGCGTTCCCAAACTGCTCGCGTTCAAGAACCGTAATGGCAGACAGGAGCCATAAGGAGTTCGGGAGCGGGCTACATTTGCTCGAAGAATGTTGAAATCCCGGATGTCTTTCCGCATACGTGACCGTTAAAGTACGCGGATCATAAAAGAATTTGCGGTTTTGTGTTTGACGTGGGAACTCGCTTTCGTCCTTCGCGAGAGTTTCGTGTGCCTCAGGGTGGGATCGTGGTGTCCCGTACCGGTGCAAAAAAGCGGTACTGGTTTCTTGTACTGGTCACTAAAAAGTTCTCTAGCTCATCGTACCGGCGGCATTACTTACTTTGTGTTTACTCGATATACAGGGTGAGTCACCAAACGTTAGCACCTCAAATATCTTTGTTGTTTCTAAAGATACGTAAAATATGGTAAGGACAAAGTTGAATGGTACATTGGGGCTGACACGAGGCAAAAAAAATGTTGTTTTTATGTCATTTCTTTGGAGATATCAAGGTCACCTTGACTTTTTTAAATGGAACCACCCTTTTTTAAACACCTACAATGATAGTCCCTTTCATTAGGAATTCAGTGACTATAATTAGTCCAAGGTCATTCAAGGTCAAGGACAGAAAAAACGTATAAAACTAAAATATGGAAGCAGAATACGTTCATCACGGTTGAGACTTGTACGAAATAGTAAACATACTATGGTCGTAGTTAAAGTAAACATACTAAGGTCCTTCAATGATATTCAGCATTCTTATTTACTATCAGTATGTTTCCAAACGCGATTCCGCTATGTTATATTCGATGACTGAAAAGTGTGATATGATCACGATTTACTGTGAATGTAGAAAAAATGCAATGCAGGCCCGACTACTTTATGAAGATAGGTACCCCGAGCGAAACACTCCTTCTAGACATACTTTCACTAATACGTACAGGTTGTTTCGAAGTACTGGAAGTGTACATGCAAGACAGTACAAACGGAAGAATCCCACGACTAATGAAGACAATGAAATTAATATTTTAGCAGCTATAGCTGTCAATCCTCGCGTGAGTACGAGAAAAATTGCCCGGGATGCAGGCATAAGTCAAAGTAGCGTAATACGAATTCTGGCCCGACATAAATTTCATCCGTTCCACATATCGCTCCATCAAGAATTGCACGGGAATGATTTTTAAAATAGAATTAACTTTTGTCAATGGGGATTGCTTCAAAATCATTCATTTTTTTCTAACGTCTTGTTTACGGACGAAGCAACATTTACTAATCATGGCTCAATTAATCTACGGAACGCCCATTATTGGTCTGTGGATAATCCGCCCTGGCTGCGAGACATTGATCATCAAAGACAATGGAGCGTAAACGTGTGGTGTGGTATTTTGAACGACAAAGTAATTGGACCATATTTCGTTAACGGAATGATGACGGGACAGAAATACGCTCAATTTTTGCAAGAAGATCTGCCAATTTTGTTAGAAGATGTCCCGTTACAAAATCGCTACGATATGTGGTACCAACATGACGGTTGTCCTGCTCATTATGCACGAGTAGCAAGAGAAACGTTGGATTTTCGATATCCAAACCGATGGATTGGACGAGGCGGAACAGTTTCATGGCCAGCACGTTCGCCTGATTTGAATCCACTGGATTTCTTTTTATGGGGTCTGCTAAAAGAGACCGTGTACACGGATGCTCCAACAACAGTTGAAGATATGCGTCAGCGTATCATCACAGCATGTACGAATATCACGTCGGATACACTTATCAGAGTTCAACATTCCTTCAGAGCTCGTTTACAACAATGTATCGACGCAGACGGCCATCATTTCGAACATTTATAAAATACAGGTATTCTGCTTCCATATTTTAGTTTTATACGTTTTTCTGTCCTTGACCTTGAATGACCTTGGACTAATTATAGTCACTGAATTCCTAATGAAAGGGACTATCGTTGTAGGTGTTTAAAAAAGGGTGGTTCCATTTAAAAAAGTCAAGGTGACCTTGATATCTCCAAAGAAATGACATAAAAACAACATTTTTTTTGCCTCGTGTCAGCCCCAATGTACCATTCAACTTTGTCCTCATCATATTTTACGTATCTTTAGAAACAACAAAGATATTTGAGGTGCTAACGTTTGGTGACTCACCCTGTATGTCCAAAACACGGGACTAGCTAGAGACATACATACATCGGCCAGGAGATACCATTCTTTGATCCGCGCGACCTTATACTACTCTTCTGGCTCCTTCACGGGGTATACTCGTGCATCCTCAATGGGAATAGTTCTGGGACTTTTATCGACTAGGCGTTTGGGACGTACAGCGTGTCCCACCAGCTCTGTCCACTTGAATATCTTGGTTATTTCAAACAATACCAGAAAATGTTACATACAGAAGTTGTAGGGCTTAATAAACTACATAATATGGTATAAATGATATAGAGGTCACCTTTGTTTTTTTTAATAGAAAATCGAATTTTTTATGCTCGATTTCGATAAATTGGCGCATTCTGAGTATTAGAGTACTAAGGTATATTTGTCCTAAAACTTACCGTTTTCATGAAGAATGTTCGAAATGTCCGCCATCTGCAGCGATGCAACGTTGCAGTCTTTGAACTGTTGCGTCTCTTACACGTCTTATTGTTGGAGCGTCTATTGTAGCACACGCTGCGATAATTCGTTGCTTCATATCTTCCGGAGTTGTTGGTGCATCTCGATACATATAATATTTTTCAATGTTCTCCACAAGAAAAAATCTAGGAGTGTTAAATCTGGACTTCGTGCTGGCCAGCAGAACCTATCCATCGATTTGGGAATATTTCATTAAGTGTACTTCTCACCCTTCGGGCGTAGTGTGTTGGACATCCATCGTGCTGATACCACATTGTCTGACGAACAATGGACTTAATGGCGCGTTTTCTAATTTTGACAATGTATTTCTGAAGAACGTGTCATATTTTTGTTCAGTAAAAGTGCCGTCAATGAAATAAGGCCCAATTATTTGTTGCCCTATGATTCCACACCACACATTAATGGACCAGCGTCTTTGACGCAGTGCGGTGTTATGTAAATTAACACGCCCAGTGCTGGTAAAAGTAGCCTTATCGGTAAATAGTATTACAGAGAAAAAAAGTGGATTGGTTTGCAGATGCTCTTGAGCCCATCCACAAAATCTAACACGTTTTACATAATCCACGCCATGTAATTTCTGGTGAAGTCTAATATATACAGTTTGGATATCTTTCACCGTACAAATTACGAGCCACAATTGCGTTTCTCTTACTTTCTCTATAAATCAGAGGCTTCTCTAATTGTTCTCCTATTAAAAATTTCATATTGCCATCTTATGTTCACTAACTGAGAAACTGATTGACGAGAAGATTGAATAGAATGAAAACAGTCAAATATCTCAGCAACGGTAAGTTTTAGGACAAATACACTTTAGTACTTTTATACTCAGAATACGCCAATGTATCGAAATCGAGTATAAAAAATTGGACATTCTATTTAAAAAAAATAAAGGTGACCTCTATATTGTAGTTTCTTAAACCCTATAACTTCTGTAAGTAAAATTTGTTCGTATTGTACGATATTCAAGTAGACAGACCTCGTGGGACACACTGTACATAGGGTAAACACTGTATATTTAACTAAACTGGCGTTCCAGTCGTTTGAGAAGCAAATTCTACTTAACCCTCGAATTCCTGCGAATTTTAGGCCTATGCCAGAGTCATTTCTGACCCACGCCGATATGTCACTACAGTTACCTTTCGATATAAGGCAATGGATCGACATTGAAGAAGAAGAAGAGGGGATAGCGATTTTTTATTTCGAAATAAGTTTTATATTTGAATAAAATTATACATATTCATTGTCGCTCGAGCTTATCCCCACCGCTGCGGGTCTTATGCCTCGCGAAAATGGCGGCACAAAGTATCCTTTTGTAATTTTCATTAATTGAATTGTATTCGTCGTCTCATACCTTGATCATATCTCAACATAATCATAGAAAAATTTAACAATTTACAAAGCTTTAGAAAATGTTTTAAAATAGGACAATAATATGTCGGCTTAATTATGTTATAGACCGTTTGCAAAAGAAACTGATAAGACCACCTTTGAAGATCTTTAATAAATTTCTTTATTAAACGTCATGGAACTTGGGTTATATTTCTAAATGCTGATTAAAATTTAAATTGTCACATGTCACTTATGATTACAATGGCTGACCAAATTATTAGAACCACTTGCATGAATTGACTTTATAGTCTACATTAAAATAATAATTTTTTAAACAAAAGTCTGATTACATTTACACTTATCATTTTTAGAAAGTATTTTATTAAAACACAAATGTACATGTAGAATATTGTAGGCAACATGATCCGTTACAATGGCAATGAATATATTTTATATTCGTACTGTGGTTCAAATAATTTGATTAAGTGCTGTAAATACGCAATTACAAAGTAGAACAATAGTATATTCGTTTTATTCCTTTATTAAAGTAAAGGAATCGATCCCCGCAATTCATACATGTAAGTGTGTAGTAATTTATGGAATACCAATTGTAAAATATTGAAAATGTATTTAGATTATGTCACTAGTAAAATGTAATTAATAGAAAGAATAAAAGAGGAAATAGTAAAGAGGTTTTGCAAAAAATGACTATTTTGTTGGATATTGTTGTAATCGCACAGCTGCAGAAACTAACAATTGTAAAAGTATTTCTTGTAGTTTTAAAATGGTTTATTTGCAGGTCGAATAAAATAATACCTGTTTCGCTAAAGTACACAATACAATATGGTTTGTGACACTGAAATAAAAGTACAATTGTAAACAAACTTATTTAATCTGGCTATTTTTTGCATACTTTTAGAATTTCGTATTTCCCTTTAAAATTTACGATATCAGCATTCTACAAACATTTTAATATCCTTGTTTCCAAGCAGCGCTGACTCCAAAAGTTTTCGACTGGTTCTTTCTTTTCCATTCGCACGGAATACAATAACCTTGAGAAATTTTTACGTTCGCGAGTTACAGCCAAAACATGTTCCTTGTGTGCGTGTTGTAACTCGTCGAGAGGTCAGTCGCACCTATAAATCATTCAGCAGAAAAACATTCCACGCCGAGGCTGTACAAAATATCTCGTCACGCGGACGTCGATGATTTCATCGCTTTCGATTTACTCGTTTTTGCGATAGTTTCGCGGTCTCTTCTCATTGTCTGTTCCGATACTTTCAAAGAACCGACGAATAGAGGCAATTATTGCGGAACTTTTAGCGGTTTTAGTATAACAATTGCTATCTATTTTTGTCTTAATTGTTTGTCGCAATAGTGAAAGCGGTATCACGATTCTCCATAAGGAAATAAATGAAACAATTTATTAAATTGTTATTATTATATATTACAAATTATTATTATACATCACTGCACAAAGACAGTCATTACGCTACTTATTCCGTGCAGCTAATTTATTCATTAAAGGTACTGTTAACTCTTGGTCAGGAAAGTATAATGTTTAAACGGTAAGTTTCAAGCTGTAAAAGGGCCTAGTCGATTAACATGGTCAAAAGTGCCCTTAGACGTTTTTCAATGATTGATGAACCATTCGAAAGCTGACCAAGAAAAACCCCTCCGAGCAAAATTTCAACCCCCTATCTTGCTCGTGAGGGTAGTTACAGGGTAAATTAGATTTTGAGCTTTTCCGCGCATTTTCCGCACTCTGATGTTTCCTAAAATTCTGAAAAAATGTGGTATATTTTGGATCCTAAGGCAGATTTTTGAGAATTTTTTTAGATTTTTTGGATGCAAACTGTGGTCGTAAAAAATGAAAAAACCCCAAAACATCGGAAAAATACAGGTTTCTCAAAAATATGAAAACATGCTATTTAGCTGTTTAGTGCCCCAATATAGTACTATAACAGGCAGTGTTGTCAATTTTTGTTAGATTTTTGGTTGGGGTAGATCATTGTCAAAAACAAGAAAAACCGAATTTTTCGACGTTTCTGCTATTAGGAGGAAAGTTACACTTGTTGATTTTATCGTAAGTATATATTAAGTCATTTTTAACGTTATTACATTGAAACAAGTAATTGTTTGACCCATGAAATGTGATTTAAGAGAAAGAATAATTGTATTTGCTGTGATATATACCAGAATGTTTGCAATGTTTACATCGCCGGTTGGCAGGGCGGTCAAGGCGTCTGACTACGGAGTCCGCGCTCGACCGTTGACCGAACAGGTCGTGTTAGCGTGCAGACAGCTTCAGTTTGCTGTTTCGATTTTCTTCGGTTAACCTATACGCCGCGGATTCGTATGGTGTAATTATATGCGAATCCTTTATCGCTGTGAACATTTATATAGTGCAGTGCTGTGCTTTTATTAACCAAATCTTGGTTCCCGGGACGTAGCAGGTTTCCCCTGCTCGCCCCTGGATCCGATGGCGGGCTTTCCTTCTCCCAGAGCCAAACGCTCCATCGCGTCGGATTCGGAGGACAAAGAGAACCTCCAGCCCAACAACAGCTCAGGATCCAGACAACCGAAGATACCTAAACTGAACTCGCTTCAGTTAGAGCTCCTTTATAAAGACTTCCTCAAGGAAAATAAGGCGCCATCGAACAATAAGGTTAAGCCTAACCTAAAGGCGGCCCGCGGCCCTGATGCGAGCACGCCCGTCAAGGGGACAGCACAAGCCTCAACTTCAAACAACTCCACTCTACTCGACAGCTTGGCGTCCCCCGAAATATGGGAAACTCCCAAGAAAACGGGTAAAATTCCCCAAACCGCCACACCTCCATCTTTTCACGACGCTGCGAACTTCAACCGATTCCATCCGCTCTCGGACAAAAACACCATGGATCAAGATACCTCCTCCACCCCAAACAACCTCACATACAAAACAACGACCAAATATGGCAAACCGCCACCAATATTCTCAATGAACTCCACGATTCATGGATTAATAAATATAATTAAGGCACTAGGCATCCCCAAAAACGCCTTTCTAATTAAAGAAGTTAAACAGGACTGTCACACCATCTATACCAACAACACCGATATTCACACCACCATCTGCGATAAACTAATTGAAGAGAAAATCCAATTCTATACGTTCACGCAAAAACATATGAAACCAATCTCAATCATCTTAAAAGGCATCAGAGGCTCATTCAGCCCAGATGAAATAAAACAGGAAATAGAAGAACTGGGGATACCTAATCTAAAAATCACAAGCCTCGCCAAATTCTACTACAATAAGAACACACCTGAAAAGCACCACTACATTGTCCAACTCTCCAGCGACAGCAAGACTACAGATCTCTTTAAAATAAAAACCATAGCATATCAAAAAGTCCACTGGGAACACCTCAGAAAACAAAACATATTTCAATGTAAAAAATGCCAAAGACTTGGCCACGCCAGCAAGAATTGCCATCTACCGTTCCGTTGTGTTAAATGCTCCCTGACCCACGAGCCAGGCAAATGCAGCGTCGAAGCCCTCAACAGTCGTGATAATCTCAAATGCGCTAACTGCAATCAACAAGGTCACCCCGCCTCATACAAAGGATGTCCCTTTATCAAATTTGCTCTCGCTAACAAAAAAGAGCAAAAGACTTCCCAAACCCGCTCAACCTTAAGAAACCTCAACCGCATCTCTGCCACCATCAGGAAAAATACAACATATGCTCAAGCAGCCAGCCATCAAGATTCCAGACAGCCCCCGCCAACGAAGACCACACATCCCTCCCAACCGATCTACAAGCAACACAATACATCACCATCTTCAAGCAACATAACTGCCCAAGACGACTCCAGCAACCACAACTCAAACAACCCTCCTAGCTGGGTAACCGACTTAAAAAATGAATTAACCAACTTAGTTTCAACCCAATTTAAAACGTTAGCCGCACAAATTGCTGCTAACTCCGAAAAAATTGAATTCATTCTAAATACAATTTTCAATAGAGAACATGGACCGTAACTCCTCGCTCAGCAACCAAATTAGAATAGCGGCAATTAATGTCAACTCAATAGTAGCCAACTACAGAAGACTCGAACTTTGTCAATTTTTAAAAAACTACGACCATGACATAATCTTTTTATCAGAAACTAAGCTCAACCCCTCCCATAAAATCTCATTCAAAGATTATTCAATAATCAGAAGAGACAGACCAAATTCCATCCAAGGGGGTGGCACGGCCATTTTAATTAGCAAAAACATTTCATTCGAAGAAGTTACACACCCATCCTCGGTAAATAATGAAATATTAGAATACTCCATCATCAAATTAAAATTAAACAACAGTAATATATTATTTCTAGTCAGCGTATATGCCAAAAATGACAGCCGAAGTCTATTTTTAACAGAGTTAGATTATCTTTTCGATAGCCTTAAGTTATATAATATTAACACTTACTACATTGTAGCGGGAGATCTCAATGCCAGAAGGAAATCCTGGGGCGACAGATGCGATAACCGAAGAGGTAGATACTTTAGACAATGGGAAACAAATCACAATTTTAAATTCAAACTTAAAATCATCCCTCCGGCATTCCCCACATTCAAACCTGCCCAGTCTTACTTAGATATCTGCCTCGTTGACTCTAGGCTCGAATTAATTAACAATACCCAAGGTAGAGCCCTAACCATTCCGTATGACAGTGACCATGCAGCCCTTACTTTATTATTTAAACTACACACCGGCACCCTTCCGTGGGAAACCCACCCTACACCCAACTATATTTACAACTTCAAAACCACTAATTGGGAAAAATTCTCTAAACGCCTCTCCAAGCTCCATACCAATGACATCCCTCCCGACCGTAATTTAACCCTCGAAGAAATAGACCACAACTTCAATACCCTTAACGAAGCAATCAAACTAGCAATATCCACTTCCATCCCTAAAATCAAATCCAAAGATAGCATTAACAGATATCTAAACAATAGAATTCTAAAACTCCAAAAACAAAAAAAGTACATCGTCTCCCTATTACACCACCTTCACATAACAGATCCATTAAAAAGAAACCCCATCACAAGATACGCCATAAAATTACACAAAAAACTACTAAAAGCTCTTCAACATGAATTTAAAATAGCTGCTGAAAATTACTGGACCAACACTATAAAAAAAATTGATTACCGCAACCCCAACAAATTTTTCCCAAAAATTAATGCTATCTTTAGACCAAAACAACCATCCAATATAAATGAACTTCATATACACGAAAGTAATAGCAGCATCATCAACAGATGCAGTTATGACCTCCCCAATACTAAAAAAATCAATAATAACTACATCATTAATACCCCTAAAGATAAATTAAACACAATTGGCGCCTTCTTTGAAGAAATAAATTCACCACGATACCTAAACGACGGCTCCCTTTTGAGAAAACTAGTCGATAAAACAGCAGACTCTGTCAAATCAGAATTCTTCTCGGCTAGATCTCGAGGCTCCTATCTTATACAATTCAGCCCTACCAACTCTTCCATCAATCCATCTCTTCCGGAACACACCCTTGACCCTTTCTGCTGTCCCCTCACTGTATCCTATATTCTCAAGAAACTTCCCAACAAAACCTCCAGTGGTCTGGACGGTATCCCACCCATAGTTCTTAAACACCTTCCCATAAACCTAATCATCAAATTTACAATCCTCTTTAACAATTCCATTAATTACAGCTATTTCCCAAAAGCCTGGAAAAGTGCTAAAGTTTTGCCAATCTTAAAAAAAGGCAAAAATCCTAACGACCCCTCGAGCTACCGCCCCATTAGCCTTACCCCTAGCATCAGCAAAATATTTGAAGCCATTATCAATAACAAAATATCAAAAATCTGCTACACCAACAGAATAATCCCCGACTACCAATTTGGTTTCAAACAATCCCATTCTACCACACATGCCGTCCACAAGCTACTAACCGACATCACCAAAAAGGTTAGCAATAGCCAACTAGTGGGTGCTGCTCTCCTTGACTTAGAAAAGGCTTTTGATTCAGTTTGGCTGAATGGATTACTTTACAAATTGCACAAAAAGAACTTCCCAACCTGGCTAACTCATCTAATCTGGGACATGGTCACTGGAAAATCTTTTTTCACCTGGGATGGCAAACATTTGTCATCCTTTGAATTCATCATCAAAGAAGGGCTCCAACAGGGTACCGTTAATTCACCGATCCTTTTTAATATTTACTTAAGCGATCTTCCCAAGTTATTCAAATTCAACGAACCTAATAGTCCCGGTCTAATTGCATTCGCGGACGATGTCATTGTCTATGTTTCGGGTAACAGAGTCGAGTCGGTTCAAAACGACCTCGATACAATTGTAAATAAAATCAACCAGTATTACTCAGCTTGGAACCTAAGACTAAACCCGAGTAAATGTAAAAACCATTTTATTCCGAAAGCCTCTTGACCTGCTCAGCTACAAAACAAAAACAGGCAGTAAATACTTCCGCATCTCAGCCACAATACCAGGTACTTATAATAAAGAACTCATCCCACACAAAAAAATAGTAAAATACCTTGGAGTCCATATTGATTATCTCCTCCGCGGCAATAAACACATAGACATACAACTCGATAAAGCCAACAAAGCCTTTCACGCTAACAGCAAAATCTTCTATAACAAACACCTAACCAATCGAACAAAAATCATCTTGTACATGTTACTAATCCGCCCCATAGTTACTTACGCAGCGCCCATCCTCTGGAACATGAATCACACAACCGCCGAAAAAATTAGACAAATGGAGCGCAAATGCTTGAGAGCCTGCCTCCGACTATATAGAACTGTAAGCTCAAATTGGCAACACTATGTAAAAAACCAAATAATATACGACAAGGCCGATATACCTAGAATTGATCTATTCATGATCAAACTTATAAGAGATTATTATAGCAAGCTATCAAACATAGACAATGACATCGTCCGCTCTTTATCCGAGCAAGACGACGCTACATCCCGTAGACAACTCGCCACAGGATATACCACCCCTCAAGCGTTCTTATATTGCGATAATAACGGCCTTATCCAAAACGCCGATAACACCCCAATAATATATCACTGGCGCAGAAATAAAGCCGACAAAAGAGTTGCTTTTAACCATAACGACTACATAGCAAACAGAGACAAATTCAAATTCTCTTCAATTATCCCCAACCGAGACTATCTTGACTTCCACAGGATAGATTTCAAAAAATACTGGTGGCTGTCGCTTAACACCACCCATTTAAGCAACCTCAACGCGCGGAGGCCAAGACAACCCCAACTGAGGCCCCGATAATCCACACAAACAGATCTAATTCAAATATTAGCCATTAAACACAATGGCTCTTACCAAACGCGTTTTGCGCCATTATGTAAATAGCCTTCCCTCTCCTTCTTCCCTTTTCTCTGTCTGTTATTTTTGTTGTTATTTGTTAATAATTATTATTTATTAGTTATTAAGACTGGATCGTGGGGTTTTTTTCGTCACCCTTTTTCCCCTCGACTGATAGCCCAGTAAACTGTGGCAACTACTGTATAACCCCTCTTAGTTCCTAAACCCCTATAACGTATTTAGACTAAGTTAGTTATAACAAAGTTGTTTATCTACTAGAATCGAAACCTTCGCTCAACCAGATATTTATTAAGTTATTGTTTGGTTTTTTTTATGCTACGTTTTTGATACCTTATATAGTCTATGAATGTACACACACCTCCAATAAACGTTTTTTCAAAAAAAAAAAAAAAAAAGGCGTCTGACTACGGAGCGGAAACGCTGGGGTTCGAATCCCGTTGGTGGAAAAGTTTTTTTTCCATACATCATCTTTATTTTTTCAATTTCTTATTACCCATGGTTTATTCATGTGATTTTTTAAATATTTTTTTAACGGTTTAAAAATATTTAAATAACATTCTTAACTATATTTTATTTATACGTCTGCGATTTTACTTCGAATTTAATGATATTATTTCCTTCGATTAGGCAATGAATATTTATATTATTGTGTTCGTCCACGATTTCCGTCAGATATGAAATTGCTTGTGAAAATTGGTAAGACTCCGTGAAAAGAATTTTTAAATCTACTTCTATCATTTCCGGAAAATCAAGAATATCTGCCGAGGATACTGTATGAAATGGAGTCTACAAGTGTCTACAATATAACTATTCGTTGTGCAGATTGTGAAGGGTTTACACAACGGTATATTCTTTGGATTGAATATGGCTTTTGTTGGTACTCGTTGTTTGTACTTTTCTGGTGATGAATATACGTCCCATCGAAAATAATGAACTTCCTGATCCGTATCATAAATGTCGACAGTACAAGTCTCTACAGTACAAGTCATTCAAGTAACTATAAACGGGAATTACTTTATTATGTACCTTACAAGAAAAAGGAATGGCTTAAGTTATTTGTCCTTGACACCTCACTTTCAAAACAGTGGTAGTATGTAGCCCTTTTTTCAATTTGACAAAAACCAATACTTTGCTGCGTGTTATTTATTCAGAGTCCTTTTCATTTCTTCCCTAATTTCTGAAGACGCAAGGCTTAGAAACTAGATTAAGGAATTTTAATATTAAGTATGTTATACAGGACCGTAATGATGAACATATACAATTAGAAAATCGAGGAAATAATAGATACTCCAAAATTATATTTGCATGTATTTTACTCAAAAATGTTATTTAAATATTTTTAAACCGTTAAAAAAATATTTAAAAAATCACATGAATAAACCATGTGTGATAAGAAATTGAAAAAATAAAGACGATGTATGGAAAAAAAAGTTTTCCACCAACGGGATTCGAACCCCAGCGTTTCCGCTTCGTAGTCAGACGCCTTGACCGCCCTGCCAACCGGCGCACAGTGGGGTATTTTGCCAGTTTAGCGCACCAAGACTATTACGACGTTATTAATAATGTGAAGGTCATAATATTATATATCGTTGAATTCGTCTTAATACCAGCTACAACATTATCAAATCAAAAATACAGTTTAATGTTTAAAAAATCGAAGCGATCTTGTTTTTTTCTTTTAAACAAATTTTTTTTTATGTTTTTTGTATTGCAATTTATACGTTTATTAATACTGTTAAACTTTTATTTGAAACATTTTTTTGTCAGATTTAGAGAAATTGCTATTACAAACAAATTTCACGCGTAGCCGTGGTAAAAATTTAAACACAAAGTCTAAATATCAAAATCATAGTTTATTTACAACGAAACACGACTATACAATATACAATATTACAATTATACAATATTTATAAAATAAATTATAAGGAATATTCTAAATTCGAATCTTTTCGGATTCTATGGAAATATTAGATAAGGAACTACTGTCGTAATTCATTTCTTCGGAGGGTACAAGCATGTCTATAACGTCTGGTGATAAATTCTTTTTCGCTTTTTTGTGGAATTTTCTATTGCTTGTGATGAAAGGATCGGAACTCAGTAACAATCGATTGATCACATCGCAATTACATTCCTTCCTTGAAAATTTTCTGGTATGTTCTTCTCTATAATTGCGCAATTGTTTATTTCTCGCCTCTGACGCCTCCTCTGACAATTTTCCAATAATATAAACTAAATATTTTAGCAATAGTGACATCCATTCTCCTTCATTTACCTCCAAGTATCTATATCCTACAGATGAATTATTTCATCATTATCAGTCATATGTTATACGGTCGATTCATGCCATACTGATATGTATCGCACAAAAAGTTAAATTTCTCCATGTGTGGCACTCTGTTGCACCTAAACTCTTCAGGATTCTGTAAAGCAATGTCTACTGAATAACCTCAAAAAAATTAGAGAGGTGTTTTGCGGAGAAAAAAAGTTATTACATAATACATTTTATTTTTCTGAAAAAAAATTGTACCATTTTCGATTGTTTATTCTATCAAAACCACCGAAGCGTTTAGAACAAAAAGCTATCAAATTACTTTATATACCTTCCTTTACATCCTAGAAATCTTTTTATACCGATTCCATACACCAGACTTGTGAAAAGAATCATTTCTTTAACACATGTTTTTCGACCCTTCTCTTGGTCACGAGAATATGTCACTTTCAAGTGTCTATATGTTACTAAATAGTACTATTTATAGAAAAATATTATTGTATATTACTCGCATATATATTCAGGTACACGAGAAAAAAGTTTCAGTCATTTTGAACAAACTAAAAATTGCAAACAAACTGGCCAAATACCCCACTGTGCGGCGATGTTGTAAACGTTGCAAACATTCTGGTATATATCACAGCAAATACAATTATTCTTTCTCTTAAATCACATTTCATGGGTCAAACAATTATTTGTTTCAATGTAATAACGTTAAAAATGACTTAATATATATTTACAATAAGATCAACAAGTGTAACTTTCCTCCTAATAGCAGAAACGTCGAAAAAATTCGGTTTTTCTTGTTTTTGACAATGATCTACCCCAACCAAAAATCTCAAAAAAATTAACAACACTGCCTGTTATAGTACTATATTGGGGCACTAAACAGCTAAATAGCATGTTTTCATATTTTTGAGAAACCTGTATTTTTCCGATGTTTTGGGGTTTTTTCATTTTTTACGACCACAGTTTGCATCCAAAAAATCTGAAAAAATTCTCAAAAATCTGCCTTAGGATCCAAAATATACCACATTTTTTTCAGAATTTTAGGAAACATCAGAGTGCGGAAAAGCTCAAAATCTTATTTACCCTGTAACTACCCTCACGAGCAAGATAGGGGGTTGAAATTTTGCTCAGAGGGGTTTTTCTTGGTCAGCTTTCGAATGGTTCATCAATAATTGAAAAACGTCTAAGGGCAGTTTTGACCATCTTAATCGGCTAAGCCCTTTTAAAATATAGGGAACAGAAAATGAATTCCAAGGTTTACAAATAACTATTATTTTATTCACAGTCAGCATCACATTATTGTCTTGATATTCATTGTTTTGGGATATTAATCTTGATACGTGTAGGTGTAAATGTATAATATATATTTAGAGTGGGTATTTACATGTCTTAACATTAAAGATTATAGTCTAAGCCTTATTAACTGTTAGCCATTACGTGGTCTCTATGCAACTAAACTTGCCCCGGCTTCCCTACCGTTAAGCAGCGCCACCTTTGCTTTTACTATTCCAACACTCCCCCTCGAATTAAACGCAAATCTTTGACTGAGTTTGCTTAATTCGCCTTCCTTTTACAAACCCAAGGATCAATTAAAAAAAAACTTTCCTTAATCTAGTACAAACAAATATTTTCTCTTAATTCTATAAATCTATTTTTGGTCAGTGCTTTAGTCATAATATCAGCTAGATTACATCTTGATTCTACGTATTGTACTTCTAGAATCCCTTTTCGTACTACATCTTTTATAAAATGTTCTTTAATGTCTATATGCTTTCCTCGTTTTGAATTTTCGTACGACTTTACCATGCTGATTGATCCTTGATTATCCATATACAATACTGCTTTTCCTTGAATGTTGAAATTTCAGAGAATTCCTTTTAAGTTAATCACATCTTGTGCTGTAGATGCAGCAGCTATATATTCTGCCTCCGCAGTAGACAATGCTACACAGCTCTGCTTGTTGGAGTGCCATGAAACTGGATTATCTGCAAAAAATGTTATAGATCCACTTACGCTTTTTCTGTCCATTTTATCACCTGCCCAATCTGAGTCTGAGTATCCTTTGATATCGAAGTCGTCTGATTTCTTATATATTAAATTCATTGTCTTTGTTCCATTTATATATCTCAAGACTCGTTTTGCTGTATTCCACGTCTGCGTGGTTGGTTTATCTAGTGTTCTGCTTAAGTATGATATAGCAAACATTAAATCGGGCCTTGAGGTAATGGATAGATACATTATGCTCCCTATAATTTCACGATATGGGACATCTATTGTCTCGAGCTTTGTGTCGATCTGAAAATTTTCTGCCATTGGAGTTGCTATTTGCTTAGAATCTATCATTTTGAATTTAGTCAAAATTTTCTGGATCAGCTGAGCTTGACTTATCGATAGTGTGTTTTTACATCTTGATATTTCCATTCCTAGGAAATTTTTTATTTCTCCCATGTCCCTTGCATTAAATTCATATCTCAACTCTTCCAATACTTTACCGTAATTTCCATTTAACAATATGTCGTCAACATATATCAGCATCCAATAGTCTTCTTTATAATATAAACAAAAATCATATTGTGAACGTTTAAACCCTGCACCTGCTGCAAATTGGTCAAACCTATCATTCCAGCACTTTGGAGATTCTTTTAACCCATATAAAGCTCTTTTCAACTTTAGTATTTTACACTTTTCGTACTGTACACCATCAGGAATCTTTATATATACCTCTGACTCAATTTTTCCATTCAAGAAAGCCGTTGGTATATCTACCTGTCTAATACTTGAATTTTCCTGAACTGCTTTAGGTAGCATCATTCTTATTGTAGACATCCTCGCTACTGGGGCGTATACAGTGTTGTATTCATTTTGTGGTAACTGGAATCCTTTTACCACTAGCCTTGCCTTTTTCCGGCCTCCATCTTTGATTCTAAACACCCATCTGGTATCTATAGCTATCTTTCCTTTTGGTAATATGGTTTTTTCCCAAGTTTGTTGCTTCTCAAGAGCTTTTATTTCATCAGCTATTGCTTCCTTCCATTCTCGATCTGTTATAGCTTCTTTGAATGTTTTTGGACTATTACACTCTGTAAATAAGCAGTACGCTGAGTACATTTCATATTCTGCTTGCCATCCAGGTTTCTTGATTTTTCTTTTTGATGTTGTCTCTGTTTGTTCCCTATTATTGTTCACATCTTCACTATCTTCTCCTCGTTCAGTAATCAATTCTGGATATTCTTCTGGTTCTTCATTGACTTATTCTGGACGCGTATTATTTGTTTCTTCATTCTTTTCTTCTTGTGTAATCCACCTACTTGGATTATTTTGTTCCGGTCCAGTTTGTTTCATTTGCATATAATCAGTCTTGTTTTCGTCAAAAATTACATCTCTTGAAATTGAGATTTTGTCTTCTTCAGGGTCCCACAGCCTATATCCACTTCCGCTATACCCGACCATTGCCATTTGTTTGGCTCTCGGATCTAATTTGCTTAGTCGCGGTAAGTTAATTTTCCATGCTGTGCTTCCGAATATTTTTAATTTTGATATATCGTTTTTTCCATACCAAATCTCTGCTGGTGCTACATTTGAATTTGCTGAAGTTGGACATCTATTCAGTTCGTACGCTGAGCACCTAATTGCCTCTCCCCATAAATGCTTTGGCAAGTTTGTTTCAATAAACTTCGTCCTTGTTTTGTCCAATAAAGTTCTATTCATCCTTTCGGATTTACCGTTCTGTTGAGGAGTATATGGGCTGGTATACTGAATATGTATACCTTTAGACCTAGCATAATACTTAAAGGATCCTGTTATAAATTCTCTGCCATTATCTACTCTAATGTTTTTAGTTTCCACTCCATGCTGAGTTTTTATCTCTCTTATATAATTTTTTAGGTTATCCTCTGCTTCGTTTTTGTGTTTGAGCAGATACACCATCGTGAAGTGAGAATAGTCATCAACGATTACCTGAAAATATTTATGTTCTTCTGTAGTACATGGTTTTATTGGTCTGGCTATATCAGAGTGTATCAATTCTCCTATTTGCCTTGTGTGCTTCTTGTGCTCCTTAAATGAAGGCCTAGATGCTTTGCCTTCAACACATACTTTGCATTTGTCTTCATTGATTGGTAGACCTAAAATTTTCATGCTTCGTTTATTCAAGTGGCCTAGTCGTCTATGCCACAATTCAGGTTTCTCTATTTTAACTGTTTCCAGACCATTTATTATTTCTTTTTGGGCAATTCTCAGTCTTAACACGTATAAATTACCTTCTTTTTTACTAAAAAACCTGAAGTTGCTACCGAATATTTCAACACCTATCTTGTTGAACGTTACCTTGTGACTATTTTGTACTAATTTTCTTACTGATAATAAATTATGATTTAATCCTTCCACAATTAATGCAGTTAGTTTGATTTTCTTATTATCGAGTGTCGCTTTCAGTTCACCTCTCTTTGTTGCTTTCATACATTCTCCGTTTGCTATATGAATATATATTTCGTTTTCTAATATTTCCACATTATGCATATACTTTTCCAAATTTGTCTTCACCAAGTGTTCAGTCGCTCCTGAATCTAAAATAAACTCTCCTAGGTTACTCTCCCTGTATTTGATATCACCATTTAAAGCTACAAAGCTGATCTCATCTCTATCAGCTTGACTTGCCATATTTGTCATTCTAGGCTTGTATCCTCTTCCTCGAGAGAAACCACGACCTCTGTAAGGTCTTCTAACATAATTGGAGTTTTCCCTCATTTTACATTCTCCTATCTTGTGACCAATTTTGCCACATTTGTAACACGCAAATGGAAAGGCTTTAAATGTTACCTCTTCGTACTTTTCATCTTTGTTCATATTCTTACTTGTCATTTTTAACTCTTCATCTAACAATCTTGCTTTTACAAAGTCCACAGTCATCTCTTTACTGTTCATTGTTTCAATTGCTGTAATCACAGCATTATACTTTTCATGCATTGTTAATAGCAAGTGACATATTTTATCTGATTCATCCATTTTTAGGTCAACATTTTCCATTTCTCTTATTACTGTATCAAACCTTAAAAAGAAGTCTTCTAATTTTTCGTTGTGACCGCATTATAGTGACAATAACTTCCCCTTTAAGTGCAATTTAGAAAAAGTACTCTTCCTCTCAAACATGTTTTTAACCCTTTCGCTACGGGCGGGTTCTCCGCCGCGGTACTTCCGCTGAACGGAGCGCCGCGACATCACTGCACGCTACGCGACGCCGATCGTCAGCGAGAGTGCCACGGCGGAGAACCCAAGCTGCTTGAATGTTTTCGGACGAAAAAATTTTTCTCCAAAGGGTATTTATAAATAAAGAGTATTCCAACACTATTACTGCATGCCCAGAGTCAGATACTTATGCAAAACGGTTGGCCGCAATACCTCAGTGGCATTTTATGGAGAGCGACTATAGTGGCCCGTAGTACCTCAGTGGCATCTTGTGGAGAGCCACTATAGTGGCCCGTGTGGGGACGAGCCTTGATGGCGCGTGTGTGCGCGCGATTGCGCCTGCGCCAGCGCAGCGATCCCGGCAAGACGCCGGTCGAAAGAGATCGCTCGCTCTCTCGTCCTCCAGCTGCCATATCGGGTAGACGTATTTCGCGTCGCGGAACTCTCTCGTCCGCCAGCTGCCATATCGGGTAGACGTATTTCGCGTCGCGGAATTCTCTCGTCCTCCAGCTGCCAAATTGAACAGGCGTATTTTTGCGGTGCGAGACTCTCTCGTCCGCCAGCTGTCTTATGGGGCAGACGTGTTACGTTGTACCGTTGACCAGCGCATATGCGCCATATTGTAATAGTTCGAGTATCGGTGTCTCGAGATCGAGCACCCGCGAACATCCGTTCTCCCAACGCTGTTCACGCAGTTGATTTTTATAATGTGGTTTTGTTTAATATACGAAGTTACTGTTAATGGACTATTATTATTAACCTCACGCGTGGTGTGGGACACGCGCATGAGGTATCCTCCTTCCGTGCTCTTACACGTGGTTCGGCCATAGTGCACCGACCACGTGGAGACGGTTAACCTTGGTTTCCTCTCGTCATCCTCTTGGTTCGAGGGAGAACTCGAGTGGCCATCGGCCACCAACCATACCGGTCCCCCACTTTAGTGGAGGATCCCCATAAAATCCCCACACCCGTAGTACCTCAGTGGCATCTTGTGGAAGGCCACTAAAGTGGCCCGTAGTAGCGAAAGGGTTAAGAACCTCAATCATTTCTCTTGCGGTTGTTGCATCCTTTACCAAATCTAAATGCCTGTCGGTAATACATTGTACTATAATCGACTTCGCTTTTGCATCTCGTAGAGTGCATAATCCTTTCTCTCTTTTTCTGAGGCGAGAGATGCACTTTCAACGGTTAACGTATCATCTATTTGTTTCTCCCCTAATAAACATTGCACTCGAAACTTCCAATTATTAAAATTATCTGCCGATAATTGGGGGAAAATACGTACCGTATCCATACTTTTTAATTTTCTTTTTATAATTTCTCAACACGTGGTCACCAACCTGTAGCTTCTATCATAACCTCACTCTTTTTATTCTACATACAACAGTGCATATACATTACACCATATCTGGGCCCATAACCTTTTGGGATATTAATCTTGACACGTGTTGGTGTAAATGTATAATATATTTAGAGTGGGTATTTACATGTCTTAACATTAACGATTATAGTCTAAGCCTTATTAACTGTTAGCCATTACGTGGTCTCTATGCAACTAAACTTGCCCTGGCTTCCCTATGTAGGGGCACCGACGAGGTATAGGATAGACCTATCACCCAATGCATTTTCGTGGCCACGTTTTCGGGGGTCACGTAACCCCCTTACCATTTCCGTGTCACATCCTGTATTACCAACTGGAACTAAAATTTGCCGACAGCGTCCTTAGTGGTAGAAATTGAAATTAAAAATAGCTATATATATAGCTATATATATAGTCACTACAGTCTCGCGAATACAATAGAATATTGTTTTCTAAAACGCTTCAACGATTTCAATAAACACGTACGTACAATAAAGAATATGTTTAACTGCAAAATTCGAAATGTTGTAAACAGCCAAATATTAATATGTACTTTATTTTGAGAAATAAACTTTAATTTACTTAGGTGTGATAGTAGTAATACAAATTACTTTTAATCTTGATGAGGATGCACGCCATTCGGCTATACAGACGGAAGTAAGGTTACAACTTTTAGGAGAGGAGACGGAACATGCTTCTTCTACCAAGAATGTTGGTAGAGAGGGGGAATCGATCCCGCATCGATCGCGACAGGTTCGCACGATTTATTATGAGCGCGAGATTCAAAATCATTCGAATTTCAACACTCCCACTAATTGAGCGCTCTATGGTTACACTTTCCTTTCCAGAGAGAACTTTTTTTTCTTTTCACTCTCATTACCCATACTCATACATACATTTTTCTTTCCTTTCCGAGGAAACTTACTTTATACAAAACTGTGAGTCTAATATATTTAACTCGGTACGTAACGCCTCGAATTGATCGCGCGGTATCGCTTTGGTCATAATATCTGCAAGTTGATGCTTACTACATATGTAGGATACATTGATGTCACCGTTCATACATCTTTCTTTCACGTAGTGATATCGTATATCAATGTGTTTTGTCCTTTTATGGAACTCTGCGTTACCAATTAGTTTTATGGCGCTCTGGTTATCTACAAGAATCATTGTTGGTTCTGTCGTATTTTCGCCAATATCCGCTAACAGTTGACGAATCCACATGGCTTCCTTCGTTGCGCATGAGGCAGCAATATACTCCGCCTCCGTAGTTGACAGTGATACTGTCGGTTGACGCTGGCTGCTCCAGGTCACTGGTCCTCCGCTCAACTTGAATATGTAGCCACTCGTGGATCTCCTAGTGTCGAATATCCCTTAACCTTCTCTGTACCCATTGATTTTGTGTACAGTATTCCGAAGTTCTCGGTACTCTTGAGATATCTGATTATCCTTTTTACTGCGTTCCAGTGAGGATACCCATGTTTGTCCAGGTATCTGCTTACTACTCCCACTGCAAAAGCAATGTCGGGTCTGCTTACGATTGCAGCAAAGATCAATCCACCTACGGCTTCCCTATATGGTACATCACAGGGTTCTTCATTGTCCATCGTCATCGATAGGTGTGAATGCACATCTGCAGGGGTGGAAATCCCATTTGCCTCCTTCATGTCGAACCTTTTGACAATGTGATTAATGTAATTCTTTTGATGAATAAATATTGACCCATCTGTTTCATCACGAAGAATCTCCATTCCTACAAAACAACGTACATTATTACAAACCGTGATATTGAAATTTGTTTTTAGCTTTACGATTATTGATTCGATTTCTTTTTCATTTTCACCCATGAGTAGTCCATCATCTACATATAAGGCAAGCAATATTTTGGAATCATTGAATTTTCCATGATAGATGCATTTGTCCGCGTTACTCTGTTGGAAACCAATTGACTTTAGGAAACCATCGAATCGCTCGTTCCATTGACGGGACGCTTGCTTGAGGCCATACAGTGATTTTTTCAATTTACAAACCATACCATCAGGTGCCTCAAATCCTTCTGGAGGAAACATGTATACCTCATCGTGTAACTCCCCATTGAGGAATGCGGTTTTAACGTCAAACTGCTTTATTTTTAGATTTTGTTGTACCGCCAGCGCTAATAGGATCCTTATGGAGTCGTACCTTGCGGTTGGTGAGAAAGTTTCAGTGTAGTCAACACCCTTTCTCTGTGCATATCCTTTAGCACACAATCTAGCCTTGAAACGAGGAATATTCATGTTGTTATTTGCTTTGATACTAAACACCCATTTCGAGCCTATGGCATGTTTTCCTTCTGGTAGGAAGGTTACATTCCATGTCTCATTTGTTTCTAATGCATCGATTTCTTCTTGAATTGCTTCTTGCCATTGTATTCTTTCTTGGCTTTTCATGGCTTCTTCAAATGTTTCCGGAATCTTTATGTCCGTGAAATGTGCTTCGTATCTTACTGGCTTCTTGATTGAATCTCGAGTCCGTAAGTCATATCCATCGGACTTTGTATTGGTCACAGAATCATCCTTCTTACTTTGATGTTCATTCTCATCCGAGATTGTATTTTCTTCGTCATCTTCATCATGACGTATTCTCACAAAATTCCTTTTTTCTTCGGTTATCGTGGCACCTTCATTAAATGAAACATTTCGTGAAACTTTAATTTTCTTTGTTTTTACATCGTATAATCGATAGTTTGTTGAGTTCCCATCATATCCAACAAGCATTAACTTCTTGCTTTTTGGTGCAAGTTTGTTACGCAATTCTTTAGGTACATGCATGTATGCATCACATCCAAAAGTTCTTATGTGGTGTAATGTAGGAGTTTTACCGGTCCACATTTCGAGTGGTGTTGTGTCAGGAGCTTGACTCGTTGCGGTTCTATTTAGAATGTAAACCGCTGTGTTTATAGCTTCTGCCCACAGGTATAATGGAACATCCCTTGCATACAGCATTGAACGTGCACTTTCGACTATCGTTCTCATATCTCTTTCTGATCTCCCGTTTTGTTCAGGAGTGTATGGTGCAGTTGTCTCTAGTTCTATTCCTTGACTTGATAGATAACTTCTAAATTCTCTTCCACAATATTCACGCCCATTGTCAGCATGTAAGACCTTCACAGGGTTACCCGTCTTGTTTTTCGATAATTTTACGAATTCCTTGAAACATTCTAGAGTGTCGTCTTTGTGCTTGATGAAGAAGACAACTCTGTATCCTGAATAATCATCTTTGAACAGTACGAAATATCTGACTCCATTGACAGATGAGACAGACATCGGTCCACACAGATCACTGTGTATATATTCACCACATTTTGCTTTTATATGCTTCGATTGACCGAATGTTAGTTTGTGCTGTTTCCCGTACACGCACGCTTCACAAAAAAAACGTTCAGAGTCTGATAGCTCTATACCCTTGATTAAATTTTTAGAAACCATCTCTTTAATGTATTTAATGTTTACATGTCCTAGCCTTTCATGCCAGGTCTGTAAACTATCTCTTGTTACCACATTTGCTTCATGTGATAATACTGTTTTGATTTGCATCTGATACAAGTTACTTTCATTGCGTACAGCAGTAGCAATTAGCTTTTGGTTTTCGTAAATACTGGCTTCCGAATTAACCTTGACGATTTTCATACCTTTCTTAGTGATAACACCTTCTGAGAACAGATTCTTATTTAGGTTAGGAACATATAATACCTCAGTGATTGCTGAGTCATACCACTTTCCATATACTAGTTTTTTGATTTTTATGCTACCTTTACCTTTCACAGCTAGTTCTTGCCCATTTCCCAGAACCACTACAGAATTGTCATTTAGTGTTTGAAGGTTAGTAAAGAATTCGCGCCTATGTGACATATGCGATGTGGCACCACTATCAAGAATCCACATTTCGTCATCGCGATTTAACAATGGATTATCGTTTTCATATACATTGAATGCAGAATAATTTCCTTGTTGTGGAACTTGCTGTTCCTTACTTCTGTATACTTTCTTTCCTTTACATTCGCTAGCAAAATGACCTTTCTTTTGGCAATTATAGCACGTTATCTTTGATTTATCGAATTTCATTTTATGTTTTTGATCCCATTTACGGTCTACTTTGTTAATACGTGATGACGTAGCAAGAGCTTTGTCTGAATCATCAGCCGTGGTTAAACTACTATCTTCGTCTATCAAACGCGACGCGAGGTTCTTTATCGTTTGCTTCGACTCATCCATAGACAACCATGCTTGACGAAAGCTTCTGAATTTTTGAGGTAGACTTCCAAGAATTTTGGTTATAATGGCAATGTCGCTTACCTCTTCACCTGCTTCCTTCAGCTGTCTGGCGAGATTTTCGACCTTCGCGATATGCTGCGCTATTGAATCATTCGGCTCCATTTTGTATTGAGAAAATCTTTCGTGCGCCAACATTTTGCTCGTTTCAGTTTTCTGCTCGTACACTGCATCAAGCTTGTCCATAATTCCTTTCGACGTCTCACAATTTTCAATTAATGTTATCTGCGAAAAATCCATTGCTGAGGTTAGTAAGAACATGGCATATGCATCATCCTTTATCCATTTCTTATATGCCGTGACTTCCGCCGGATTCGATGTGGCAGTTACCCTTGGCTTTACTTCTTTGCCTTCCGTAATTTCAAAGAGACCTTTTGCTCGTAGAGCACAACTTAATTGGAATTTCCATTGATGATAGTTTTTACCATCAAACTTATTGATCGAGGTTATATCGATCTTGTCCGACATCCTTATTGCGACGCTACACTTAATGCGTTCGTAACTATTTAGGTTATGTATAACACGTGGCTCACTTTACGCCAACTTTCGTACTTTTCCTTCACTTGGACTTTTACTACTATCTTTCCTGAGTCAGATCTGGCAGATCTGGGCCCATAACCTTTTGAGAAATAAACTTTAATTTACTTAGGTGTGATAGTAGTAATACAAATTACTTTTAATCTTGATGAGGATGCACGCCATTCGGCTATACAGACGGAAGTAAGGTTACAACTTTTAGGAGAGGAGACGGAACATGCTTCTTCTACCAAGAATGTTGGTAGAGAGGGGGAATCGATCCCGCATCGATCGCGACAGGTTCGCACGATTTATTATGAGCGCGAGATTCAAAATCATTCGAATTTCAACACTTTATAAATTTCATGTTATAGGGTGACATAATTTTGTTCCTATTATTAATTATCTTCATTGCTTTGAACAATAAGAAAAGAAATAAATAAGAGTGTTGTTATATAAATCATATGTGCATTATATAGCATGTGGTTATTATGAAAATTTTCATGAACATTAGAAAACGAATGTTTTAATAACTTACTAAAAACTACTAAGTAAGCCAAGCTTTATATTTATATTTGAAATTTGAACACCAATTATTACTATATATGTTAACAATAAATAAAAGATTCGTCTTAACATCAACTACAACAATATGTAATAAAAAATACTTAGTTCTATATTTACTTAAAAAATTAAGATGACCATAATTTTTTATTAAAACAAAATATTTTGTAATTTTTTTCTATTGGAATTTATAGATGACTGAGTATCGATTAACTGTTGTTAAAAACATTTTCCCACCAGATTATCCGAAATTTTTAAAACATCCGTAGATGCCTTCTTTTGGGTCGCTGATGATAGGCCCAACAGAGCTGTGCATTATTTAGATAAAAAATTATTTGCATTGATACGTAATGTTACGATAAAAATTACTATCTTATTGAAGACGGTCCAAACGATGTCGTGTTTGGACTCATTTTCATCCGGATAAGTTCTACAACTTATTCGTATTAACAATATTATTTTGATTAAAAATATAAAAGTTCAAATTGCCAATAATGCTCGATTCTCCATCTGTTTACATTGTAGGCTGTTTGTCAGTCTCTGGGTCTCCGACGTTCGGCACCCAACGGGTGTTGTCGGCCGTGTCGTCGAGCTGACAAAAGTTATCCGAAGATTTAGGGTCGCCCCAGACAAGACAGGCAAGATGCCGAAGTTGTTTGGGTGCCCAAAATCGTCACCCATAAGGGCTGAGCGTATCCGTTGGTCGCTTGAGAGGTACTCGATGTGCTCGCAACAAAGGCCAAGTGCCGAAAATCGTCTCATTTGCTAACAGAACCCCAGAACCGTCCACTCCCCTCTACACCCCTAAGATGCCAATGCTGGAGCGTGTCGGCCACGGGCAGGTAACAGGCCACAGACAAAAGTTAGAAATCTCTGCCAACACGGACGCAGTCACGGTGCAGAATTTAATGAAAAAATTCAATATTCGTGTATATCACGATATGAAATACATTCCTTTTCCATAGAATGCGTATGAGGATGGAAATTGTTATTAATAATTATATAATAATCATTTCCATGCATAATACAATTTTGCAATAATTATATGTCAATCATTTTTATTTATTCCCAATTTGCTTTTACTATATGTTTTATACCTATTCGAAAAGTAATATGAATGTAAAGATAGATCGAGATTGTTCTTCCAAGAACGTGAATGGGGATCACATTGAAAACACTGAGAATGAGTCGGATAGCGAATAATAACTGAATGTTATTCGTTCTGAATGTTATAGTTATATATAATAGTTTTTTCAATAATTGTTAAAAAGTGTTACTTCGATACTTCCCCTTCGAAATTTCGTTTTTTAATTTTGCGGAGCGTAAAAAATTGCGGTCAGGTAAGACCGGCGAAGGATGCGGCGTTCGGCGATTCAGGTAGCTAATTGCAAGTGCACCGACTGATCGACCCCTATTCACCGGCAGGCTTGGAAGAACCAATGTCCTTTGTACTATGGATTGCATTACCTTTACTGTACACTCGGAGTGCACAACACCCTAACAACAGTTTAGGTAAAATATGTAAATGAGATCCCCAATAACTGTTTCAGTCAGAACTGTTATATATGTAACAGTTTGAAACAGCTATTTGCAGAACATTTTCAGTCCCTATCAGAAAAGTATAATTGCGAGGGACAAGTGAGAACGAACAGACCGACGTACACATATAATGTGTATCAATATATCATTTCTTTCCTTGAGACTGTCTACATTCTGAATCCTACATGTATTACGTATGACTTTTTAATTAATTTATTAAATACATAAAATGGTACTATTTATTACATCCTGTGTTTCATATTAGGTACTGATATTCTAATTGCAGACAATTAATAAAAATGTGATTATTAATAATCACTGTATTATTTTGTGGAATTAAATACAATGTATTAAAATTCCTCCGTTTAAATACAATGCTTTCTGTTTAATAAACAGAATAAATGCTTTTTCAATTTATATAAATAAGCTTTTATTTATTGATAGTAAACAAAATATTAGTAATTGTTGTTGGAAACTGAAATACCTATTTAGCGCTATTTTTATCTTTTATTTGATTCATATAAACAGTTCTTGGCTTCTTTGAACCTTTTGCTATCAAATACAATTTTCAAAACAGACGGAAAAATATTCAAAAGATTGTCAACAAAAATTTTAATGACTGTTGTGCGAGGTTCCATATTCGTTACAAGTTGCAGCATGTCTATTATTATCGATATTGTTATTATTGATAAGCAATTGTTTCAAAACTGATAGCAATAATGGTAAAAGATCAGCTAAATCTGAACTCCTGTATGCTTTTACGATATAACGATAAGTCAAGTTAGCAGTAAACAGAATTTTATACAAATTTATTGTTTATAATTAATAAATTCTTGCACAATTTATGAAAATATTTGGAGAAAATAACTAATGATTCAATATGTAATGTCAATATATAATAATAGACACGTCGCAACTTGTAACGAATATGGAATCTCGCATAACAACTGTCATTTAGATTATTGTTGACAATCTTTTAAATATTTTTACAATTTCGTAGCAGAACGTTCAAAGAAGCCAACAACAGTTTATATGAATCAATTTCAAGGTAAAAATAGCGCTAAATAGGTATTTCAATTTTCAACAACAATTATTATTATGTTTACTATCGATAAATAAAAATTTATTTATGTAAATTGAAAAAGCACTTATTCAGCTTTAAAATGAGTATAGAAACAAAAAGCATTGTATTTAAACAGAGATGAAATATTCAGGTTGAATTAATCATGTAATGGCTCGTTTGGTTTAGTTTTCCAGAATGCGACTGTAACTTGGAAAGTAGCTGAAATACGCGCTGTGCATTACACGTCAGTAACAGTAAATTGGCAACTATGCGACGAATATTCTCCGATGTGATTTGGCAACTACGCCTTCGATGCCTGTAATTCAATATAATTCCTAAACTCACCACTCTAAATCGTAGAGGGCATACCAAAACCTCTGATTTTTTGAAGAGTCGGTATTTCAGAACGTGAGACACGAAGTCCCATAAGATGATAGGTCTATCCTATACCTCGTCGGTGGTAGGGGCTACGTATGTTTCCGCTCCTTGCCGTGGCGCTAGCGTCATTGTTACTAGCGCATGCGATTGGCAAGAGCGTGTCGCCCCTCTAGACTCTGCGTGCTTAGCGAGTCGCGGCATTTTGCCGCCATCGAACATTCGATCTTCCTCATTCGACCGTTGTCGCTTGGAATGGTCAGACGCAATAAAGCTGTGATACCATAACACTCAACAGTGATTTTCTACCGGTTTCCCTTTCCCGGCGGTAGTAGGCCGCAGACTAATAACTTACTAGTCGCAGAGAGGATATGAGAGTGCTCACGCCCGGGGTTTCGGCGTTCCCATTTTTTGGACCTCGCCGTTTTTAGCATGGCACAGAACCTGGGCCGTCTTTTCTGGATCAGAACCCCGGCCGTCTTTTAGCATGACACAGAACCTGGGCCGTCTTTTCTGGATCAGAACCCCGGCCGTCTTTTAGCAAAAACCAGGGCCGTCTCTTGACGGTCTTGAAACCGAACGCTCATTATTTTTTTAACCAGGATTAGAACGTACAGCTTAATTGTTTTATATGAAATATGTAACTGACATGTAAATCGTGTGTACAAAATCTATAATTAATATAAATTAAGTATAATATTAATTGTAATGATACGTATTTCATTTTTTCCAATTTTATAGTTGCAAACTCTAGTTGTAAAAAATGATAAACCCGGAAAAATTCGAACAAATACAAATTTCATGTCGACGTTTTAAAAAGCGACCATACTGAATATTAATTTAATAATGAGCTATTGTCATCAGCACTATCTTAAATTTTTTCATATATTTAGCTACTGTTATTATTAATTTAAAAAATTTTTTCTACCTCAGCACCATAGGATTTTTACTAGATGAATTTAAAAACATATTAGAACTATTTCTAAATAATTTTACTCGAAAACATTCTAGTTTACTCTTTATTTCACTGTTCTACTAATTTTTTATGCGCTGCATTGCAGCTCTGTTTAACTCTCTTTTACAACTCAATACTATAATATCATCCATATTTAAAGAAGAACAATTTTTTGCGACGATCATTGAGAAAACGACATTGTTTCCACATTTCAGTCTTTTACCTGTGTTCTGTGTCACATCTAGAGTTTTATGGTATGCTAACAATTGCTATTGAGTCGCAAGCCAAACCGTACAAGCGAATACATTCACAACTTCCAGAGGCCTGCCTCCAAACTAATTAAAGGAAGGGTAGAAATACCGTGTGCACTAAACTCTTCAAAAGAAGCGGATTCTAGTCGCTCGTGTTATAAACCTTATTCGATACTTCATCAACAGAGTGATCTTACATATTTCTGTAACAGTTCCAAGTGCATAGTCTTTGTTCGTGATACACTCTTTGAATAAAATATTAAGTATAATTTTCACACTACTAGTGACCATCGCAAAGTTGGTCATTATTTGGAATAAAAAATTATTTAAATAAAAATTCGAATAAAAAATACTTTATCTTTATTTTTGTTATTTGAAGGTTCGAAAAAGCCCTCTTTATTGAACGAGTGTCAAATAAATAATTTTATTAGGTAAGAATTTATCCGACGAATAAAAATACTTTTTTATATTTGCTTCAAATTAAATTTTCATTTTTTATCTGTACTGTTATTCGAAGGCTACGACTAATTCTTTCGAATAAATTTAGAATATTTTTCGTTAGCTCGAATAAGCGGCTTCGAGCCCCGTCGACCCAGGCCCAGAATCTCGTGCCACCTCGGTCGCCCAGCGATGCAATAAACGGCAGCCGGGCGATCCGAGGCGAGAACAGGTATATCGGTGTGAAACTACTACCAATCAAATTACAAAACTTCTTTATTTTTCATTATTTTTTTATAGGACTTCCACCAACCTATTTGTGGAGTTTTTCTGATTAAAATGACACTAAACACGATATAATTTGATCTGTATTTACTGGTTTTATCAGTATTGCTATTCAAACGCTTCGAATAATTTTTTTCCAGCTGTAAGCTGTGTTAAAATTTTTGTACACTTTGATTGGGTAGAGTTATACGTGTAGATAAAAGTATTTACTTTGATTGTAATTTAACTTACTTTAAAAATTAACTTATCTTATTTAAATTGAAATGTAGGGAACTTAATATTATATTTTTTTAGAATTGTCTAGTCATCATGTCTGGGTCTGCGTCACGATCGAGTGGAACACTGTAATTTTTTAGTTATTTAGCCCTAAGAGTTCGTTACGGGCTTGGAGACGGGTCTAGAAACGGGAAAATAGACCAGCCGTACTCCACTCAATAACAATTGACACGTCGCAGGTAGACACTTAGGAGAAAGGCGATACAACATTGTCGGCTATATAGGTGTGAGACTAGAAGACCACTACTAATCCAATTACAAAACTTCTTTATTTTTCATTATTTTTTATAAAACTTTTACCAACATATTCCTGGAATTTTTCTGATTAAAATGATACCAAATATGATATAATTCCGATAATATTTACCTGTGTAATGATCGATGAAAGTTGCTTCCCATAACAATTACATTAACGGAAAATTAGTGTAAATGTGATCCGAATTATATCGCGTTTGAGTTTCATTTTAATCCTAATAATGCCACAAATATATTGGTGAAAGTCCCATAAAAAAATAATGAAAAATAAAGAAGTTTTGTAATTGGATTAGTAGTGGTCTTCTGGTCTCATACCGATATACCCGATACTTAGTGTCATGTTACACTCTTCGGCTGCGATGGCTCTCAAGATTCTTTTCCGAATCGTGTCGTGCCGAAAATCGTGTCCTCTGCGACCAGAACCCCAGAACCGTTTACTCCCCCCTACACCCCCGAGATGTCTATGCTGGAGCGTGTCGGCCAGAGGCAGCCCCAAAGACGTTGGAAAAGATTTCTGGCACGAAGACCATTCTTCGGCCGGCAAATTTCTAACCCCTCTTCTTGAATCTAGGCGCACATACAGAAAAGATTGCACTTGTTCAAGTAAAGGTAGATGAACTTATGTCACATCACACAAACCTAACAGTAACTTATTTGAAATCCGGAAAATTAACACAGGACATTTATAAACATTTATTAAAATTTAATATCTATATTTAATATATAATAATATTAAATAATCCTGTTGTTAGTAAATAAATACATGTTATTTATAATTCAAAATGCCATTTTATGAGTGCAATTTAATCTACTGAATTTAATCATATAAATAGACGATGATAAAACATAATAAAATTATTTAAAAAATGCATTACTCGGCAGGATTTGAACCCTGATCGTTCGGCTGAAAAGTTGCCACGCTACCGTCGCGCCACTCCGATTCTTGTAGCCTGTAGAAAATGTGGCATTATATAGGGAGTAATGAAACTTTAATTGTCAATATCTCGAAAACTATTGAGTATCTGCCCCTATAATGATATATATTCGTGAACAGGAGAACGAGATCTATAAGTGTGCAAAGTTTCAACAGAATCGGTGACCCGGAGGTCGTGGCCTCTCCTTTTAGCCTTAGAGTCAGGCCTCTGGAAGTTGAGAATTCGTTTGCTTGTACGGGCTGGCTTGCGATTCAATAGCGATTGTTAGCGTACCATAAAACTCCAGATGTGGCATAGACCACAGGTAGGTGTGCTGGGCGCTACGTCACCAACGCACTAAAGACCTGAAATGTGGAAAGACTTTTGTTTTTTCAATGATAGTTGCAAAAAATTGTTCTTCTTCAAATATGGATGGTACTATGGTATTGAGTTGTAAAAGGGAGTTAAACAGAGCTGCAATACAGTTCATAAAAAATTAGTAGAATGGTGAAATAAAGAGTAAACTTGAATGTTTTCGAGTAAAATTATTTAAAAATAGTTCTAATATGTTTTAAAGTCATCTAGTAAAAATCCTATGGTGCCGAGGTGGAAAAAAATAATTAATAAATAATAAAAAATTAAAAAATTCATGAAAGAAAAATTTTTTAAATTAATAATAACAGTAGCTAAATATATGAAAAAATTTAAGATAGTGCTGATGACAATAGCTCATTATTAAATTAATATTCAGTATGGTCGCTTTTTAAAACGTCGACATGAAATTTGTATTTTTGTTCGAATTTTTCCGGGTTTATCATTTTTTACAACTAGAGTTTGCAACTATAAAATTGGAAAAAATGAAATACGTATCATTACAATTAATATTATACTTAATTTATATTAATTATAGATTTTGTACACACGATTTACACGTCAGTTACATATTTCATATAAAACAATTAAGCTGTACGTTCTAATCCTGGTAAAAAAAATATTGAGCGTTCGGTTTCAAGACCGTCAAGAGACGGCCCTGGTTTCAAAAGACGGCCGGGGTTCTGATCCAGAAAAAGACGGCCCAGGTTCTTTTCCTTGCTAAAAGACGGCCGGGGTTCTGATCCGAAAAAGACGGCCCAGGTTCTGTGCCATGCTAAGGCTGAGCAGATGTCACTACTATAACGGGAACGCCGAAACCCCGGGCGTGAGCACTCTCATATCCTCTCTGCTAGTCGTTATCCTACAAAGTTGTGGGGACGAGCATGTGGTGGCGCGTGTGTGCGCGCGATTGCGCCTGCGCCGGCAGAGCGATCCCGGCAAGACGCCGGTTGGAAGAGATCGCTCGCTCTCTCGTCCGCCAGCTGCTCTATTGAACAGACGTATTTTCGCGTTGCGAGATTCTCTCGTCCGCCAGCTGCCAAATCAGGCAGACGTATTTATGCGTTGCGAGATTCTCTCGTCCGCCAGCTGCCAAATCAGGCAGACGTATTTATGCGTTGCGAGATTCTCTCGTCCGCCTGCTGCCTTGTAATATAGACGTGTCTGTTGTATTATCGTCTAGCGCATATGCGCCGTATTGTATCGAGATTCGGTGTCTCATGATTGAGCACCCGCGAACATTCGTTCCTCCAACGTTGATCACGCAGTTAACTATATAGCTGTGTTGTTAATTAAATATACGAAGTTATAGTTAACAGTCTACTATTATTCACCTCGCGCGTGGTGTGGAACACGCGTTCGAGGTAACCTCTTCCCGTGCTCGTACACGTGGTTCGGCCATACTGCACGACCACGTGGAGACGGTTAATCTTGGTTCCTTTTCATTCTCCCTGATCGAGGGAGAACCCTCGGTGGCCATCGGCCACCACCAAATTATTTCCACAAAGTGTTGGAATATGGGACATCTGGTGATGTCGAGCCGATACTGGTTTGCGGCTAGCGGCGGATCGCGAGGAGCAGCACTGTAGCGAGCGTGGAGATTCCAACCGATTTTCCCCACTCCCTCACTCTGCGTTTCTTGTCATTGTCTCTGCGCGCTCGAGCACGTCGTATTATGACTTCCATGTGCTCGTGTTTTACGATTGTTCAAATCACTTATTGCTTATATTCTAATATTGTTTAAATCACTTATCCATTGAATAAATATCATTAGTTTATCGTTCACTGTGAATTACTAATCACTTTCAACCTTGCAAGAGCGTGGTATAGACGCGAATTGCGTCTCGTTATTTCGATAGATCTGCAACAGTTTTCAATATAATATAATTTTTGGACGTCGCTTAACGAATGATTTTTGTCGACTAAAGCTACGAACAAGTCCTTAAAGCTGTCCCACTCAGTATAATCACCGGAGAACTTAGGTAACTCAACTTTTGGTAGTTTCATCGGTGGAGTTTCGTTGTGATCGTTACCAGACGGTGAATCCTCGTAGACTCCAGAGGTTGAAGCTCCGGTCATCGAAGCCAAAGCTGACGTCAGGCTGTCCAGGGCTGTGAGGTAGGCTGCTTCCGTGTGGCCGTAGAGGTCATCGCAAAAAAACGGATGCGTATTCCTCTCCTGGTCGGTGGCTGTCGTCTCGATTTGAATGTTGGTTGCTCGAAATGCTGTCCAATATTCTTTCAGCAATACAATTCTATTGTTAATTGCCTGGTGCGTGTGGTTCGCTTTACCCATTTTGTGGAAGTTGGTAAGCGTATTATTAATCAAGCGCGAATTCGCTTGAGCTTCTTTATACAAGGAGTTCATGGTGCTTGTAAAAGTTTATGAGATTTAAACAATTGATTAAAAACCGTTAATTAATTCCGTTTAATATGGAATAGAACACAGAGAGCACGTTTAAGGTCGCACAACAACGAGCAAGAATGTCCTCGTTTGTTTTGAAGTCCTTGAGTTTGAAATGTTCTAACGAACATTCTTGCTAACGCACGTACCGAATTTGCCGATATCATTCGCCACAGAAGTGAAATGAATTCTAAACTTGCTGTGCGTTATAGAGTAAGTTAACGACCGCACTTGCTCGATATCGCTCGCCTCGGAAAGACGAAGAATTCTATAACGTAATTCGGGAATAGTTTACGTGGAAAACCGCACTGTACGGAGACTTCCTTTTAATTTGCACTCCGAACACTATTCGAGCATCGGATCCGGCTCGAACGACCATATGTTTGCGCGAGTAATTAATTATTTTCTCGGCGTTCAACTAGTTCGTTAATTTTTAAACTTGTACAAACTATAAAGGATAGCACAGGCGGTAGCATTGAGACAATGCTCTAGTACTCGTGTTACGCGTGCTCTCTTGAATCCGCATTAGGCGAGACTGGCTAATAATCGGTTGCGCGTAACCGAGCGCCCTTAAATCTAACGGCCGAAATCGGAATGACTGTAACAAAGTACTCTCTCTCCTAGATGGAGCATCGAGTACTTACAAGTTATTTTAGAGGTACGGTGAATACGGAACAGTTAGTAAGCCTCGTAACTTATATATATACTAGGTGTGCAACTAAGTTTCCGGGTTTTTTTCTGTATTATAAAAACTTAAATTTCTAAAAATTTACTTAAAATTATTTATTCGAAATATCGACCATCGCTGGCTACACTTTTCTGCCATCTATCTGGCAACGAATAAATTCCACGACGAAACCCGGGAATTTAGTTGCACACCTAATATATATATATATATATATATATATGTCGGGGCGAGGCGCAGCGACGTAGCCCGATGGCAACGACGTGTAATGCTCGTTGTAAAATTTTCTTATAACATTTGTTTTATTGTTTTACTTCTTTGCGGATTGCGGAAAGAGAGATGCGAGATAGGGTTCCGTGGAAATATGGCCTGGAGCCCTGTTGAACGCGACCACGGGTGGCGGAATAGCGTCTTTGTATTTTTGAAAATAGTTTCTGTATTTTTGTTGTCGTGTACATCTATGTACACGCTCCTGATAGCCTGAGCGAATTTCAGTCGTAACAGGCCATGCGCTGTTTCCAGAGCAATATCAAGAAGCGATCGACTTTGCGTTGTTTCGATGCTCGGGCATTCTTCTCGTAACCTCGTACGGAGTCGCATCGCATTTTTTGGAGTCGGATACGCATCAGAGACATAAAAGCAGGGACATAGATATTCTGAGTGACCCGTGGACTCGTTAACGTGTCTCTCAGTCCTTTGCAAGGTTTTATATTGTTCGGGGTGCGATTGAGTTGTGCTTTCGCGGCGGAATTTGTTTGTGTGGTTGTGAACCGATCGTGTGTACAGAGCAATGAGCGCACCGTTTGAAAATACTTCCGGCCAACCTCCGACATATATATTAGTTGATATAAGCCGAGCGGTAAGATTGTATCGTGTGGGAACGTTCAATTACTAGATTAGGATATTAGGCAATAATTAAGGGTTTATAGATTTCACGATTTGATAACAAGACAAATATATTCTGTGATAAGTTCTGTTACAAATGTTTGTGTCACGAATGAGTTTAAGGATTACAATTTGAGTATGTTTTACCTATGTTGCACGGTTTTGACGCACTGGCAATGCGGGGTCAGAGTTATGTTTGATTCGAAAGGGACTTTAACCCGATCTCACTAGAATTGACTTAGAACGCGTAACGCGATGTGACTCTAACGTGATAGCACGATCGTTGAATCTTGCGGAACCGTTAGTGTACGCTACTAAGATCAACCGAACCGTCGTCTAACATTTCTAAAACTTGACTGAACCGAAGAGGATGAAAGCGAGCGGGTTTATATACCTTGAGAATGAAAGGGGTGCTCTGTTTAAAGTTTAATGTCACGTGGGGTCACACAGATGTTTTTTGTCAGTTCTAAACGAAACCGGGCCCCAATTAGATTTTTCGTTAAAAGGGGCTAATGGAAGGTTATCTGGGCTATTTCCAAATAATTAACTGATGCCAGAAGGGAGTGTTCTCAAGAGTTTCATAAACAGTCGTACTGTTTTAAAAAGGGGTCTGTTGGGACGTCTCTCGTTCTGGGAAAAGAGATTAGAGTTCTGTAAACGAAACATCTGGATGGAGACATCTCCATACGTAACAATCTAGTAAAAATCCTATGGTGCTGAGGTGGAAAAAATTTTTTAAATTAATAATAACAGTAGCTAAATATATGAAAAAATTTAAGATAGTGCTGATGACAATAGCTCATTATTAAATTAATATTCAATGTGGTTGCTTTTAAACGTCGACATAAAATTTGTATTTGTTCGAACTTTTCCGGGTTTAACATTTTTTACAACTAGAATTTGCAACTACAAAATTGGAAAAAAATAAAATACGTATCATTACAATTAATATTATACTTAATTTATATTAATTAGAGATTTTGTACACACGATTTACATGTCAGTTACATATTTCATATAAAACAATTAAGCTGTACGTTCTAATCCTGGTTAAAAAAATAATGAGCGTTCGGTTTCAAGACCGTCAAGAGACGGCCCTGGTTTTTGCTAAAAGACGGCCGGGGTTCTGATCTAGAAAAGACGGCCCAGGTTCTGTGCCATGCTAAAAACGGCGAGGTCCAAAAAGTGGGAACGCCAAAAACCCGAGAGGGTGAGCACTCTCCCTTCCTCTCTGATCGTAGGAAATACTCGGAGAGACAGGTCAAAATAACTCTCCACGCCAGACATTTGGCGAACGAAAATACAAATACATTGTCGCGTTCCGTGAGCTTCAAATAAAGTCAGAACAGACCAAGTATTTTTATTTGAAATGTATTTAAATACATTTTTATCCAATTGATGCCCATCTCTGATACAAACATCGTCGATGCTTGCATCGAAAGCGTTCGAGCTGGTTCGAGCGGTTTCCTCTCATCCTTTCGGATCTGTCGAAATTAGGAGGCTTATTCTTCCTTAATTTAAAATATGGTATTTTCAATTGTAAATAATTGTATTAAACGATCATTTGAATATTCGTTGACTTGTTTAACCCTTTGCACTCCGAGCCATCGATTCTAGGTTCATAATGTCCCCTGAGACGGGATATCGGAGTGCAAAGGGTTAAAAATCTTCGGTAATTATTTACTTTAGGGGCTTCCTCACCGATTTTGATGACCTTGAAATGTATTGTCAAGGTAATGATTCTGAACAACTTTTTCCTATACATGTTACCGCCGCTCAGCTTTAGTTTACGAGATATTTGCAAAAATGTTACAACATTCCAAAAAGTGATCGGAGTAGGTGTGGGTTAGATCGATTGTGATGACCTTGAAATATGTTGTCAAGGCCATCATTTTGAACAACTTTTTCCTATACGTGTTACCACCGCTCAGCTTTAGTTTCCGAGATAATCGCAAAGAAGTGTCAACATCTCGAAAAGTGATCGGAGTAGGTGTGGGTTAGATTTTAAATTATGGCCACAACTTAAAACGACTTCAATTAGTTGAGACCCACTGTCTTGTCTGTTCTGAGTATTAAGCATGAAACTATACGAATTCTTGGATATCTGCAACAATCAAGAAAAGTTGATAGATTTTTTAGTTAACAGTAAAGTGATCCATGGCACGACGAATTGTATCAAGTGCAACGAAAATATACTACTTGATCGCGAAAACTTAATTTTTCGATGCCATAATACTAGTTACATTAGAAATCGAAACAAAAGACATATAAAAACACAATGTAATTTCAAAATTAGTAAAAAAAAAGGTGTTATAAAATATACACCACTTCAAATAGAAATCTGTTAAGAAATCTGTTAATTCTACCCCTAACCCTAACCCACACCTACTCCGATCACTTTTCGAGATGTTAAAACATTTTTGCAAATATCTCGTAAACTAAAGGCGAGCGGCGGTAGCATGTATAGGAAAAAGTTGCTCAGAATGATGACCTTGACAACATATTTCAAGGTCATCACAATCGATCTAACCCACACATACTCCGATCACTTTTTGAAATGTTGAAACATTTTTGCAAATATCTCGTAAACTAAAGGCGAGCGGCGGTAACATGTATAGGAAAAAGTTGTTCAGAATCATGACCTTGACAACATATTTCAAGGCCATCAAAATCGGTGAGGAAGCCCCTAAAGTAAATAATTACCAAATCTTCTTAATTTTTTAAACTTTCTATACGAATATAACATTGTTAAATATGTAGCGGCCATCGGCACGTACAAACATTAACATTTGGCGTGCAAATGGTCGAGCGAGTTTATGGAACGCGTGGCCCTACAGCTGTTTTTGAGAAAGCCGTTAGACGTTTTTAGCAAGCTTTGTTATGGCACGTCTTTGCCATTAGATTTTTACCTTCGGCCTCAACAGCTCGTGCGGGTACCATAAACCTCGGGTTTTCCGAAGGGACCCGAAAGCTAGGCAGGCAAATGCCAGCCGGCCACCGCATGTGCCGCGGGCCCGTAGGAAATCCCGCTGCATCACCAACTTTACGACACCGCCCCTGCGATTAGGGAAAGTCCCCAAAAATTCGCCTGGTTGGCCAGAACGGCGAATTCAGCCTCGGCCAATCAGGACCTTTTGGCGGACCATTAAAAGGCCCCGATAATTAGACAGCGTCGTCAGAAGTCGGCAGTCTTAATTCAGATCGAGAGTCGCTAGGTAGAGTTACAATTAGACGCGAACGGTTGTAAGTGAGAGACTAGCAAAAAGAGAAATAAATACGCTGAAAACCCATAACTTGTACTTCCATTCCGAAAACGAACACGCGACGTACCAGACACTTAAAATATTTTTAAATTTTTTATTTGTGGATTTTTAATACATCACGCGAACCTGATTATATGTGTACGTCCTATGTAAATGTACAGAAGAAAAGTATAGGTTTACAAATTATGTTTTCTATATATTGTTAACAAATGTTAACATATCAATATAATTGATTTGAATTTTACTACGAAGAGTATTATCTTCCGACGTGGAAATGAAAGTTATAAACAATCACGGCATGATAATTGTATCAATGTAGACAGCAAACATAAAAAAACCTGACCACAAAGATTTAAAAAATAAGAATTATTATAAAAAAAAACTAAAATCCCGACTGCGAAGAGAACTAAAAAGATAAGAAACAAAAAACTAATTTATTGAATAAAAGATTGGTAATAAATAAAATAAAAAATAAAAAATAATAAATAAATAAATATAGAGTAAAAAAGAGTAATAAATAATTGCAAAAATAGAGAAATAGAGTAATAAAGAAAATAGAGTAAATAGAGTAATAAATATAGAGTATAAATTATTAATAATTCTTTTCGCAGTCTTTTATTTCGCAGTATTTTTCGCATATTTTTTATTTTAGTCTTTAGCAAATGTCGCGGTCAGGTTTTTTTATTTGTTTCGTTTGAAACGAGCGTAAATCGCCTCATCTGGACACAGAGTTGTGCATTATTTTGATAAAAAAATTATTTAAATAACGATTCGAATAAAAGATACTTTATCTTTATTCGTTAATCTTAGGTTCGAATAAAAAAAAATATCTTTATTCGAAGTCGATTTAATCGAAACTCGAGAGCCGTCGCGGCCACAACATTGTCGGCTATATCGGTGTGAGACTAAAACACCACACTAGCCAATTACAAAACTTCTTTATTTCTCATTATTTTCTTATGAAACTTTTATCAACATATTCGTGACATTGTTCTGATTAAAATGATACCAAATATTATATAATTCCGATGATATTTATTTGTGTAACAAGCGATAAAAGTTACGAACACAGAGAAGGACAGCGTATGGGAAAGAAAGAGCCGCAGAGAGTCGCGGCCGCCGGCACAGATCAAAGCTCGCGTGAGCGCAGGCCTTTAAATGAAAAATTTAACTTCTTTATTATTAATTATTTTCTTATGAGACTTTCACGAATATATTTGTGGCATTATTTTGATTAAAATGATACCAAATGCGATATAATTCGGATCACATTTACACTAATTTTCGGTTAATGTAATTGTCATGGGAAGCAACGTTTATCGTTCATTACAGAAGTAAATATCATCGGAATTGTATCATATTTGGTATCATTTTAATCAGAACAATGCCACGAATATATTGGTAAAAGTCTCATAAAAAAATAATGAGAAATAAAGAAGTTTTATAATTGGATTAGTAGTGGAATTCTGGTCTCACACCGATATAGCCGACAATGTTGTGGCTGCGACGGCTCTCGAGTTTCGGCCACTCACCGCTGCATACACGTCGCGGCGTGCAGGTATACGCTGCATTCATGTTTTAGTACCGATAGTTTTTCGTGAATATCTCGAAAACTATATATTTGCGCCAAAAATGACAAGAACATTTCGAATTCAGCATGTTGAAACGAATAGAATAACGTATATCACGTGTCGGAACGAGGAGTGGAGGGGAGGTCCAAAATTCGGCCAAATATAACGGCATTTTCATTTAGTGGTCGAGTCATTGAGAGAGTGTCAGAAGTTTTGTGACTTTTGTTATACAGGAGCGGCGAGAGATCCGTGGTAAGTGGTAAACGGCAAGAGCGGTGAAACAATTGACGACAAAGCAGCAAAAATAAATAAAACACATTACATAAATATGAAATTGGCCATACGTATTGCGGGCGACGATGAGCGGCAACAACTGCCGGTCGCCGCTCTCTGTATAGCTTAACGAAGGCCAAAATCGTAGACCGCGCGGCGGAATTAAAAAAAAAAAAAATATATATATATATACAGGGTGGAGCATTTTCAACAGGTCACCTGAATAAGTCGCTTGTTTTTGAAGATAGGAGAAAATGCATTAGACTAAACTTACTTGGTATCGGGCTGCTCATAATCTGGTATTACCAATTTTTCTGTAGGTGGAGGCGTCAAGGTGATATGAAGGTCAACTCTGTTTTTTTAAACGGAACAGTATAGTTTTTGCTTATATTCTGATAGTGTTTCAAGACGAATACAATGACCTATTATGAAGGTCATTCAAGGTCACTCAAGGTCAAATGAAAGAGAAAACTGATTATCTCAAACCACACTTCGAATACATGTATACTTTGATACTGCTACTACAGGTGTTCAAAATGGCGACCTTGAACATGGATACATAGTCTAAATCGTTGCAATACTGATGGCAGAAGTGTACCTCGAAAAACCAACTACCAAACTCGACATGCAAGAACGTATAAGAAGAGCTTGCTCTGTAATAGATACAAATGAAATTTGCCAGGCAGTGTCATCAGTATTGCAACGATTTAGATTATAATATATAATTATATTATATGACACTGCCTGGCAAATTTCATTTGTATCTATTACAGAGCAAGCTCTTCTTATACGTTCTTGCATGTCGAGTTTGGTAGTTGGTTTTAAAAAAAATTTTATAAAAAATCGTGAAGCAACCATTTTGTAAATGATTAGCAAATAAAGTATTCGCATTCATTTTTTACACAAAACATTACATATCGTTAGACGTCTTATAGTTTAGACGCTAGGAATATGTATCCCGTGTGCAGACCTGGGCACTTCTGAAATATCATTATTTACAATGCCTGTGCTCTCTTTTGGGTTGACATTACTTGAAATAGTATTTAAAATAACATCTAAACTTGTTCTTCACGATCATATCAACTAACTGGAATATCAGGTTTGAGTACAGTTTATACTGACAACCTTTGTTGCATACTATTTTGAGTATAACTTCTTTTGACAAAATAAAATAATTTCTTTTTACGAAATAGACATATCGTAAAAATGAAATTATTTGAAATTGCTTTTAATACAAATAAATCAATATTATTACTTTCAAATAACGCTATTGAAAATAACGATGCGAAATAAATTATTTCAAATAGTTATTTCTTATTTTCATTTCAAATAAGATTTGCCCAGGCTTGACCGCGTGTGCCGCAGACCTGGGTGTCAAAAAATTTTTCCAATTATATGCATCATTTATTATTTTACGAAATGAATTATTTGTTATTTGCTAGAATGTTTATTTTCTCTTTGATTTTAATAGAAATAACTAGTTTCCTGAGGTGTAGCATCAAATGTTAGTATTTACGGATTTATAATGCATGACTACGCCATAATCTATGCTTACTACTTTTATAGAGAAGAAACAAATACGCTTCTTTGTACCGAATCAGTCTTGTGGTTTTTTCGTTGATTTTGAACGTTTCTATTAATGAAACATACAGAGGAAATGGTTTAAACTTGAATTCGCTGTTATTCGTGAATGTACTTATTTTTCGTTATCGGAAACTGACTGACAAACTGAAGAAGAATATTGTCAATTACTATTTAAAACAAAATGTAATTGTGATTATTGTTGTAACTGTTTACAATTATCTAGTGTAAGTGATGCCACCAAAAACGTGATTGCCGATGAAGTTTTGTATATGCTTCAGAACTATACATTCATGAAAACAGCACTTGTAAAATGCAATACTCCTTTACCGTCATGAGTTAAGAGATTGTTTTCATTTGCAACTCTAACTGCAGCCCCAACATTCGATCACGAACAGACCAAATGTACGAGGAACTAGTCCTGTTAAAAGCTTAAACAAGTTTCTGCCGCGATAACACAAACTAATGTTTTTGATTTTCAACTATTTTTTTCTTTTCGAGTCATTTGTGTATTTTGATTTCATTGACATTTATTTTGAATGTTATATTCAAGATAAAGTTTGAATAAAAAAATTAATTTTACATTTTCAAATAATCAGTTCTTCAATTTATTATTTTTCAGTTATTTGCATAGCTTCCAATTTCTTTAATTGACCAAATAAGGTACGTATCATCAATTGAAATACATTATTTGCCAAATACTGAAGAGCATTATTTCATGAATTTGTTTACAAATTGTTTTTTGAAATTCATTTCGCCCTGATTTCGTGTGCCCCGTCCAACTTGTTCCATTTCGAGGACCGTCCTCCCTATCATAGTCAAACTTCTTCCCACCAATATGTACAGCCATAGAGTTAGTTCTGTGCAGAGTTGTGTTGAATTACATTTGAATTACTTCAAGAATTATACTTACAAAATAATTTACTTGCATTATATTCAATTATTTCAAAGTTTGAATTTCAGTCGTTCTATTCAATTGAATTCCAGTGTAATTTGCAATTCTGGTCTCTCATTCGATTAAATTACAATGTAATTCGTTTTTACAATTGTAATGCAATTGCAAATTATAATGTAATTATGAATTATGTATAAGAAGAATAAGAGGAGGAAAAAACGAGATTGGGAGGTAATTGACTGATGAAAAGAAACTATGTAAACGTTTGAAAATGAAAAAGATTAGTATCAGTGATGAATATAGTATTTTTCATAAATTTATATTATGTAAACAAAAATAAATTTGTTTATTACTTTCGTTTCAGAAAATAAATATAAAATGTAGAAAGAAAGTGCATAGGCACCTTCTTTATCTAACTTACAATATTTATGGCAGTCATTTAACACGATTCATAGGACAAAATTGGTACAGAAAAAAGTAACAATATTTAGTAGGAAAGACATAAAAAAAAAACTTTCTTCAAGTGGTACTCATCACCTATGCGGTCATATTCATTGACAACAAAAATCAATAAACTAAAAAATTTCAAAATATCTCAATCATTACCGCTGATTCGTTGTAGCTACTGTCAGGCAAATCATCCTGGCAATCCGAATCGACGTTACCAAATTCTTCTGCCACATCAACTGTAATTTTTATGCCCTTTTCATTCACTACAAATTCTTTGAAGTCCTTCAATCAATTGCTGCCGTTACCTGTTACTGTCGCTGTAATGTTTTTAGTGACAATATTGAAATTTTAGTTTATTTCAATCTCGGAACCCCCGGCAAGCCAGAGTAACTGATTGCCTCACCAAAAAATCATTGATCTAATAACACGTTACACCTAGAAAACTCCCCTTTTTCATGGAACATATGTCTGCCGTAGTGCAAACAGTCATTTTTCATGATATTTTGAGATATTTTTCACAGTAAGCCAGTAATGTACACATTGAGTAATTGCATTATATGTATTGAATTGCATTATGTATTTATTATCTTTTTTTCCTCTTTTTCTTTCGTTTAATTTTAGTTTTCATTTTAGTTTAAGCTGAATGTATAGAATAAGTAGATATAAGCGGTCGTTATAAGAATTAGGAAATAAGATAGCTTCAAGTCAGAAATGATGTTAAGATAAGAGCGGCGTGAGGAGAGAAGGCAGAAAAAGGAGCCTTTGTGTTTTAAGAATTGTAAACCTGAGGGAAACAATAAAGTGTCTATCTACAATCATGATTCGCGTAATTAGCAATTAACCAGTTAACTGTGGTGCTCAATTTCAGAAATCCCCCACGGCGCGAAATTAAAATCATACAATGCGGAATATACACGAAAAAAAAAAATAAAAAAAAAGGTTCAAAGAGGGGGCAGGGCAAGGGTTCAAAAATTACATTTTTATTCGATAAGAAATTAACAATTCATTAACGTTAACGGCACCGCAATAGAGTTTTGGATTGACGTGTATACACGTCAAACACACTTAACTGGTTAAATTAAGTGAAAGGTTCGAATTACAATGTAATTCAAATGTTGGGTAATTCAATTACAGTTAGTACAACTATGGATGGGCGGCAGTAACGGCACGGAAACAGGGACGAAATTCTCCAGTTACCCGTCGTGGTGGGAGCTTTCCAATACCTGATCGAAGATTTGTCGACGGGAAACAAATGAGAGCTAAGGGAGGGGAGTGGCCCAACCGTCCGACTGCCTGCCTCACCGAACAAACGAAACTGGCGGATCATTCTGCCGTTGTAAGATGTTCGAGTGCAATGTCGCGTAGTTTTTCGTGTTTGAGTCGAGGGGCCGGAGTGTCGAAGTGCTGAAGTGCCGAAGTAAAGAGTCCAGAGTATCCTGTCGGATTCCCCGAAGATCTGGTGGAAAGTGTCTTAATTATGGTAAGTCATACAATTTCGATTTTTTTACCTTTATTAGTTCTCCGAGAGATTGATTTCTTCAGTGTTGCAAACAGAGTTTTACGAATTTTTCCCGACAAAAAACTGGATTGATTGCATTTTATTGACTACCAAATTGTCCGCTTTTACCGAATACGTAATGAAATGCGAATTATTCAGATTGATTTTGTTACTGAAATTCATTGTAGTCCGTTGTCTGTTAGCCATATTAGCAATTTCATTGTATTACTTTGCATCTCTCATTTGTGTACGCGTACTATACGAACGTCTACGTACAATGTTGTTTTGTAAAAGCGTTCATTTTAATATGTTTGGCACTGCGTGTGCCTACCACGCGACCACGTTCGACGAAACTTCTGCCTTTTACTGCGCATAAGATTTCACCATTTCCACAAGTTCCATTTATTTCATTATTAAAATATTTAAAGCCAAATTATGACATACTTTTCTTAGTTTAAGGAATATTGTAGAATCTATCCCGAAGGAAAATTAATAATATTTTGCATGCGTACTCTGTATGATTATTAGTGCCGATAGTATACTTATGTGGAATGTCCAGGTGTGCGAGAACCTGAAATTGTCGAGACAAAATTCTTTTTTTTTCGGGAACCCGAATTACGTTGCGGGAATAGCTTTGACCGCTACTAACACGGAGACTGCAAACACTTGTCGTCACCGGTTTAGTTGAGATTTTGCAGATTTATAGATTTAGTTCTCCTAATTACGAAAATACCCAATTACAATGGCAGAAATTTAACAGTTTTGGAGATATTTGTAATTAAAGTTTCAACGTAACCGTAAAATTCCAATTTACATTCTGTCCTACGAGAGAACGGTATCGTTTCGCGCAGCTTGACTCGTCGCTTTAAAAAATATAAGCTAAATATTCAGATGATATAAACTAGATATTTAAAAAATATAAACTAAATATTCAGAGAATATAAACGAGATATTTAAAAAATATAAAGTAAATATTAAAAAAATTTGAATCCAATATTTGAAAAATATAAATTTAATTAAATAACATTCAATAAAATTTTCAAATTTAAGAACAAGTTATAACAAAAATTAGAAAATATGAATATGCATTACTTTCTGTGCACTGCTTGAGAGAATATTGCACTTTGTCTTCGAAAGGACCTTAATTACATTTAAGAAATTTTTATGCAGTTGGCGGGATTCGAAACTCGGGACTTACCGTTTACTTGACGATGTGCTTCCTCACTGAGCCATGCGTACCTACATTGTTAGATTCATTACTTTTTAGACTTATAAAACCTCAAATCGTATCAAATCAAATAACTATTAGAAGAGATAAACTTATGTTAAAAAAATTGTTTAGATAAAAGTCAAACTACTTTCTTTTTAATGAAGCATATTATTAATAGTATAGTAACGACAAACAGATATATATATATTCTTAAGTATTTCCATCGTAGGTAAGCGTCGAAACACATACAGTCTGTTTCACGCAAGAATAGACTCGTTTCGCGCAGCTCGACTGATCTCGGAAGGCGCTGCGAACCTCTCAACTCCCACTCCATCACCTGGTCCATTCCCCCTCCACACTGTCTCGACGCGAGTCTTCATGTACACGGTGTACCGGAATGAAACGGGTTAGCATGGAATTAAATGAATAGGAAATCAGAATAGGAAATCGTAACTATTTACATTTATTAATATTTACAAAAAATGTACAAATGACAATTGACTATTTAAAACTTTTTTTTTTTTTTTTTTGTACGAGAGGAAAATGCATTTATGCACACCAGCAGTTGTTCGGCTGGTAGTGTGGGACTCAACGCGAATACGCAATACCCACTAAAAACGTCTCCTCTTAAAACTATCTACAAACTATTTACGAACTATTTAAAACTATTTACAAACTACTTAAAACTATTTACAAACTATTTTACAATTTACAATATAAATAACACTAACACTAACACCAAAAACACTAACACTATAACACTATTAACACTAACACTATTAACAACACTATTAACACTGAAAACACTAAAATCTAATGTCCCTAATGCCCTAAAGTGCAAAGTCTTGCTCATTGTCCGAGACGGAATGTGGACCGTCAGACGCGGATATCCAGTCTTCGTTTTCATCGAAGACTGAATCAATTGTCCGATCCACTTGTTTAAACCTTTCTTCTTCTTTTTTCACATGATCAATATAATTTTTCCAGTTTGAAGGGGACACGTTCTCCAGGGCTTGATCTACAAGTCGCCGGACATCCGCCAACTGGAATGTCGTATTACGCGACTTTACGAATTGTTTAATTTGAACCCACGCTAGCTCAATGGGGTTCAGCTCGCAGTGGTAAGGGGGAAGGCGCAATACTAATTTCCCGTGAATTTTTGCAAATTCGTCAATCACGTAAGTTTTGCCATGCTGCTTATACTTGACGGCAATTTCTAACAATTGCGTCTTTACCAAATTATCCGCATCAAAACTTTCCCCCTTACCCTGCAGCCACTCCACAATCTTGGATTTCTTCCAAGTCTGTGTTGGATAACGCTCCTTTACGACGCTGTGATAAGGAGCGTTATCCAAGACGATTACTGCCCCATTTCGCAGCGTGGGTAAAATTTCCCGGAACCATTCAAAGAACGTGTCCCCGTTCATTTCCTGGTGATAATCGCCGGTGGTTTTCCTCGACTCGAAGCACAGCAGGCCCCCAGGTAAAAATCCGTCTTCTGATCCGATGTGGCCGATGATGAGCCGCTTTCCTTTGTTGGCGGCGGCAGGTATCCCGGTCGTTAGTTCCCTTTCTTCGGCGTTCCTCGGGCTCCTAAGACCTGCGGCGGCAGGTATCCCGGTCGTTAGTTCCCGTTCTTCGGCTTTCCTAAAATGGGATACAAAGTCCCCGGTGTTATACCAGGTTTCATCCAGGTAATAAATGGGTCTTCCTTCCTCGCGCAGTTCTTTGATTTTTGAAATGTAATTTTGTCGCCAGTTGACAATATGCGCTTTATCTATTAAGGCGCTGTTCCTCTTCCTTTGCATAAATCGGAATTCCATTCTCTTCAGCAGGCGATATAAACTTGTTCGGCTGAACGACGGGAGTTCTTCGTCGTCATTAACCGCCTGCAAAATTTTGTCCAAATTTGGCAGCTTGCGCCGCATCCAAAAGTCGTGGACCTTCTTCCTTATTGCCACAATTTCCGCATCCGAGGTCTTCTCTAAAATGTTGAAACACCGCCTCTTCATATTTGGCGACATAACAATCCCTGTACTCCTGTACTCCTGTATTGTACGTTTAATACTGCATTTTCCAATCCCCGTCTTCTCCGACAGGGATTGAATCATCGCCGCGTAGGTGATGCCGGCGTTTTCTTGTCTCACCTCCTTGTATAGATTAACGATGATTTCCTTCTGCCCAGCTAAAACGTACTAAAAACAGAAAAAAAATTGAAATAAAGATTTTTAATTCATTAAAGAACAGCTAAAGAAACGTCTTATTTACATTGTCATGCATTGCAACAATGTAACAGCCCAAATATATAATCGAAATGCATTATTAATATGTACAATGCGTACGTACCTTTCCTCTTGGATTCCGCTTCGGTGGAGATACATTTGATGGCTCTCCTTGTTCCATTTTTTTTTTTAAATAAACACTTCGTTTAAAGAGAATCGCGGAAAAATGACTGAGACAACTGTAGTATACCGTGCGTGGTATATAGAACACCAGGTATAACGCAAGTGAGGCAGTTTGCAGCGCTGCACGCGTAGCGTCGCTTCAGTGCCACTTCGCGCATGCGTTGTGCATTGGGAGTTCTACCAATCAGGGCGAACCTGCGCAGCGAACGACGCAAACTGGTCGTATGCGAGGTCTATTCTTGCGTGGAATAGACTTTAGAATATATTTGCTAAAGAAACAAAAACATTTTATTGTGAAAAAATATATTTTCATAATATATTATAAAAATATAAAAAAATAATACAGCATAATATAATGAGTAGTGAAAACAATGAAATAATATAGCATAGTATAAAAATAATATAATATAAAAGTGTATTTGTTATATATCTCTAAACGTACCGGCATTTTTTTATACCTAATCTTACCATAGGAGGTCATTCGACCCCTTTATGAAATAAATGTTGATTTTTCGTAAAAAATTCTCTATTTATTAAAGGAAATAGTTTGCAACATCATTTCTGACTTCTTATAAAATTAAACACACATTTTTACACACTTATTTGTCGAATTCTTTCCAACTCTCTCACTGACCGTGCTTACATATTCAGGGTTGCAGTGAAACACAAGTCCAATTGAATGTAACTGAAATTGTCAAAATATAACTAAAACTGATCTTTGCTCTACGACTCTCAGTATACGACGACTGCATTTCTATTTCGTTTAGCTACAGAAAACTCATTGGAGGGAGTGTTGCTTGTGTATCTCCGATAAGAGTCCGTTCTGTTTATGCGTTAGATCTTTTGGGTCGTCCTAGTGCTTATGCCAAAACCAAACACACGTATCAGGTTCCGACAAATGAAAGAGTCAATTGAGAAGCGTATCTAAATTTAGAACTAAGGATACAGTTGGAAAATTGCTGAAAAATACTAAACTTCGTATGGGGTCAAATGACCCCCCGTGGTACGTAAGGTAGGTAAAGGATTTTTGTCGGTAAAAAATAAGCTACGAGAAAAACAGAAAGCGAGAAATTGAATAATCGGATGATATACGAATTTAAAGAAAGTTATCTGACCGACAGAAATAACGGCACTACGATTTTATTATTCTGGATTTATGTGAATACAAACCTGTGAATTAAATTTTTCAGAACTTTCTGCTATTGTGGTATCAAAATTCGTTACTTCTTCGACAGATTTCAGTGGCAATTGGTCTCAGAAAGACCTCTCCTCGCCATGACACAAGATATTTTGAAACGTATTATTTGCATTAACTGCTATGTTCTTTAATAGGCTTTCAATACCTTCTAATTTATTGAAAATTTGTTTGATTTCGTACTTTAATTCTATATATTGGCGATTTAATAGCGTCAACTGTCCTTCAGTGAACGACGTTGTATCATTCATAGTTTTATCTGTACAATTGCATAAAATATAATATTCGTATCGTTACGTTTATTATTTAACATATATGTATAGTATATTTACCATTATATATTTCATTGTTTATGATACTTTTATGTTTACAATAAGATTTAACATATGCATCATTTTTTCTACTTGGTGCTACTGTTTGCGATTGCTGAATTTCATCGCTTTCAGAATCGGAATCGGAACTGTCCAGAATCACACAGTTCGCTTTTTCATTACACTTCTTTTTTGTGAGATTTATGTGGCCACACAAACAACACTGTGATTATCAGTTAATATTAAATAACAGTTTATTAATATACCAAGCCACGAAGGCATTACACGAGTTTTCACAACCGATCAACAACAACAAAAGACAAGCTTGAATATTCGCTTGTCTTCGCGCCAACGTTCGCGCACCCGGCGACCGACTCGCGCCGAAGATTCCACGGAAGACGCGCAGTTGCACGGTGTTTTCCATACCAACACTCCCCCTCAACTGCATGTCTTACAATCCGATTTAATTTAAATTAAATTTAACAGTCGAACGCATGTTTCGTGCTTTATCCTGCCCAATGATTTTGTAAGAACGTCCGCGGTCATTTCGCTCGTACGCAAGTGTTTTACGATTATTTCCCCTCGTTCTTGCGCTTCCCGGGAAAAATGATATCTTATATCTATGTGTTTGCTTCGACCATGGTACACGCTATTTCTACTTAACTCTACCGCACTTAAATTATCGCAGTAAACTGTAGTTGCATTGCTTAACGGTGAATAAATTTTTAAATGTTTTAACAAATTTCTCGCATATATGTAGGAGGCTGATGTGTGTGTGTATATATGTATGTGTATATGTATGTGTGTGCGCGCATACGAGAGCGTTGACGGTTTTTCGAGCGTTGTGAAGAACAACAAACGGTAGCGAACGCGAGAACGAGCGGCGAACTTTAGACTATTTACGGTAACGACGAAATTGTTTATTGAAATCGAGAATGTTCGTTGGGGATCGATATAAAAGGACGCGTCGGTGCCGAAAGACGATTTTGCAAAAGAACCTTGTTACGATACGATCCGTTTAACGATTTTGTTTATTTCTCGACGTGCGAACTATTTATGTGATTCTCTGTAATTGACATCGTGCATATTTCTATTAAAAGTGGTTATTTAAAATACTGCTCTTACAATTGGGGGCTCGTCCGATTTTTAGACAACGATCAGAAAGTGCGCGGTAGATATTGACGGTACGCGAGACAGGTAATTAAACGCGGAATACGTAATTTACGGTATAAAACGAAATGGCGGAGAAAAATCTCTTGAATTTCACCACGGCACGTTTGAGAGAAATCCTACGAGAAGGAAATCTCTCTACGAGCGGAACGAAAAACGAGCTAGTCGCGAGACTGCTCGAAAACGGCAGTGTGGAGGAAGACCTTTGCTTCGGAGACGGGGATTTGGATGCTGATAATTCCAAAATCGAGCAGACTCCTGCCATCTTAGACCAGGCTACGGAGATGGAAATGATGAGGCGCCGGATCGAACTGCTGGAGAAGGAGAAGGAACTGGCCATCCGAGATGCGGAGCTGACCAGACGGGAGCTGGAGGTAGCACGTCTAACACCAGGCTATTACAGACAGCAGCCAACAAGGACAGAGGTCACAGGTACGGCAGCTGAACCTCTCCGAATGAGCGTCACGGCCATTGCGGATCTTCTGAATCATTTCGATGGTTCGGGAGGCGCCTTTGAAACTTGGGCGAAGCAGTTTCGACTCCTACGCGACGGCTACGAACTGCGAGACGACGCGTGTCACATCCTCATCGTGTCGAGGCTCCGGGGAAAGGCGTTGGACTGGTACCATTCTCGACCCGAGCACATGGCGATGCAGACAGAGACCCTGCTGGAATGCATGAAGGCCATGTTCTATTGTCGGCCGAACAAGCTGATGGAGAGGCGACGCTTCGAGGAGAGAACGTGGCACCGAGGAGAAACCTTCGCCGATTATCTTCATCAGAAGGTAATCCTGGCGAATCGTATCACCATAGACGGGGAAGAATTCATCGACTGCGTCATCGACGGGATACCGGACCCTAACCTCCAGAACCAGGCACGCATCCAGAGGTTCAAAACGAACGCCGATCTACTGGATGCCTTCGGGAAGATCGAGCTCGGACCGAAGAAAACCATCACGACCTTCAAGGGAGGAGAGCCAGCATCGAGGCCCAGAGGCGACATCGCGACAAATGCAGCGACGGCAACGAGGAGGTGCACCAACTGCGGCGACCGAGGACACCCCACACTGAAATGCCCCGCACAGGACAAAGGTCGTAAGTGCTTTTATTGTAATGAATTTGGTCATATTTCGCGCGATTGTCCGATGAAAAAACAGAGCGCAAAGAACGTCCTCGCTGTCGCGGAATCGGCGGAAACGAAATATCGGAAAGATGTTCGCGTAAACGGGTGCGCCGCGGTAGCCGTCCTTGATACGGGTAGCGACGTATCACTTATTCGCGAAAACGTATACCTCGACATCGGAGCTCCTCCGCTAACGAACGAAGAAATGCGTCTCCGTGGAATAGGCTCCGAAGAATATCGAACTCTCGAGAAGTTCAACGCGGAGGCCGTAATCGACGGTGAAATACGCGAAGCAACGCTGCACGTCGTGGAAAACGCGGTTTTAAAATACGCGGTACTACTAGGATACGATTTTATAAACGCAGGGGAATGGTCGGTAAAAGACGGTGCAATGGTGTTAACGAAGCAACCTAACGCGCAAAGCATCGGATCCGAAATTTTATGTGTGGGCCACGTACACGAGCGCGACGCGATCGACCTCTCCCATATCAAAGACACAAAAATACGAACCGAAATAGAGACGGCCGTTCACGAATACAAGCCCAACGGGAGCCGCGATGTCGGGGTAACGATGAAAATCATCGTCAAAGACGACGTACCAGTATACCAGCGACCGAGAAGACTATCCCCCTCCGAAAGAGAAGGGGTTAACCGGCAGATTAACGAATGGATACGCGACGGCATTGTGCAACCCTCTCTCTCGGAGTACGCGAGTCCGATTGTCCTAGTAAAGAAGAAAGACGGCTCCGCCCGCCTATGCGTCGATTATAGGCAACTGAACGCGAAAGTTGTCCGAGACCGATACCCCCTTCCACTAATTGAGGACCAATTAGATTTTTTACGCGATGCCGTCATCTACAGCACGCTAGACTTGCGAAACGCCTTTTTCCACGTTGCAGTCGAACCAGGAAGTCGGAAGTATACGTCTTTCATAGTACCCGATGGACAATATGAATTTTTAAAGGTACCATTCGGACTATGTAATTCGTCCGCGGTCTTCCAAAGATTCGTGAACGTCGCGTTCAAGGACCTCATTGCGGAGAAGGTTGTCTTGTCTTACATCGACGATTTAGTGGTGCCCGCGACGGATTACGAAAACGCCACGCGACGATTAAAAGCCGTCCTGAAACGAGCGTCGGAATGCGGGTTAGTTATAAATTGGTCGAAATGCGAACTTTTGAAGACACGGGTGGAGTACCTCGGGCACATAGTGGAAGGAGGGACAGTGCGACCCTCGGAGAATAAAACGAAAGCGGTAGCTCGTTTCCCAACCCCGACGACCTGTAAGCAGCTGCAGAGCTTTCTTGGACTATCTGGATATTTCCGGAAATTTATCCAAGAATATTCCGCGATCGCACGTCCACTAACGCGATTATTAAAAGCAAACGTACCCTTCCGTTTCGGAGCGGAAGAGCAAAACGCGTTCCAGTCGCTTAAGGAAGCTCTGCTCAAAAAGCCAGTTCTGCGAATTTACTGGCCCGAGCGGGAAACGGAGTTGCATACTGACGCGTCTATGCACGGCTACGGGGCGATACTTCTGCAGCGCGATAGCGAGGACGGTGCGTTTCACCCCGTGTATTACGCGAGTGGAATGACAACGGCGGCAGAAAAACGATACCCGAGCTACGAGCTTGAGGTATTAGCGATAGTACGAGCCCTAAGAAAATTTAGAGTCTACTTGCTGGGCATTCCATTCAAAATAGTAACAGATTGTCGGGCATTCGCGTTGACCATGCGAAAGAAAGACTTATGCGTTCGAGTGGCCCGCTGGGCGCTTCTGCTCGAAGAATTCGAATATGCGATCGAGCACCGACCCGGAAGCGCGATGAAACACGTCGACGCGCTCAGCCGCAACCCCACGTCCACCTGTCTTGCGATCGAAAGCGAGGACAGCGTCACGGCTCGTATTCGCAAAGCCCAAGAAAGCGACGACGGCGTGCGAAAAATTGTAAAAAGCTTTAACGAACGTGGGATGGACGGTTACGTAGTGAAACGGGGGCTCTTACTACGCGAGATAGACGGTGAATTACGCATCGTAGTACCGAAGGGGATGCAAACACAGGTTACTCGCAAAGCTCACGAGAACGGACACTTTTCGACCGCGAAAACGGAGGCGTTAATACGACGCGATTATTGGTTCCCCGCTATGCGGACAAAAATCGAAAAAATAGTAGCTAACTGCGTGGACTGCATCCTTGCCGAGCGAAAAAGGGGACGACAGGAGGGGCTACTACACGCGATCGAGAAGGGAGACCGGCCTCTTGATACCTATCATATCGATCACCTCGGCCCACTTCCCTCCACAAAAAAGCAATACGGGCACATCTTCGTCGTAGTAGACGCGTTTTCGAAATTCGTGTGGCTATACGCCACAAAAACGACGAACGCGAAGGAAGTCACGGACCGATTACGAAAACAGGCGACAATTTTCGGAAACCCGCGGCGAATAGTTTCCGATCGGGGCGCGGCATTTACATCGCAGGCCTTCAAGGACTATTGCAACGACGAGAAAATCGAACACGTCCTTATTGTCACGGGCGTACCGCGAGGAAACGGGCAGGTAGAACGGGTAAACAGGACGCTAATTCCACTGCTGTCAAAAATATCCGCCCCGCACCCCGCGGAATGGTACAAGCATCTCCCGACGGTGCAACAGTGCCTAAACGCAACTTCACACCGGAGCACGGGAGCGTCCCCCTTCACCCTACTCTTCGGCACTCGAATGCATCTTAAAGACGACCTGGAAGTAAAAGAGTTAATCGAGGCTGAATTAACGGATATGTTCCGAAATGAGCGGGACGAAATACGTCGGCAGGCAAAGGAAAGCCTGCGACGTATACAGCAGGAGAACTGCAAGCAATTCAACAAACGACGGAAAAGGCCCAAGATCTATCGGGAAGGCGATCTAGTAGCGATTCAGCGGACGCAGACCGCACCAGGGCTGAAACTGGCGGGAAAGTTCCTGGGTCCATACGAGATAACGCGGGTATTGCGGAATGACCGCTACTTAGTGGGCAAGGTCGGCGAGCACGAGGGTCCACAAACAACGTCAGCATCAGCAGACCACATCAAATCGTGGATCCAAGCCAGCGACGAGAGCGAGGGAGAAATTGAAGATGATGTAGGCATCTGAGGCCATATGCCTATTCAGGACGGCCGAGTGTAGGAGGCTGATGTGTGTGTGTATATATGTATGTGTATATGTATGTGTGTGCGCGCATACGAGAGCGTTGACGGTTTTTCGAGCGTTGTGAAGAACAACAAACGGTAGCGAACGCGAGAACGAGCGGCGAACTTTAGACTATTTACGGTAACGACGAAATTGTTTATTGAAATCGAGAATGTTCGTTGGGGATCGATATAAAAGGACGCGTCGGTGCCGCGAGACGATTTTGCAAAAGAACCTTGTTACGATACGATCCGTTTAACGATTTTGTTTATTTCTCGACGTGCGAACTATTTATGTGATTCTCTGTAATTGACATCGCGCATATTTCTATTAAAAAAGGGTTATTTAAAATACTGCTCTTACATATATTATTTCTTTGGTTACCTCCGACAGTGCCATGTATTCGGCCTCCATTGTGGATAACGCAATCGACTTTTGCTTCTTACTTTTCCAGTTAATTGGGCCACCCGCTAATTTTAATACATACCCAGTACACGATTTCCTATCGCTTGCATCGCCGGCCCAATCGGAATCTACGTATGCTAGTAGTGGACTATTTTTGTCTTCGTATTTTATGTTATAGTTTATCGTATCCTTTAAATAACGAAGCACGCGTTTTGCCATTTTCCAATGTGTTTTTTTCGGACATGTGTTGAATCGACTTAATACGTTCGCCGCGAAAGCTATATCCGGCCTAGTCGAATTCGCTAGATAATTTAAACTTCCTACCAATTCTCTATATGGTTTGTTTACAATTTCGTCCCTATCAGTTTCCGATTTGATTGTCTCTATATTTATATTACTTTCCATAGGCACACTTATGGTATTGCATTCTGTCATGCCGAACCTTTCTAGCAAATCTTTAACATATTTCTTTTGAGACACTTTGATACTTCCTAGGCTACCTGCCCTATCTACGCGCATACCTAAGATATCCTGTACCATGCCTAAGTCCTTTATTTTGAATTCACATTTTAACAAATTTTTAATTTTTTCTATTTCTTTTAAATCTACGGACGCTATCAACAAGTCGTCAACATAAACAGTAATTATTGCATCGCTTTTCTTATCGTTACTGACATATACGCATGGATCTATCGCAGTCTTATTAAAATTTAAACTAACTAAAAAATTATCCAATTTGCGATACCATTCGCGACCCGCTTGTTTCAGGCCATATAAAGGCTTCTTTAGTTTACAGACTATATTTTTGGCATCAAACCTTTCAAACATCTTTGGTTGTTCCATGAAGATTTCATCATGTAAATTTCCTTGCACGTACGCAGTTATTACATCCATTTGGTGAAGATGCATTCCCTTCATCACACTGACGGCAAAGAGTGTACGTATGGTCTCCATTCTGGTTACAGGCGAGAATACCTCATCAAAATCTATGCCTTCCCTTTGTTGCTACCCATCTTGCTACCAGCCTTGCCTTATATTTTTCAATTGAACCATCTTGATGCCTTTTTACCTTAAAAACCCATTTGTTTTTTAATACCTTTTTATCTTTTGGTCTACTTACCAGTTCCCATGTGTTGTTGTCTATTAATGAGTTGTATTCTAGTTCCATAGCCTCTAGTCATTGCTCTCCATCCGATCTATTTAAAGCTTCTTGTACATGCATTGGATCATCTTTTTCTTCTAAACTAGAGCATGGTCTCCATTGATATATTTTCCTAGGTCTGCCCGGTCTTCCTGTCCTTTCGATTCGTGGGCGACCTCTTCCTCTTCTTGAAGTTCCTTGGTCAACTTCTTCCCTTCTTGTTGGTAAATCTTCTTCCTGTTCAGCTTCTTCGTTATTTATTTGTAGCTCTTCTTCCTGTTCAGGATAATCATCCTTTGATTCTTCTTTTAGTTGTATTGGGCAGAGTTGGGTTTGCTGTTCCTCCTCATCTGCGACAATGTTCTGTTCTTCAATAAATCGTACATCTCTCTCATTAATTACCGTCTTTGTCCCTTGTTCCCATAAACGGTAAGTCTTTGATTCCGTCGAATATCCCACTAACACGTATTCCTTTCCCCTTGGCTCAAATTTGTGTCCTTTTTTGGGGCCCTTTTTTAATGCTACTACCCGACTTCCTATTTTTCTCAAAAATCCAATGTATGGTTTTTGTCCTGTCCATTCCTCATACGGCGTCATGTCTTTATTTATTTTTGTTGGACACTTATTTCTTAAATATGCAGAAGTATTTATGGCTTCGGCCCACAAGCTATTTGGTAATTTAGCCTGTAACATCAGGCAACGTGCCATCTCCACCAGGGTCCTGTTTGCCCTTTCCGCTACACCATTTTGTTGAGGCGTATAAGGCACCGTAAGCTCTCTGGTAATTCCTTCATTCTTTAATAGCTGACTGAATTCCTTCGACAAGTATTCTTTTGCATTATCAGTTCTCAACTTCTTCAATTTACATCCTGTCAGCCTTTCTGCATATGCTTTATACTCTATGAACGCATCAAGGACATCAGATCTATGTTTGAGCATTTTTGTATATACATATCTACATTTGTCATCTATAAATGTGACAAAATAATGTGCTCCCCCTAGAGATGGTACGCTAAAGAGGCCACATATGTCACTGTGTACCAACTCTAATCTTTCTTTGGCCCTATGAGTTGCTGTTGGATGTGGTAATTTGTGTATTTTTCCTTTCGCACATACCTCACACATTGGATCTGAACTTTCTAAATTGTCATTCATTCCGATAACCATTTCCTTTAATTTTAGTTTCCTTATGTCAGCGAAATTCAAATGTCCCAATCTTTCATGCCATTTCACTAATGGCGTATCCTGTGGTGCTTGGTCAATTCTGTTTGCGTGTGCATGGTTTCTTCTTCGACAAGATACAAACCATTTCTTTCCTTCCCTGTGAACATTATCTCACCATGTTTGCGCATTACTGTCGCATAGCCATTTTCAAAAACTACTTTAAAACCATTTTTGATCATTTGTGGTATCGACAACAAATTACTTTTAAATTTTGGTGCGTACATTACCTCCTGTAAAAGTATTTCTATGGAATTCCTCTTGTCCTGCTTTACTGTCATTTGAACGCTACCTTTCCCTGAGGCTTCCACGGGTTCCTCGGTACCAGTATAGATTCTGGTAGACATATTTCTTAGATATTTAAAGGCTATAGCCGGTTTTGGGGGTCAAATCTGCCCTGGAAGGTATTTTATTCTAATTTGCGCCATTCGATAGACAAAAAAAAAAGATACCTTTCAGCCAAGTTTTAGCCCGATAGCTCATCTGTAAGGGTAGTTATTGAGGAAAAACGAAAATTCAGTTTTTGGCCCATTTTTCCCATTTAATGACAATTTAAAATTCTGAAAAAAATCTGACACATTTCGGATATCAAACCACATACTTTGAGCCGTTTTCAGATTTTTCCGTTGCCAACTCTGGTTGTAAAAATCGAAAAACACGAAAAAAATCGGAAAAAAAATGATTTCATATGGAAAGCTCAGAGACACTAGAACAGAATTAATTTAGCAATTAGGTATTGTCCTAAGTATTATGCTCAATTTTTTTCAAACCCCTGCGTGTGGTGCGTCATAGTAGGAAAAAAGAAAAACCGCTTTTTTTGGCGTTTTTTCCGTGAAAAAGTAAGTTATAATTTTCGTAAAAATATATTATCTAATATTAAACATTCCTAAGTTCAAAGAAACATCGTCCAGACTTTAAAAATTGCGTAGTACAAAAACAACAATTATACTATGCAGGGTATATTCGAATATTTCGAAGGTATTTTCAACAGCGCCGGTTGGTTCAGTTGCTATGGTCTCCGACTGCGGAACCGCTGAAGACTTTTTTGAGCAGGTTCGATTCCCGTCGCGAGCCAATTTTTTTTTTTTCGTTAATCAGATGTTTTTTCGATTTCTAACCCTATGATTGTTGTTACGCTATTGTAAAAACATTTTTTAACTATGTTTAAACTATTTTTTTATAATTTTTCGGAAAAATATTTTTGGAGTACTTTCGGTCTTTAGTCGTTTACGGGCTGTATTACTTATCTACTTAACATTTTTTTACGTGGAATAAGTGCATCGACTTGAGCGCGACCATGTTTCTCTCTGATTTTTCTCATACAGTCATGAATTGTTTTTTAAAGGATATTCTTCCTCTCCATTCTGGTGTTAGGATGTTTTCCCGTGAACATATCATTGAACATGAAACTTCTAATGTCGCTAAAAAATTGTATAATATTGACAATCAATTGGCACTGATTTTTGATGGAACATATTCGCCATCAAAAGAGTTCGAACAGTGCATACCAGCGAAAATCATATTCGGGTCGAAAAAAAGTATCTTTATGTAATCCTTGTACCTTTTACACGATAAATGGATATATAATTGACATCTTCGAACCTTTTTATGCCAACCAGAATTATGCTGAAATCATACAGATTGCTCTTCGAGATCCCAATGGCTATTATGAAACGGGGAGACGTTTGTTTGTTTTTTCGTGAAGTTAAATCACACTTAGAAGAGTATGGTTTTTATGTTTTCATACCTACACTAAAAGGCAATCGTTCTTAACTAACTACTGAGAGGAGTTCAATTCATCTCGTAAAGTTACTAAAAGTTGGTGGGGTTTGTCTAGGCTATACATGGCATATTAGGGAAAAATACCTGCTTTTACAAAAACAGCTCGACAACAAACTTCTTCCTACAGTCAAATCATATTTTATGCTTCCCAAATAATAAGTTCGGCAAAAGACTAAATTCTGATGTCATACTTTTCGATGACATAACTGACACGATATTGAGGGAAGATAAAGTAATAAATAGTTTAGCACAAGTGGAAGCGCAACACTGGAACCGCGAAAAACGCCATTTAAAAACATATCTTCCACAGATATTATTGATTTTTCGGAAATGACAGAAGACGATTTAAAGATAATTTTCAATGGTAATCGCTTTTCACTAAATAATCACATGTAGCTGCTATCATTTATTATTTATCTTATGCTCGATACGACACAGACATAGTTCGGCCAGCAGAGATACTCATAGGAATTTTCAACAACGACCAAATAACACTGACAATTGACGAAGATAGCGACGAAGACTGAAAACGCCATACATGATTCCACCACACACCAATCCACCTACAATCATTACAGATAAGTATTCCTAATAATAATTCATGTATATATGTTCTGTCACAAAAATAATGAGTCACTTATTCCACGTAAAAAAATGTTAAGTAGATAAGTAATACAGCCCGTAAACGGCTAAAGACCGAAAGTACTCCAAAAATATTTTTCCGAAAAATTATAAAAAAATAGTTTAAACATAGTTAAAAAATGTTTTTACAATAGCGCAACAACAATCATAGGGTTAGAAATCGAAAAAACATCTGATTAACGAAAAAAAAAAAATTGGCTCGCGACGGGAATCGAACCTGCTCAAAAAGTCTTCAGCGGTTCCGCAGTCGGAGACCATAGTTTTTTTTTTTTAATAAACATGTTTATTGCAAAACTTAGTACAATTAGTTGGTTTGGTAACAACAAACATAGAAAAAATACCAGACGGCTATTGCGGATTTATATCTATTTGTACACTAGGTTGCGCAACTTATAGATAATCATTTTTGGTTTATTTAAAACTTATAATATTAATAACGCTTAAAAAATAATCAGAGTGCTATTAATTACTCTGAACAGTCTTTGCATATTCGGAATTAGGGGAAAAGTAATATAAACAAAAAAAAAACCCCATCAACAGTCTTTGGTAAATAATTCTTATAACTAACTTAATAATAAAAAAAGAAAAAGAGAGGAAAAGAAGAAAAAGGATAGAAGGAGAGATTTATATATACAACTATATACATAATAAATTTAAATTCCATATATGTGGATGTGATCGTTAATAATTGCACAGTTCATTCGAAGCACTTAACATTAATGTGTTCTTGAAGAACTTATTCTACGTTCCCTGAGGTCAGCTATATGGCTATCGTTGATTGATAGCCACCAATATTTTTTAAAGTTGAGTCTATGAAAGTCCATAATATCGATATCAGGTAAAGCAAGTGAAAACTTAAAGTTATTATTATTTATATTAAAGTCAGAATAATGGAACGCAATTCTCTTATTCGCTTTATTTCTTCTCCAATGGTAAATGAGATTCATGTTATACGCATTTTGTATTAAACCTAATTTATCACAATGGATAAAAGCCTGGGGCGATAGGTATCCATTGGTGATTTGTCGTTGTGAGACAATGGGATCATATATTGAAAGAGTCTGCAGAATACTATTCTTAATCAACGGAAGTTTGCTAAAATAATCTCTAGTAAGTTTTATTACAAATGAATCTATCCTCGGAATACCAGCTTTATTGTATACATTTTTATTATTAACGAAATGTTGCCAATCAGATTGTTGAGATCTGTGCATTCGTATGCAGGCTCTAAGGCATTTTCTCTCAAACATTCTTATTTTTTCCATTACTGTGTGGTTACAGTTCCACCATATGGGTGCAGCGTACGTTAATATGGGTCTGACTAGTAGCATGTAAAGTATAACTTTAGTTTTATTGGATAGGTATTTATTATGGAAAATTCTACAATTAGCTTGAAACGCTATTCTGGCTTTATCAATTTGTATGTCAATATGCTTATTACCTCGGAGCAAATAATCTATATGGATACCCAAATACTTAACTATTTTTTTGTGAGGAATGTTTACTTTATTATTTGTACCTGGGATTGTAGTGCAAATTTGAAATTCTCTACTACCCACTTTAACTGTTGATGATAGATCATCCACAGGTTTCCTGAACAAAATGGTTTCGCATTTACTGGGATTCAATCTTAAATTCCACGCCATGTAATATTGGTTTATTTTCTCTACCATCTCTTCAAGATTGTCTCGTACCGTTTTGACTTTTTTATCATATGTATATACAATTAGGTCGTCTGCAAAAGCTAAAGCAGATGATTTCCCATTATTGTTAAGATTAAAGAGCCTGGGCAGATCACTCAAGAGTATATTAAATAGTATAGGTGAATTGACCGTTCCCTGTTGCAGTCCTTCCGTAATTCTAAATACTTCGGTTGAAAGGTTTTCACCATCCCAAGTGAGGAAAGTCTTGTTATCAATCATATCCCATATTTGGTAAATAAGCCAGTTAGGAAACTGTTTCTTGTTCAATTTATAGAGGAGGCCGTTCAACCATACTGAGTCGAACGCCTTCTCAATATCCAGAAGGGCTGCTCCTACAATTTGGCTTTTTGCCACTTGTGTGTTGAGATCTGACATTAATTTGTGGATTGCATGAGTTGTCGAGTGTTGGTGTTTAAAACCAAATTGATGATCTGGTATGATTTTATTAATATTGCAAAATTCATTTATATTGGAGTTAATAACTGATTCGTAAACTTTGCTTAGGCTGGGTGTTAGACTGATAGGACGGTAGCTAGAAGGGTCGCTAGGATTCTTACTTTTTTTTAATATAGGGAGGACTTTAGCCTTCTTCCAAATTATGGGGAAGTAGTGGTGATTAAGTGAGTTATTGAACAGTATGGTTAGATCCAATTTCATAACTCCCGGCAGATGCTTTAATACTATGGGAGGGATATTGTCGAGGCCACTCGACGTTTTGTTTGGAAGGCTCTTTAAAATACGATCAATCGACCAAAGATTACAAAAAGGCTGCGGTTGAGTATCTATCGGCTTAGGACTGCTAGCTTTATTTTCTCTATTGAATTGTGTGATAGTATTAGCCGTTTCTCTAGAATTCTTAAATCTATTTTTAATGTCTTCAGCTGTGGCATCTACTACTTGCTTGAGAGGTGTGTTAACGTTGAGGTATCGAGGTGAATTGATTGTTTCATAGAAAGCTCCAATTATGTTTAGCTTATCTTTCGGAGCTGTAAAAATGTAACTATTTGCAGTTTTATGGACTTTAGTAAGGTCACACTTGCTTCTTACCAGGGTGTCTGAATCATTTAGCTTAACATGAAGGTTTTCTATCTGAGAGATCTGCTTGGGCCGGAAAATTGCATTAATTTTAGGGAAAAAATCTTCATGATTTCTGTAGTCTATTTTTTTAATTTTATTGGTCCAGTATTTATCAGTAGAGATTTTAAGTTCTAATTGAATAGCTCTAGAGGTGTCTTTAAGGGCTTCTTTAGCAATTACTGAAATAGTTCTAGACAAGTGCGGATCTGTTATATGGAGGTCGTGCAACAGAGAAACGAGATAGCTCTTTATCTTCAAAAGTTTACGAATGTTATGGTTTAAATATCTATGAATGTTGTTGCCAGGTTTGATTTTAGGAACAGAGCTATTTATTGTATTTAGGATAGCGCTATTGATGTATTCCAAATTTCTGTTAATTTCGGGTATTGTTAAATTCCTATCATTTGGAATATTATTGTTATAATTTTTATAACTTTTGGCTAGATTTTTAGTGAATTTACGCCAGTTGGTGGCTTTAAAATTAAATCGGTACTGTAATGGAACCGGGTTCCAGAGCGGTGTGTTATCATTTGAAAGTACAAATGTGACTGAAATTGCGGCATGATCACTGTCGTATGGAAGAGTTTTTGCTTTTCCATTTAAAGCTTTATCTAATTTAAGCCTTGCGTCTGCTAGACATATATCAAGGAATGAATTATTTGGCTTAAAGGTGGGCTCTGAGGGGGTAATTATATTTAATTTAAATGTAATTCCGTAGGTATCTTCCCATTGCCTCATGTATCTACCCCGTTGGTTGTCTATCCTATCTCCCCATGCTTTTCTCCTGGCATTAATATCACCAGCTATAATATAATAGTTACTTTCACCGTGTAAGTTTAACTTATTAAATAAGTTATATAGTTCGCAAGTGAAGACTTTCCTATTGTCAAACTTAGCATAGACACTTACTAAAAATAGGTTCCTATTATTATTTAATGCTATCTTAATTATAGTATATTCTAGAATCTCATTTACCGTAGACGTTGGAAAATCAATCCTCTCATACGGAATATCCCTCTTGATGATAACCGCAGTACCTCCTCCTTGTGTTGCATTGGGTCGATCAGTTCTTATAATGTGGTAGTTCATAAAGGAAATCTTGTATTTGGCACTAAGTTTGGTCTCGGATAGTAGAAGTACATCGTGATTGTGCTCTTGTAGAAATTGCAGAAGTTCTACTCTTCTGGCATTGGATATAATAGAGTTGACATTGATAGCCGCAACTTTAATTTGAATACCCTGGTATGTGGTATAATCCATTTCAACTGGTGAAGAGTGTGTTTAAAATGTATTCAATTTTGCTGGTATTGGTCGCTATCTGAGCAGCAAGTGTCTGGAGTTGATTGGAAAAAAGTGAGGCTATTTCCTGCTTAAAATCTTGAATCCATCTTGGAGGCTGAGATGATTGTTGATAGTTGCCTAAATGGGGCTCGCTCCCAGTTGTTGTAGAATTATAATGATGGTCAGTACTCTTCTCAGCCGGCATGGTGTGTCTGGAGGAGGATTCTGCCTGGGTTCCTGAAGTTGCTTGAGCATAAGAGATATTCTTTCTAACCGAACTAGCTATATTCCTCACTTTATTTATGGTATTACGGTTCAGGTTGGCACTGTGTAATTTTTTTTGATCCATTGCGAACTTAATAAACTGGCAACCCTTGTAAGAGGCTGGGTGACCTGACTGGTTGCAATTAGCGCATTTTAGTGCTGCTCTGTTATCTAGAGCCGTGATGGGGCATTTCCCTGGTTCATGCGATTGTGCGCATTTCACGCATCTGTAATTCAGCGAGCAGTTTTTGCTTGCATGACCCAATCTTTGACAATTTTTACATTGAAAGATAGCCTGTCTCTTTAAATGTTCCCACCTAATTCTTTGATAGGCCAGAGTTTTGACTTTGAATAATTCAGCCGTTTTACTCTCTGCCGCAACTTGAATAAGGTAATGAAATTTTTCCGGGTCTGTCTTGTTGTAATTAAATTTGTTTACTTTGATAATTCTTAGATTTGGAATCTTAAGCTCATCTATCTCGCTTTTTATTTCTTCTGTGCTGAAGTTGCCCTTGACTCCTTTTAAAATTATGGATTTAGGTTTTGTATGTTTTGGGGTAAACGTATAATGCTGAATTTTATTTGCCCTCAGATTGTTGACTATTTCTTGGTGGTGTTCTAGCTGGTTGATATATATTGTGTGATTCTCTTTATTCACTTCCTTAATTGCAAATGCTGTTTTAGGAATTTGTATGGATTTCAAAATGTTTATGATGGTCTGGATGTTTGTGTTTACTGTGTATATTGGTGGAGGTTTTAGAGTTTTTTTACTATTGCCCGTATTTCTTGAGGCTGTTGCGATTTCCTCGAGTTCCATCTCGTCTTCATTGGAAAGAATGTTGAAGGTATTATGGCTGGTGCCAGGATCTTCTGCCGATGTCTCATCAATTTTGTTGCTAACCTTACTTGTCTTCTTAGGAATTTCCCATCGCTCTGTCGATGCTTCAGGATTCTCATTTATCTGAATGTTTTGCGATGCTTCTGCAAGGGGCGCTAATGCTTGGTTTTTCCGTGCTGATTTTAGGTTAGGGGTAACCTTACTTTTGCTATTCGCATTATTCTCCTTGAGAAATTGCTTATATAGCCGGTCTAACTGCAGGGAGTGAAGCTTAGGCGTCTTCGAATCCCTCGGTATTCTAGGAGAAGTCGTAGTCTCGTTTTCCTTGTCAGAGGAATCTGGCGATATGCTCCGCTTCGCCCCATGTGCCCTCGTCGAATCCATCTTACCCTCTTTTAATTAATAAAAGCAGTATGAAACCCACCAAGTACATGGTAGACTACTACCCACAACACTAAGCACCGTAGTATTTAATAACTATTGCACTAATTAGTATTGCGTTCACTAGCATTAACTTGCTCTATAGAATATTGTCCGCGTTGTCGGTCCTACGTCCTTCCTCGATCACGGTCAGGCTCGAACCCAGTCGGAGACCATAGCAACTGAACCAACCGGCGCTGTTGAAAATACCTTCGAAATATTCGAATATACCCTGCATAGTATAATTGTTGTTTTTGTACTACGCAATTTTTAAAGTCTGGACGATGTTTCTTTGAACTTAGGAATGTTTAATATTAGATAATATATTTTTACGAAAATTATAACTTACTTTTTCACGGAAAAAACGCCAAAAAAAGCGGTTTTTCTTTTTTCCTACTATGACGCACCACACGCAGGGGTTTGAAAAAAATTGAGCATAATACTTAGGACAATACCTAATTGCTAAATTAATTCTGTTCTAGTGTCTCTGAGCTTTCCATATGAAATCATTTTTTTTCCGATTTTTTTCGTGTTTTTCGATTTTTACAACCAGAGTTGGCAACGGAAAAATCTGAAAACGGCTCAAAGTATGTGGTTTGATATCCGAAATGTGTCAGATTTTTTTCAGAATTTTAAATTGTCATTAAATGGGAAAAATGGGCCAAAAACTGAATTTTCGTTTTTCCTCAATAACTACCCTTACAGATGAGCTATCGGGCTAAAACTTGGCTGAAAGGTATCTTTTTTTTTTGTCTATCGAATGGCGCAAATTAGAATAAAATACCTTCCAGGGCAGATTTGACCCCCAAAACCGGCTATAGCCTTTATTTTTGTCATTGGTTATGTGTATCGTTGCACCACTATCCAAAATCCATGTTGTCGCAGCTACATGGTAATTGTTTAACGCAGCTGCCATTGCGTTATTTTTCCAGTGTGGAGTATGATTTCGTTTATTTGATTCGCTGCTCGTTCTATATGTGTTGTTTGTCCTATGTGTATTATTGGGTTTAGAATTACAATTTTTTGCACTGTGACCATACCTGTTGCATATATAACAATTTCCTCGGAACTCGCGTGACTTCTCCTGTGGCGTCTTTGTTTTATTGTGGTATTTTGAACTTGTCGCAAAACCTCTATTTGTGTCTGTTGCTTTTAACCCTGTTTCTTTGATTTCTTCTTCTTCGTTATGGCCTTTCCGTATTTCCTCTTCCATTAGCTTGACCTTCAATTCATCTAGGGTTGGTAGTACTTCCCTAGATTCTATTGCTACGCAAAAAGTCTCATATTCTTTAGGTAACGAATTTAACAACATTATCGGTATCACTTCATCTGGAAGTTTTATACCTGCCTCGTTTAATTTTTGAAGTGTACGAGTAAATTCGTTTACATAGTCCGTCATAGATGTATCCGTGCCCTTTCTCATACGATATAATTTTTTAAACAATAAACATTTTTTCATCGGTCCCTTAGACGCGTAAATTTTCATTAATTTTTCCCAGGCATCAAAAGAGGTACTTACATTTTCGAGATGGGTATATTGGTCGGTTTGGACACATAACATTATCAAGTCCAAAGCCTTACTATCCTTGATGTTCCACGCAACAGCATTTTCTTCCGTTTTTATTACTTCCCTTGTTACAAAACCCCATAAGTCGTTGTACCGTAAAAGGAATTTCATCTGGACTTTCCAAGTTTCATAATTTGCGTTGCTCAGCTTCTCAACGTGTTGGATATTCATGATGTTGGCGGCCATTATTTCCCTTTTTCACAGACACGTATTCACGAAAACTATTTTTGTGTTTTTCACTTGCAATTCTTTCCGCAGTGAGAACGGCCTGGGCCCATAACCTGTGAGATTTATGTGGCCACACAAACAACACTGTGATTATCAGTTAATATTAAATAACAGTTTATTAATATACCAAGCCACGAAGGCATTACACGAGTTTTCACAACCGATCAACAACAACAAAAGACAAGCTTGAATATTCGCTTGTCTTCGCGCCAACGTTCGCGCACCCGGCGACCGACTCGCGCCGAAGATTCCACGGAAGACGTGCAGTTGCACGGTGTTTTCCATACCAACATTTTTGAAGACATAGTAAAAACTTTAGACATAACAGAAAGAAGTACTCAATATAACTAATAATAATAATACTAATAATATAATAATAATGTAACTAAGAATATAACTAATAATGAAATAGTAATAATAATAATGAATAATTAATAAGATAAATGAAGAAATTCACATGCTACAAAGTATGAGCGGCATTTATATACAGTCCGGACAAATGTATTCGGACAAATAATTTCTCTTAGTTTTTATGAATAAGTCACGATATTAATATAAATTGAATTGAGCAGTTTATGAAGGTCAGGGTGATAAATAATGTATGTAAACCAATTTAGCAAATTGTAACATAAAATATATACTTTGAACAATAAACAAAAATTTGATTGACAAAAGTATTTGGACAAAACTTATATCTTGAGAAAATTATAATATAAACGAATATTATTCATGAAAATAAAAGAATAAATTAATATATAGTACAATAACCTCTAGAATGTATTCTTTTGGGCATAGATTTCAAAAGACTATTTATTGTAGCAGGAGTAATCTTTTGCCATTTTTGGCAAAGAGTGTTGTACAATTTAGCAGTATTTAGAAATTTTTCATTTTTTATAGATAGTTTCAAATGTTCCCAAAGATGTTCTATTGGATTTAGGTCCGGACTTTGCGATGGCCACTTAAGAACGTTCACATTATTTATACGAATCCAATTTTTCTCCGGTACGAGAAGCGTGTTTTGGATAATTAGCATGTTGGAATATCCAATTTTCGTCCATGATTTCCCTTGCATGAGGCAACATGTAATATAATAATATAATAATATTTCTACGTACTGTTCCTTCTTTATTATACCTTTAATTTGTCGAAATGGACAAACGCCGTGACCGGAAAAGCACCCCCAAACCATAATGCTTCCTCCTCCATGCTTTACTGTGGGAATTTGATAACGCACGTTGAATCTTTGACCTATTGGTCGACGTACCCACTGAATTCCATCAGATCCAAATAATTTAAATTTACTTTCATCGCTGAAAAGTACATTAGACCAGTCTTCTTTTGACCAATGAAGGTGTTCCTGAGCAAATTTAAGTCGGGCCATCCTATTCTTTTTTGAAATCAATGGTGTTTCTTCACTCTATGTCGTCCATGTAATCCGAAAGACATTAGACGACGTCGTACTGTACGCACACTAACGTCTAAGTCGTCAGTTTCGATTAAACTTCTATGGATCTCTACTAGAGCTGTTACTTTGCTTCGAAGGTCGAAGATTTCGAAGCTTCGAAGCTTCGATTGCAGAAAATTCGAAGGTGATGAAAATCGAAGGATCGAAGGTTCGAACCTTCGATCCTTCGATCCTTCGATTCGTGTCCAGTTAACGGATAAAACGAATAAATTTTCATAGTTTGTTTCTATATTCACCATCTGAATTATTTCAATAATTTATTGTTAAGATAATATATTTATAATTTGAATTATCCTTTCGATAGCACATTGTTAAAATAACTGTTTAAATAAATAAAGTTTATAATTTATTACTATATTCATTATTTGAATTGTTATTTCAATTATTTATTGTTAAAATAACTTATTAAATAAATAAATTTTCACAATGTTTCTATATTCATTATTTGAATTATTTCAATAATTTAATGTTCAAATAATTGTTTAGACAATGTACACGTATTTACATAATTAATATAGGAACACATTTCTATAGAGTATAAAAATTTATAATCTACGGAAATTTTTATAATCTATAGAAATGTGTTTCTATATTCATTATGTAAATACTTGTACATTCTTTAAATAATTATTTTAACAGTGAAATATTCAAATAATTCACATAATGTATGTAGAAACAAAACTTGAAAAATTCCTTTTATCCGTTAACTGGAAACGAATCGAAGTTTCGAAGTGTCGAAGTCTTGGAAGTGCAAAAAATTTCCAAGTCTTCGAAATGTATGAAGATTTATTTATTTATTTATAGATGGGTAGAAGTCCTTTTTACATAAGGGTTTACATAAAAGAAAGAAGACTATACATAAAATAACAAAAAAAACGGGTGATGCACAAAAACTCACGGTACAAAGGGTATGGTGATTTCCGGTAATCCCGCGTAATTGACTTTTAAATGTTTGTAAAGATCCACTAAAAAAATCAATACGATTGTAGAGAGTGTTTGAGACTGCAATAATGCGATTTATCGGATTAATTAATCCATATTTATATCTGGATTTAAGTGTTTGAAAACCTGGATCTCAATATACTTCAGGTATTAAGATGAAGTTGTAACTTACGAGTTTCATAGCATGTCACCATTTTTGATAAATAAAAATATTAACACGTTAAGCGCCATGTCAGTCACCGGTGACTGAGACTGAACTTTCCGTTTGGACTGTTTGTAATTAAATGAAATTTAAGAAATTGCATTGTATTAGTAAATTTCGGGATCATATTATGAATGTACTTGAAAAATAATACTTTGGAAACAAAATTTCAATGAATTTTATTAAATTCTGTGAAATCGGATATCGCGGGTTAAACGGAAAGAACGGCAAGACAGGCTAAACAATTTTACGGAATTTTGACAGAATATAAACACAAACATACAGTTATAAAAAATATATTTATTGTATAAATAAATTTTAAACAAGATTTCATGAAGACAAAGGAACACTGGAAAAAACAAAACAGATAGTAACAATTAACGATATCTCAGTCATACACATTACATACATACATACATGCATACATACATACATACATACATACATACATACATACATACATACATACATACATACATACATGCATACATACATTCATACATACATACATTCATACATACATACATACATACATGCATGCATGCATATACGTACAACATTCGTCGCACTGGTCACACCGCTCATGCTACATACATTGATTATATTATTTACACTTTTACGTACTACGACTTACAAAATTAAATAAAACTATTAATGTATTGTATTATTCTTACCTTCTAATTTTTGCAATTTTTTTTATAATATTACAAGTAAGTTTTATTTTGGTGGAGGAATGTATTCGTTGTCACATTTTCGTTAGCTAAACAATTTCTGCTCGGTGTAACTATGTTTCCTGCTGCAGAGAAAACTCGTTCTGAAGCCACTGAGGTAGCAGGGATGCATAAGTATTTTTTGGCCAATTTTGCAATAATTGGCATTTTTTGTTCATGCGATTTCCACCATTCAAATGGGTCCATGTTCGCGTCTATCTCTGGCTCCGCAAGGTACAACATGTATTGTTGACTGGATGATGTGTTCTGCCTACCGCCGGCTCGCATGAAAATAAAATCCAGAGCACTAGTTCTGTTTTTTTCAGCTTCATCAGTTTCTCCAATATTCAGAGAATATTCTGTTGTTTCGCGTTCAATGCTTTCTCTTATTTTTATTTTTGCTTGTCCGGTTTCTGAAAGAAGCTGCTTGAATCTAGGATCCAGAAAGGAAGCTTTACTTGCGACTCGAACTAGAACTGTACTTTCCAAGTACCATTCTAAAGAAAACCGCGTTGACAGTTGCGTGGTCAATTCATTTATGATTACAATGATGTTGTCTTCTTCATTGTACTTATCTTTTGCAGGAATCAAATGATTGCTAATGATGGTTCGCACAATTGGTTGAACCATTGAAAGAATTCTTCCTGACAAAATTGTTGTAGCAACTTCGAGAGGCTTCAAAAGTTGTATCAGTATTTCCAAGAATTTCCACTCACTTTCCAGCATCTCTAAATTTTGTGCCTGTTTCTGGTTTGTGATATTTCTATCGGCGAGTACATTTATAATCGCGCTGCGATTTTCCACCAGTCTCCCGGACATTTGTAACTCCGTATTCTACCGCGTTCGAACACTTTGGATTAATTTTAATTTTGGCAAGTTTAATTGCTCCTGCTTCATTTCCAAACTTTTCGAAGCCAACACCGAGTGTCGAAAATGTGCCACAATTTTGCTTGCTTTCACAAGGACGTGAGACACATCTCCTTCTTTCAACGCACTTTGTATTGCCAAGTGTATTTTATGAGCAGCACAAGTTATATCAAACTCGACGTTAGGCAAACGATTTACAGCAGATACGATGTTGCTTGCACTGTCATTCGTTATGGCGACTATTTTATCTTGTATGCCAAATTGAATAGCCACATTTTGCCAACAATCTGCCAAGTTTTCTGCTGTATGGCGTTCTTCTAGTTCCTCTATACAAATAGTCATAATATGCGGCTTCCATTGATCGTCTATAATGTGGGCATTAACATTTATATATCCTTCCTGAGATCTCGAGGTCCAGCAATCTGTATCAAGGGCAACAAAAGACACTTGTGCTAATTGATTTTCCATTTTGTTTCGTACTGCATCCTCCATAATACGTAAACGACGAAGTATGGTTTGGTTGCATGGACACGTGTAATTGGGTTCTAATTTTTTCATAAACTCTTGAAACCCAGAGCTAGATACAAAATTGTATGGTAATCTATTAACTGCTATTAATTTTGCTGTAGCTTGTGTAATGGTTTCAGCACGTTTTGTACGAGTTATTGATGGACGAGCCCGCTTAGCGGGTAACATATCCATATCCAGTACACTGTCTTCTTGAGTCGAACATCCTGACAGCGAATCTGTTAAAATGTACGATCCATCTTCAGCTGATCTGTAATAATACAATACATATATTCATCTGTTAAATATAAACAACTTTTCTATTCTCTGTATACATACATATAGATAGATATGTTGGTAGATAGATAGATAGATAGATATTTTAAAATTAATAATAATAAAAACATGATAAAATATTTGAGTATTACCACCGACGAGGTATAGGATAGACCAATCACCCAATGTATTTTTCTGTCTCACGCTCGGGGGGCTCTACAGCCCCCTTACCATTCCGTGTCACATCCTACCGTAACGGCCAGAAGCAGTATTGTGGAACCAATATTCTAGAACAGCGCTGTTGCTGATAGAAATTTAAATCTCATGTCGGAGATTCTATAAATGATGAATGAAACAAAGGAATGTTGTGTTCTTTTAATTTCGTTATGCCTGTAACGCGACTGCATCGAAGGAAACATTTCTACGTGAGAAAGGTTATATTCAAGTAAATCATGTGCATACATATACTTGTATAAAATGTACATGTATGTATAGCGAGCATCAAGAAGCATAAATTCACACTCATTCGGAGGAATTCATATTAAAAACATTATTATGAATTTTTGCTAATATTTAAATATATCATCATTAATGTTACTTTTTTGGTAAATAATCAGACTAATTATGTGTATTTATTTACACTTTATTCCTACACACTTCCTTAACTTCCTTTTCATTCTATTTATGGCGTGTTTGGACTCATTTTTACCAGAAAAATATTTACAATTTATTGTTCGTATTTTCATACCATAACAATAAATTATTGCAAAAATTAGATTTTCATTAGTAAGCAATGCTTAGGAGCTTACATTGTGTCCGGTAGCTGCTTGCCTGGCTGACAATAAGCCATTGAAATTCTCAAGACCTCGATCGGAAGAGAGTACGAAAGGCAACATTGTAACGCATTGCCTATTAATAATGAACAACCAGAACCCAACTGTGTTATTATAAAAAATATCGTAATGAAAATATTATCAGCCGATTCGAGATGTTTTTCTGATAAAAACGAATCTAAATTCGCTATAAATCGGAGAATAACGAAGAATAAATTAATATTGAAAACTCTCATGGAAAACGGTTTCGGTAGTGAATCTTGCCTACTCTGGGACTGGACCATAATCGTGTGACGCCGTCCCACAGGGGAGGGGGGCTATCCCCTCCGCCGACTCGGCCCCCACTCTGACGTAACATCGTCTGAGCTCCCTGCTCGACTGTTCAAAGCGTTTCACCGATTAGCGCGATCGATTCTCGGTTCGGCGAAGCGCACATTTTGCAACAACATTTAAACTGAAGAAGATTTTTAAGATATAGCCGGATCAGATGATGAAAAGTGCCCCCAAACCTTTATATTTAGTTGCACCATGCTCAACAAAAAATTACAAAAAAATTCATGAGTATTCTATCTAATATCATTCACGACTGAGATTTTTTCATCATTTTTGGTCGCAAAATCGATTTTTAAACAAATTCGAAAGCATAAAATTGCCGATTTTATATCAAAGTTTTCAGTTCACCACATTTATGTTATTATGTTAGTTGTATCTCATCGTGATTATTAATGTGAATTTTTTACAGATCTTCCAGATTATGCAAAAATGTTTAAGAAAATTGGATATGTCCAATCATTTGAAAAAAATGCACATTGAAAGTGCTACGTTCTTACGTTCTACGTTCTACGTTCGAAAAAAAAATCATTTGATGCGGGATTCGATCCGGGACCAAAATATTCTCACATCCGAAGACGTTACCGCCTGCGCCAAACGAAACTGATAAAAGTGTTCAATATAACAAAATACACCTATAAAACTGTAGGAAGGTATTGAAACAATTGATTTCAATCTTTTTTTTAACGACGATGCAATTAATAAAACTTTATAAAAAAATTAAGAACAATAGTTTCAATAACATCTAACTACTTAATTTTGGTAAAACTGGTATCTCTGAAACTTCAATTCGAAATGTGCACTTTCTTCAAATGATTGGGCACATTCAATTTTCTTAAACATGTTTCTTAAACATAAACATTTTTATAGAAAATCAATAAAAAATTCATATTAATAATCACTATGAAACACAACTAACATAATAACGTAAACATGGTCAACTGGAAACTTCGACATAAAATCGGCAATTTTATGCTTTCGGATTTGTTTAGAAATCAATTTTGCAACCAAAAATTATGAAAAAAATCTCAGTCATGTATGATATTAGATAGAATATTCATGAATTTTTTCGTAATTTTTTGTTGAGCATGGTGCGATTAAAAATTAATTTGGTTTGCAGGCACTTTTGACCATCTTATCCGGCTTTATCTTAAAAATCGACAACAAAAAAATTACTTAAAAAATATAGAACATATTTCAGTATATGACATTGAACCCGATTTAAAAAAGAATTTCAGGTTCAAAATTCGCATTGATGTCTCTTTTGGTTTAAAAGTTGTAGCAAACTGTGCGTTTGCGGTTCAGGCGCTTGAAATTTTGGTGACGTGATGAAGGTCTGAGTGGGGCCGTGCCGGCGGAGTTCATCCCCCCACCCTAGCGCCACGTGGAACGGTGACCCATGATTCTTGCATCACGACTGTAGCCTGATCGAGCTCGATGAATGCGGTAGTGTTCGTACGTGTCGTACTATTGCGTTCTTCGTTTATTTTCTCACTACAAACGCGCAAGAAAATAATACAACTACGGTCTGAGTCAGTAGTAAAATAGATTGACATATCGCAAAAAACGATCAACTACATAATTATTGATTGATTAATTCTTAACTCCTTCGAATTTCATAATTAATATTTATTGATATTTTGCAAGATTCTTCGAAGGCAAAATTTATGTTGTTTAAATGAAACATATATGAAAATTTATAGTAAATTTCAATTTAATTCTTTTTTCAAATTCAGTTACAAAATACATTCAAAATGGATGCGTATTAATCGTGTTAAAAAATTATAGAAATGCGAATAATAATTATACGTATAAATAAAATGTATAAAATAAATGTATGCGTAAAGATATCCATGTTCAAGATTTATGAAAATTGTTTTTCCATAATTGGAAAACGTGGTATCTACATTTATTAATATTGTATTGATAAAGATAATTGCAGATATATAACATAATGACATCAAATAAAAAAGTATAATTTGAACATGTAGTCATAACATCAGATACATAACTCGTCAATAAGATTTTATCATTCTTGTAGATCTAGTTCCAGCATTTATCGTTCTACAGCGCAGAGGGCGTAAGAAAACCATTTGTTTACATGTGAGACAAGAAGCCCCATATGGTGATTGGTCTATCCTATCCCTCGTCTGTGGTATTACGTTGTAGCTTCTATGCGTTGACGTTTTCTGCTACTAGAACAGTCTATGGAATGAACCCTCTTTAAATGATCGATCAGCGTTGTAGTAGATCCATATGTCTGAAGCTCTCTATTGCAAATTTCACATACTGCAGATTTTCCATCTGAAGACTTCTTACAATGTATCCACACCCAGCTTTTCATTATGTAATGTTTGCCTATGATTACATAAAATTAAAAATGTATTAGAAAGGTATGACAGAAAAATAACTAAACAGTAATAAAGTAATGACCACATACATTTAGTTACAGTATATGATTACACTGTCCAACAAATTTCAGCTTTTTTATGTTTCTCAATTACTGTTGGACGGTTCTTGTAGTTTTTCGCGCTGATTCGGAATCTGCCCTTACTGTTCCTCCTACACGCAGTTTTTGAGAAACATGATTTTGAAAAAAAAACTATTTTTCAACTTTAAACAAATATTGTAATGTTATTATAAAGGATATTGAATTGTTCTTTGCAGCAAAAGATTCTGTAGACTTTCCCGAATACAGTGATACCACTTTTGCACCATTTTTTAAGGATATTTTTGAATGCGCGCGCGAAGGTATATCGTATTCTCATATGTGAAACACAATAAAAATAATAATAATGAAGCATTTGAACGTTTTCAGTTCACGAAACATGAAACACCTTCGAACTAGTATGTTTTAAAATCATTTCATTAATTTGTGTCACAAAAATCTATTTTTTGCAAAAACCAGAGGTCGTAGATAAATTTTTTAAAACAGATTTGAAATCAGCGTGAAAAAATCGATGGGAAATGATACATAACATGTTAAAAAAAAATTTTTCCGCGCGTGGTATTGGAAAAACTAAAATTTTCTTGAAATTGTGCACGTTCAACGAATTTTCTGAAGGTTAAAACACGTTCGTACCGTAATCTCCCTATTTTTCCCATATTCTACAAAGTTTCACCTTTCATTTAAAATAAATTTCATCGCTGTACCTCATTTCTATCGAAAGTTCCTTGATTTTTAATCCGATTTTGTCGATTTTTCCCTCTGTGCGCCGCGTTGAGTAGTGGAAAAGAGGGGGGCCTATGATGCATACATGTTGCGGCGCACCGTCACGGACGCGTAGGTATACACAGGATTCATGTAGAAGTAGCGGTAGCTTATATCGCGTATATCTTGAAAATTATTCATTTTCGCTAACAATGACAAGTACATTTCGTGTTCAGCATGTCGAAACTAATAGAATGACGTTGGTCATGTGTCTAAAGGGTGTGCCAGGGGGTTGGCGGGTTTCCCAAGTCTTACCGTTTTATCATAATATTACGTATCGATAAAATTGTTCGTATAAACTCGAGTTTGGACTCATTTTCGTCAGAAAAAGCACCTCAATTCACTCGTCATAATGTTATGAAGGTATATTGAAAAATTCGAAAGTTAAACTTCCATTCGTGCGTGATTTCCCATTTGCTTACATTGTATGCCGTTTATTTGCAGCTAGGTCTTCGACGCTCGACGCTCGTCGGACCTTCTTGTCGCCGTTTCTTTGAACTGGCAACAATGACTTCAAGACTTATTCGACGCCTTTGAATAAATGATACAGATAGAAAATCATAAAATTATTCGAACTTTGAATAAAAAAATTATCTTTATTCGTCGGACAGTTTCTCGTCGAATAAGATTATTTATTCGATATTCGTCGAATAAGATACTTTATGTATTGGAACCTCCGAATAACGAATAAAGATAAAGTATCTTTTATTCGAATCGATATTTAAATAATTTTTTACCTCGGTAATGTCCAACTCTGTTTGAAAAAGATTTGACTAGTCATAAGAGTCTGCTATTCACGTGGCACGAGGACTTAAACAATTGAAACAGCGGGAATATTGTCAAACGAGCGAGCGACGTTCGCACAGGCTACACGCCGTAAATTTCAGGCATGAGCTGAAGTTATTTGAAGCCCGACAAATGGGGCAAGGGGGACGTGAATCGCGGCAAATCGTCAGGACGCGTTGAGAGTAAATTTTTCAAAAGCACGAGCGCGAGAGTTAACGATATTCGACTGCGTTTCAAACGATACATAGTGGTTCGAAACCGTGAAATACGAACTAAAGTCGAATTTTCAATGTCGTTGAAATTTAAACTATTAATTTTTTGAAATTTTAATCTGCACATGGCTCTAAATGACTCAAAATTTTTTTCTACACTGCCATAAAGAACGAAAAAAGTAAGAGGAAGCTGAAATGGGCGTGTTTGGGCCCCGTTTTTAAATAGTTAAAATCCACTCGTGTGGTATTACGGTGTCGCTGGTCTTCCTCCTTGGTCCACGGAGAAATATGGGATTTTCGTCTTGCCCGTCGAAGGGATGGTCGCGAAGAGTCGCGCGTATCCGTTCTCGAACCTCCTCCATTGATTCTGCAGGTGGATGATCCGCGTCCGCAGGGTGGATTTGGTCCACTTGCTCTTTCCCAACTTCTTAGTGCGTCGGCTGATCACACTCTTTAATTCACTCACTTGAAAACTGCTCACTTTCTGCCGTCTGATCGCGAGGGAAATCTTAAGGACAAGCACACGAATATGACCTTGACGAAAATCGATAGTACCGCTATGAACGCAGCGGTCGCTGGAAGAAGCTAAACAGTAACATTTTCGTCCAGTAGGTGGAGCTGGGTACGCTTTCCACATTCAGTGTCAAGCGACACGTTGTATCGGTGAAAGTATGTCAGAGAGGAATCCTATGCACGCGTGGCCGACAATCTAAACAGCGGCGCTGCCGTAGCTTCGTTCGAAAAGTTCCACGCATCGTTAGGTCGGCCTGTACGTGTAGCTACGAGAGTCGCAAGGAATCCGCAAACTATTACTCGATAATGCAAGGATGGGGCTTTTCAATGATCGAAAGCGTTAGGTGAAGGATAAATCTAGAGCGCTCGTTCCCCCAAATGTCATACTTTTGCGTTTTCTAGGAGTATTTCGGAATATTCGGTCGTGCCTCGGCACACTCACACACCGTTAGGTCGGCCTGTCGTGTAGCTACGAGAGTCGCAAGGCACCGGGACGCCGCAAACTATTTCTCGATAATGCAAAGATGGGGCTTTTCAGTGGTAAAAAGCGCTAGATGTAGGATAAATGTGGAACGCTTGCCCCCACAAAAGTCATACTTTTGCGTTTTCTAGGAGTAATTTGCAATATTCAGTCGCATGATGCCCGCCCGAGAGGCAACGTATGCATGCGTGGCCGACAACATAAACAGCGGCGCTGCCTAGCTTCGTTCAAACAGCTGTGCCTCGACACACTCACACACCGTCAGGTCGGCGTGTACGTGTAGCTGCGAGAATCGCAAGGCACCCGGACGCCGCAAAACATTTCTCGATAATGCAAAAATAAAAAAAAAATAATAAAAACAACAATTTTAATTTTTACTGGTTATAAGAAAGAAATTTAGAAAATAAAAATTCGTAAAAATTGAAACAAAAAACTAATTATAAGGAAAAGAAGGAAAGTGAACTGAAAATATACAAAATACACACACATAATTTATATTATAATAACAAAATCGAAGAACTACAAAATACAATATAAAAGAAAGAATATAAAAGAAATATAAAAGAAATATAAACATTTAATAGTAATTGATTATTATATTCCGCCCGCCGCGGCCTCCACGCCCGCCTCGGCCCCCACGCCCGCCACGCCAGCCGCTGCCACCACGTCCTCCACGGCCGCCACGGCCACCGCGGCGCGGTCCCCTCCTATAGGCATTTTTGCGTAACTGCCTTAAAAATTTCATCTGGAACATGAAAAAATAAACACGTAAAAAATGTAAAAAATAAAAATTATAATGTAAAATACATTTTACCGTCGGTACGCGTCGGCGACAAAAAGCCAAATGCTATCGGTCGGTAAAATGTTAACCCATTTGCATCATCGGTCTGTTTGGGCTGCCGCATTGAAACATCAGCGATCTTCAACTGAGGACTGATTTTCGAAAAAAAAAACGGAAAAACGCTGCCACAAGTCGTTAAACGTGGTTTTAGAGTCGCGTGTTCGCGGAATATTCCGGGCTCGGTGATAGTAGACAGTCGCGGCTCGCGGATTATTCCGTGCTTGGATGCAAATGGTTAAAAATTGGAAAACTAGCTAAAATAGTTTTGTAACTTACAAACATCTCCTGCGTCATTATCTGTGGCGGCGTCGGCGTCGGCGTCGGCGTCGGCGTCGGCGTCGGCTGTGGCATCGTCGGCGGCATCGTCGGCGGCATCGTCGGCGTCGTCGGCATCGGCGTCGGCATAAACGCCATGCCGTTTTCTGTTTTCTGTGGGAAATGAAATTAAAAGTTTTAGAAACAAATAATACATTTTTACATATACTATGAGTATTACTCACAACTATGTTTGCGCTTATACGCAATTTGGCGACGGCCGCTGTAACGGCCGTCGGTGCAGCATCGGCCCCCGCCGGTGATCTTTCGGCCTCCGCCGCCGCCTCCACTTTGTTATAATTCTCCATCTACATAAAAAAAAGAAAACATAATACAATATAAAATATCTCAAATCGTTTAGTTATTGAATGACAAAAAGATGACTGTGGGTATTTACCTGGTCAATTTTGATGCGTCCGTCCTGGTCCGTCCGCTCTAACGGTTCTTTACGCAATGCCCGGTCGCATACTTTCGCGTTGCCAGTCGATTGTTTTAACAAGCAAATCGTCCCCGCAACCGATCTTCGCTTGTTGTTTGGCGGGTTCCCTAGGAAACAGAAATAAGAACAAGAGGGAGAAAAAAGTTGAAATCCACACGACAGTGCGGAAAGTGAAATAGCATATCTCTATTTACATTACCAGCCGATGCTGTATCCACTGTTGCCTCGGAATATTACATTGCGTTCTTGCTTCGGTCATTGTCACCATGCGGGAATCTGAAATCTGATAAATGATAAATGTCGCTGAAATGAATCAACGATTCTGCACACTTATTTGAAAGTGTGCAGCTCGACGTTGAACAGCTTTTGGATCACATACGATCCTTGAGCTGTAATTGCAATAAGTTTACAATTTTACATTACCAGCTGATCGAGTCAGTGGTGTTGCACTAATAAGTGCAACTCAACGTCAAACAGTTGCAACTTTTCTTTTTTTTTTTAAATTCTCTCTACTTTCAATAATACTTTGAGGTTCCCGAATGGGCATGCCTCTGATATACCTGCTGTCGACTATTTCGGGCAGCATACAATCTATATAAAAACGTGACAATTTTGGCTCCATTTTATGTTGCCAAAATTCGTCGTCTCTATAAACTTTAATAGACCATAGGCCTTTCCTCGTCCATATACAGAACAGGCAGTACTTTCTGGCAGTGATATGTAATTGCCCTTGTACTTGGTAGAAGTACGCGTGGCTTTTATTCATTTCACTGCCAGAACCGTCTGTGAATACTTTACTTACTGCTTTTATTGTTGATATTGCCTCTTCTGGTGTGACGTTTTCTGCAGTTTGTGGGCACTTTATCTCCACAATACCGTCGTCGTCGATTACACCATCTGGTGATGCTCCCAAATAGGGAATCGATGCATCGATGAAAAGACCACATGGTCTAATTTCGATGTTTTCCTTTTTTGATAATTCTTCACGAGCTACATCTTCATTCTGCTTTCCATATGCTACAGCAGAAACGTCTAGCAGGCGTGGATAGAGCAATGTCTGCACTAGCTTCGAACACAGCGTTGTTTTCCTTCGGCAGCACACGGCGCGGAAGTTGGACGCTGTCAAAAGTTTAGTTCTGTGCGCCAGCCACTTTCTGTTCTTGGCCTGTCCAATGGTCTCTTGCTCAATGCTTTTCCTTTTGCAGGTTGAACATGCATTCGTCCATATCCGGCTTCTGTGCATTTGGTCCGTAGTCGAAATCTTGTTTTGCGCGGAACTGCTTTCTTGTATTCCTCGTCGTACTGTTCTGTTGGGCTTGTTGCACAAGTTGTCGTTTATTTCTGTGGCGTTCTTCCATTTGTATTAAAAGTGCAGGCGGCTCCTTTTTCATGGACCGTTGTAAACGAGACAATACTTCTTGCGTATTATACTGGATCACAGCAGCAGCACATCTTGCACTGTATGATCCTCTTTGGCCGAAATTTAATCTTTTTCCACCAATATATTTTGCAACAATATTGTTGTAGCTCTCCACTGAGTTGTTGTTGCTGCGATAGAGGATGCTTTCTCCGTGCGCTGACAGTGACCGGATGATATCTTGAATCTTCTGGTAAACTCCAAGGTTTAACAATTCCGGAACAATATTCGGCTCATCCTTCTTCGTGGTTCCATTGCAGAAGTATCCTATTCCATCGCAGTGTTTGTGTTCTCCAAAGACGTGGCTAGGTATATTCATTATATCTCCGCACAAATTTTTTATTTTTGCTTGCATCGGCACATTCTGTTCAAATCTGTACTCTGCAGCTTTCATAATCCCCGAGCGCATCCGCCGAATATTGTTTTCTACGGCTTGCCTGTAGCGACCGGGCGGAGCTTTCTTCGCAACATCTTTCATTTTGTTGCAAAAGTTGCGCAACAAATGATTTGTGCATTCAATTTTCTTCACGCGGATCAACCATGTTTTATATGGATCACAGTCCAGAATTTTTTTATAGACACTGCTGTCGCCGTCAGCAATCAGTGTCGAATAAATTAACCCGTGTTTTTCCACGCTGGTATTGAAACCTTCTGCGATGGCGTCACTCTCCATTCTGGTAGAGGGTTGGTTTCTGCCCCAGTTCTTGAAGCATGTGTGTTGCCGCGGCTCTTCTTCCTTTTTCGCCGCGTTCAAACAAATGGAGCACATTTTGTTTCGTACTCCAATGAATAAAACTTTCCTAGTGTGATAGCCTACTATCACGCCGACACCAGATATTGAATCGTATCTGCCTGTTCGGTACGACCGCTTCATCCAACTTCCGTTAGCCACGACGGGAATGAGTGGAATTCCGCATCCTGTGACGTCGCCCCTTTCAACGGCTAGTCTTTTTTCCTCTTCAGCCGCTGCTACCATTTCCCCTTCCGCAGCACCGATTATTTTTTCTACGATGTCGTCGTGGCATTTGCCGTATATCCTCTTTGACATACAGGGTACGTTAATGGCAGTGAGGAATCCTTCCATTTGTGAGTAGCCGCCTCCGTTGAGGATTGTTCCTGCTACTGCATTCCGATTGATATCCATGACCTGAGCATTATTGGGTTGACTGTGGATATCTTCTTCGTAATTGCACATCATGCATTTCACAGTCAGGGTGGTCTGCAACCCCGTTTTCTTCATGCGTATTATCTCCATACTTCTCATCGAACAATTGAATATTTGTGAATGTTCGCTTATACGTTTCATTTCTTGAAACATATGGTGCACGTCCACAATGCTGAGGGACCCGTCTGATAAATGCAATTCTTCTCGTGAGTCGACCGTCGTTTCTCTTTCCACGACGAGCGGGTGGGCTTGCACCTCTTCTTCTTCAATGGCAATTTCTTGCATGATTCTTCCAAATTGATCTGTTTCTTCTGCCATTCTTCGACTACGCTCTTGTTCTCCACTTGAAGACGGCGTTACATTTTCCGCTGCCCCTGCCTTCATGGCAAGATTCGCTATCCGCTTCATTCTGCAAACAGATAAAAACAAATCGTACATGGGAATATGGCTCCCCCCCCTTACAGATGCGTTTTTAAAAATGGTAAAGGGTTATGGTACTTTAAAAATGGCGAAATTAAAATTATTTCAAGTGAGCGCTGCATCGCAATTCGCTCTTCTTCTTTCTTCTTTCTCCATTCTTCTTTCTTCTTTCTTCCTTCTTCCTTCTTCCTTCTTCCTTCTTCCTTCTTCCTTCTTCTTTCTTCTTTCTTCTTTCTTCTTTCTTGCCGTCTTCACGAGTGTTTTCCCCTCTAAACAACCACCGAAACTCCCTTCAGGATGCACCTCCAATTACCGCAAAAATCAATCTGCAGTAATATGGGAGCCGGTGCATCGCTTTTTGTGGACCGGTCGGGAAAGGGGGTACCCTCCTGGGGACGTATCCCCGCGAGGATACCACTTCCTCCCCCGAATACCTAGGACCGTATCTTCCACAAATGAAGGGAGTTCGATGCGTTGGTACAGAGACTACACCCTCGACATCTGTGACGACACGTCCTCTTCACAACGAAACAGTTGTTTCAAAGTCTCGTTGATTATTTCCTAATGGAATGTATCCTCCACTTTCTCATGATGTCCCTTGAGCAATGAATAGTACCTGTTTTACGATGCAGCGCCCAAATCATATAATTTTAATTTCGCCTCATAATTTTTAAAAACAGGCCTGTAAGAGGGAGACTGTATAGAAACACCTAATTTGTTTAAAATAATTGAAGCACTCAGCAGAGCCGCGGACTTTCGTCAGCTGTTACGGTAAAAAGAAAGTGCTAATAATGTAGGACTTCAAAGTGGGATAAAATTTTATGAGGATAACGACTCAAAGCATGAACAACTCCCATAAACGTTCTCAGCTGATCGCCGAAAAAAGGTGAAAGGAAACTGTCGTCACCGTAACACCGTAACGGACGGACGTCCGCGGGCTCTGCTGAGAACGTCGACCTTGCGCGGATGAGTGTTTTCCTGTTCTTTAGAGTGTCATATCCGGGGAACGTCGGTGGTTCTCGCCGGCGTCCGAGGTGCTGACAGCGAAACTCGAGAACCGTCGCGGCCACAACATTGTCGGCTATATCGGTGTGAGACTAGAAGACCACTACTAATCCAATTACAAAACTTCTTTATTTTTCGTTATATTTTTATGAAACTTTTACCAACATATTCGTGGCATTTTTCTAATTAAAATGATACCAAATATGATATAATTCCGATGATATTTACCTGTATAATAAACGATGAAAGTTACTTCCCATAACAATTACATTGACGGAAAATTATTGTAAATTTGATCCGAATTATATCGCGTTTGGTGTCATTTTAATCAGAATAATGCCACAAATATATTGGTGAAAGTCTCATAAAAAAATAATTAATAATAAAGAAGTTTTGTAATTGGATTAGTAGTGGTCTTCTAATCCCACACCAATATAGCCGACAATGTTGTGGCCGCGACGCGACGGTGCGAGAGTGGTGCGAGAGAGAGAGAGAGAGAGAGAGAGAGAGAGACAGCGAGAGAGTGTGCGAGCAGCCGAGACGTTAGCGATGAGCGCGACAGTTGAGAGAGAACGATTTGCGGAATACGGTGTGCGAGACGTAGAGCGAGACGTATAGAGAGACGATAGAAGAAAGACGATAGAATAGACGATTTCGGTGGAGTCGAGGAGATTGTGAGATTGACCTCAGACGGAGGCAAACATCGTCGCGGACGCGGCTCGGCTAATTTAGTGCGTTTGTGTTTTTCTTGTTCTTCTTTTTGTTATTGTCCTAACGAATAACCGGTATTTCCTACCACCTCTGTTCCCACATGAAAAGGTGCATAATCTATACGAAATACCAGAGTTTTACTAAAAACCAGAGGTGTACTAAGACTTATGAGCGGGAGTGTACGTCAGAAACGTAAAACTTTACATGCGGCATTAAGAAAGCACACACGCACTATCTTTTCAACGAGGAGTAACCCAAACCTAAACCGAACTCAAAATCTAAACAAAATCTAACTCACAAATTAATCCAAATGAGATCCAACCCTAACCCAATCCGATTTTTATAACATCGTTGTTCGGTTAAAGGTCAAGAACTACTAAAAGATATATAAAAATCTATAATTTTTAGCAACGTAAAATTCAGCTGATAATCAAGAAACCAAACCTTCATCATGATTTATGTATTCTTCAAATTCAAATTATTCAATATTGGGAGCTATTCGTTCAGTTGCCCAATCAATTTCTTATGAAAAAAATAAAGAGAAAGGAGACTACGTTAGCCATCCGGCCGCTGCTGGTAACGCACACTGGCCGTCCGAGGCTGTATACCGCGGTGCAGCATTCACTTCAAAATTTCTTCAATTTCAAAAGTGCTTTTTCTACAACAGGTCCATAAAAGGGACATTTGAGGCTATATCCTTATTTTTTTTTAATATTTATTGCATTTGAAAGATGATGGTTTGGTTTCTTATTTGTTTGAAAAGTTCACGCGATATTATTTGTTTTATTTGTCACTTACCTATTCAGCTGTACTCTACTTTTGTTGTATCTTCTGGCTGAGATGCGTAGTCTTTTGGAACACGCAGTCGCTTTGGCTGCTCGCTTGAGCTCCGTTTTTTCTGCGTGCTCAGCAGAAGATGCTCCAGTGTAATCCATTATGCACAACACAGTCCTCAAACTTCACTGTACCAAATAACACAATCGCGTCGACACAAGTATGTATACTTATTTTCGCGCTGTGTATAAATTATTCAAATGAAACAGGAATGATTCGCACGCGATACGAACGCGTTCCTGTTCATCAATAAACTGAAGAAAACAAAAAACGACGCAATCATTTTTGCCACAAGCGTCGCTGGGAATTTTTACACATTATTACACAGTGTACCGAGGCACGGTCGAATATTGCAAATTACTCCTAAAAAACGCAAAAGTATGACATTTGTGGGAACGAGCGATCAAGATTTATCCTTCATTTAGCGCTTCCGATCATTGAAAAGCCCCATCCTTGCATTATAGAGAAATGGTTTGCGGAATCCCGGTCCCTTGCGACTCTCGTAGCTACACGTACACGCTGACCTGACGGTGTGAGTGTGTCGAGGCACGGCCGAATATTGCAAATTACTCCTAGAAAACGCAAAACTATGACTTTTGTGGGGGCAAGCGCTCTAGATTTATCCTTCATCTAGCGCTTTTAATCATTGAAAAGCCTTATCTTTGCGATATATATATATTGTCTCTTCCTCTGTTTTATCGATACAGTGACTGCTAACGAAAATGATCGGAAACAAAATACAGCGCTCGTAGCGAAAAATGCGGGAACTATATTTGTACCAAATTACAGCTGCGGGATGGTTTTTCGTAGGCGGCAAATCCTGTCTCTAATACGTAATTATACAACATAATAGGCGTTGCGTTGTCATCGTATATGTCCACGCTAGAGCGCTTGCCCCCTATTTTCTCCATAATAACCCGGTTATGGGTTAAAATGTTGATATTCTGCCGAATATTGCAAATTACTCCTAGAAAACGCAAAAGTATGACTTTTGATGGGGCAAGCGCTCTAGATTTATCCTTTATCTAACGCTTTTCACCACTGAAAAGGCCCATCTTTGCATTATCGAGCAATGATTTGCCGCCTCCCGAACCCTTGCAATTTTGCGGAAGTAGCGTTGTGTGTGGCACACGCACATGGCACGCACACGGCACGCACACGGCACGCACACTTTTCAATCGAGCTTCTCCTAGTTCCCGTTTATAGCGTGAAGATCGCGGAAAGCTTCTCCTAGTTCCCGTTTGGAGCGTGCGATCTCTACGAAATCCTGTCCTTAAGGGGGCCGGCACGAATTTGACCTTGACTTCTGTCCATATACATTTACGTGTAAAAAAAGTTTACAAACTGACGCTTCAATATAGCAACGAGCAGTTTAAAAGTGGTCAATTATGATTCCTAAAAGTCCTAAAATTGTCTGTGCAGAGCCCAAATTGCGAATTTCTACCTCATCGTGGAGTAATTTGTAATATTCTGCCGAAAATTCGCTTTCTGAAGAAAGTATGACGTCACAAGATGGCTGCCGCTGAGAGTTTTTCTTAATTTCGAGAGATTTAGAGTCCATATCGAAAAAAGGGATCTGCACAGACAATTCAAAGACATCTACAAACACGGTGGTGTGCATTTTTAATTGATTAATTACTTATTAAAGCCGTAATTTGTCAACTAAAAAAGGCACCATTTCGCGGTGCTGTTTACTAGCGCCACGGTCTCTCCGCGGCAAACACTGTACGTTGCGATAGAATACGGTCGATAATGCAGATCAATAGTACAGGTTTACGTATGTACGATATGTATGCTGACGAATATTGCAAATTACACGACTCTGAGGCAGAAATTCGAATTTTGGCCTCTGCACAGACAAAGCTAGAACCCTTGGGAAAGACAATTGACCATTTAAAAACTGCTCATTGCAATATTGGAGCGTCAGTTTGAAAACTTTCTGACCCTTGCACGTTTCGCTTCGCATCGTGTGACGTCATGCTTGCTTCGAACGACACGCGACAGGCCGTATGCTGTCGAATATTGCAAATTACTCGACTATGAGGCAGAAATTCGAATTTTGGCCTCTGCACAGACAAACCTTGAACCCTTGGGAAAGACAATTGACCATTTACAAATTGCTCATTGCAATATTGGAGCGTCAGTTTGAAAACTTTCTGACCCTTGCACGTTTCGCTTCGCATCGTGTGACGTCATGCTTGCTTCGAACGACTCGGGACAGGCCGTAAGCTGACGAATATTGCAAATTACACGACTATGAGGCAGAAATTCGAATTTTGGCCTCTGCACAGACAAAGCTTGAACCCTTGGGAAAGACAATTGACCATTTACAATCTGCTCATTGCAATATTGGAGCGTCAGTTTGAAAACTTTCTGACCCTTGCACGTTTCGCTTCGCATCGTGTGACGTCATGCTTGCTTCGAACGACTCGGGACAGGCCGTATGCTGACGAATATTGCAAATTACTCGACTCTGAGGCAGAAATTCGAATTTTGGCCTCTGCACAGACAAAGCTAGAACCCCTGGGAAAGACAATTGACCATTTACAAATTGCTCATTGCAATATTGGAGCGTCAGTTTGAAAACTTTCTGACCCTTGCACGTTTCGCTACACATCGCGTGACGTCAGGCTTGTATCGAATGACACAAATCGAAAAATCTTCTTTTTCTGCCAAATAAAATATTTTCGACCCTTCGGGTCACCGATTCGGTTGAAACTTTACACACTTATAGATCTCGTTCTCCTGTTCACAAATATATACCATTATAGGAGTAGATGGCCAATAGTTTTCGAGACATTGACGAGTTTCATTATTTTGTATGTAATGCCGTATTTTTTCCAGATTGTCAGGAGAGTCGTTTTGGCGTGACACTAGCGAGTCTAGTTTAGTGCCGGACGACCAGGGTTCGAATCCTGTCGACCAAAATGCTTTTTTTTTTAATTTCATTATGTTTTATCATTGCACATTTATATTATTCAATTACAAATAACATGTATTTATTTTGTAACAGAAGTAGAATATGGAAAGACCGTACTTGTTCAAAAAAGGTAGATGAACTTATGTCACATCACATAAACGTAATAGTAACTTGTTGAAAATCCGGAAAATTAACACAAAATATTTATGAAGAATTCTTAAAATTTTATATATATATTTAATATATAAATTACTATTACTATTTAATTACTATTGATTATTATTTAATATATAATAATAGTAAATAATCCTGTTGTTAGAAAATAAATACATGTTATTTGTAATTCAAAATGCAATTTAATGGAATTAATAGTATAAATATGCAATGATAAAACATAATGAAATTAAAAAAAAAATGCATTTAGTCGGCAGGATTCGAATCCTGGAATCTCCTTGTAAATATCGGAAAGAATTAGAATTGTTTCATGCTGTGCGTGTAACTTGAAGCGTTCAAATATTTAATTATTTTTATTGTGATTGTGTTCTATATAAATATACGTTTATATACGTATATAAAACTTCTCGGTAAACTTTGGAAATCGCTATAAACTTTTATTTAAATATTATATAATATTATTCAAGTTTATTTTACATTTAGTTTTTAGTTGTATATTTGTATTTGTTTGTTTGTTGACTTCAGATTCGACATCATTCAGATTCGTAAAAAAAATATGATAAATTTTGTTTAATTTTTAATGCGGGGTAATAAAAACTGCAGGGGTAATGTGACAACGAGTCCTGCCTATATCTACGCGCCCGTGGCAATGTATGTGTTAGCATGTGTTGGTCGGCTGAATCGGGCTCATGAGGCAGGAATCAGGTTTACGAAACTCTTGTACATTTACGAGTTTGATGACATGGCAACAGTGAGGCGAAGGATATGTGGCAACCATGTCTAGTCGCTAGCTTTCTCTCTCAATTTTCGTTTCTCTCTTCCGCTACTACTCAATCTTCTTACCGATACGTCGTAGACGCGACGTAGTTCCACACAGAAAATTTTAACCATTCCACAATCTGTTTTCCCTACTCGCCGTTCGAGGACCATCGCGAGAATGGCGTGACAGTCAAGGTCAAATTCGTGCCGGCCCCCTTAAGCAGCACCGAAACGGGGGCCGCCGCGGACGGAGATCTTCGACGCGTTCGACGGAGATCTTGATACGGGCAGAGGCGCGAAATCGCGACGCGGGAAAAGACGCGACACGAGGAGACTTCGACGAGAAGACAGCACGGAATAGGACGGAGCTATCGGCGGATAGCGGATACGCGACGCGACGGAGCGCGGAACGCATGCAAAAGAGGCTCTTTTCGCCAGGAAAGATCCCTTAAATAGCCGTCAAACGGCAGACGTGATTGGATTAGGATCGATCACATGATCCTAGGAAAGACGCACTTGGGGATTCATACTACGCATATTTACTGGTACTTAGCACGAACAAAAGCTCCGCGGCGTCGAGCAACAACGACGTGCGATCTCAATTTGACTCTAAACATAAGAGAAAAAACCGTAGAAGAAAGCGTTCGACGTTTGCCAGTAAATTCCACAGCTTGTATCCCGAACCACCAAGGTTTAAATTGAATCGAGACGAGTCCCACGCGAATTCCGCGCCGAATTTAAATGCCTACATTTAGTACTTTTCGTTGTAGTTATATATTTACGTTTTTAGTTATAAATTTCCTTGTATTTTTTTTAAATACTCGGAATACGAACATTAACACTAAACCTACGAAGCACAAAACATATAAACGTGAAACGTTTTGTAGAAGGGAGAAGACTTAATTTTTTTTTAAACTTTGTACGATTTTCACTATAGTATATGCTTGAATAAAGAAGTCAATTCAGTAATTTCCTATAAATACGTTTTTATAATTTGTGACGCGGGCGTCACTACCGGAGGCCCTCTCCGTGATGCTCAGCGTACACCAGGGTTCTTTAGAGAGGGCAGAGGTTGTTATAAATGAATGAAACGGTTTACCCGGTGAAAACAACTCTACTTTATTTCCGACCGTATCGGTTGGTTAAACTACTCAGGCAGCCGGTGCCTGTGGTGAACACTGAGATCTTATAGCTAACTTAATCCTAACGCGATATATACAACTTACATCTACTCTTAAAGACTAACGGTTAACGACGGGCGCGGACTGGTACTGGTGCGCGGAGCGCGGCGCGGCGCGGGCGCGGTCGTGGCGACGATCGCACGGAGCGGCGTCGTGAGCACGGGCGCGGATCGCGCGAGAGAGTTTCTCCGCGTGGAACGCGGTCGGAGTGCGACGCAGGCGCAATGGATGGTGCGGTCGCGTGGAGCGCGATTCACGGCCCGGACGCGGGTCGGCGCGGCGTGCGGTGGTAATGCCGCCTGGGGTGGGCTTGCCCGGATGGTGGAGGCTTCGCTAGGACCCCGCGGCCCAGCGTAAATGTGAACTGGCGCGTTCCGTACGCTGGTGCTGGGCTCGCCGGGCGCGATTCGCCTCGGGCTCGGCTCCGCACTACGCCCGACTCGTCGTCGGAGGACCGATCGCGGTGTGAGTTCGCACGTACACGGAAGGACCCGTTGTACGTGCTCCCTCGACACCGGCGGACGCCACTCACACGGAAGGACCCGTAGCAAGCGACGTACGCGGCTGCGATGGCACCCCGATTCCTCGCCAGACGCGTTACTCGGCCCTGAGTCGTTCGGCGGGATCGCAGGAGCGGGAACGGGACGGGGGAACCGGTCCTAGGTTTCGAGCGGCTGGAGACGCGCAACGTCGACGTGCTCGGAAGCACGGTCGGCGTTCGACTGCCACCTCGAGACTAGCTCGCGGTATCAGGCTCAGCAGCACACGGAAGGACCCGTCGCACTGCCTCCTCCAATACCGGCGTGTTTCCCACTCACACGGAAGGACCCGTCGCTCGTGGTAGCACGCGGCTGCGAGAAGTCTGGAGCTCGGAGAAGGACCTCCGAGAGCTGCTCCAGGCCAACTCTGCTTCTAGCCGGATTTGTCGCGGTATTTATGCCGGGAGCGCGGACGCTACCGAGAGCCCCACTCTCGCGGATCGCTCGCTCGCCGTCGCGGCTCGGTGATTGGCGCGGGCTAAGGTCCGCATCGGGCCAATCGCGAGCCGCCGGTACGCGTGAACTCGCGACGGAGCGAGACGCTTCGTCGCATCCCCCCCTTTCTTCGTAGGGTGAGACCACTCACCCTGTGTGCTGTGGTGGAGGGTGTTCTGATGACCACGGCCATCGTCGTACGCACAAGCTTGAAATCGACCAGGGCTGTACCAGCTGCTGATGCGGGCCGATCGAACTCAATTCACGCACACTCGGCAGAGGGGGTGGCGATGCCCGGGGGCCGGAACGTGGCCAAGTCCTGGTCCCTAGAGCGTGGCCCGGCCTCCTTGGAGCCGGGCTAGACGTCCCCGCAGGTGGGGGGTGGGGGGCTGGAAGCGGACGGGTAGCCCCGAAGCTGGTGGATGTGGACTCTACGAGGGCGGATCGCCCCCACGGGGCCGTGGTTCCCCTACGTGCCGGATCTCCCCGGTCTCGGGGACGAGTCGCAGGCTCCACCGCATCCCGTGGTGGTCTAGGCGGTACCTCCTTACCCCGATGGGGCACAGAAAGGGGGTTCCGTCGGGGAGGACGGCGAGTCGGTGCGGCAGGTGGGCCGCACTCAGGTCCAGCGGCAGCGGCGGCGGGCTGCCTGGTGGAGCGGTCTCGCTGGCTGGCCCCGGCTGGGCTAATTCGGACTGGTCTGGCCCCGGCTGGACTGGTCCCGGCTGGGCTGGTCCCGGCGGGATTGGTCCCGGCTGGGCTTGTCCGGGCTGGTCTGGTCCCGGCTGGGCTGGTCCTGGCGTGGTTGAAACCCTGGGGGGCCAGGTTTGGACGGCTGCACGTCGTGCAGTTACTTTGGCCGGAGGCCTGTCTCGGCGCCCGTGGCCGGTGATGCGGGCCTGTAGGTTCCGCGGAGCGGCTGGTGCCCTGGGACGGCGGTTGCCGGCGGTTGGTCGTGGCTGCGGGCTCATGAGTATCATCCGACGGGGATTTGGCGGCGGAGCGCGCCTCGGCTGGTGGTCGGCCGGTCGGCGAATCGTCGGTTGTGGGCAGGACTGCACCTGGTGGATCGTTGGAGCGGGCGTAAACCCGACTCTCTGCGGACGGGCGGCTGGCGTAATGGGGTGCGGCCGCGTTGGGCGCCGTGGTCCTGGAGGCTGCAGTGCGGGGTCCGGAAAGGCCTCGCTGGGGTGGAACTCGCCGTGTCGTCGGTACTCTTCTTCTAATAGTCTTAGGAACTCGTCCATCGTGATCGGTGGTTGTCTTTCGACTGCCGGAGCAAACGGCTTGTCCCCTGGACCACGAGCGTGTCTGGTAGTGGGGGGTCGGGATCGGTTCCCCGAAATTTTCCCCCCGGTGTTCCGGTCCTTGGTGCGATGACGGCATCTGTTTATCGAGTCCCGCCGCGTGATAGGGCTTTAGCTCGCTCACGTGAACGTGACGGCTTAATCTGCCGGCGGCATCCCGGAGATCGAATATCACGGGCGAGACTCGACGTTTGACGGTGTATGGCCCGAGGTATTTCTCGGAAAGCTTCGCATTTCGGCCGGCGGCCTTGCTGGACAGCACGTGGCTCCGGCGAAGAACGAGTGACCCGAGAGCGGGCGCCCAGGCTCGGCGATGCTGGTCGAAGTATCACTGTTGACGCTGGAAGCTTCGGGCGAGGTTGCTTAGCGCGAATTCCCGGGCCTCCTGCAGTTGCTGGATCCGGAGATGAAGTGGCGTGCCGGTCAGTGGTCCAGCTTGTCGTCGGAGAGTTCCCGGCGGGGCAAGCTCTCGGCCGGTATTCAAATAGGCCGGTGAATAGCCTGTGGCGCTATGCAAGGCCGTATTATAAGCGAAGGCGATCTCTGGGCAGTACCGGTCCCAGGTACTCTGTTTCCTTCCGCTGTATTGCCCAATCATCGTCTTGATGACCCGGTTAACCCTTTCCACCGGGTTGCATTGGGGAGTGTACGGCGGAGTCCGGCGGTGTTGCACTCCCCATTCGTTCAGTGCCTTCGTTAGTTCGCGGCCGACAAATTGTCGCCCATTGTCGGTCACTAACGTGGACGGGCACCCGTGTCGCAGGACCACCAGTTCGCGGAGGGCCTGTACGATGGCTCCGCCGGTGGCCTTCCGCAGGGGCCGGAGTTCCACCCACTTCGTGCACCGGTCCTGCAGCACGAGTAGTGTGGTGTTTCCGGAGCTGGAACGGGGCAGTGGCCCGACTAGGTCGGCGGCCACCATCTCCCACGGCTGGTGTACGGCCGTGGCGTGCATTGTCCCTGCTGGCACCTGCTGGGCTGCCTTGTGCTTTTGGCAGACGTCGCATGACCGGACGTACTGCGCTCCGTCTCGTAGCATGCCCGGCCAGTAGTACAGGCGCGACAGTCTGGTGAGGGTTTTCGCCACCCCGAGGTGCCCGGCGGTGGGGTCGGCATGGGTTTCTTGCAGGACCCGTGGTCGGTCCGGCGTGGCCACGCATAGCTTCCATTCGTCGCCCGGTTGCACCTCGTTAAAGTCGAGCGTGTGCAGTACGTGCCGATAGAGGTGTTTACCTCGGAGGCAATATTCCGGGTGATCGGCTGGCCGAGTTTTTACGTTCCTCGTCATCTGCTGGTACCAGGCGCAGCGGTGAGCGGGTCGAACGGCGTACACCGGCATCGGTTTCCTGGAGAGAGCGTCGGCGACGGTGTTCTCGGGGCCGCGGCGGTATCGGATCTCAAAATCCCATTGGCTGAGTTCCATGGCCCATCGTGCGAGGCGTCCTGACGGGTTGTCGATTTTCTCGAGCCACTTCAGTGACTGGTGATCGGTCAGTACCACAAAATGGTAGCCCTCGAGATAATGTCTCATTTTCCATATTCCCCACCGCACGGCCAAGCACTCGAGCTCGGTGGCCGAATAATTTTTCTCGGCCTTGTTTAGCGTGCGGCTGGCATATGCGATGACTCGTTCGCCCTGCGCGCCGGGTTGCGTCAGGACGGCGCCGAGCCCGTCTCGACTTGCGTCCGTCTGCAGCGTAAATTGTTGCTCCCAGTCTGGTACGGCGAGTACTGGGGCTTCGGTTAGTCGGTGGCGGAGTTCCTCGAACGCGGCTTGCTGGGTTTCGCCCCATTCCCATTTCCTGGCCTTCTTCAGCAACTCCGTTAGCGGACTGGCAATGCGGGAAACGTCGGGCAGGAATCGGCGGTACCAGGACAGGAGCCCTAAGAACCGGCGGAGTTCCTTCGGGTTGGCCGGTGGTGGTAGCTGGGCGACGGCCGCGACCTTTTCAGGATCGGTGTGTAGTCCATCCTGATCGATGATATGGCCGAGATAAGTGAGCTGCTCGCGCGCGAAATGGCATTTCTCCCAGTTCGGCCGCAGGTTCGCTACTCGGAGCCGCTGGAAGACCGTTTGCAGCATTTGCTCATGCTCGGCGAAGGTCGGGCTGACGATAACTATGTCATCGAGATACGCGAAGGCGTACGGAGCGAGATCCGGCGTGATCACGCTGTCGAGAAGGCGCTGGAAGGTTGAAGGGGCCGAATGCAGGCCAAACGGCATGACGGTGAATTCGAGGAGCCCTCTTCCTGGTACGGTGAAGGCGGTCAGGGGTCGACTGGCGGGGGTGAGAGGCACCTGCCAATACCCATTTTTCAGGTCGATGGTGGAAAGATACCGTGCGCCTCGCAATTTGTCCAGTGTGGCGTTAATATGTGGGAACGGGTAGGCGTCTTTCTTGGTGACCTGGTTCAGTCGCCGGAAGTCGACGCAGAAGCGGTACTTTCCGTCCTTCTTCCTGGCGATGACGATCGGCGAGCTCCACGGGCTTCGTGACGGTTGGACCACCCCCTCGGCGAGCATTCGATCGACCTCGGCGTCGATAATGGCCTGCATGGCGGGATTGCGAGGCCGGTAACGCTGCTTGATTGGCGTGGGGTCGAGCAGCCGTATCTCGTGCTGCGCGAGTGGGGTCACCCCGTGGACACCTTCGAAGATCCGTTGTTGGTGGTCGAGCAGTCGTTTGAGACGCTGCTCCTCGGTGTTGGTCAGCCTGGTGAGTCCGGTTGGTGGGATCGCCGCGCAGGCATTCCCGCGGAATTCGGGGTATTCCGGTGGGAGCGGTTCTCCGCCCAAGGTGAGCTGCATTTGCAACTGTTGCAATGCGTCCATCCCGAGCAGCATTTCGGGGTTTAATCCGGGCAGGATGTAGTAGGCGTGTTCCAGGCGTCGGTTCCGGACGGTTGCGGTTCCGCTAATGCTCATGGTCAAGCGGGACTCGGTACCGTCGGCCAGAGTGGCCACGGTGTCTTCGGGCTGCAGCTCCCACCCGGCACGGAGACATCGTTCTGCCAGGATGGGGTTGACGAAGGACGGGACGGACCCGGTATCAATCAGGGCTCTGGTACGGTAGTCCCCTATGACTACGTCGACGCATATCCGGATATCTAGGTATCGGTGGGCCGGACCAGCGGTTACTGGGGCCCGGCCCGCGGTTCGTTTCCCGGATGCCCGAGCGGAGCGTGGCAGGGGCAGTCCCGGGTGAGGACGTCGTCCTGACCGCAGAAAGAACAGAACCGAACGGCGGCGTTGGTGCACGCGAAACGATCGTGTCCGGTCTGTTTGCATCGCCAGCAGTGGGTGGAACGGTGGTAAGTCCCGGTGATGGCTCGTGTCGGTGGTGGCCGGACCGAACGCTGGACCGGTGGCGCCCGAGAGCTGCTGGGCAGCCGCTGGCGTATGTCCTCGATCTCTTCTACCCGTTGGAGAAGCTGTACGGCATCGTTTACCTCGGTTCGGCGGATGTGCAGTTGCAGCTCCGGCCGCATGTGATCGTACAGCGTGTCCAGCTGTTGGTCCGAGGAGTAGCCCCCGCGGCGTCGGATCAAGGTCATGAGAGCCGACAGATAGTTCCGGAACGGTTCACCGACGGCCTGGTACCGTTCGGTGATCTGGCGGTCGAGCTGGCGTAGCTCGCCGGGCGGAAGGTAATATCTCCGCAGCTGGTCTTCGAAGTCGTCCCACGAGGTGATAGACGAGGCCATATTTCGGTACCAGAGTTGTGCGTCCCCGCGTAGCAATTCTGGAAGGCCTTGTAGTAGCTGGTGGTCGGAGAGGTCGTAGGCTCGGCGTAATTCCCGGACCCGCTCGAGGAACGCATATGGATCGCGCCCGTCGAAATGGCAATTCCATTTGCGCATCTGGTCTAGTAGTGCACCGGGAGCCAGGTGTGGTTCGGGCAGGTACTGGACCGAGGTTCGAACGGGGGTGGACGCGTTGTGTCCCCCTAGGTGACCGTTCGCGAGTTCCTCGTGGAACTCCTCGAGATCCCTGGTGCGGTCAACCTCCTCTTTGTAACCGGGATCGTCGGCCGGCTTGTCGGGGTAAGCCTCGGGATTGCGCCGAACGTACGCGACGAGCCGCTGCCGGAGCTGGACGACGGTGCCCTCGGGACCGAACCCGTGGTTGCGGAGCTCCTGCTGGAGTTGTGCCTTACTCAGGCGGTAAATCCAGGCGACTCCCATAGTTATGATTATTCGCAATAGAATACAATAAAAATGATTCCGGTAAGCGGCGGTGCTTCTAAAAGGAAAGCCGGTGGAGCGGCACGGCAGGTTACGCGGTGCGAGACGCGGATTTCTCGCAAGTCGATCTCCAGATTACGTCGCCGCTTGCGCGTGTATCCGGATGGACGACCTCGTGGTCTACGGCGGCTAGGCGGTCGGTTACTTATAATTATGCTCGCAGTGTTCACCACGCGAAGAAAATAACAGGTCCCTGTTCGGGCGCCATGTGACGCGGGCGTCACTACCGGAGGCCCTCTCCGTGATGCTCAGCGTACACCAGGGTTCTTTAGAGAGGGCAGAGGTTGTTATAAATGAATGAAACGGTTTACCCGGTGAAAACAACTCTACTTTATTTCCGACCGTATCGGTTGGTTAAACTACTCAGGCAGCCGGTGCCTGTGGTGAACACTGAGATCTTATAGCTAACTTAATCCTAACGCGATATATACAACTTACATCTACTCTTAAAGACTAACGGTTAACGACGGGCGCGGACTGGTACTGGTGCGCGGAGCGCGGCGCGGCGCGGGCGCGGTCGTGGCGACGATCGCACGGAGCGGCGTCGTGAGCACGGGCGCGGATCGCGCGAGAGAGTTTCTCCGCGTGGAACGCGGTCGGAGTGCGACGCAGGCGCAATGGATGGTGCGGTCGCGTGGAGCGCGATTCACGGCCCGGACGCGGGTCGGCGCGGCGTGCGGTGGTAATGCCGCCTGGGGTGGGCTTGCCCGGATGGTGGAGGCTTCGCTAGGACCCCGCGGCCCAGCGTAAATGTGAACTGGCGCGTTCCGTACGCTGGTGCTGGGCTCGCCGGGCGCGATTCGCCTCGGGCTCGGCTCCGCACTACGCCCGACTCGTCGTCGGAGGACCGATCGCGGTGTGAGTTCGCACGTACACGGAAGGACCCGTTGTACGTGCTCCCTCGACACCGGCGGACGCCACTCACACGGAAGGACCCGTAGCAAGCGACGTACGCGGCTGCGATGGCACCCCGATTCCTCGCCAGACGCGTTACTCGGCCCTGAGTCGTTCGGCGGGATCGCAGGAGCGGGAACGGGACGGGGGAACCGGTCCTAGGTTTCGAGCGGCTGGAGACGCGCAACGTCGACGTGCTCGGAAGCACGGTCGGCGTTCGACTGCCACCTCGAGACTAGCTCGCGGTATCAGGCTCAGCAGCACACGGAAGGACCCGTCGCACTGCCTCCTCCAATACCGGCGTGTTTCCCACTCACACGGAAGGACCCGTCGCTCGTGGTAGCACGCGGCTGCGAGAAGTCTGGAGCTCGGAGAAGGACCTCCGAGAGCTGCTCCAGGCCAACTCTGCTTCTAGCCGGATTTGTCGCGGTATTTATGCCGGGAGCGCGGACGCTACCGAGAGCCCCACTCTCGCGGATCGCTCGCTCGCCGTCGCGGCTCGGTGATTGGCGCGGGCTAAGGTCCGCATCGGGCCAATCGCGAGCCGCCGGTACGCGTGAACTCGCGACGGAGCGAGACGCTTCGTCGCAAATTTCAATAATTGTGAAATAGAGAAGCAGTCGTTTGAAATTATAAGAAATTATAAGAGGAACGCAAAGGGAAATGGACGAAATTAAATTAGAGAAATTATGTGTATATATATATCTATTTATTTATTTAAAAGTAATATTATAATAATAACCCTTCCCCTGTGAAAAACTCCCACCGCGGCCGAAGCCTCGTCCGCCCCTCCTTTTGCCCCGTCCGTCGGTACGTCTTAATTTGCCTCCCGTCGGATTTTTTTCTGCAACATATAGAGTACATTAATAAAACTAAAAGTAACAAATATGTCGAGCTGTGTCGAGTGCCCGAACGATACAAGCTATTCGCACAGAACTCGGCTCGAATATTCTTGCCCGTAGACCTAGTAGGAACGTATGTATGTAATTTTGGTAATTGTGCATAAAAGGTTACACCTCACCGATTTCGACGTTTTTTAGGATGTCAGATTGAAGATTCTGAACAACATTTTCCTATAAATGTAACCGCCGCTCAGCTTTAGTTTTTGAGATATTCACGAAAAATTACAGCTACTGCCACATTAGATTTTGCCTACACGTGCATGTCTACAGATACATTGTATATACAGTGTACATGAAGACGATCGTCTAACGATTTATATACCGCGTGAACTTTTTATAACAAATGATGATGAACAACCAACAATGATGAACACACCCACCTTCCCAGTGATGCTGAGAAGGTGCTCACATCAAACAATAAACATTATATTATATTATTTAATATTGTTTAATATTATTAAATCATCAGAGTTGATCTCCCGAAAAAAAGTAATCCAAATCAACACTAATTCCACTTGTTAGCAAATTCTATAATATAACATAATACTGTTTAAAAAGTAATGCTGAATATCTTAAAAACTAAGGCTGAGTGGCGGTTACATTTTTGGGAAAAAGCTATTCAGAATTTTAAGTTTTAAACACATTGAACATATTGAGAATTTTATCAAAATCAGTGAGGTGTAACCATTTGTGCACAATTACCGTAATTTCCGTAACTCACCACCTGATCGTTATCGGCCGGGAGCTGTTTTGGCGGTTCCGGGGCCGCTGTGGGTGGTACAGGGGCCGGGAACGCTGTGGCTGGTGCAGAGGCCGGGTCCGGGGCAGGGAGCGCTGTGGGTTGTGCAGGGGCTGGGTGCGGCATGGCTGTTGCAGGGGCTGGGAGCGGTATGGCTTATGCAGGGGAAGGGTCCAGGGCCGGGAGCGTTGTTGCTTGTTTTTCCATCTTTGTTCTGAACAAGTAGAAAACAATGAAAATATTATCACACAGTACAGTGTTCACTCGATAAATGTCCAAAATATTTGATCTGTAATTTCTAGATATTTATTAACATTTCTGTATGCAACTAGATACAAAGTTATCGTAAAAAGATTCGTAACTTTGAATTTTGAAAATTTGGAATCCAAAAAAGAAATTTTCTTTAGCATTATATGTACTTCGTCGAACAATGCAATTTTTGTTTGACATCCATTTGTTCGATCGCATGTTGTATACGTATCTTTTGATAATGTTTGTATTATTAAAAATGTTGTTTTTGTTTGTTATTGTTGAAATTTTATTGTCCTAAAATAATATGATAAATGGATAACTTGTTACTTATGTAGCACTTTTCAAGAAAATTTAAATCACCGATATCTTTGTGATTATAAATTTCTTCGTATATCTTGAAATATTTATAACATGAAGACTAAATGTCAAGAAATATGAAGAGATTTATAACCAAAGACATCGGTGATTTAAATTTTCTGGAAAGTACTACATAAGTTATATGTTAACCATTTACCATATTATTTTAGGACAATAAAATTTAAACAATTAATTAAAACATTATTCCAAAATGATATATTTATTACGATAATTATCAGTGGACAGGCATCATTTTTTAATGAATTTTATTAGTGCGAATTTGATCCCGATATCTTTTATGGTTCAAGAGTTATAGTAAAATGTCACGAAATTTTTCGATCAAGCACAGTGTGCGGCCGACCAAGGCTGTATATCGTGATGCAGCATTCGCTTGAGATAAGTATTTAAATTTCGTCAATTTTAAAATGTTAAAAAATTTCAAATTTTTAAAAATTACCCTTCTATGAAAAGATTGCATTTATTTAAAACAATTACAAAATAAATGGTGGAAAAACCATTTTTGTCGAATGAAAACATTTATAGTAGATAATCTTAGGTTTTCACTACAAGCTCGTAAAAACTCATTCTCATCGGTTTGTTGGTTTTAGTCTGATAATTTACTGAAAAAGGGGTGACACTTCTTTTACACATCTGTGTCTAGAATTGTCTAGACTGCGCTGCAATCGAGCGGGACAATATCATTTTTAAGTTATTTATTGGCATGCTTGGCCCGAAGAATTCATTACAGACTTGGGTACGGCTAAAAGTTTAGTGTCTTGTTTCGAAATGGGAAACAGACCAGCCGTAATGCAGTAATCAGGGAAAGATCTTTGAACAAGGGATCTTTGTGCAGCATACGTATACGCGTGTTACACGCACATCTTCAGCCAAAAGAAACTATTACATGTTTTGATCTTTTACTCTCGAGATATGTGATTCCGCAAGGATCGTTGTATGTGTATATAAATATATATATATATATATATATATATATATATATATTTATGGCCGTTTCGACTGCGGCCAACATAGATAGAAAAGGATAGCATGAGAACACGGCCGCGCGGCCGAAGGCGCAACAAATAGGCAGTGCAATCCGATGATATTATTATCCGATTTGAACCGTGTTTGGGCTTATTTTGTTCGGCAAGTATTTTCAATCGATAGGCAATGATATCATTATGATAACGTTAATAAGAAATAATATTATATTAAATTGGTAAACGCCAATACGCTACTCGTTACAACGTTGCCTTTGATACTGAATCACGACCACATGGTCGCGTCGAGTGCCGCTTGGAGACAACAATGTAAGAGTTACACCATCACTTATTAATAACAATAAAATGTTTTTTACAATTCATAATTTTGGCATGGAAACCATTATTAATCGATTGCAAATAGTTTTCTGATGAAAAAAAGTATAAACACGCCATAAATCTGATAAGTTTCACGGTAGCAGTATTGAAACGTTTCCTTGGAAGTTCGTCAACGAATTTTATTTCCCTAGCTGACCGTTCCATTTCGATAGAGTCCGCTACCGTACCAAAGCATGTTCGATAGAGTTGGTAATTCAGGAAACCGTAGACAGAAAAATGCAGTGCCTATGTACGTGTATCTGTACGTAATATATAATATAAAGAGTTCTTTATAAAATTGTCTTAATAACTTAATATCTAGCAGAATACCCATGATGAAAATCAATGACATTTCCCTTTATAGTAAAAACTTTTACCTAGACACTGCAAGACGTGACGTAAATTGTTTAAGTAATAAAAATGTGTTTCTTTAAACAATCCTTTAAGTAATAAAAATGTACTGGTTTAAACATGTGTCTAAATAATCAAAATGTATTGGGTTAAACATATTTTTCAATAATAAAAATGTATTTGTTTAAACAATTGTTTAAATAATAAAAATTTATTTCTTTAAATAATCGTTTAAGCCATGAACATGCTGTTTTTCAATCATTTAAAAAGACAGGATTCATAGAAGTTCAGATTAAACAATGTTCGAACTTATACTAGAATAAAATACACAATTTCCCGGTTAAACAAATTCTTGCTTCGGCATAAAAACCTCGACGGATTACGAGGAAAAGCCGAACCAAGATGCAATAAATTTATTCAATCAAGCAACTACAAGAATTTCGTCGTACGAAAGCCCAGTATCAAATAGTGTTTAAAAATAGCTAACGCGGTTAGAAAATCGGCGTTTCAAGCAATTTACATGCTGAAGGACATTTTACTCTAAAACTAAGAGAGCTCTCTTACTGTTAATAATCAAGTCTCTGCGCGTAGTGATCCACAGCAGAGTTCCACTGGAACTCTGCACAATTGCCGGCTGGCCCATAGGGCACTCCTCTGCCGGCAGCACTACGGCTAGCCTTGCAATCCGTCCCAGCTTCGGGATTCACTGGAAAGGAGCTTCAAAGCTGCCAATGCCCTTGGATCTGTGAGCCGGCCTGGGAGGATTCAAGTATTGCCGAACCGAGTGCGAAACCAAATCTCCTATTACCCGGGATCACTCGCGTGAGCATTCAAACCAAAGAAGTAACTCACACACAATTTACAATTACGAATTATCGCATGAAGGACCCGAGTCGACTCTCTCATTCTGTCAAGCAAATTCAACCTTTTTTTTAAACACACTCTTTCTTTGTTCGCAACCGTTTCCACAACAACGCCTGCTTGTCAATCGCGACCACCGTGAATCGCTCGCTATACTCGCATATATATCTACATGACGCGATTATCGTCTTCCTTCCCGATGATACGATCGACATTACAAAATCGCCGCGAACAAACCGTCCGCCTTCGTCATCAGACGAACTACACACCATAATTTGAGAACATCGATCAACTCGGTTTGTTTCAACGAAATACAGTTTTATTCTGCATGGTATATAATTTTAATACAATAATCAAATTAAAATGACGTACGCAATACAAAAATATAACTAGCTCAACTGTCTTTGTCCCCACAAGTCGATTCGTTCGACTCTTCGGAATTGTGTTGAATAAAAAGAGGACACAGGCGTGCGATATGTCGTCGCAAATTTGACGTAGCCGTTTTAACGGTGACGACTCTAACTAACCGGTCTGAACCGGGATGAACCTCTATCACACGCCCCAAAGGCCATTTCGAAGGCGGATAACGATCATCGCGTAATAAAACTAATTGTCCAATTGCAAAATTCTTAGTTTGACCTCGCCATTTTGAACGCTCTTGCAAATGTTGCATATATTCTGATGACCACCGCTTCCAAAAATCATTTCGAATGGCTTGAAGCAGATGAAAACGTTCTAAACAGTTTTCCGGTACATTGGAATAATCTTCATCAGGAATTAAACCAGGAATTTCGCCGATCAAAAAATGTGCAGGTGTCAAAACCCGTAAATCGGCAATATCAGAATTTAAAGGACATATTGGACGTGAGTTTAGACACAATTCTATTTCGGCGAGCACTGTAGAAAACTTTTCGAAAGTTAATATTCTATCACCGAGGACACGCTTGAGATGATACTTCACAGATCTTACTCCAGCCTCCCACAAACCTCCGTAATGAGGAGAATTCGCTGGAATAAATGTCCAAGATGTTCCATCATTCGCAAGAGACGCAGCAACGCTTTTATAAAATTCAGAACCTGATTTAAACATACTTCGCAACTCTTCATCAGCAGCTTGAAAAGTAGTTGCATTGTCAGAAAAAAGATTCGTACAAATTCCGCGTCTACTCGCAAAACGTTTATAAGCGGCGAGAAAAATCTTAGTTGTAAGATCGCTAACCGCTTCAAGATGTATCGCTCGCGACGCAAAACAGATAAAAAGCACTATATATCCCTTATAAGATTTGTGCCCTCGACCCTTAGAGCTTTTAATTTGAAAGGGACCGGCATAATCTAGACCTGACGTCGAAAATGGTCGAGCCGGAGTCACTCGTGAGACAGGCAAATTACCCATCATTAAACTATACAGTTCCTGATCGCAGTCTTAACTAAACGATTTCGACGCAAAATCCACGCATATTGCATCACAATATTAGAAGTAAGTGTTGGTCCCCCGTGAAAACATTTCCGATGCGCGTACCGTACTAATAAGCGACTAAGTGTCGAATCTCGCGGCGAAATCAGCGGATGTTTCTTTTCGTGAGGTAAACTTGAATTTCCGAGACGACCTCCTACCCGTAATAAACGATCCGTCTCATCATACATCGGATTTAAACTATATAAACCGTTGCGTTTAGGTAACGGCTTCCCATGTGATAAGAGTTCAATTTCTGATGCAAATGCGTGATTTTGAGCTAATCTAAACACAACATTTCGGGCCTCGTTCAATTCTATGGCTGTGAGATAAACAGGCAATGGAGTTAAACTACTTTTGCGTCTCTTAAGAACATTGAATGGACGTAAACAATATGCTACAACACGAATTAACAGAGAAAAGGAGGAAAATTTACAGAAAAGTTCTGGTTCACTCACAATTTGATTACATTTAATACTTGAGGAGACGATGCCATCTTGGGCCAATGCTCTCAGTCTTCACTAACCAATCAGGCCCGTTCCACCATAAATTACAATTGATCAAATCAGAGGGTTTACAACCTCGTGTCGCCAAATCTGACGGATTCTCACGAGTCGGTACATGTGCCCAAATAACATTAGGTAATTCAGTCTGGATATAGGATACCCGATTCGCAACAAAGATCTTCCAGCTACACGGATGTTGTCGAAGCCAAGTCAAAACAATTTGACTATCGGTCCACGCAAACATTGGGAAAGCTTGCAAAAATTCCAAACCTTTTACATAACGCAAAAGTTTTACGAGCAACACTACCCCGCATAACTCAAGATTCGGTATGCTCACAGATTTGACAGGCGATACCTTGCATTTGGCAGTTAACAAAGAACCATGTACGCGATTGTTATCGTCAATCATTCGAATATAGACAACTGCAGCGAAAGCCCGCGATGAAGCGTCAGAAAATCCGTGAATCTGTGCATGTGAATTTAAAGATGCACCTAACCATCGGTTAATGGTTAACTTCGATAGCTCAGAAAGCGAACTGTAATACTGGAGCCATCGTTCTCGAAGGTCTATAGGTAACGTCTCGTCCCAACCGCATTTTACAATCCAAAGATCCTGCATTAAAATTTAGCAACACCAAAGGATCAAATAAACGCGCGATGTTTGATAAAACAGTTCGGGAGAGCACCATGGCATACAAATCATCGCCTCTGCGGTATTCGGAGTATAGCCATTCTGGCACAACACCAAACAGAAGGCAGAAGCATAAAGTCTTTGATAACGAGTTGAGTAACGGATGGTAATTTCCGCACATCACTATATCTATAATCACTTTCTTCAATTTATCGAAATTATTTAAATGCAACTTATGATTAATAAGCCATTCGTCAAAGAGATGGAATTCCGCCCCATTTAAGCGTGAGCGGGCCACTCTAACTACTCCATCTATTGCCATGATGAGAGCGGTCCCCCGATGGACGTTTGTTTCTACTTCAGTCCTGTCGGCTCCTACTCCCACCAAAAATTTCAAAGTCGACCCTCTCCTCCGCATCGTGACGAGGGAATGTTCGTAAACGTTAAAACTTGCGGGATAGTGGTCGGTGGTAGCATCTCCGTGTTCAAGTATGCGGTAATCCATATTCGCATCCTGAGCTAGAGTCACCTCCCTGTCGCTGTATTCAAAATTCACCATCGAATACTGATAGGATATGTCGAAGTCAGCAAACAATCCCTTCTCAAAGCATGAGTTACAAGTACTTCTAGAAAACCAACTGCATAAATTGGAAAGATGAGTCAGACCAGTATGGTGGTCCGAATAAATAATCGAGCAAAGCGCAAAGACAAAGAGTTTGGTGTTCTTCGTCTTCCCATGATGCGTTTTGGGCATCAAATTCAATAAATATAATCCTTGACCGGGAGTTCGATAAGCGAACATCCCAGGTATGTGTCGCATGAATATATTGGATTCTTCATTGGTCATATTTCTGTTTAAATAAGTGTTTACCTTATCGGCGAAGGTATACAACGCATTCTGATTCGAAATGAATTCCCTAGGAAAGGAGCGCGCCAGCATTTTCCCAGTGTCGCACTCTCCTCGTCTCCATATCTTTTTCATATGTCGACCGACCAAGGAATAACGCAACAATATGCTTTCCGCCTCGGTGGAGAGATCATCAGGAATGACTAGACCCTTAATTGATCCCGTTCGATTGAAATTCAGGTATAATCGTCTGAAATCGTGACCTTCGTAGAGGAAATAAGCCTTTGGAGTTCCATCCTCATCGAATCTCATCATCCTCTCCATCAACGGTATCCTGTCGTCTTGATTGAACGTAGGTCGCAAAAAGTACATCGAATCATCTCCATTCTCGGAATAATTGTGAAATGCACGAACTGGAAAGCGTGTAGGCGACACGTGCGCCACGATCTCCTCCTTCTGTAACAATTGGACTGCCTCTACCGGGGCAGGAGCAGCTGGTGTAACCATTGGCTGAACTGCCTGCGGCTCGAAAGACGGTATCAAAATCGTTTGACCAAATCTCACTACGTTCTGGACATGCGTCCCCATGTAATTCTGAGTTGGAAACCACATTTCCTCACAATCCTGTCAAATTGTGCAGCCGCAAGAGACTCCACTGTTACCGCAGCCTATAATTGGCGGTGCATCCTGGAGAGGATTCGGTGGTCGCCCGGGGGGAGAGAAGCACCCGAGAAGACGTCAAGAAAGAAGCACTCAGGGCACAAGAGTCAAGGGGAAGGGCGAGAAGTCGACGAAATAACTACATTGGAGGATTAAGGGAAATACCTCATGCCAACGTCTTGCTCAGGGTTTTTGGGTGGTTTTCCCCTGAGACAGAGGACAATACTTATGATTAATAAGCCATTCGCCAAAGAGATGGAATTCCGTCCCATGTAAGCGGGAGCGAGCCACTCTAACTACTCCATCTATTGCCATGATGAGAGCGGTCCCCCGATGGACGTTTGTTTCTACTTCAGTCCTGTCGGCTCCTACTCCCACCAAAAATTTCAAAGTCGACCCTCTCCTCCGCATCGTGACGAGGGAATGTTCGTAAACGTTAAAACTTGCGGGATAGTGGTCGGTGGTAGCATCTCCGTGTTCAAGTATGCGGTAATCCATATTCGCATCCTGAGCTAGAGTCACCTCCCTGTCGCTGTATTCAAAATTCACCATCGAATACTGATAGGATATGTCGAAGTCAGCAAACAATCCCTTCTCAAAGCATGAGTTACAAGTACTTCTAGAAAACCAACTGCATAAATTGGAAAGATGAGTCAGACCAGTATGGTGGTCCGAATAAATAATCGAGCAAAGCGCAAAGACAAAGAGTTTGGTGTTCTTCGTCTTCCCATGATGCGTTTTGGGCATCAAATTCAATAAATATAATCCTTGACCGGGAGTTCGATAAGCGAACATCCCAGGTATGTGTCGCATGAATATATTGGATTCTTCATTGGTCATATTTCTGTTTAAATAAGTGTTTACCTTATCGGCGAAGGTATACAACGCATTCTGATTCGAAATGAATTCCCTAGGAAAGGAGCGCGCCAGCATTTTCCCAGTGTCGCACTCTCCTCGTCTCCATATCTTTTTCATATGTCGACCGACCAAGGAATAACGCAACAATATGCTTTCCGCCTCGGTGGAGAGATCATCAGGAATGACTAGACCCTTAATTGATCCCGTTCGATTGAAATTCAGGTATAATCGTCTGAAATCGTGACCTTCGTAGAGGAAATAAGCCTTTGGAGTTCCATCCTCATCGAATCTCATCATCCTCTCCATCAACGGTATCCTGTCGTCTTGATTGAACGTAGGTCGCAAAAAGTACATCGAATCATCTCCATTCTCGGAATAATTGTGAAATGCACGAACTGGAAAGCGTGTAGGCGACACGTGCGCCACGATCTCCTCCTTCTGTAACAATTGGACTGCCTCTACCGAGGCAGGAGCAGCGGGGATGGCTCTTTTGCGCACAGACGATTGCGCACGACGGCATTGCACACGGTTCTTTTGGACACGGTATTATTGGACACACGGTTCTTTTGGACACAGTAACATTGGACACAGTGGGTTTTCGCTCACGCAAGGATTGCCCACATTCTTAAGACGCACACGCTGAGTTACGCACATGTAAAATTTGACTCATGATAGATTGTGCACAGAATGGCGAATCGAGAACAAATATAATTGCGCACAGTAATTTTGGACAGTGATGGAAATGCGGCCAAGTCGTTATTAATTTCGGGTTATGTGCGTTATAAAACATTTCCTCACGGAAAAAAGGGTTTGGGTTAGGGTTAGGGTTAGGGTTAGGATTAGGGAATCACTTGGGGTAGAAGGGGGTGAATCGACTTTTGAGTAGAACTGCGGGGTTAGGTAAGGGTGGTATGCCCCTGGGAAAGCCTCCCAAAATTTTTACTTTTCACTTTCTGAATTTTTTCAAAATTTTTTTTTATTTTTGAATTTTGAATAGGCCTAAGGGGTAGTGCCGGGGTGATATGCTTTCTGTTAAGTCTTTTAAAAATTTCGTTATTTTTTGTCTAGGACGCACGGTTTAGGAGATACAGCGATTTTAAAATTCTGTGAATGTGCCCAATTCTATTTGTGCGCAATTGACCATGTGGGCAATCCTTGCGTGAGCGAAAACCCACTGTGTCCAATGTTACTGTGTCCAAAAGAACCGTGTGTCCAATAATACCGTGTCCAAAAGAACCGTGTGCAATGCCGTCGTGCGCAATCGTCTGTGCGCAAAAGATGGCCTCTCGGAGCAGCTGGTGTAACCATTGGCTGAACTGCCTGCGGCTCGAAAGACGGTATCAAAATCGTTTGACCAAATCTCACTACGTTCTGGACATGCGTCCCCATGTAATTCTGAGTTGGAAACCACATTTCCTCACAATCCTGTCAAATTGTGCAGTCGCAAGAGACTCCACTGTTACCGCAGCCTATGATTGCTGGTGCATCCTGGAGAGGATTCTGTTCGTTCCCACCGAGTTTTTTTTTGGCATATTATAAATCGTCGCGAGGCAACAGCTACAAATTTTACAGCTGAAAGCCATAAATAAAGCCCTTCTCCGATTTCAAGCCGTCCTTCGAAAATTAGAAGAATGCTAATGCTCGAGTGGCCATGCGCCACTCGAGGGTTTTTTAGCTGATGGCATTGGAAAGTGGCCATAAAGTCAATCCGGGAAACCCTCGCTCCGCGTACCACCCGCAATGTACCGGAGGTCCCGGATTCGGACAAAGCGGGCCTTATAGCCCGCACGAGCGTCGACCAGGCCAAGAGCGCAACCCCTCTTGAGCCACATGAACGCGTGCCCTTAGCCTTCGTCACCGGACCCAAGCTAAGGGGTCATAAATTTCGTTCGCGAGCCACTTAGGCTATTTACTCGGGCTGTTCCGGGGTCCTGTTATTCATTATATACAGCAATTTTCCTGGTTTGACTTGTGGGTGGAGACTTCCTCCTCCACCGGTGAGGGCTGTCCCGGAAGATTCTTCTCCCTCAAGTCAACCAGCGAATAGGAAAGACTTTTCCCCCAAATTGGGAACTTTTCTTAACACCACCGAGGTGACCAGCGAACGGACCCCGGGACAGAAAATCAGAATTATCTCATCAGTCAGAGAACCATTTTCTCATCATTCGGAGAACTGTTTCTGATCATTCGGAGAACTATCTCGGCATTCGGAGATCTATCTCCGAACTGGAGAGAACTGTCAAACATTCGGACAGAACAGCATCTCAGTTCTCGCAGAACTACAATCGGTTAATGAAAATCAGATTTGTAAAACATTCGGAGAGAACAATCTCATCAGTCGGAGAATTGTCTCAAAACACACTTTAAAGTCACTTCAAAAATTGTACCGCTCCAGAACACTGGCTCTGTTAAATAGTTGCCGAACGTTAATTCAGCAGGCAACATAATTTTAAGTGTTAAGTTTTAAATAAAGACATTTTTTATACACGAAAAAACAGATTCGGTGGTCGCCCGGGGGGAGAGAAGCACCCGAGAAAACGTCAAGAAAGAAGCACTCAGGGCACAAGAGTCAAGGGGAAGGGCGAGAAGTCGACGAAATAACTACACTGGGGGATTAAGGGAAATACCTCATGCCAACGTCTTGCTCAGGGTTTTTGGGTGGTTTTGCCCTGAGACAAAGGACAAATGTCGGGATGTTTACTGTCTGATTGAGGCCACCGGGTTAAAGCATATTTCTTTTTTTTTACTGACTTTTCAGACAGAGGTTAACATGTCAGAGAGCTGTCATTCTAACATGAGAAGTTTGGCGTTTACGAGGCATGAAGGTTGGGACGTTACCACAGATGAATTTAGCCGCGGTCGGGACGCCCGCTTTTTCGAGAGGGGGAGCAGTGTTACGATGGAAGCTGTCGGTTGCGGAGATCGAGAGAAGTTGGCCGTCGAATCGATATTGTGGTTTCCGGCCAACGGGGTTGTTATTGAGAAAAAGAAAGACGACAGATTCTCTCGAGTCGTTGAAGCGAGAGCATGCGCATATAGCATAATCTCAGACATTGTCCGTTGACAACTAATAAAGAGTTTTATAATTATTAGTAGTGTTTCGGTAGTGCTTGTTGTGTTGTTAAAATGTGTTCGCCGGCGAGACGGAGCCGAAGCCTCCGCAACAATATTATATTAATTCATCCACGTAATTCTTTCTCAAACTCTTTATTTTTCGGAATAGTATGTCAAATAACCGTTACTCTGGTTTTCAACATATTTCCGTTCCCACAGATCAATTCTTGGACCAACTAACTATAAAATTATGCTTTAATACTTTCTTAGGTACAATATTTCTAGGAATTTTTTGTTCTTGATATCAGTATTACTTTTAATGTTTTAAATCTTAAAAACAACACTAAAAAAAAATCTGTAGAATTCGAATATGTATTCTGCACCGACGAGATATCGTCGCTGGCCTTCTATTTCTTACTCTAGCCAGAGTTATAAGAATAATAATAAGTAAATAATTAATGAAACTTACATTGTTGTTTTAATGTTGTTGTTGCATAACGTCTATCTTCCTTGGCAAATTGTTGGAGGGTATGCTTAAAAAATCGAATTAATACCTGTTACCAATAAATAATAAAAAAGATCAAAATTCAGAAAACATGAACATTAGTGGAATATTATAATAAAAAAGTAAACGAAATAGAGGGGATTTCCGAAAATTCCGTAGAAGATTTCGTACCAGTTACAGTTTTTCCCCTGCAAATACTTTCTATTCTTGTACTATTCGTCTTGTCTTACTTTATTTATTGCAAATAGAATAAAAATAAAATATTGTGTCCCGAGAAGGAGCAGAGAAGTCAAATTTTAAACTCACATATTTCTGAAGAAAATGCCGGAACTCTGACAGAAACTATTGTTCCCGATTTCTAATAAACTCGTCTTTCGTTTTCTGCCACTATCTGATGACTACGCTTACTTCAATTATTTAAACAAACTAAATAACGTGCTCTCTTATCGCAATTGGTCTGAATCGAACGATTCGATTATCGCAATTGGTCCGAATCGAACGATTCGCAAGAAATTTTAAAATCAGACTGAGAAATATTTTAATTTATTTAATTTATTTATTTGCAATCTTTAATCAAATATTTTAAAACCCTCGGACGATCCATCAACAAAGTAAAGTTTCGAAAAAATGGAAAGGATACTCTACCAAATGTAAAGTACTAGTGAAAGTAACACAGATTAAATTCATGTGCGTATTTGCTTTGTTCAAAGGATCTATCCGTCGCGAATCGTCTTTTTGTACGTAAGGTCTAACTTTAAAATACGCTTTTTATTTAATTTTAAATGGATTTAAAAAATTAATAATTATCTGAATGATAAGAGATAACTCTAGTAATCGTATACCAAATGACGGAAGATCTGTATCTTCTAGAAATTTGGTGATACCATTATCGAAATTGTATTATTTTATTACAACGCGACGTACAAAAAGCCCTACCTATCTAAGAAACAAATTACTACCTGCGGGAAAGGCCTGGCGTTTCCCGCGGTCACTGTACTCGTCAAAAACAATTTCTACTGATCAAATATAGGAAGGAAAAATACAGTTCTTTTTGTACTTGCTAATTGTTGGAGGGGCGAGGATGCTCCGTTAGAGTCCTGTAATCAAAAAAGTAAACAAGAAGATATTAATAAAATGATTCGTAAAATTCTTTCATTCAAATAATTTAAAAAGAAAATATTTAATAAAATAATTTAATTGGAAATATATGTCTTTTGATACTTACATTCTCTCCCCCTTGAAGAAAGCACGACACGACGGCTCTCGATCTTAGGTAACGATGTCGTCATTGGTCATCGTGGTAAGAAGACTCAGGCATTCAAGGAGACAGCCTCGAAGAATTCTGTAGCACAAAGAACAAATTCATTTGATTTGAATCAATTGATAGTCGAAGAATAAACCTAAATTCATAGAAAATAAATCATTCACGTTGAATATAAAATCAAAATTAATTTGAGCCGAAATCAAAATGTCCATTAAAACGAACCAGAAACTAGAATGAATTCAATTCAATACATGATACAATAAAGTGGATACTTACAAAAATTATGTTCGGCGTTCGAACTTGTCCCACGATGCATTCAATGCGATCGTATTCCATTACTTTGCATTTTGGAATGGTCGGGCGCGAGATGTCTGGGCGATTTAGAATGTTCTCGGCCCGGCCCGCGAGATCGTAGAAACGGGTCGTAATCTCCGCGAAAATGTCGTCGTGACCGTTGTCCGGCTCTAGCAACGCGATCTCGTTGTTAGCATCCTCGGCCGCGTGAAATAAATCCGTCAACCGGGTGACGCGTAATCTTAGCGTCGCGTTATCTAATTTTCCCTTTTCTACGAGATTGTCGACGATTGTAATTTGCGTTTTGAGGGCTGAACGCTTTTGGATTAATAATTTTATATTGTCGGACATGATGGTAGGATAATGTGATGAACGAACGACTCACGTGACCTGATGCAGGCGGCTACTGTACTCCTTGATCGTGGCAGGGCAATCAGCTATCTGCTTTGTGGCACGTGGTCGTCCTCTCAGTGGCTCGAACTGTTGTTTTCCGTGAGATGTAGACACCTCACAGGAGGCACCAAATGTTCTTGTAGGAATCACTACTCGTCGGAGCGATCCCGCACGCTCCGTGGTTTCGCGTACGTGTTCGAATAAACAACACCTTTTGAAATACGTAACTTTATTTATCGAAATAATCGCTAGAGACGATCGTGGTATTCTACAGAGTATTCAACGATGGTTTGTACGATTCTGCTGTTTTGCTCCGAGGTCCGCTTGCTCGTCACCTCGGTGGTGACGTGAATCTTTTGCCATGGGCCCGTTTTTTGGGGGAAAAATCATCCCCATTCGTTGCTTGACTTGAGGGAGGAGGATCTTCCGAACAGACCTCTCCGGTGGAGGAGGAAGTTCCCACCTTCAAGTCAAGAAGGGAAAGTTTTCCCAGGATGCGATTTTATGGAACCCCGGAGCAACGCGACGAAGGCCTAAGTGGCCCATGAATGCGTTATTGTCTCTCGTTTCGTCCGCTTGACGAAAACCAGAGACACGGTACTTCGGGTTGTAGCAAACTCGGAAAGGATTTATGATCCCGGTCGCTGCGCGTAGTGGGCCATGAGGCCCGTTGTGTATGAAATCGGGAAAGGGGCTCGCTCACGGGGTCTCGTAGTGGTGTCCGATGACTCGAAGGAACGCATATTTCCTTGGGGTCATAAACTGCGCTACAATGTACTGCCGAAAACCCGTAACGGTGGGTCTCTGATTGTCTGAAAGCGGTCGAGTCTCGTTGTTTTTACATTTCGTATAATTGGGTGTTTCTAGACGTTACAGGCGGGACTTGTTCTTCACCTGACGCTAATTCGCATACGTGTGCACACGGAAGGTGGAACGTGATCTTCACCTTATCGTTTGTATTAGTATTTATATTAGCTAGGTGGAACGCGATCTTCACCTTATCGTTTATATTAATATTTATCTTAGCTAGGTGGAACGCGATCTTCACCATATGCTTGTTCGCACGAATGTACGTGTATGTTGTAGGCGGTACGCGATCTTCGCCTTATTTGGCTGTTAGGCCCGTTCTGGTGTTACAATTGATTGTTGACACTTCGAAGTGTTGCGACGCGACACACCACCTGATGAAATTCAGCTCAACTAAATTTTTGCTCTATGTTATTGGTATTCTCTGATATCATGAATTCTGACGCTAGAAAGCCACGTCCAAAACGCGGCACAACTTTTCTCCTTTATTTCGAAAGAGAATCAAGACAAAATGTAGCTCAATTTGTAGCTGGAGATCTCCTCCAAAATTGTGAAAATTGTTCGATTACAGTCGAATTTGAACTCATTTTTATCAGCAAAAACCCCTCCATTCGCTCGTCGCAATTTTATGAAGATACATATAATATGTGGAAGGGCTATTGAGGCAATAAACACACCTTGATTCGTCTAAAAATAAGAGATTAATTTATTTTAATGAAATGAATTAGACTAGAATTACACTAATTGCACGTGGTTGACTAACCTAAAAATAAGAGAATCAACAATTAATGTTTATGCTCCCACTTCTTTGTCGATCGGTGCTTGTTGAACAAATTTCGAACAGTGTATAACAACAGATGTTGGACAAGCACTCGTCTCCCAATCCACAATCTCTCTGTAGGCTGCTATTATTATTTTTAATTCTTCACCCTTCAAAATCTCTATCTCTCTTTATTTCTGTCTTTACTCGACAGCTTCCACTCTTTCCCATCTCGTGGCGCCACCTCCGTAACGTCCGATCCCCCCAAGGCGCACATGCATGTGCCTTACGCTTACATACATATACAGAAAATTTTCAGGCAGTGCCAACCTCCCATGCTGATGGCAGTGGAAAACCTCAAACCACCGCTGTGAGTGGCCGAAACTCGAGAGCCGTCGCGGCCACAACATTGTCGGCTATATCGGTGTGAGACTAGAAGACCACTACTAATCCAATTACAAAACTTCTTTATTTCTCATTATTTTTTTATGAAATTTTTACCAACATATTCGTGGCATTGTACTGATTAAAATCATACCAAATATGATACAATTCCGATGATATTTACTTCTGTAATGAACGATGAACGTTGCTTCCCATAACAATTACATTAACAGAAAATTAGTGTAAATGTGATCCGAATTATATCATATTTGGTATCATTTTAGTCAGAACAATGCCACGAATATGTTGGTAAAAGTTTCATAAGAAAATAATGAGAAATAAAGGAGTTTTGTAATTGGATGAGTGTAGTGTTCTAGTCTCACACTGATATAGCCGACAATGTGTGGCCACGACGGCTCTCAAGTTTCGAATAAGTCGGCTTCGAATAAAAAATTATCTTTATTCGTCGGATAAATTCTCGTTGAATAAAATTATTTATTCGATGGTCGTCGAATAAAGATACTTTTTTTTATTCGAACCTAAGAATAACGAATAAAGATAAAGTATCTTTTATTCGAATCGTTATTTAAATAATTTTTTTTCTAAATAATGCCCAATTCTGTGTCCACATGAGGCGATTTACGCTCGTTTCAAATGAAACAAATAAAAAACCTGACCGTGACATATGCTAAAGACAAAAATAAAAAATATTATTAATAAAACATAAAATCTGACTGCGAAAAGAATTATTAATAATTTATACTCTATATTTATATTTCATTTTTTATTTTATTTATTACCAAACTTTTATTGAATAAATTAGTTTTTTGTTTCTTATCTTTTTAGTTCTTTTCGCAGTCGGGTTTTTAGTTTTTTTATAAGAATTCTTATTTTTTAAATCTTTGTGGTCAGGTTTTTTTTATGTTTGCTGTCTACATTGAAACAATTATCATGCCGTGTTTGTTGAAAACTTTCATTTCCACGTCGGAAAATAATACTCTTCGTATTAAAATTCAAATCAATTATATTGATATGTTAACATTTGTTAACAATATATACAAAACATAATTTGTAAACCTATACGTTTCTTCTGTACATTTACATAGGACGTACACATATAATCAGGTTCCCGGGAATGTATTAAAATTCCACTAATTAAAAATTTTTTAAAATATTTAACAATGTTATATTCGTATAGAAAGTTTAAAAAATTAAGAAGATTTTTAAACAAGTCAACAACTATTCAAATGATCGTTTAATACAATTATTTACAATTGAAAATTCCATATTTTAAATTAAGAAGGAATAAGCCTCCTAATTTCGACAGATCCGAAAGGAAGAGAAGAAACCGCTCGAACCAGCTCGAACGCTTTCGATGCAAGCATCGACGGTGTTTGTATGAATACGATGCGGCAACATTGCCCTTTTAAAAGCTGACAACGCAGTAAAATTTAGCTTCCTCGTCACACACTTCTTGTGTTGCAAAGTCACTCGAGTTCCCTTTCTGATTCGAAATAGAATGCGACGGTATCTCCATCTCGTGTTCATCAATCAGCTACACGTTTGTAGGTAATACCACCACAGACGAGGGATAGGATAGACCAATCACCATATGGGGCTTCTTGTCTCACATGTAAACAAATGGTTTTCTTACGCCCTCTACGCTGTAGAACGATAAATGCTGGAACTAGATCTACAAGAATGATCAAATCTTATTGACGAGTTATGTATCTGATGTTATGACTACATGTTCAAATTATACTTTTTTATTTGATGTCATTATGTTATATATCTGCAATTATCTTTATCAATACAATATTAATAAATGTAGATACCACGTTTTCCAATTATGGAAAAACAATTTTCATAAATCTTGAACATGTATATCTTTACGCATACATTTATTTTATACATTTTCTTTACACGTATAATTATTATTCGCATTTCTATAATTTTTTAACACTATTAATACGCATCCATTTTGAATGTATTTTGTAACTGAATTTGAAAAAAGAATTAAGTTGAAATTTACTATACATTTTCATGTATGTTTCATTTAAACAACATAAATTTTGCCTTTAAAGAATCTTGCAAAATATCAATAAATATTAATTGTGAAATTCGAAAGAGTTAAAAATTAATCAATCAATAATTATGTAGTTGATCGTTTTTTGCAATATGTCAATCTATTTTACTAACGACTCAGACCGTAGTTGTATTAATTTCTTGCGCGTTTGTAGTGAGAAAATAAACGATAAACGCAATAGTACGACACGTACGAACACTACCGCATTCATCGAGCTCGATCAGGCTCCAGTCGTGATGCAAGAATCATGGGTCGCCGTCCCACGTGCACGAGGGGGGGGGGACTCCACCGCCAGAACGGCCCACCAAAATTTCAAGCGCTTGAATCGCAATCGATTCCCGGTTCGGCGAAAGGCACAGTTTGCTACAATTTATAAATTAAAAAAGATATCTGCGAAATTTGACCAAGAAATTTTTTTTTAATCGGATTTAATGTCGTATGCTGAAATATGTTCTATATTTTTTAAGTAATTTTTTTGTTGTCGATTTTTAAGATAAAGCCGAATAAGGGTTGGATTTTACTAGACCGGTTCACCGTAGCCGGGACGGGCACGGGTTTTGGCTATGCCATACTGAGTTCTACGTGTTCTAGAGGCGCTCAAGATGCTCGCTACAAAGGCTAATGCCACGCACCACGGGGGTTAGCTAGCAAAATCCCAAAACCGTATACTTTCCTCTTACCTCTCGGGGTCCTAGGTTAGAGTCCACCGGGGCATCTGGAAATGGTCAGATGCTCGAGGTAATGACCCAACCGGGGCGAGCAAAAATATAGTCGAGAACCCTGATGCCCCATCGGTTTTAAACCTTAGACCCTGTTTTCGAATCTAGCGACCTTACTAGACGACCGGTTTCCCGGTCTAGTAAAATCCGACCCTTAGATGGTCAAAAGTGCATGCAAAACAAATTAATTTTTAATCGCACCATACTCAACAAAAAATTACGAAAAAATTCATGAATATTCAATCACATATCATACATGACTGAGATTTTTTCATAATTTTTGGATGCAAAAACGATTTTTTAACAAATCCGAAACCATAAAATTGCCGATTTTATGTCGAAGATTTTATATCGAAGATTATATATCGTTGACCTAGTTTACGTTATTATGTTAGTTGTGTTTCATAGTGATTATTAATATGAATTTTTTATAGATTTTTTAGATTATGCAAACATGTTTAAGAAAATTGAATGTGCCCAATCATTTGAAGAAAGTGCACATTTCGAATTGAAGTTTCAGAGATACCAGTTTTACCAAAATTAAGTTGTTAGATGTTATTGAAACTATTGTTCTTAATTTTTTTATAAATTTTTATTAATTGCATCGTCGTTAAAAAAAATCGAAATCAATTGTTTCAATACCTTCTTACAGTTTTATAGGTGTACTTTATAATATTGAACACTTTTATCAGTTTCGTTTGGCGCAGGCGGTAATGTCTTCGACTGTGAGAATATTTTGGTCCCGGATCGAGTCCCGCATCAAATGATTTTTTTTTCGTTAAATACTTGTTACTTGTTCTTTCTAGTACATCAGTCTTTTTCCCTGTTCAATTACAATTACAACAGTAATAACATAATAATTAGAAATTAAATTAGTTCAATGTTAGTCAAAAGTAAGAACTAGTCAAAAGTAAGAACACTTTCAATGTGCATTTTTTTTCAAATGATTGGACATATCCGATTTTCTTAAACATTTTTGCATAATCTAGATCTGTAAAAAATTCACATTAATAATCACGATGAGATACAACTAACATAATAACATAAATTGTGGTCAACTGAAAACTTCGATATAAAATCGGCAATTTTATGCTTTCGAATTTGTTTAAAAATCGATTTTGCGACCAAAAATGATGAAAAAATCTCAGTCGTAAATGATATTAGATAGAATACTCATGAATTTTTTTGTAATTTTTTGTTCAGCATGGTGCAACTAAATATAAAGGTTTGGGGGCACTTTTCATCATCTGATCCGGCTATATCTTAAAAATCTTCTTCAATTTAAATGTTGTTGCAAAATGTGCGCTTCGCCGAACCGGGAATCGATCGCGCTAATCGGTGAAACGCTTTGAACAGTCGAGCAGGCAGCTCAGACGATGTTACGTCAGAGTGGGGGCCGAGTCGGTGGAGGGGATAGTCCCCCTCCCCTGTAGGACGGTGTCACACGATTATGGTCCAGTCCCAGAGTAGGCAAGATTCACTACCGAAACCGTTTTCCATAAGAGTTTTTAATATTAATTTATTCTTCGTTATTCTCCGATTTATAGCGAATTTAGATTCGTTTTTATCAGAAAAACGTCTCGAATCGGCTGATAAGATTTTCATTACGATATTTTTTATAATAACACAGTTGGGTTCTGGTTGTTCATTATTAATAGGCAATGCGTTACAATGTTGCCTTTCGTACTCTCTTCCGATCGAGGTCTTGAGAATTTCAATGGCTTATTGTCAGCCAGGCAAGCAGCTACCGGACACAACAATGTAAGCTCATAAGCATTGCTTACTAATGAAAATCTAATTTTTGCAATAATTTATTGTTATGGTATGAAAATACGAACAGTAAATTGTAAATATTTTTCTGGTAAAAATGAGTCCAAACACGCCATAAGTAGAATGAAAAGGAAGTTAAGGAATTGTGTAGGAATAAAGTGTAAATAAATACACATAATTAGGCTGATTATTTACCAAAAAAGTAACATTAATGATGATATATTTAAATATTAGCAAAAATTCATAATAATGTTTTTAATATCAATTCCTCCGAATGAGTGTGAATTTATGCTTCTTGATGCTCGCTATACATACATGTACATTATACAAGTATATGTATGCACATGATTTACTTGAATATAAGCTTTTCACGTAGAAATGTTTCCTTCGATGCAGTCGCGTTACAGGCATAACGAAATTAAAAGAACACAACATTCCTTTGTTTCATTCATCATTTATAGAATCTCCGACATGAGATTTAAATTTCTATCAGCAACAGCGCCGTTCTAGAATATTGGTTCCACAATACTGCTTCTGGCCGTTACGGTAGGATGTGACACGGAATGGTAAGGGGGCTCTAGACAGGGGGGGTCCACTCATATGTATGACCTTGGACCGCTGAATCATAGTTGCGGGAGCTACTCTAGATGGCACCACGTTCACGACGCATCACGTGATTAAACGTGATTGGACAGGACAAGACAAGACTAGACAGGACTGTTCCAATCTATGGAGAACATGTTGCATGGGCAAATTAACCTTTCATTTCAGAAGACATTTCATGTCAGAAGACAACGAGTCGTAGTATTTCAACATGTTTGGAAAATCCACACGAAAGAAGAAAAATTAAGAAGATGACCAAGAATCGACGTGGTATTATTATTATATCGTTTTTATATTAAAATTATGTATGCGTCTATATCATAATTATGTATCAATTTGACATTGTCATTATGTATTGCGTTTAAAACATAATTATGTATTACATGTATAATTATTTATTATTGTTTTAAAATAAAGTATGGTTAAAATAAAGTATTGTTACAAAATATATGATATCCTTTATCCTTTTTATATCCTTCCGTTCTAACAATAAGTTTCAAGTAATCGTACATTCATGTACAGTACAGTAGGCATATGTGTATGTGCATATGAGTGTATGTATATGTGTAGAATTGTATAGCTATATATATAGATTTTAGTTGCGGGAGCTACTCTAGATGGCACTGCTAAGGTCCACACATTATACATGGGAGATGACCCTCCCTGGCTCTAGAGCCCCCCGAGCGTGAGACAGAAAAATACATTGGGTGATTGGTCTATCCTATACCTCGTCGGTGGTAAAAGTATGTCAGAGAGGCATCCTATGCACGCGTGGCCGACACCGTAAACAGCGGCGCTGCCGTTGCTTCGTTCGAAAAGACGTGCCTCGACTCACTCACACGCCGTTACGTCGGCCTGTACGTGTAGCTGCGAGAGTCGCAAGGTAGCAGGATTCCGCAAACCATTACTCGATAATGCCAGAGAGGAAATGAGAGTGCTCACGCCCGGGTTTGTAGTGTCCCCGGTATAGTGCTGCCCCCTAGTCTCATTTTTAGCCTGTACTAGAACCTGCATCATCTTTTAGCCTGTACTAGAACCTGCATCATCTTTTAGCCTGTACTAGAACCTGCATCATCTTTTAGCCTGTACTAGAACCTGCATCATCTTTTAGCCCAGAACAGAACCTGTATCATCTTTTAGCCTGGACCAGAACTTGCATCATCTTAGGCTGGATCACCGACGAGATATACTTAAAGACAGCCAGCCCCCGTGTTAAACTGCGGGCCCCAAAGTGGGTGCTGAGTGGGTGCTGGGAGCGGTCGGTAACGGCCCCAATGCCGAGATACTCTCATCGGTTGTGGAACTAAGAACGTGGAACTATCACTGATCTCAAATACCAACATCTCTAAACATGCCGCGCTCACTACCTAAATACGACATTTGCTCGTGAAGTACGAAAGAAACGTCAGTGACATAGGCAATAAATAAACATAGAATTTTGACATAATGCATTCTGTAATTGCATGGAAAATAATTATTTTTTATTATATAATTTCATTACACTCTTATTGCCTTCTTATTTTCCATATTGTTCACCATTGTAATCATTGTTTTATAATCGATAGTTTATAGGTGTAATTAATTAATTCGGAAATTATTGCGATATTTATAAAATAATGATTATTCAACAAAATATATTCTGTAGTAATTACAGAATAAAAAACAAGAATAAATACATATACAAGTAATGACAAAATTCAATCGTTCTTATTGTGATCCGTAGTAAAAAACAGAAAATTAATGTTTTTCTTCTAATGCTCGATTGCACTGACTGCAATTATTCAAGTAGAGGTAGTAACAAAGTAAAAGTGTTCAGTAATGAAACTAATTTTTGACGGCTCCTATCCGTATAATGCTATTTGGAGACAGTATTATTGCTATTGGTACAAACGCACAGATACACAGATTCTTATATGTCGCAATGCATGTTGTTTTTTTCTCCGTTTACCGATTTCGATGAAATTTTCAGTATGTGTACCATAGATGTACAAAAGACACATATTTTAAATTTTCATTTGGGATTCAAATAAAAAAGTTTTAAAAAGAGCGTTTTCTGGTTTTTTATGTAATTCTTACCAATTGCAATTTTTGAAAATCTGTTTTACACGTCATTTAGTAAATCAATGCTTTTAATTGCTAAAAGAAAAGTCAAGAAGTAAAAGTATTCTAATTTAATGCACAGACAACATGTGCAGTATTCGGACTGTACGTGGATTGTACGCAGACTGTCCGCGTAAATAAAATCATATAAAATTACAGTAATTGTTCATAAAAGGTTACATCTCGCCGATTTTGGTAAAAGTTAAATATGTTGTAAAACTCAACATTCTGAACAACTTTTTCCTATATATGGTGCCGCTGCTCGGCATTAGTTTCTGAGATATTCTCAAAATCTGTTACTGCTACTAGAATGGATTCTGCACACTCTTCTGTATATTAGAAGGCATGATTAACACATATAAGTTACTTTCTTATTAACAATACAAGATCTCAAGGAGAAGGTATAATTAAAATTGGTTGGGTTTAGGTCGTGTGTGGTGGGGGGAGGGAGACGATTACGCTGTCATTGTTTCACATTTCACATGTAGATTTTTGTATAGAAATATACTTAAAGAATTTTTAATCCCAACCTATTTGAATTCTACGTTCTCCTTGACATTTTGTACTACGAGGAAGTGTATGCAGAATCCGTTCTAGCTGCAGCACCAGATTATAGAATATCTCAGAAGCTAATGCCGAGCAGCGGCATTAGAATAATGACCTTGACAACATACTTCAGTCATCAAAATCGGTGTGATGTACCCTTTTCTGTATTTTTATTGGAGACAGTATTATTGCTATTTGTCCGCACTGTGCGACGCCGTGAAAACTGAGCAGTCGAACTCGAGACGAGAAGGTCTCGCCGGTTCTCTTTCTTTCGCATACGCTGTCCTTCTTTGCGTCCGAAACTTTAATCGTTCATTACACAAGTAATTATCATCAGAATCATATCATATTTACTATCGTTTTCAATAAAAAAATGCTACGAATATGTTAGTGAAAGTCCCAAAAAAAAAAATAATGAATAATAAAAAAGTTAACTTTTTGATTTAAAGACCTGAGTTCACGCCAGTCTTTGATCTTTTCCGAACGCTTCGACTGGCCGCGTCTCTTTCTTTCGCATACGCTGTCCTTCTTTGCGTTCGAAACTTTATTCGTTCATTAGACAAGTAATTATGATCGGAATTATATCATATTTGGTATCATTTTCATTACAAAAATGTCACAAATTTGCTTGTGAAAAAGCCATAAGAAATAATGAAAAATAAACATGTTCTTTTGTTTGATTGGTAGTGATGTCACACCGATATCTTGGATGCAACACGACATATAATGTTACACTCTTCGGCGACAGAGGCAGTCGAGCTTCACTGTCCTCTTCTCTGTTCGGCAGGGATCCCAGAAATCATTTCTTGAAAACTAAATTCTGACCGGACCCGAGTGTGCAGAGCCTACAATAATCTTATTTTTTTTTGTCAAATTTTGATTTTCTATTTAAACTAGTTTGTTATTGAAACTCATTAATAGTTTTAATTAGTACTTGAAATATTTTTAATGATATTGAAATATTGGAATATTACAATTTGGAATATTTCGGCGGACAATTTAGTCAAAAATGCCCTTCAACATATTTGAACGGCCGTTGCGCCATTCGATTTTCGGTCAATTTTTCCCAATTAATTGCATGTAGAAGAAGTATAGAAAAAATCTGACGAATTACGGTTATTTATATTCATATTTGAGGATTTCTGTCGATTTTTCAGTTGAAAATCATATTTATAAAAAATGAAAGACACGTAAGAATTCCACAAATGCAGGTTCTTTTATAGAAATTGAAAAAGGACATCGATCCTATTTTTAAATTAAACCAAAAATGAAATGATTCAAAATTTGAAAGGTTTGGAAAGAACTGCGATTTATAAGTGTCTAAAGTTTTATTCGATCCCTGTTTTGGTCATTGGGCGATGCAACTAAATACATACATTGTAACGCTCGCGTCGGTCTTTGACTGCTCTGACCTCGTTACAGCATTTGAACGCGGCTCCGAAAATTATTCGAAATCAAATAAACCACCGAATAAAGACACAGATGAAAATGAACACTTTTTTTTTTTTATTCAACACTAAATATTTATTTGTTTATTCGTCGAATAAACTTATTACGTGTGGAATAGAGATAACATAATTATTTTTATTTGCCGCGTGACAAATAATTTTTTTATCTTTTATTCGTTATTTTAAATGTCTATTTCATCAAAAATTTGCCCATCTTTGCTCCTGCAATTACATTATTTTATATTATATTAGTTTTTCCGTGTGATTCTCTCTCAAACTCTTTATTATTCAGAATAGTATGTCAAATGAACGTTATTCTGGTTTTCAACATATTTCTGTTCCCTCGGATCGATTCTTGGAACAATTAACTATAAAAAAAGTGTAAGGAAATAATGCTTGTTTATGAAATATTTTTAAATTACAAATTGTGCTATCGTTAAATTATGCTTTAATACTTTCTTACGTAAAATATTTCTAGGAATTTTTTGTCCTTGATATTAGTTTTACTTTTAATATTTTACGTCTTAAAAAGCAATACTAAAAAAATATCTGTTTAATTCGAATACGTTCGTCGGAGAATGTAATAAATAAGCGATATGGTTCTGTGATGATTCACCTTCTCGCCGACGAGAATTTCCTTACTAGTCTTCTGCACCGACGAAATACCGTAGTTGGCCTGCTGTTTCTGACTCCAGCCAAAATCTATTCTAGAAGGCGGTAGAAGACACCGTATTTTTCGTGAGACACGTTCTCCCGTAAGGCTAGCAATCTTTCAATATATCTCGTCGGTGCCCCGGGCGTGAGCACTCTCATTCCTCTCTGGTAATACCATTTCTGTAATGAAAACTGTACGGCAGATACCGACCTCCGAATCTTGAAAAGTCACGTGACTATACCTGGCCCTTAAGTGTATCTCGTCGGTGCCCTGACCCTTAGGATTTATGAAAATTGTTTTTCTATAATTTGAAAACGTGGTATCTACATTTATTAATATTGTATTGATAAAGATAATTGCAGATATATAACATAGTGACATCAAATAAAAAAGTATAATTTGAACATATAGTCGTAACATCAGATACATAACTCGACAATCAGATTTGATCATCCTTGTAGATCTAGTTCCACCATTTATCGCTCTACAGCCTAGAGGGCGTAAGAAAACCATTTGTTTACATGTGAGACAAGAAGCCCCATATGGTGATTGGTCTATTCCTATCCCTCGTCTGTGGTAATACCATTTCTATAAAGAAAACTGTACGGCAGATACCGACCTCCGAATCTTGAAAAGTCACGTGACTCACCCTGGCCCTTAAATCACATTTCTTGGGTCAAACAATTATTTGTTTCAATGTAATAATGTTAAAAATGACTTAATATATACTTGCGGTAAAATCAACAAGTGTAACTTTCCTTCTAATAGCAGAAACGCCGAAAAAATTCGGTTTTTCTTGTTTTTGACAATGATGTCCCACAAAAAAATCTATAAAAAATTGATAACACTGCCTGTTATAGTACTATATTGGGGAACTAAACAGTAGAATAGCATGTTTTCATATTTTTGAGAAACCTGTATTTTTCCGATATTTTGGGGTTTTTTTGATTAATATTTACGCCTATGCAACCATCAGAACAGACAATACTTACGCCTATGAAACCGCTGAAACAAATAATAGTCATATAAATACAATAGAATATTTATACTCATGCTTATTAATGTAAAGTAAAATAATCGATACTAAAAGCCTATGGGATCACTGCAACAAATGATACTTACGCCTATGGAACGCTGAAACAAATAATAGTTATGTAAATTCACTCGAATATTTAATAGTCATTATGAAAGTAAATAGAATAATTGATACTTACGCCCATGGATGGCTGAAACAAATAATATCCGCATTAATTTAACAAAGTAATTAACACTTACAGCTACGAAATTAGACTCAATAAATAATACTTACCTCCATAAAGAATAATTAGAAACAATAATACTTACCATTATAAAACCAGTAGAATAAATCACACTTACCTCTATACAATCACTAGACATATACAAGGGAAACAAATAATAAATACAAACAATTAAATAAATAAAAATAATAGTCCAAATAGATAATTACTACAATTTCATAATAAATAAATAAATAACATTTAATGAATAATTCAAGGAATAACAACTACAATCGTCATGAATAAATAAATAAATAATATTTGCAGGTAAAATAAATAATAATCCTAGTTACAATTGAAATCCGATCAAATACAATAAATATTGACTAAATGATATCTACAATCTCATTAAAATAATTAATATATACAATTTCAATAAATATTAATTACAAATAATTGCAACAATTACAATAAATAATATTTATAACCCAAATAAGTATTAATAATCATAACAATTAAAATAATTAATATATACAATTTTAATAAAATCCTAATTACAAATAATCATAATTAATGTATACAATTTAACTAAATACTAATTACAAAATAAAAGTAACGGTTAAAATAAATAAAATTTACAATTTGAATAGATATAATCACAAAATAATAGCAACGACTAAAATAAATAATATTTATAACTTAAATAAATACTAATTACCACTAACAATTACAATGAATGATCTCATGAAAATAAGTTACGGTTACGCCAATGATTCCAAGTAAGGAACAATTACGCCGAAGATCTTATTACATAAGTAATTATTATATGCGATATTATAGGAATCAGTAACGGGAAACCGTAAATTCTGCGTCTGAAACATAGTAAATTATAAATAATTAATTATAAGTACACAACCATCGTAACGCAAACACGTTATCCTATAAGCGTGCGAATTCCGTATCTTCTCCATTCCTTAAATAATCAGAGCGGAAACTGCACTTCCGGTAGAAAAATTATTATTAAATTCGGAAATTAATTATAATTTATAAACTATAATTAATTTCCGTAGTAAAATAGCTTCGAGCATGATTGGAAATTTGAAATGATAAACCATACGAATATTTGATAATTACGCCAATGACATTCCTTAGCGCACGACGAACAAAGACATTCCTTAGCACCTCGGCGATCTTTGTCACTCATCCAGCTCTTCAGTCAGTCTCGTTTCAGCTTTCGTACCGGCCGCGTCGTGTGGTGCAGTGCGTGTGTGAACAGTGCCAGTTTCGTTCGCTGTTTCCTATTTCCTATTTCTAATTCAATTTCCAATTCTATTTCATTTTACTATTTTCTCGCGTATTATTTCCATTATTCTCCTTATTATTATTCCTATTTCCTATTTCTAATCCAAATTCTAATTCTATTCCATTCACTATTGTCTATTTCTAATTCAATTTCCATATTCCAGTCCATTTACTATTTCTTAGCGTACTATTTCGATTATTCCTGTCGTTCTCTCGTTATTATTATTATTAATATTATTATATTATCCTTATACTAATTTCTTGCGGTTTATATTACCATTATTATTAGTTATTTCTTATATTATCTCGCCAATTATACGCTACTTCTTTCCTATATTTATCGTTATTACCATCCTTAATTCCTTAATATTAATTATCACCGTTTCTCTAATTTTAAATCGTTTTATAAATCCTTCTCCGTCTCGCTCCATCGTGCACGTGTATATAAAGTCAGTCCCATAAGTATTCATACCCCTATTGCTTGAAAAACAAATTTGTTGAAATCAAATGATGCAGGTAAGATTTTGCAATAACTCTTTTGTTACGAATGAACATATATATAAACTTTACTTGTACAAACTTTTAACAAAATTGGGTTATTGATAACAAAAATATATCAATTTTAATCTACATTGTACATAATAACAGTCCACAAAAGTATTCGTACCGGTATACGTCTTATAAGAAAGATCGCATATTATAATAACTTATTATTTTTTTAGTATTTCGTCAGTCCACTGTTGTACTTAATTATTTCAATTAATCTAGTTTGCATACTTATTATTAATTTTTCAGTGGTGCTTTGTTCAATACGATTCCAAACTTCCAGAATTTTTTCTTTTAGTATTTGTTTATTTGAAATTTCATGTTTGCGTAGTCTTTTCTCTATTTCTGCCCACAAATTTCCCATGGGATTCACATCCGGACTCTGAGGTGGTGTGGACAAAAGATGAGGAATGTGATAAAGTATCCACTCACGAACTATTTGAAACAGTATGCTTTGGGTCGTTGTCACGTTGAAAGTAATAATCGTCTTGCATACCCAGTTTAACTGCACTTTCTTGCAGATTTTGTTCAAGAATACTTTTATATTTATATTTATTCATAAGTCCATCAATGAATACTAGATTACCCACTCTGGATGCTGCCATGCAGCTCTGAACCATTACAGAGCCACCGCCATGTTTCACAGTCGGTCGTAGATTTTTTAATTCTAGTTCTTTGTTGAGCTTTCTCCAAACTTTTCCTGTTCCGTCACATCCAAAAATATTAAACTTGGATTCATCAGAGAAAATAACTTTTTGCCAAAAGGTATTACTCTTATTTATGTATTCTTTCGCAAATGCTAATCTCTTTGCTCTGTTAATCTTATTAACTCTTTCACAGTGTGGTAAAATAACGAATTCTGGTCGAAAAAATGTCTATTTTTTTCATGTTTGGAAATACTTTGGCATGTAATAAAAAATGTAAAAAAATTTGTTTAATTATTGTCAATTGTGTTGGTTCTGTCTTGCATTCTCTGATGAAGTTGAACTGTCATTGGTTGAGACCGGGTTATCACTATCACTGGCATTTATGATTGACGAGTTACTACTATTACTACTATCTATGTTGGATAACAAAATACAATTTTATATAATTCACAAAAACGATTTTTAGAACTGATGAAGCACTAAACTCTGGTGCGAAGGATTGTGTGATTGGTTTTAAAGCCGACGGCATACTGAATTCAAAACTAAACCACGTCTCCTTCTTCAGTTAAAATAATCTTAGAAAACAGAGGAAGCAAAGAATCTAGCCATAGTCTTAGATATCTTTGGTAGACTAAACAGTTTGAACGCCTTACCCTGCCATTTGGTACTTGACTCTCTGCCCGTGACTGTCTCGGAATAAACCGTTTGGTACTTGACGCTCTGCCTGTGACTGTCACAGGATGCACTGTGAAAAGGTTAATGAAGGGCTTTTTTCTAGATGCTTAACCATGAAAATTTTCAGATCTTAATATTCTGCGACAAGTTTTAGCAGAAGCTGTTTTATTAAACATGTTGTTGCACATTGTGACTAACTAGGGGCAATTCTTGGATTTTTTTGCACTTGACGTATTAAAGTCTTTCCTTCCCGAGCAGTTAAAATCTTTGGTCTTCCAACACATTTTTTGTTTAACAAAATATTATTAGTTTTTACACGTTTAATTATGTATTGGATAGTAGATTTACTTCTGCCAATAAGTTTTGCTATTTTGACGTAACTTTTGCCCTCTTAGTGCAATTTAAAAATTATTTTACGCTCTTCTACAGTAGTCTCGGCCTTCTTTCGACTCATTTTCGATTATCAATATTATTTCGACAAAGTTTTGACTAAGGCTAAGTAACTGAAACTCATTTATTCGACTATGACCTCTGGCAATCAATGTTTATAAGAAAGTGAAACAATGTTTATAAGCAAAATAAACTAAACTCTGTCAAGCATGGTACGAATACTTTTGTGGTATGTTATTATGTATTATGTAGATAAAAATTAATATAATTTTATCAATAATTCAATTTTGTTAAAATTTTGTATACATATAGTTTATGCATCTGTTTATTCGTAACAAAAAACTTACTGCAGAGTCTTACATGTATCACTTGATATCAGCAAATTTCTCTTATATGTAACGAGGGTACGAATACTTATGAGACTGACTGAATTATCGCGATACCTGAGATTCAACTCTGCGTTCTTATGAAATACATAATGGTAATAATGATACTTCTTCCATATCTTAATTAATCTTTATTTGCATTAAATTTTGAAATAATTCATGGTACGCGTGAAAAATTTAAAAGACAACATTTCTGCCATTCTGACAAATTTGTTCCTCCAAATAAACTTGTGTATATATCGATAACATCATTAAAATATCCTTACAAAGTTATATACACCTAGAAGGTATGAAAATAAGATTAAATTATGACAATTTTTTACATTTTGTGCTGTTTTTATTCACTGTGATATAACTTACTTGTTATAATATACAGAGTGTCCTAGACCACCCGTCTACCCCTATTAAAATGGTGGACAGTGAATTTTTTTGAAAATTAGACAAATATTCTAACTAATTCGAGTATGCTCTATCGAATGGTGATAGTTGCAATTTTAACTAGGATTTTCAAACCGGAAGTCGTTTTTTTTTAAATGGAACCTGGTACTTTTTATTGCATATTCAAATTGTACGCAAAAAAATCTAAAATTTTTGTCTCAGACGTTTTTCTCGAAAATGCCTCCATTGGACGGAAAATGAATTCCAATGTATGAATTCACATTTTTCAAATTAAGGATGTAATTTTTAACAATGAATTTGCACACATTACAGGACAAATAGTAAAGAACAATATCTTCTCTTAACTAAATTAATAAAGAAATTAATAGAAATAAACTATGGAAATAAACAAAAGAGCAACAAGGATTCATTTTGGAAATAAACAGGAAATAATTAGGTATCTAATATTGGTTTAATTTAACTTTTAATCAACATTTAATTGGTTTAATTGTTTAACTTTGAAAAACGATCGTAAATGGAAAAGTGTTTAACGTTGGTGTTCAAATGGGCCACCATTCTGCGTAATACAAAGGTTTATCCTATTTTGGAAGGAATCGACAGCACGAAGAATTTCATCAGCATTTAATATCTGTTTATCTTGTTATATTATATAAACATAATATATAAACATTGTCACGTTGCTCGGGTTTTCCTGCCCGTCGGGCGGGAGAAAATCCGGACGACTCCGGGTTTTTATGGGCCTGGAGGCTGGGCCACGCGTCGGTCGCGCAATACGTGGTCCACCCGGGACAAACGACTCGTCGTGGGCTTGGTATTCGCAAAATTTAACAAGGAACTGGTCCTTCGAACGGACGCCAGGCACCGGGAGGTGCCACGCGAAACTTCACGGGTTTTCCGAGACGCGAAACGTTATTCCGAGCCCACGAGAGCCGCGCGATTTCCTGGATAGTTTACCCGGGGCCAGGATTCTTGACGAAGGGAGTGCGGGACGTTCCCCGCGGCGGGAAGGTTTCTCACAATGACTCGAATGCGAATTAGGGCTCTAACAGACATTTATTCGTCTTAGATCTTTTACATGACCGCTGGGGGATAACCCGGCAGCAATTCGAATAGCAGCACGCGTGAGAACAATATTATAACGACGGATGTTCGGCCGTTCGCGCTTATTTCGCCCGAGTCTCAATTAATCGCGTCGAGCATGGCCGCGGACTTACGGCGTCGATGACTAGGTTTTCGGACGTGTATCGACCATGCTCAGTTGGAATACGCGAATTGGATTCTACACGCGACTATGACCGTCGACACGAGCCGGAAACGGCGATATCGTACCGTCGCGTTGTCCCACCGTGGGCAGTCTCGAGGTTCGCTAATTTATTTGGGATTTCTCCCCGCAAAAATCGTCGGCGTACGGATCCCCCGCGAATGCGCAACTTCGCGTTACAACCCAACCCGTACGCCTAACGACCGACGATCCCGTGCCCTACACGAAATACAATCGAACGCGACTTTCCGGCAACAAAGGAATTCGTCGTCACGACGCGAATCGCGGTCGTTCACCAAAACGTTGCCGAGCCAACACGAAATGAAAAATCACAAAGCCTTTAAGAGAGAAAGCCTGATCGGCACTTACCAATCGGCACAGCTCCGTTCGACAGTTTCCGGCAGCAACTCTCTCAGTCTTAACGGGATGGTATTTTTACAATTTACTCGATATTAGGCAATCGTTAAATGACTATGACTCTCGAAGGTTTTCGTCACAGATGCAGAGGCGTCCCTCACACTTTCCTATTTTTCCCTACCCCCGCGAGACGCTCGGACCTATCGCTATTTTCGGCGCGGCAGGACCGCGCCCGGCGGTCTGGGGGCCCAGACGTTTGGTAATCGGCACCGATGGTGGTTGCTGATTGGCCGCTTGTCCCGCGGCGGAAGATCCCGGGCCAATCCCGCGTCGCATCGAGGTGGAGATGTTGGTCTACGCCGGTGTAATTCCCTCGTCGGCTCCTCCAGGTTGGTTAACCCGGGCTCGGCTTCTCCCTCGTTGTCTTAGCTAGCGGGATATTCTCTGGATGGTCCTGGAAGCGTTCCTCCTCGCGGTTTCTCGCTTCCGGCGGCGTAGGGAAAAGAAGTCCGGGAGACGATCCTGGAATTCGCGTCGCGACAAGTGGCGCGGCGTTTAAAACGCATCATTTCTCTACCCTTCGTCATTTGAGACCGTCTCAGGGAGAGCGCTCGCGAGTGCCGATGTCGCATTGGTTAAGATCAGAGAGGGGCCCGGTCCTACGCCGCACAGTGGGCAAAAACGGCCTTTTTTTATTCAAAATCAAAGAACTTTTGATAGGAATGAGGTAGAGCGATGAATTTTTTTTTTAATGAAAGCTGAAACTTTGTAGAATATGGGAAAAATAGGGAGATTACGGTACGAACGTTTGTTAACCTTGAGAAAATTCGTTAAAGTTGCACAATTTCAAGAAAATTTTGTTTTTGTGGCTAAGGGTCGGCCCAGACAAGACGGGCAAGACGGTGAAGATGTTTGGGCACTTACATTTAAGAACACGGGTCAGAAATTTGCCGGTCGGAAAGTGGACTTCGTGCTGGAAATTTTTCCCGACGGCGGTGGGGCCATAAATTTGAACGTCTTATTGCTTCTAGATGGCCCTTCGAGAGCACGGTGACAGTTCCCTGCTGTGCATGGCACAAAAGAAAAGGTTTCAGGGGCTTTTCACAGCTCCTTAGGTAAACGATCGGTATATCTTTTCTACAACATCATGGGGATAGGAATCGTCCCTGCCTCTTGGTGAAATAGCATCACCCATTCTTATATTATTATACGTCAATTACACACATATTGTAAAAACAAGAATGGTAGTTATTTTCTTCTTTTTTTAAGGAAATATCCAAATTAGGAGAGGGGTGATTCCATGTGAATTAAATCATTTTTTGGGACTACGTTTCGAATTTGGATGAAACTGAAATATTTTGTAGCCCGAGCGACAATTGGGAGGGGGGAGGGTGGGGGTTTAGCTATCATTTTATAATCTTCGAAATTGTTTAAAAGATATAGACCATAAAAGTTTGCTATTTTGGATGAGTTTTACGAAAACCGCCTACACAACACTTTTTATACCACAGTTATTCTTAAAGATAAAAACATTTTCTTTTTTTAATCGTCATCGCAAAAAACTTTAAGAAATGACATTCGAATATAAAATGATAAATTATTTAAGAAGAAAAAGTTTTTTGCGATGACGATAAATAATCATATAATAATCATTTCTATGCACAATACAATTTTGCAATAATCATATATCAAACATTTTTATTTATTCCTAATTTGCTTTTACTATATGTTTTATATACCTATCCGAAAAGTAATGTGAATGTATATAAAGATAGATCGAGATTGTTTGCAATAGCGTGAATGGGGATCACATTCAAAGTACTGAGAATGACTCGGAAAACGAAATAACATTCAGTTATTATTAATTTCGTTTTGAATTTGTTAGTTTCTAGAAATAAATTTTTTAAAACACCACGGGGGTTAGTTACCAGAACCGCAGAACCGTCCACTCCCCTCTACATCCCTGAGATGCCTATGCTGGGCACAGACGGGCAACAGACAGGCAGACAGGCAACAGACGACGGGCAAACGGGCAAACGGGCAACAGACAGGCAAACGGGCAAGCCACCGACAAAATGAAGCAAGTTAAATTCAATATTCGTGTATATCACGATATGAAATACATTTCATTTGCATAGAATGCGTATGAGGATGGAAATTGTTATAAATAATCATATAATAATCATTCCTATGCACAATACAATTTTGCAATAATTATATGTCAACCATTTTTATTTATTGGACGGTTCTACGGTTCTGGTAGCTAACCCCCGTGGTGTTTTAAAAAATTTATTTCTAAAAACTAACAAATTCAAAACAAAATTAATAATAACTGAATGTTATTTCGCTTTCCGAGTCACATTCTCAGTACTTTGAATGTGATCCCCATTCACGCTTTTGCAAATAATCTCGATCTACCTTTACATTCATATTACTTTTCGGATAGGTACAAAACATATAGTAAAAGCAAATCAGGAATAAATAAAAATGATTGACATATAATTATTGCAAAATTGTATTGTGCATAGAAATGATTATTGTATGATTATTTAAAACAATTTCCATCCTCATACGCATTCTATGCAAATGAAATGTATTTCATATCGTGATATACACGAATATTGAATTTTTTCAGTAAATTCCGCACCGTGACTGGGTCCGTACCGGCAGAAATTTCTAACTTGCTTCATTTTGTCTGTGGCTTGCCCGTTTGCCCGTTTGCCCGTTTGCCCGTCGTCTGTTGCCCAGCCTAGGCATCTCAGGGATGTAGAGGGGAGTGGACGGTTCTGCAATTCTGGTAGCTAACCCCCGTGGTGCGTGTCATTGGCCTTTGTTGCGAGCACCCCGAGCGCCCGTCAAGCGGCCGACGGACCCGACGGGTCTGTATGGGCCACGATTTTGGGTGCCCATACATCTTCACCGTCTTGCCCGTCTTGTCTGGGCCGACCTTAATACGCGCGGAAAATGTTTTTTTAACATGCTGTATATCATTTACCATAGATTTTTTCACGCTGATTTCAAATCTGTTTTCAAAATTTGTCTACGACCTCTGGTTTTTGCAAAAAATAGATTTTTGTGACACAAATTAATGAAATCATTTTTTGTTAAAATGACTTGATAACACACTAGTTTGAAGGTATATCGTACTCTCACATGTAAAACACAATAAAAATAATAATAATGACGTATTTGAACGTTTTCAATATGCGATTGACCCGTTCTACCGGGTTCGCTTGCGGGTGATACGGGGAGTTGTTCTCAGCCGGATTCCGTATCCGGCAGCGAGTTCTCTTAAATATTTGTTCGCGAACTCCGTGCCATTATCTGTAAGAAGCACGTCTGGAGTTCCCCAACGCGAAAAGACGAGATTTTCGAGGGCCTCGGCGATTTTCGGACCGGTCGCACGTCGAAGCGGAGCGCACTCTATCCACTTTGTAAATAGATCCTGAACGACCAGAAGATACGCATGACCGGACCTGCTAGGAGGGAATGGGCCTATTATATCAGCAGCTACCACTGACCATGGCATGTCAATACGGCGCCGGCCCATCCGGAAGGGAGTGTCTGCTCCACTTTCGTTAGCTGGCAGGTCGCACAGCGTCTTACGTATTCGACTGCTGTTCGGTACATTCCGGGCCAGTAGTAGCGTGTTGCGACACGATGGTACGTCTTTTCGACCCCTAAATGACCCGATTGCGGGCCGTCATGGGCCTCCTGCAGAATCTCGGTCCTGCGTTCTTCAGGGACTACCAGCTTCCACTCGTCCCCATCCTGCCCTAGCGTCTCCGCTATTAGTGGGTCTGTTCTACGACAATATAGTTCCCCGCTTCTAATGGACCAGTCTTTAAATTTGTCCGGATTTGCCTCGACCTCCGCAAATTTCCCTTCGTACCACCTCGCGCGTACTGCGGCCGCTATTGCCACCTCCCCCCCCCCCCGTGACACCCCCTCTTCCATCTATCCGCGCCCCCGCTGGCACATCTGGCCCTGATTCGATCCGTAGGCTCACTATTCCCGGTGTTGAACACCCCGAATCCCGAACCCAGTACGAGGTTTGACCTGTTTCCCCAATAACCCAACCTAATCATAGGCCTAGCGCGAGCAACTGAGCGTGGCGTGTAGCGCTGATCAATTGAGTTGACGGCTGACCCTGCCCCGTAATCTGCATACGACACGGTGCTAATGCCCACATCAGGAGTATAGTCCATAGCGATGAGTACATCCGCAGGAGCACCCGCTGCTTTCACCTCCCGTGTTTCTGCATCTGGCCTGAAACCCTCTATCCGCTGGTGCCACCGTACCGTGAGTGCTACACTGATAGCGTTGATCTCCAACCAATCAATGCCCCCCACGAAGTAGCTCTGTGTATATAGATCGAAGGCGTTCCTGAGTGGATCATGCGCATTAAGACATAGGTCTAACATTGCCTCTATGGTTTTATCAAAGTTATGGACCTGAATGTTTATATCCCTATTAACCCCTCCCCGGTGATCAGGGGCTGTAAGAGAATAAGTCTCGTCGCCCAGAGTAACCTGTGACGTAGTCTGAGTGGGCATAACGAAGATAATCCTAGATGTGGGGTCGTCAATGTCGACCAACCCCGCCGTCCTTAAGAATAGCTCCTCCCGTGTGCTTGTGTCCCCCATGACATGCATAGAGTGCTCCTCAGCCACCCAAGCAAGAGGATACTTTAACTGAGATAGGATCCATATACTACGCCCGATATTTGTACCATCCCCATTTTCCCCTAAAGGTATTATCCGTACACTCTTGTCCCCCAGATGCCACTTCTCCCCCGAAGGGCCCCCTACTTGCAATTTCCCCCCAGACCTATACGCCCAATCGAGGATATCCATCGTTACAAATACGGCATCGTAGTGCCAACCCCCTAACAAATTGAGAGGGATTATCCTCTTTACTGGTACCTTGGGCTCCGTCCATGCATACTCTACCCCCGACGGCTGTAAGACTCTCTTCCCCCTCAGCTCGTCGTACAAATCCACCTTTAGAGCCAATACCCTGACATCGGGCTCATCCGCCGCAATTGACTTATCCACCATCGATGCAAGCAGTGGACAATTCGACATATATCCATAGGTATATATCCCCTTAGCCGGGTTAATCATCCCCGGAGTGGCCGGCTGTGGATTGGTGGCTGCCTCAATCATTCTGTCACCGGCCCCTGTCCGCTCCATCCTTCCTTTCAAGTGACCACCCTGGTATCCAACCCCCGCCCACATAAGCTTGTCACAGTCTCTCCTCAGGGAGTTGCAATGTAGAGAGTCCCCAGTAAACAACACGGTATCGTTCGTCCCCACCCCTACAGGTACTGTCTCGCATGTCTGCTCAACAATTCTAGCGGTGGCCCGTAGCATCTCCATCGCTTTAAAATCCCTAGTGCCTTTCTTAGGCTCGGTTTTCTTGCTCCCTAATAGTATAGCTCTTGTCTGCCTAAGAGCGTCCTTTATTGCCTTAGTTTTTTCGTCGTCAGTATCCTTATCCGTCAACGTAGCGTTAGTGTCGGTCGTAGTACTTGTGCTAGCTCCACCCTCACCATCCTCGCTAACGCCCTGGGAAGTTACATTTGCAGGGAAGTAGTCAGTTATAGGGCCTAACCGCTGATATAGCGTCCCGGCCTGGTTACGGGCTTCTCCTCCCATGTCGAACTTCCTGGCATAATAAACATTAGGAAGGGTCTTCCTAGCCTCAGATATCACGATATGGTCTTCTCTAGTCCGTCCCTCTTGCACCGTAGCACTATCCCAGAATTCCGTTACACATGTCTTCATCATCAGCCTATTGTCATCGCTGGATGCGTGAATCGAGTCAATGTTGCCATTAGCAGAGTGCATCTCCCGATTATGAGCTTCCGCCGCGGCTTCAAGCCAGCCGATATTAACCGCACCCACCCTAAGTTTTTCCCGTATGACCGAAGTCTCCGCCTGAGAATGAGGCTGTCGACCCGAGAAGGCGATGTTTTTGGCTGTGGCCGTACCCGCGATAGAGTGGTACACACAGAACGGACAGACTGATTCGCTCCGAACACAGGCAGCCAAAGGGCTGGAAATTAATAACTTTGCGAATGCATCGCGTGCTCGCTGCTCACCATCGTTCCATCTGGATGCACCCCCCCCCCCCCGAGAGTGTTGCCGCACCGCCCACATCACCATCCTCGGTATCGTCCTCAACCTCAGGCGTCCTATTCACCGAGTAAGCCCAAAGCTCGATAGTGTTAGATATAACACGCGCGAAGCCCCGCCTGTCATGCTTCTCGGTCTCTGGTGCCTTAGAAGCCCAGAGTTTGAGCGTCCCTTCCCCAATCCCGCTCTCGATGATAGCCCTTGCCACACCGATTGCCCATCCTCTATTGGCAGCTCCGGTTGCCAACAGACCGAGTATCCTCATCGGCTCCTTCTTTATGCGTGCCGCCATTGAGCAAGCACGATCACGTAACGCAACCTTCCCACCCTTCCTTCCCTTATACACTTTAGCCTTACTTGCCCCTGCCTTGTCCCCTCCTTCCCCTCCGCCATTACCCTGCCCACCCCTAGCCTTCCCTTTCTCCGCTACATCCGCATAAGTCTCCTGTGGTAAGTGACGCTTCATGTCTACCTCCCACCGCGTAGGTACGCGTCGATTGACGTACGTAGGAGGGGGCGGCCCTGCCCCCACGTATGTGTTCCACGTGCATAGACGGATAAGCTCGTCACTGTCCCCATCCCGAGGCTCTACACCTGCAACAAGAAGCCTATTAACCATACCATCTACATCACCAGTGAAGAAAAGCTCATCCTGAGTACCTACATCGCTGCTATTTTCCGTAGAACTGTCGCTCCTATCAGGCTCTATACCTGACTCGCTGAAAACCCGATCGCTCCGCCCCACTACGAGCCGTGGTTGAATCCCTAGCCCAGGAGAAGGACTAGGTGTCCTTGATCGCGAATACACAACCCCTGGGGATGCATCACCCCCTCCTGCCAGAGTTATATCGGTAACGCTCACGAAAGCATCGTCGTCTAAGCGGCTCCCCCCCTGTTGGTCACTACTCGTACCTGCACACTCCCCTGGCCTTGCACCGGTATGAGGATGCCCTCCTGTCGGTGCCGGCGTACTGACAGCCATTGGCACGCCTGCGACCACCTTAGCCGGCCCTACAGAAGGTGGAGGAGCGAAATCCTTTTCATCACGTACTGATACCTGCGTAAACCAGGCGGTGTCAGCCTCACAGTCCCTCCCGCCTGTAGACGGCAGATCGAACGGATTGCCGAAATTCTTCTTACCCGGATCATTCCCGCGAGCCGCGTTCCTAATAGCCATGATAGAGCGGCCCAAGGAGGGGTCAAGCCCTCGAAGATCTTCATCAATCCTGATTTTCTCCATGTTGTTGTGTTTAACTCAAAAAATTGCTTCGATAGGGATTTTTCTCTTTGTAGGATTATTCGTGTGAACAAATAATTAAGCTGTGACCATATGAAGATTTGTGGAAAAGTTGGACGCAGTTATTCTTCTTCCTACGAAAACCGCCCGAAAAAGTTAGGAGAGCAGAGACCGACCTACGTCAACGGTGGACACCTCCGACACTCGCCGCCCCAAAGATCGAGGCGGGTGACGTGCTGGTCTTACCTAGATATTTCCCGCTAGCCGTGGCTCCTTCACGCCTGCGAGGACAGGGTATAACCCTAGTCGGTTTTTGTCCCATTAGGGCGCCATTAGCAATAAGGAGTGCACAGCATCACATACCCTCCCTTTCCCCCTGACCGGTAGGCGCCTGTGTTAGCAGGTAGGAGGGGTCCCCTTTTTATCGCACCAGCATCAGAGCAGTTCAGGTTTGATCCCCTGGCACAAACCCCACTCTAACCTTGATAAACTATGAGTTACTATTTCTCCACCAACCCATACCTACACATACCCCTGATTAGCGTAGCGGGACCATCCGGGTATATGTCTCATCCCCGGACGCTTCCTGCCGTCATCTTTGCTACTGCACAGGAACACTACCACAAACCTTTCGGACTAATCAAGCGTCGAGTATATTTCAGAGTTTGGCCCCGGTCAGAACCGAGTGTTTTAGCTTATTTTCTACAGGTCTCGGAGCTGCCAACCCCCTTACACCTATTCTAGGACCCCGGAAGGGAAACTTCCGGGGAATAGGGCCCCTGAGACCACAACTGCTCTCCGGGGTCCTATTCCCGTAATTTGTCACGTTGCCCGCGTTTTCCCGATCCGACGGACGGCGAAAGCTTGGGCAACTTCGGGTTTTTATAGGCCGTGAGGCCGGGCCACGCATCGGCCGCGCGGTACGTGGTCCACCCGGGACAAACGGTAACTCGTAGACTCGACTTCCGCGAAATTGACTTTAGGTAGCGGTTTTTCTAACGGGCGCCAGGCACCTCAGGGTGCCACGCGAGAAGTTCGCGAAAGTTCGGTAAGCGGAACGTATGGTCGCGTCTACGAGTGTCGCGCGATCTCCTGGATAGCGAGCCCGTGGCCAGGATTCTACGACGGGAATACGGGACGTTCCCCGCGGCGGGAAGGGTTCTCGCAATAATTCGAAGCGGTATTAGGGCTTTAACAAACGTTTATTGAACGATGATGTTATACACGGCTGCCGGGAGATAGCCCGGCAGCGTAGAAAGAAAAGCCCGCGCGATGACGATACAATTCCGGCAGTTATTCGGCCGATCGCGCTGTTACGCTCGATTCTAATTTTATTGCGCGTCGAACCCGGCCGTGGACGCGATGGACGGCGTCCCTTCTATACAATTGTTCGAGCCTATCTCGACCGGGTTCCGATATTCTACGCGATAGGAAAATTCCGTTTGACTGTGGCCGTCGGCACGAGTCGGACAAACGCTACGGCACGTCGCGGCGTCCCACCGTGGACTTTCTCGAAGGTCGTACTATATTTGGGATTCTTTCCCCGCGAAAAATCGGTGGCGTATCGAATCCCCCGCGAATTCGCGACTTCGCGTTACAAACCCGATCCGTACGCTCTCCCGACCGACGTTTCCGGGCCCTACGCGATTTACTCTACGACGCGATACACGGCACCTCAGAAATACGTCGTACACGACGCGAAACACAGGTCGTTCGCGAAAAACGTTCCCGAGCCAACGCGAAATAATCACACGATATCAATCGTAATATGAAAGCCTGACCGGCACTTACCGCTCAGGACAGCTGGTTCCCTGATTTTCCGGCAGCTGTCTTCCGATCACTCAGTTCACTACTTGAATTTACGACTCTAGCTCTACTTATCTCGACTATTTTGCGCGACAACGTTCGGCACAGTGACCCACTTCGGGTCGGCTCGGGAACGCGGAAGTAAGGCGTCCCCCACTTTCCTAATTTTTCCCATCCCCGCGCGACGCTCGGACCTATCGCATAATTTGGCGCGGCAGGGCCGCGCCCGGCGGTCCTGGGCCCACGACGTTCGGCAACCGGCATCGATGTCGCCCTCCGATTGGTCCATTCTCCCGCGGAGACAGAGTCCGAGCCAATCCCGCGTCGCACGCATTCCTTCGGCGGGCGAGGCAGCAACGAGGTGGAGAAGATGTTGGTCTCCTTGTGCGAAATCCTTCGTTGGCTCCTCCAGGCTGGTAAGCCCGGGCTCGGCTTCTCCCTCGGTGTTTTCTTGCGGGAGCTCCTACAGAACGTCGCAGGGAGCGCCTCTCCTCGAGGTTTCCCGCTAGCGGCCGGATAGGAAAAAGGGGTCCGGGTCCCCCTGGGACCCGGATACGATCCTGGAATTCGCGCCGCGCCAAGTGGCGCGACGTTTAAAAACGCATTAGCACTCCGCCCTTGGTCTTTTCGAGACCGACTCAGGGAGAGCGCTCGCGAGTGGCGCACGTCAATGCGTGATCGGAAAAGCGGCCCGGTCTTCCGCTTCCGGTTCGGAGGGACGTAGGCATTTATGCCACGTCACAACGTCTTATAAGAAAGATCGCATATTATAATAACTTATTATTTTTTTAGTATTTCATCAGTCCACTGTTGTACTTAATTATTTCAATTAATCTAGTTTGCATACTTATTATTAATTTTTCAGTGGTGCTTTGTTCAATACGATTCCAAACTTCCAGAATTTTTTCTTTTAGTATTTGTTTATTTGAAATTTCATGTTTGCGTAGTCTTTTCTCTATTTCTGCCCACAAATTTCCCATGGGATTCACATCCGGACTCTGAGGTGGTGTGGACAAAAGATGAGGAATGTGATAAAGTATTCACTCACGAACTATTTGAAACAGTATGCTTCGGGTCATTGTTACGTTGAAAGTAATAATCGTCTTGCATACCCAGTTTAACTGCACTTTCTTGCAGATTTTGTTCAAGAATACTTTTATATTTATATTTATTCATAAGTCCATCAATGAATACTAGATTACCCACTCTGGATGCTGCCATGCAGCTCTGAACCATTACAGAGCCTCCGCCATGTTTCACAGTCGGTCGTAGATTTTTGAATTCTAGTTCTTTGTTGGGCTTTCTCCAAACTTTTCCTGTTCCGTCACATCCAAAAATATTAAACTTGGATTCATCAGAGAAAATAACTTTTTGCTAAAAGGTATTACTCTTATTTATGTATTCTTTCGCAAATGCTAATCTCTTTGCTCTGTTAATCTTATTAACCCTTTCACAGTGTGGTAAAATTACGAATTCTGGTCCAAAAATGTCTATTTTTTTCATGTTTGGAAATACTTTGGCATGTAATAAAAAATGTAAAAAAATGTGTTTAATTATTGTCAATTGTGTTGGTTCTGTCTTGCATTCTCTGATGAAGTTGAACTGTCATCGGTTGAGACCGGATTATCACTATCACTGGCATTTATGATTGACGAGTTACTACTATTACTACTATCTATGTTGGATAACAAAATACAATTTTATATAATTTACAAAAACGATTTTTAGAACTGATGAAGCACTAAACTCTGGTGCGAAGGATTGTGTGATCGGTTTTAAAGCCGACGGCATACTGAATTCAAAACTAAACCACGTCTCCTTCTTCAGTTAAAATAATCTTAGAAAACAGAGGAAGCAAAGAATCTAGCCATAGTCTTAGATATCTTTGGTAGACTAAACAGTTTGAACGCCTTACCCTGCCATTTGGTACTTGACTCTCTGCCCGTGACTGTCTCGGAATAAACCGTTTGGTACTTGACGCTCTGCCTGTGACTGTCACGGGATGCACTGTGAAAAGGTTAATGAAGGGCTTTTTCCTAGATGCTCAACCATGAAAATTTTCAGATCTTAATATTCTGCAACAAGTTTCAGCAGAAACTGTTTTATTAAACATGTTGTTGCACATTGTGACTAACTAGAAGCAATTCTTGGATTTTTTTGCACTTGACGTATTAAAGTCTTTCCTTCCCGAGCAGTTAAAATCTTTGGACTTCCAACACATTTTTTGTTTAACAAAATATTATTAGTTTTTACACGTTTAATTATGTATTGGATAGTAGATTTACTTCTGCCAATAAGTTTTGCTATCTCAACGTAACTTTTGCCCTCTTAGTGCAATTTAAAAATTATTTTACGCTCTTCTACAGTAGTCTCGGCCTTCTTTCGACTCATTTTCGATTATCAATGTTATTTCGACAAAGTTTTGACTAAGGCTAAGTAACTGAAACTCAATTATTCGACTATGACCTCTGGCAATCAATGTTTATAAGAAAGTGAAACAATGTTTATAAGCAAAATAAACTAAACTCTGTCAAGCATGGTACGAATACTTTTGTGGTATGTTATTATGTATTATGTAGATGAAAATTAATATAATTTTATCAATAATTCAATTTTGTTAAAATTTTGTATACATATAGTTTATGCATCTGTTTATTCGTAACAAAAAACTTACTGCAGAGTCTTACATGTATCACTTGATATCAGCAAATTATATGCAACGAGGATACGAATACTTATGAGACTGACTGAATTATCGCGATACCTGAGATTCAACTCTGCGTTCTTATGAAATACATAATGGTAATAATGATACTTTTTCCATAACTTAATTAATCTTTATTTGCATTAAATTTTGAAATAATTCACGGTACGCGTGAAAAATTTAAAAGACAACATTTCTGACATTCTGACAAATTTGTTTCTTCGAATAAACTTGTATATGTATCGATAACATCATTAAAATATCCTTACAAAGTTATATACACCTAGAAGGTGTGAAAATAAGATAAATTATGACAATTTTTTACATTTTGTGCTGTTTTTATTGACTGTGATATAACTTACTTGTTATAATATACAGAGTGTCCTAGACCACCCGTCTACCCCTATTAAAATGGTGGACAGTGAATTTTTTTGAAAATTAGAAAAATATTCTAACTAATTCGAGTATGCTCTATCGAATGGTGATAGTTGCAATTTTAACTAGGATTTTCAAACCGGAAGTCGTTTTTTTTTAAATGGAACCTGGTACTTTTTATTGCATATTCAAATTGTACGCAAAAAAATCTAAAATTTTTGTCTCAGACGTTTTTCTCGAAAATGCCTCCATTGGACGGAAAATGAATTCCAATGTATGAATTCACATTTTTCAAATTAAGGATGTAATTTTTAACAATGAATTTGCACACATTACAGGACAAATAGTAAAGAACAATATCTTCTCTTAACTAAATTAATAAAGAAATTAATAGAAATAAACTATGGAAATAAACAAAAGAGCAACAAGGATTCATTTTGGAAATAAACAGGAAATAATTAGGTATCTAATATTGGTTTAATTTAACTTTTAATCAACATTTAATTGGTTTAATTGTTTAACTTTGAAAAACGATTGTAAATGGAAAAGTGTTTAACGTTGGTGTTCAAATGGGTCACCATTCTGCGTAATACAAAGGTTTATCCTATTTTGGAAGGAATCGACAGCACGAAGTATTTCATCAGCATTTAATATCTGTATATCTTGTTATATTATATAAACATTGTCACGTTGCTCGGGTTTTCCTGCCCGTCGGGCGGGAGAAAATCCGGACGACTCCGGGTTTTTATGGGCCTGGAGGCCGGGCCACGCGTCGGTCGCGCAATACAGTAAAGATTCTACTGAAGTCAGTACCGACGTTCCCTACTTATGACAGTGGAACACCTCACACCACTCGAGAACCGTCGTGTCGCGGCTACCACATTGTCGGCTATATCGGTGTGAGACTAGAAGACCACTACTAATCCAATTACAAAACTTCTTTATTTTTCATTATTTTTTTATGAAACTTTTACCAACAAATTCGTGGCATTTTTTTGATTAAAATGATACCAAATATTATATAATTCCGATGTTATTTACTTGTGTAACGAGCGATGAAAGTTTCGAACGCAGAGGAGGACAGCGTATGGGAAAGAAAGAGACGCAGAGAGTCGCGGCCGGCGAGTACCTCCGACGTTCCCTACACAAGTCAGTAAAAAAGAACCAAAAGACTGACTTCAGTAGAATCTCTACTGTACGTGGTCTACCCGGGACAAACGACTCGTCGTGGGCTTGGTATTCGCAAAATTTATCAAGGAACTGGTCCTCCGAACGGGCGCCAGGCACCGGGAGGTGCCATGCGAAACTTCACAGGTTTTCCGAGACGCGATACGTTATTCCGAGCCCACGAGAGCCGCGCGATTTCCTGGATAGTTTACCCGGGGCCAGGATTCTTGACGAAGGGAGTGCGGGACGTTCCCTGCGGCGGGAAGACTTCTCACAATGACTCGAATGCGAATTAGGGCTCTAACAGACATTTATTCGTCTTAGATCTTTTACATGACCGCTGGGGGATAACCCGGCAGCAATTCGAATAGCAGCCAGCGCGAGAACAATATTATAACGACGGATGTTCGGCCATTCGCGCTTATTTCGCCCGAGTCTCAATTAATCGCGTCGAGCATGGCCGCGGACTTACGGCGTCGATGACTAGGTTTTCGGACGTGTATCGACCATGCTCAGTTGGAATACGCGAATTGGATTCTACACGCGACTATGACCGTCGACACGAGCCGGAAACGGCGATATCGTACCGTCGCGTTGTCCCACCGTGGGCAGTCTCGAGGTTCGCTAATTTATTTGGGATTTCTCCCCGCAAAAATCGTCGGCGTACGGATTCCCCGCGAATGCGCAACTTCGCGTTACAACCCAACCCGTACGCCTAACGACCGACCATCCCGTGCCCTACACGAAATACAATCGAACGCGACTTTCCGGCAACAAAGGAATTCGTCGTCACGACGCGAATCGCGGTCGTTCACCAAAACGTTGCCGAGCCAACACGAAATGAAAAATCACAAAGCCTTTAAGAGAGAAAGCCTGATCGGCACTTACCAATCGGCACAGCTCCGTTCGACAGTTTCCGGCAGCAACTCTCTCAGTCTTAACGGGATGGTATTTTTACAATTTACTCGATATTAGGCAATCGTTAAATGACTACGACTCTCGAAGGTTTTCGGCACAGATGCAGAGGCGTCCCTCACTTTCCTATTTTTCCCTACCCCCGCGAGACGCTCGGACCTATCGCTATTTTCGGCGCGGCAGGACCGCGCCCGGCGGTCCGGGGGCCCAGACGTTTAGTAATCGGCACCGATGGTGGTTGCTGATTGGCCGCTTGTCCCGCGGCGGAAGATCCCGGGCCAATCCCGCGTCGCACATATTTCTTCTGGCGGGTGAGGCAGCCGCGAGGTGGAGATGTTGGTCTACTCCGGTGTAATTCCCGGTTAACCCGGGCTCGGCTTCTCCCTCGTTGTCTTAGCTAGCGGGATATTCTCTGGATGGTCCTGGAAGCGTTCCTCCTCGCGGTTTCTCGCTTCCGGCGGCGTAGGGAAAAGAAGTCCGGGGGGACCCGGATACGATTCTGGAATTCGCGTCGCGACAAGTGGCGCGGCGTTTCAAACGCATCATTTCTCTACCCTTCGTCATTTGAGACCGTCTCAGGGAGAGCGCTCGCGAGTGCCGATGTCGCATTGGTTAAGATCAGAGAGGGGCCCGGTCCTACGCCGTACAGTGGGCAAAAACGGCCTTTTTCGATTCAAAATCAAAGAACTTTCGATAGGAATGAGGTAGAGCGATGAATTTTTTTAAAATGAAAGCTGAAACTTTGTAGAATATGGGAAAAATAGGGAGATTACGGTACGAACGTTTGTTAACCTTGAGAAAATTCGTTAGTTGCACAATTTCAAGAAAATTTTGTTTTTGTGGCTAATACGCGCGGAAAATTTTTTTTTAACATGCTGTATATCATTTCCCATAGATTTTTTCACGCTGATTTCAAATCTGTTTTCAAAATTTGTCTACGACCTCTGGTTTTTGCAAAAAATAGATTTTTGTGACACAAATTAATGAAATAATTTTTTGTTAAAATGACTTGATAACACACTAGTTTGAAGGTATATCGTATTCTCATATGTAAAACACAATAAAAATAATAATAATGACGTATTTGAACGTTTTCAATATGCGATTGACCCGTTCTACCGGGTTCGCTTGCGGGTGATACAGGGAGTTGTGCTCAGCCGGATTCCGTATCCGGCAGCGAGTTCTCTTAAATATTTGTTCGCGAACTCCGTGCCATTATCTGTAAGAAGCACGTCTGGAGTTCCCCAACGCGAAAAGACGAGATTTTCGAGGGCCTCGGCGATTTTCGGACCGGTCGCACGTCGAAGCGGAGCGCACTCTATCCACTTCGTGAATAGATCCTGAACGACCAGAAGATACGCATGACCGGACCTGCTAGGAGGGAATGGGCCCATTATATCGGCAGCTACCACTGACCATGGCATGGCAATACGGTGCCGTCCCATCAGTCCGGAAGGGAGTGTCTGCTCCACTTTCGTTAGCTGGCAGGTTGCACAGCGTCTTACGTATTCGACTGCCGTTCGGTACATTCCGGGCCAGTAGTAGCATGTTGCGACACGATGGTATGTCTTTTCGACCCCTAAATGCCCCGCTTGCGGGCTATCATGTGCCTCCTGCAGGATCTCGGTCTTGCGCTCTTCGGGGACCACCAACTTCCATTCGTCCCCGTCCTGCCCTAATGTTTCGGCTATCAAAGGGTCCGTTCTACGACAAAATAGTTCCCCGCCTCGAATGGACCAGTCCTTAAATCTTTCCGGGTTTGCCTCTACTTCCGCGAATTTCCCCTCGTACCACCTCGCGCGTACTGCGGCAGCTATTGGAACATCCACCCCGTGACACCCCCCTCCCCTCAAAAACGCGCGAGAGTGCATCCGGCACCTTATTTAGGGCTCCTTGCCTATATTTTACTTCGAAATCATATTCCAATAATTGCAAGGCCCATCGCGCTAGCCGACCTGACGGATTTTGCAGTTTTCTCAACCAACGTAAGCTATTGTGATCTGTTATTACGGTAAACCGGTAACCTTCTAGATATGCCCGAAATTTCTGCACAGCCCAGACTATTGCCAGACATTCTAACTCTGTGGCGGAATATTTTCGTTCCGGCAGTGTTAGAACTCTATTGGCGAACGCGATTACTTTCTCGACACCCTCTACCTCCTGTGTTAAAACGGCACCTAATCCTACCGTACTCGCATCCGTTCGTAGGATGAATGGGGATTCGAAGTCAGGACACGCGAGGGTTGGCGCGGTTGCAATCGCTTCCCGTAGGGTCTCGAAGGCGGATTGTTGACCGTCCTCCCATTCCCGATTTTTCCGCAGCAAGTTATTAAGCGGTTCGGCATGTGTGGCGAACCCTGGAATGAACCTCCTGTACCAGGAGGCCATACCCAAGAATCGCCGCAATTGTTTAATGTTCTTCGGGACGGGGTACGATAATATCGGTTGTATTTTCTCCGCGTCAACCTTCAACCCTTCGTGGCTGACCACGAATCCTAAATAGCGGAATTCTTGCCGGCAAAACTCACATTTATCCTGATTGATGGTTAATCCAGCCTTTTTGATACGATTAAGTACGCGTTCCAACCATTCTAGATGTTCTTTGAATGTTTTGGTCACGATGATTATGTCATCTAAATACGCGAACGCGTGGGGTTCCATTTCTGGCCCTATTAGTCTATCTAGTAACCGTTGAAAGGTGGCTGGTGCTCCCGTGAGCCCGTACGGCATGCGGCGGAATTGGTATAGGCCCTTCCCCGGTACCGTGAAGGCCGTGATTTCGCGACTTTCCGGTTCCAATGGTATTTGGAAATAGGCTTGACTGAGGTAGAGTGTCGAGATGTACTTCGCTGCTCGCAGCTTGTCTAATATTTGCGTCATGAGCGGCAGCGGGTATGCATCATTTCTCGAGACTTCATTTACCTTTCTAAAGAATAGACAAAATCTATACTTCAAACTTTGGGTTTCTTAACCATAACTATTGGACTTGACCAGCCACTGTTTGACGGTTCTATTATGCCGTCCGCTAATAAGGTATCTACTTCCTTATACATTGCCTCCTGCACTTTCGGAGACACGGCATAATAGCGTTGTTTTATCGGTGGATGCCCGTCCACGTCTATTTTGTGGCTGATCAAGTCGGTTATACCCGTTTTATTTTTTAATTCCGGCAGCGATGTCTCGAGAAATTTCTGCAATAGCTCTATCTGTTTTTGATCTAATATCTGCAATCCGCAGCATACGGCAGCGTGGGGGGTGTCTACGAAGGGGAATTTTCATTCCGCATTATCGGCAAAGTACCATACGGATCGGTGGTATTCCGCGACGATTCCGAATGACGCGATGGCATCGGTCCCTAATAATATCGGAGTTACCCAATTGTCCAATACGCGTGCTGTAACCCGGCATTCTCTATCTTTTATTCGTAATTTAAAATGCGCTCTGTCCGTAGCGCGATCTACGGCACCCGTGGCTAATAGAAAATAACATGGTTTATCCGTGGTTTCCAACGCGATTTTACCGGCAGCAGTTTGCGTGACCACATCACGGCTTACAAACGTTACCGTAGAACCCGAATCTACTAAGGCGCGAACCGGCAGCTTACCAATTTTTGCTGTTATCGTTAAAAGAGGCGTAATTTTTGCGCGATTGATTACCGCTACGCGGGCCGATATTAATTCTGGCGAAGTCTCTCCGGCCCCTCCGAACGACTTCTCCCCCCGTTTCCCGATTGTTTATTACATTTCCGGAATCTCTTTAAAGTTACCCCTGTAACCGTTTATTTTTACTCCTTGCCGATCGTATTTCCTATCCACTCACGTGCGAGAGGAGATCGTCGCAACACACATGCACGTTGTCGATTTCTCGGGAACAGCGCATGTGTGACGGCTCATGCAAGGCTCAATGCGTCCAGTCAACCCTGAGGAGTGCACCTGAGGTCACCTTGAAGTGGGCTCAGGCGCTCGCCGGTATTGAGGAGACGATTTTGTCCGCACTTATCCTACTGTCGCAACGCTTCCGTGCGGCCGAGGTTGCCGTAACACACCTGCAGTCTGCCGAATACTCGGGTGTATGCACGTATGATGGCACGTACAAGGCTTCGTCCACCCAACCAACCCTGAGGATCACACCCGTCGTCACTATCCAGTGAGTTCGGGTGTTTTCCGGTATTGGTGAAGTGAATTAAGCTGCACGAAACCTGTGACCGACTGGTCGCTCACCGTGCGTGACCGGCAAGGGTCACACTGCTAGAAATCAAGGGACGGTTACCACCCTTGGATAGCTCGGTTCGTGCCTGAGAGATAGAGAGGTTCTATCTACGTGTAAATCAGTCGGAGATGATGTAGGAGGTAGAATGAAAATATATTGTATCCTTTTATCTGTACAATTGTCTGTGTGTTCGCGTGACGCAATACTATTTTAAATTTTATAACGTTACTTTTCGTTAGAATGAAAATATATACTATCCTTTCGATCTGTACAATTTTGTGTGTTCGCGTGATGCAATATTATTGTGGGGTGTAAATAAATATGTTAGCATTAGGATACGAGCATCTAGGTTTAAGTACTTTATAGCCTGATCATTTGGGACACAGATGGTTCGCAGGCGAGCGGCGATGGCCTGCAGAACCGTGTCCCAAACCGTCGCGGAAAAACCGTTGGGTTTATTACTTACTCAGGTATATCGCGGGAGAGAAGGAAAAGAACGATGGGCACCGAGACCCTTCATGAAGGGAAAACGCGTAGAGTGGTTCCGAAAGCCAAAGCGAGCAGATCGAACTGCACAGTGTAGAACAGCGTGGTACAGAGTAGAACAGCGTGGCACCGAGTAGGCTTGTTTGATATAGTTTAGTTTAGTTTAGCTTAGTTTAGCTTAGTACCTTTAGTTCTTAATAAACTATAGTTTTCCTTGTGTCGAGGCTAGCAATAAGGGAGCATTTATGACACGGACGCGGATTTGCTTTTGGGTCTGTCGAACCGGTCGACAGTTGGTTTGCAGATGTTGGGAAATCTTGTAACCGTTTTTTTAAGGGTTTTTCCGGTAATTGTCGACGTGTCATAAATTGCAGCCTCGACCGGTGATGGCCAGGGTGAAGGTAATGGTTTTACGGATACCGACGGACCTCTGACCTGGCGTCACTCGGCACGGTTGTCGAACTTGCCATCCACCCCCTGCGAACGGGAAAACCTTCCTTACCCCCACCCTTCACGCAGATAATGGTGCGAGGGAGGGAGAATCGGGCCTTCTGCCATTTGAAATCAGTTTGAGACACCAGAACAGCTCTGGGTTTTCTCTAGCCAACATCGATAAGCGCAAGACCAACGGGGTCTAACGGGAGTCAAGGGACTTGCAAAATATTAACCGATGTACAGTTGATCAATTTCAATAAACTCTGTGGTCACCAACCGGCAACATTGTTTTTCCCACATCCGGTGTGGGTGGTCCTTCGAAAGAAACTCGGCGCACATCACGTGCTATACGCAGCGAGAGTCATCGCGAAACGGTCGCGAAGTATCCGCAACACCTTGTTCATCTTACATACGATCTTGATTTTCATCTAAACCTTCCAATCCCACATTATTTTAATTAAATAACGCTATCTTTCGTTATGCTCTATTACGTTCGGTATAAATTACCACCTTGGTGGTACGCTCGCTAGATTTTAACGTTCCTCTACGCCTGGATGTTTCGGCTCGATTGCGCGATTCGCGTTCGGTATGCTTTTACGATTTTGTGACGGTCTTTCGACGGATGTGAGCGGTCGCAACACCCAAGCTCACCTCTGAATAATCAGGAGGTACGCCCGGATGGCGGCCCGTGCAAAGTGTCGTTCAAGCACCCGACCCTGAGTATCGCAGCCGTCTTCATCTTTCGGTGGATTCGACTGCTTTTCGGTGTCGGTGGGATGACTTTCACCACACTGGCTCGATTGTGAACGCGTCACGATTTACCCGATTGACGGGGGACCGTCGCAGCACACCCGCACTCTACTGATTTCTCAGGAAGAGTACAAGTGTGGCGTCGTGTACAAAGCGTCCGTCACTCTTCCGACCCTGAGGATTGCATCGATCGTCACTTGCAGTGGGTTACGATACTTTCCGGTGTCGGGGAGGTGACTTCAACCACACTAACCCGTACGCGTATCACGACGCGATACTCGTGATTGCCGGAGGGCCGTCGCAGCACACCTGTACTCGGTTGATTTCTCAGGATGAGCACAGGTATAGCGTCGCGTACAGGGTGTAAAGAAATGTTTGGTCTTGGCAAGCATAGACGAACACTTCGGATCGATGAAGATCTGTAAAAAAAAGGTCAAAGGTCATTTTCAAAGAAATCAAAGAAAGAATGTTCTGGTTATCACAAAAAAAATTTCATTGCGTTGCCGTAACTTAAAGAAAACATGTCCTTTTGCGCACTCGCGCTTAGCTTAATGTGAAACAAATATATCAATATATATATTTGTTTATATATTGTTTATATATATGTTTTTATATGTTATATATATTTTATATTATGTTGTAACGCCGTCCCTTTTTCCAAGCTTGTCGAGGCGGGAAGCGGGGACGACTCCGGGAATTTACGGGCGTGGACGCCGGGCCGCGCACGGCCGTGACGATACGCGGTCCTCCCGGTACAAAGGCTATCTCGAGGGTCAACCTCGATTCTCACGAAATCAGATGTCGTTTGTTCGGGCGCCAGGCACCGGACGGCTGCCGCACAAAATACACGGAGGGCACCCTCGAGAAGCCGAGATAGAAAGTGGCACGAATCGGGTCCAAGGGTCGGACACAGAGGAATCGAGGCCCTCACGGCAGGGCGGATCGCTTAGGGCAAGAGAACGTGGTAGACAATGTGGCTCGATATGGTATTTATTGCAACACGATAAATACAGGTGCGCGGCCACGTGGCCGCTCCCGGAGCCCGCGCTCTCATACACTCTTGCGGCCGGTGGTCTGCTCGCGGCGCGTGTCGGTCGAATTACAATGTTTCCGCGGGCGTACGGCTTCCCGGTACGATACGGACCCCCGACGGGGCGATATTCCGCGGAGCGCGGCTGGACGGCGCGATACGGTGACTGTCGCGGAACCTATGTCGCGATACGGTGTTCGGAACGTGCGAACAATACGGCGAAATCCCGAAAATACTTTCGGCGGTCGATCACGCTACGACTTCGGCGGCGTTTCCCCGAGGAAGACTTCCCGAACGATAACCTACTCGAATTTCCCGAAATTCTCCAAAAACGCCGACGGTTCGGCGCGAGACAACTGGCTCGGGACGAATTTCGGCCCGGCCCTCCAAGTTGGAGAACGCGACGGGCTGCTTACGCCTCGATGAGGTGAGCCGTCCCGTTCTCCCACCAAATGTTCACTAACGTTTTCCCGATAACCTCTCCGAACCAACTTGCACGAATCTTTCTCCAGAAGGGAGAGATTAAATGAAGGAGGGACCACTGCGTGGACTTACCGTATTCACGATAAAAGGGCTCTCGATACTCCGCGGCTGCTTCCGGCTTCCCTTCTGCGTTGCCGAAGGCACGGTACTTCCAATCCCTGGGCGGAACGCTGGGTTGACCCGATCGCGATACTTTCCCGCGTACTCGCGATACTTTCCCGCGTACTCGCGATAGCTCGAAAACGGTTCGGGTTTCGAAGATCTCGAGATGGAAGCGATATTGAATACGATACCAGACGCGGAGCCACACGATATTCTCGCTAGAGCGTTCGCACGACAGTGGTCCTTCGATTTTCGTCGCGCGATCGCGAGGACTTCCGTATCCCCTCTCTCGCGCGCTAGTCTCGATTTTCTCCTAATGGGACGCGCTAGTTGCAAGTTTCCGGGAAAGCAGGGGCGCATTCTCGACGGGTCCCTGGGCCCTGGACCCCTCGCGATAATTTCTGTGAAATCGCGGAATCACCAAGAGGTCAGTCTCGCTCTGACCCGATGAGGTGGAGGCACTCCCTTAGTCAAAGCCCATATTCCAATCCTAAGGGGAGGCGGCAGCAGATCTAGGGCGATCCTTTCCGATCACCGTTGTTCGTAAGGGCTTCTTTCTTGCCGCTCGCCTACAGGTTGTCCGGCCTGAGTGCGTTTCCTCATCCTATCACCCAATGCACCGGTACCGGATTTTCCTTTATTCTCCTTGCCATTGGCCGTATTTCGTCGAGTGCCTCTGCTGCTATTTCCCCTGAAACTTGCCACGCTCGGCACGCGAAAGATTCGTTCACAATCGATATCGGATCGATCATTCGCTTCCTCGGGGAACACCCACGCTCCTATGGTCGAAGTCGGCGCCAAAAGGGCAGCCCGGTCCCTTCGATACTCAGGGGTAGGCGGACCAGTGACGTCGCAAAATTTGCAACGTCACAGTGTATATTATATATATATAATGTTTGATTCCTTATAAGGACCCGACAACAATGACAAAAACTCAGTTGTGTTGCTCTAAAAATAAAGATTGATTTTTATTATGCGAAAAGGGGAGATATTTACAATATGTACATACTTAATGCTTACCTAAAAATAAAGAAACGACAATTAAAGTTTTTTATTGCGTTATCAGTTTCTTTTTATAACTCTACTTATTCCTATAAATCCACCCAGTCTCACTTCTCATTACATATATCTTCTCTACTGCCGTGAAGATAGTCATTGACCTATCAATACGGCGCGAAAGATTAAATTAAAGAAATACGTTTTCTTTACATATATTTGTTTATATATTACGTTACAATCGTCGTCCCTTTTTCGCCGCTTGTCAGGGCGGGAAGCGGGGACGACTCCGGGATTTTACGGGCGCGTAGGCCGGGTCACGCTCGGCCGTGACGATGCGCGGTCCTCCCGGTACAAAAGCGGTCTCGGAAATCCCTCGGAAAATTACGGGATATGAGAGCCTTCTGTTCGGGCGCCAGGCACCGGAAGGGTGCCACGCGAAACACGCGAAGGGGATCTTCGAGATACGCGGGACGACGGTAAACGCAAAAGGGTCCAATGGTTCGGACACGGGATAACGGGGACAACCCTCACGGCAGGGCGGATCGCGCAGGTAGTAGAAACGAGAAACGTATTCGGCTCTATAAAGTCTTTATTGTAAAACGGGTACAAGCACGCGGCCACGTGGCCGCACCCGAGAGCCCGCGCTCTTTGTACAGAATTGCGAGAAGGTGGAGGGCTCGCCGCGCGTGGTCGCTTTTTAAAACAAAATCATCCGCGCGAGTACGGTATTTCGGTACAGTATTCCGCCCGTCGGTACGGAACTTCGCGGAACGCTGGTGGTCGGCGCGATTACAAGGGGACTGTCGCGGTTTTCTCCCACGGAAGTACGGGACGCGCTTTCGATGCTCGAGGGCGACGGGGCGACCCGTCTCGTTCTCCCGCGAAATCCTCGAACCAACTCGCGAGAATATATCCCTCGGAAGGGTCGGACAAAAGGACCACTGCGTGGACTTACCGTTTCGGTTGTATATGAGTCGGAATGTATCGGGAAGTTCCCTTTCAAATCCGGATCGTCGTCTCTGGTACTGTCGAGCTTCTTGACGATGGGCAATGGCTCACTCGGAAAATCTCGCGGTTCGGTAGCCCGGAGCACGCGACGCTCGGTAATTCGGAACTAAACCTCGGGACGCGAGACACGGATCTGACAAATATACCGTACGTATCGGGGGCTTCCACGACAGTTATCTTTCGGAATTCGTCGCGCGGTCGTGAGGACTTCGGTATCCCCACTCCTCGCCCTAGTGCCGATTTTTCCCTAATGGGGCGCGCTTCTCCCGAGTTTCCGGGACCACAGGATCGTATACTCGATGGGTCCGCGGGCCCCGAACCCACTCGGAAAATTCTTTCCCTAACGCAAAAAGAGAACAGATTCTCGATCTGTCCTGATGGGTTCGCTTGCACCACCCCCGCCGGGACCCCTTGCAAGTGGCTGAGGTGAGGCGGCGGACCGCGAAAATGTGTCTGGATGTTCGGCGAGGGGTCCTCGTCCTGCAGCTTGCCTCCAGGTGTCTCGTCCCATCCGAAGAAATTACCGGTACCGGATTTCCTGATTTTTCTGGCCCGTTCTCGTCGAGTATTCCTGCAAATGGGCCATACTCGGCGCGCGGAAATTCGTTATTTTTCATCCCGGATCGATGCTAAGCTTCCTCGGGGAGCACTTCCTGCCCGTACGAACAGTCGTAATTGGCGCCAACGGCAGCCCGGTCCATCTGATATTCACGGAAATACGGAATAGTGGCGTCGCAAAATTTGCAACGTCACAATATATATTATAATCGTTTATAACTAAAAAGTAACATTACTCGCGCACTAAAAAAAAAAGAAACTAAACTTTTACGATTCTTCACGCATTTAAATTGTCACGTTGCCTGGGTTTTTCCGGTCCGTCGGACGGGAGAAAACCTGGGCAACTCCGGGTTTTATGGCCTTGAGGCCGGGCCACGCATCGGCCGCGTGGTGCGCGGTCCACCCGGGACAAACGGCACGCCGTGAATTCGGTTTTCGCGAACTTTATTCAAGGAACGAGTCCTTCTAACGGGCACCAGGCACCGGGAGGTGCCACGCGAAGAGTTTACGGATCTTTTCGCGAAACTAATCGTAATTCCGACTTCACGACGGCCGCGCGATACTCTGGATAGCTCACCCGGGGCCAGGATTCGACGAGAGGAGTGGTGGGACGTTCCCCGCGGCGGTTTCTCACAAGAATTCGAATGCAATTTAGGGCTTTACAAACGTTTATTAATCGTTGATCTAATACACGGCTGCCGGGAGATAGCCCGGCAGCAGTTGCAGAAAAGCCCGCGCGATGTTAATTATTCTACGGTGGATTTTCGGCCGCTTGCGCTTCTATCGCTCGATTCTAATTCTTACGCGTCGGACACGATCGCGGACGCGATGTTCGGCGTCGGTTTTACAACAGCTATCGAGCGTGATTCCACCGAGTCCAGATTTTACACGCGTGTGGAAATTATAAAGTGACTGTACCGGCAACTGTAGTCGAAAATTAGGATCCGGTTACGCCGCGTCATCCCACTGTGGGCAGTCTCTAGTTCTTCGCAAAATATATGGGATTTCTCCCCGCAAAAACCGGTAGCATCTCGGGCCTTCCGCAAATACGCGATCTCGCGTTACAAAATCCGACCCATGCTCCGACACGCCCCCTGGGACCTGGATACGATCCGGAAATTCGCGTCGCGCCAAGCGGCGCGGCGTTCAAAAACATTAGCGCTGCACCCCTGGTCTTTAGAGACCATCGCAGGGAGAGCGCTCGTGGGTGCCGATCTCTTTCTGCCCGTTTAGAAAGTGGCCCGGTCTTCCGCCAAAACTCGGGGGATGTGGCAAATTTTGCCACGTAACAAAATAAATAAAAAAAAAATAAACTGTGTTGCTCCACGTTACGCTGGGAGCTCCGCGTCCTGGGCAGCCTTTTTACGCGCTGTCTTCTTGACCCTTCGGGGACTCCAGAAACTCCGTAATGAGGTCCTCCGTGAGGTCGAGGAGACCCAACGGATCTTTAGGGTCTGCGAAGGTGGGCACCCGCACCTCGTAATCCTCCACCTGGTCCCAAGAGAGATCTTCCTCTTCCGTGGGGATCGTGGGTGCTGTCTTTGGGGAGGTGTCCTGCGTGTTTGGACGTGCCTCGACGCCTCCATCGTCGGGGATGACTTCCCATGACAAGTCCAATGCCTCTTTTGGCGTTATCGACGCGGCTGCTGCGGTGGCCTTTCGGTCTCGCTGCCTCCGTGATTGTCCCGTGTAGGGACCCTCCCTCGGGGTTTGCACCCTCGCGTTGGTCTTTTTTAAGGTGGCCTGCATCGCCACCCCGCCACGATACCGTCCACGACCCAGACTCCATATCCTGGGATCGATTGTTACCATGTCAGGTATCTCTGGATCGTGGAAGCGTATATCCATCCCGATCTGCGTCGGGCGGGAAACCATTGCCCATGAGGCATAGGCCTGCATCCCTACGTCGTGTGTCTCGATACTTTGCTTTCGCTTATCCATTGCGAACTGTGGCTCCATATAACCTCCCGCGTGTACTTATAGGCCAGAGGTTTGGGTATTCTCAGAATGTTTCTGCGTCGTGGCTTGTGCCCTGATACTTTGATCTTTGTCTTCCCGTCGTGGGTCACTCTGTCTTGACGGAATTCTGTTTACCTCTCGGGTGCTCTAGTTTTCGCACCTTGGCTCTATTCGTACCGTACTAGTTATGTTTATACGCTGTTTGCATGTCTGGCCAATTGTAACGTCGGAGACTCGTTGCGTGGAATGTGCCTCTAAGAGCTCCTGTCTGCGGGCGTCGCAGAACGTACGTCGCTGGGCCTTTCCTCTCTGTCACTTCGTATGGTCCTTCGTATAGGTGGAAAAACTTTGCGACTTCTCGCTCGACGGCGTTTGAAATGGGATTCGTTCTTAGTAGGACACTATCACCGATATCGAATTGTGCGTGTGTCCTACCCTTGTTTGCACGTTCGCATCGTTTATGCGCCTTTCGTGACACATTACGGAATGCTAGTTGCAATTCTTGTTCGGTTGTTTCGTCGCTCAGTTTTTCTCGAATAAACCATTTGGTCCATGGTCGTGTGGGTGGTTTTCCCAGAAGGAGCTCCATCGGCGTGAAACCCGTACTGTCGTGTACCACCTCGTTGCAGCATGTTTCCACCACTTTCACCCATATGGTCCATGATGTATGTGCCTTCGCCGCCAGCGTGCGGAATATACGCCCAATTTCGCGATTCACTCTCTCGACAGAGTTACTTTGAGGATGTCTAACAGATGATAGTATGTGTTGGATTCCTTCTTCGTGTAACCTCTGTGTCCACTTCTTAGAGGTGAATTAGGTCCCATGATCCGCCAGCATTTTCTTCGGATTGCCATACTGCGGGATCTAGCTTTTAAAGATGCGCGTGAGCGTTATTGCTGTCGTCGCGTTTTTAACGGAATAGAGCTTAACGAATTTAGTAAATAGTTCTTCAATTACTAGGATATAATTTACACCCCCCCCCCCCCCTTGATGTTGGCAACGGACCATAGTAGTCAATTGAGACGATTTCTAGTGGCTTTTTGGGCAAAATTGTTTGCAGATCGAAATGCAAAGCATGCGTTGGAATTTTAACTCGTTGACAGGTATCGCACGTAGCTACCAATTTACGCGCATATCGGTGAAGTTTCGGAACATAAAAACTTTCGGCAACGAGTGCTATGGTTTTGTCGCTACCGAGATGCGCGTACATTTCGTGCACCTCCGTAATTAGTTGGTCACGCAGCTGAGCGGGAATCACGGCCCTGATTTTACCGGTCCGATCCACGTGATATAAAGTATTCTCGTGGATTCGATACTGTTCGGCGATTTGCCGATTGCCGGGACCGTCCAGCGGTGGACGCAGAATGAGAAAACCGGAGAGAAGGAGGATACTCCGGAGGGACAAGAACGGAACTTGCAAGAAACGTAATTGAACGGAACAACGGTTATTTATTTAAATAATAAACTCAAAATACACAGACGCTCGGACAGAAACAAAGGACAACGACGATAACGGAAATCTTGCACGCGGCGCGTCGGAGAATCTTGACCGCGGAAGAGCGGAAATCTTGCAAACGGCGCGTCGGACAATCTTGACGGCGGAAGAGCGGAAATCTTGCACGCGAGATGATACGGATCGCGACGCGGACGAAAAGGCGATTATTGAAACTGAATAAAGTCCGTATAAAGCCTGGATCAGTAACCGCAAGTTTCAAATAGAATGTAGAATGTTATAGAACGAAACTCGTGATTTAACTCGTGCGAGGCTGCCGCCAAAACGTAGATAAATCAGAGAGTACAGAGTGCGTGAACGAGACGCGTGTGAGCGGAGTGCGTATAGACGACTGATCGATCGACGAGAACCCGTTGTCTCCGTCGGAGCGATCGAAGGATCTAGAGGGAACGTTTGAATTTGGAACGTTTGAATTTTGGAAAACAGCAGAAGAAAGACGAGCGAAGGACGGAGCAGGAGCGAGACAAAGGAAGGACGGAGCAGAAGCGATCGCGCCGACGAAGACAACATGCTCGAGACACGAACAATGAACGGGCTATTTATAGCTCGGTTTTGAATAGCAATTATACCAAATCGTTACCGTTCGAATCTCGAACATACCGCCAGCCCTGAAACCTCGGTTTCAGAAGTCTTAAAATTAACGCAGAAACTTAAGATTATCGCAAGGCTTAGAACTAACTGTATATGTATGTACAAAAGTTTTTTTTTTACATTGATGGAGACGCGCTATCGATGGGAAGCGGACATAATTTTACCAGCGGTCGCGTCAATTCGGTGGACGAGGTCTTGACGGTGACCACGCGGACGTGACCGTCATCGCCGGGATGTAGCTGCTTGATCCGACCGAGCTCCCACTTGCACGGAGGGAGATTCGAGTTGCGCAACAATACTAGCTGCCCGATCCGCAGAGACGGTTGTTCACGCCGCCATTTGCTTCGTTGTTGGAGAGTGTTTAAATAATCGCTCATCCAAATTCTCCAAAACTGTTCCGTCGTATGCCGGACGAGCTGCCAACGAGCCAAACGACTTTCAGAGATCTCGAGAAGCGAAGGTTGTGGGGGGACCGAAAGCGCAGAGCCAATTAGAAAATGACCGGGGGTTAACACGTCGAGGTCATCAACAGAATCTCGCAAGGGCGCTATGGGTCGCGAGTTTAAGCACGCCTCGATGGAGCACAGAAGGGTACTGAACTCTTCGTAGGTAAAGGTGCGAGGTCCGACGATTCGCCTTAAATGGTGCTTAAGACTCTTCACCCCGGCCTCCCACAATCCTCCGAAATGCGGAGCGGAAGGAGGAATAAAGTGCCAGGTGACACCATCGCTGGCAGCTTTGTTTAAAAATTCGGGATTTGTCAGGGAATCCCGAAAAGCGCGCGCTAGTTCCCGACAAGCTCCGACGAACGTGGTCCCATTGTCCGAATAAATAGCAGAAGGGATTCCGCGTCGTGAACAGAATCGAACATATGCGTTAAGGAAGGCGCGGGTCGAATAGTCAGAAACCAACTCGAGGTGGATCGCTTTCGTAGCCAAGCAGACAAAAAGCGCGATATAGGCTTTCCGTGATGTGATCCCACGACCGGCAGAAGCGCGAACTTGAAATGGTCCCGCATAGTCCACACCGCTGTGGGAAAAACATTTTGTTTGAGGAGAGACCCGGGATTCCGGTAGTCGTCCCATCAGCTGCTCAGGTACCGCAGCTCTTTCTCGCACGCATACAATACACGAATGAATTACAGCTTTGACTAAACTGCGAGCGCGGAGAATCCAGAAAGTCTGCCGCAATGTGCTGAGAGTGAGTTGAAGGCCACCGTGCAACGAACGCAATTGCGCCTGTTCAATTATCAACCGAACAAGCGGATGAGACGATAAAATAATTGGATGTTTTGAATTGAACGGTAGTGGAGCGCGGTGTAGACGACCACCGAGACGAAGAAGTCCATCGTTATCGAGGAATGGGTTGAGAGATAAAATGGAACTTTTACTCGACAGATCTCGTTTGTGGCGGAGCGCGTCAAGCTCAACAGGAAAAAGAGTTGATTGGAGATATTTAAGCCACCAAAGTTTCGCCGAGTTACATTCCGCTGCGGTGAGAGCACGACCGACAGGAGAAGATTGTCGAGGAGCCGATGGTTCGTTGCGACAAGCGTGAAGGAAGCGAAACATGTACGCGGTGACGCGGATGAGCTTCGGCCACGAAGAGAAGCGGCTCTCCAGATCCCACCGTGGAAAAGTGGTAACCACATGTGCCGACACGACTTTGGCTTCCGGTTGAACGTCGTCGGTGACCAAGAGTGGACGATTCGGCCATTCGGAACGCTCGCGACGCAGCCAGGATGGACCATGCCACCAGAGATCGGAGCGTAGAAGGTCGTCGCTCAGAAGACCTCGAGAGGCACAATCGGCGGGATTGTATTCGGTGGGGACGTGCCGCCACTCGGCTTGAGGGAGTCGAGTCTGAATTGTTGCAACGCGATTAGCGACGAACGTCTTCCACCGCGATGCATGCTGGGATATCCAGTGAAGCACGACCGTCGAGTCGGTCCAACATACGCAAGGTATTGATCGATAGTCGAATGACTCGAGAACAAATTCTATAAGGCGGATCAAAAGACAAGCACCTTGCAGCTCTAAACGTGGTATCGTCAAAGGATTGAGTGGAACGACCTTCGATTTGCCGGCGAGCAATGAAACAGTGATTTCGCCGGAAGACGAAATGCATTTTGCATAAACTACAGCTGAATATGCAACTGTTGAGGCATCGGAGAAACCGTGAATCTCCACTCGCGATGTAGTAGATAATAGACCAATCCAGCGGGGAAGTTCCACTTGGTCAAGGTGAGACAGTTTAGCATAAAGAGTTTGCCATTTTCCGAGCGTGTGAACCGGGATGGGTTCGTCCCAACCAACGCGGAGGCGCCAAAGTTCTTGAATGAAAACTTTCGCGAGAATAGTAGCAGGAGTGATCCATCCCAAAGGGTCATAAAATTTGGCGATGGTCGACAGAATAGATCGCTTCGTTGACGGACACGTCTCCGAGAGGGATATTTTAAATTGAAAAGTATCCTGGGAAGGATTCCAGCAGATTCCGAGAACCTTTAGCTGATCATCTTGAGCAAGATCTTTCGTACACGCGAGACCATGATCTGAAGGGTCAATGTCCGAGAGGAGAGAGGGATGATTACTGGCCCATTTCCGAAGGTGAAATTTCCCACAATGGAGCAACTTTATAAGTTGCTCTCGACAATCCCGAAGAGACGCGATATCATCGTGTCCAAAAAGAACATCATCGAAGTAAGTGTTTGATCGGAGAATCGGGGACACTACACGGAAGCGGTCGCCTTCATCATCAACCAAACGTTGGAGAACCCGAAGAGCTAGATATGGGGCGCAAGTCATCCCATACGTGACGGTAAGCAATTCGTAATCTTGAATAGAGTCCGCCGAGTGAGGAGCCCACAGGATACGCTGGTATTTGACATCCCGAGGATCAACTAGGATCTGCCGGTACATCTTGGCAATATGCGCGGTGTACACAAAACGAAAAGCGCGCCAGCGAAGAATGACCGAAGCAAGATTGGTTTGAAGTTTCGGACCAGGTAAAAGATGATCGTTTAACGATGATCCGTTCGAAGTAACACTCGAAGCGTTGAACACGACGCGCAGATGCGTCGTGCTGCTACCTTCGCGTAGAACGGGATGATGAGGAATGTAGACCGATTGAGAATCAATTGGCGAAGATGCCGGGCGCATGTGGCCAAGCCGTTCATATTCCTGCATGAAGTCGCGATACTCAGCGGCAAGGTTCGGATTTGTCTCAAGTCTGCGATTGAGATGGAGCATGATCCGTGCTGCAGTCTGACGCGAATGCCCGATCATCAGCGGAGGGTTTGATCGAAAAGGAAGACGAACGATATAACGACCGTCCGTCGTGCGAGTCGTAGAGTCTCGAAAATATTGCTCACACTGTTTCTCAGCAGGAGTTAGAAGAGAGGCATGTGGGATTTCCTCGATTTCCCAGAAACGGCGGAGGTCAGCATCGAGAGAATCCTCGTAAACGCAATGGTGCGTGGAGACCAGTTGCGTTGCATCCGAGACTGATTCGGAACGACGGGAGAAACCGCGGTCCAATGAATTAGGAAGGGGTCCCGAAATGACCCATCCAAAAATAGTATTTTGCGCGATCGGTTGCGCAGTTTGCCCTTTACGCAGCCCGTGTAGAATGATGCTTGGGTACACGTCGGCTCCGAGAATCATTTGTATGGGGTCAGAACTAGAAGGGTCGTGATCAGCCCAAGAAAGATCTGCTAAATGCGCGAGAGTACGCCAACTTCGGACTCGCGAGGGTTTGTACGTGGACATTGACCCGAGCACCAACGCCGTGGTCGGGACAGAAGGCGCGGAAGAAGTGCGATTCGACACCATAAGATGGGTTGCGTGGCGTACAGTCCCAGCGTGAACACCGCCTACGGCAGAAATCGACGTGACGACACGGTTACGTTTCGCTCGCAAAAGCTGGACAACCGACTCGGCCACAAAGCTGGCTTCGGAGCCCTGGTCAATTAACGCACGAATAATAACGCTGCGACCGGAGGGAACGCTTACTTGAATTCGCGCGGTAGCTAATAGCACAGACGACCCGGTAGCCGCTGAACCTGCGGTAGCGGAATGCGAATTGATTTCAGCGGAGACGGATTCGCGAGCACCTGACGGCTCTGCGGAAGACCGAGTACCAGGAGTCGACTCGTCGTGCAAGAGCGAGTGGTGTCGCTTCTGACATATGCGGCAGGTGTGTTTACTGGCACAAGACGAGATCGCGTGATTAAAACTAAGACAATTGGGGCAGCACGATAACCGCTTTACAATATCGAGTCTTTGTCGAGGGCTCTTCGCGAGAAACGCGGAGCAATAGCCTAAATAATGATGAGCTTTACATAAAGGACAGGCTCCTTGCGAATTTTTCGACGCTGTCGCGAGGTGAGAGTGTGCTGGATTGCGCGAAGGTCGAGACGCAGAAAATGAGGAGGAGGCTCCCATCTTGCCGGACGCGCCCGAGTCAAAGTCTTCAAGCGCGTGCACCCGAGTATCGATGAACGTCTGAAACTCTTCGAAGGAAGGAAACTTCGTGTCGTCGCCTGCCCGAAGAGCCCAGGCCTTTCGCGTCGCTGGATCGAGTTTTTGTACCGCAAGATGAACAAGAAAATCGTCCCAAAGCTCGGCGGCGCTTCTCCCAAGATTTCGGAGCGACGAGACGGTCGATCGACGAGAACCCGTTGTCTCCGTCGGAGCGATCGAAGGATCTAGAGGGAACGTTTGAATTTGGAACGTTTGAATTTTGGAAAACAGCAGAAGAAAGACGAGCGAAGGACGGAGCAGGAGCGAGACAAAGGAAGGACGGAGCAGAAGCGATCGCGCCGACGAAGACAACATGCTCGAGACACGAACAATGAACGGGCTATTTATAGCTCGGTTTTGAATAGCAATTATACCAAATCGTTACCGTTCGAATCTCGAACAGATACCTTTCGATGGTACATTTATCCTGTCAGGAATACTTTTCTATGATCGCGCGGAGCTTGTCGTCCCCCTGTTGCCAGCTAGACAAACTTTTAAGCGCTTTCGCGAGTTTCGTGGACATGGCTTGTACCACCGCACAGTGGTCCAGAAGCCCGGTTTTTGTGGCCAAAATTCAAAATGTTGTCATAATTTTCTGAAAGTTGGTAATTAGGAGTTTTTGGAGTCGCTGATAACGAATCTGACTAGAGGGCGGTATTTCGTGGCCCGATTAAAAAATTTTGTAAATCGATGTTTTTCATCATTTTCATAGAACAATATCATTGAGATATTTAATGCCATGTTTTCAATTAGTATAACCTTGTAACGAGCTCGGTTTTCCGGACTCGTTGCAACGGACGGCACTCGCGGCCGGATTAACCTCGCCGCGCCAGGGTCGTGGGATACGCAAGTGGATGAGGTCGAGGTGGCGAAATAAAAGTGCGAGTGTTCGGTATTTTCTAGGTTACGGTTCCTGGCTCGTCTTCTCACGGGTGGATTCGGCACGCGCATTATCGCGGCGCGGGTTATCTCGGAACGCGGGACGGTTGGTCGTCGGCGTTCGGGGACGACGGAAACGCGGTGTCGACAGCGGTCGGCACGCGTGGGTGTTCGGGTGACGATTCATCCTAGCCTTGGCAGCAACAGTCGTTGTCGCCAAGGCCACGGTGTACCGGCATTTCGGACGAACCTCAGTAGAGGTTCGTGTCGCCAGATCGGTCTTGATTCCGCGGTGCGAAGGCGACAGCAGTTGCCTTGTCGCACGTTTCGGGTCGGATACCGAAGGCAACAGCAGTTACCTAGTTATTCGGTATGTTTCCGGATTCTACTGTCAGAACAGTGGCAACGACCGTTGCATTGTTCTGTCCAGGGATTTTGTCGGGGCGGGGTGAATGGCAACCGCAGTTACCAGAAAACCGACAGGAACGGCACGAATACCCGCATACTTACGACAAGGTTCCCTGTACGGGAACGAAGATGTGTGTCGGTGTGTGTGTGTCGTGAGACGTGTGTGTAAGTCGATGTTTACTCGCGGGTGGTCCGGAAGTCAAAGAGGCCCGGTCCTGTTCGGGGGTTCCGTTTATGCCCTAGCCGACCTAGGGCAAGGGGCTCGGCGCGGGGTGGTTTTCGGCGGAAGTTCCGGTGACGTGTCGTATCCGATTCGTAAGTTCTCGAAGCAATGGCGGTTTCCGTTTCCCGCGTAAACCGGTTTCTAGACGCGGGGGCGCGAAGTCCGGAGGTCGGTGTCGTTCGGGGTCCGTCGGCTAAGCTCGGGGGTAGTCGCGGTGGCGCGGGACCGATTCGTAACAGGCCTGGCGCATCCAGGTCTGTTACAATAGAATTTTTTATGATTTAAAAAAAGACTAATATTCACATATATTTCTTCCATATCTAAGTAAAAGTTATTCAGATGTCTAAATATAGGTAATGCGTCATCAGTATCTTCATTATCGTCATTATCGTCACTGTCGCCATTATCATCACTAATTTCATCAAAGTCTTCGTTTTCATTTGTTATTTCGTCTGTGGATGCCGTTACGTTGTTTCTGGTTCCGTAGATGCAGATAGCGAACACAATAATGGTAAAACTTCTGCAGGCAATTTAAGCTGTTTTAAATTTTGTTTTTCCATCCGATTTCTTAAATGTGCATTCGATATGAGAGGATCCGAAGTTTCCATGGCTCTAATAAATATATCTTTAAGGTTGTGGATTCGGCTATCCTTTCTGGCATGGAATTCTCTATGCCAGATAGATTGTAGATTTTATTTCTGGCTTCGGATGCTTCTTCTGCTAAACATCCAGGTGGCAAAACACTATGCTCTAATATCTGTCTTCCGTGTATGAGGACTTTGTGCACAGTTGGAGGCATAGGGTACCAAGGATAATTTTCCTTAAATATTCGAGCAGTTTAGAAACAAAATTTTTCAAATTTGTTTAAATTTATCGGGAACAGACATGAAATCGTAATTAATATTATTTTTAGATTTTTAATTAAATCAACATTTGTCTTTGTGATATCTGCGAATATTTGAATTTGCTGAAATGCTCGACGAGCGGTATTTCCGTCATTGGAATTGCCGAATCCTCCTTGTTTGGGTTTATCCACATGTAAGGATAATCGTTCCCAAAATAATTTTTGCACTTCCCTTTTCCGGCGAAGAAAGTTTTCCTTATCTGCTTGTCTTATTTGCCACTTTTGCAACTCTATGCGGTATGAAATATGTATTATGCATTCGAAAAATCGAATCCATGCGTGCAGAGGGCTTACACCATAACACAAACTTTTTGCTTCTTTGGGAGCGAACTGTTTAGCTTGAAAATTATGTATTTCTAACATTTGTTTAGGAGTAGCTCCACAAATTGGACAACGTTGCGATGATGTGGTTCGTGTTAAAACGTTCAAAACTTTTCCATCTATTAATGTGTGACGCGGGCGTCACTAACGGGGCCCTCTCCTAGATGCTCAGTGGGCACCAGGGTTCTTTGGAGAGGGCAGAAGGTCTGGAAATGAGTGCAGACGGTTTACGGAAGAAACTAGAGTTTATTCAGAACGTACGGGCGGTGGTGAACACACCGACTAAACCTACTTATTGCTAACACGATATTATCCCTACTACTATATTTACAAAGCTACCTAACTTATCCTACAGAAATCCGGTTAACACCGGTTGAGCGTACACGGAGCGGCGCAGGCGTACTGCGCGATTACGGTCGCGCGGAGCGTAGCCGTTGGCACGGGCGCGGATCGGCGGGAGCTCGCGAGAAAACTCCGTTCGCGTGAAGCGCGGTCTGGGCACGACGCAGGCGCGATCGCCGGTACGGTCGCGTGGAGCGCGATGCACGGCACGGACGCGGGTCGGCGCGGCGTGTGGTACGGAGGCCCGCAAGGAGTGGGCTGGCCCGGATGGTGGGGGCTTCGTGAGGATCCCCGCGGCCCAGCGTAATAGTGAACTGGCGCGTTCCGTACGCTGGTGCTGGGTTCGCGGGGCGCGATTCGCCTTGGGCTCGGCTCTGTACTACGCCCGACTCGTCGTCGGAGGACCGATCGCACGGAAGGACCCGTAGCAAGCGACGCACGCGGCTGCGACGGCACCCCGATTCCTCGCCAGACGCGTTACTCGGCCCTGAGTCGTTCGACGGGATTGCAGGAGCGGGAACGGGACGGGGGGACCGGTCCTAGGTTTCGAGCGGCTGGAGACGCGCAACGTCGACGCGCTCGGAAGCACGGTCGGCGTTCGACTGCCACCTCGAGACTTGCTCGCGGTATCAGGCTCATCAGCACACGGAAGGACCCGTCGCTCGTGGTAGCACGCGGCTGCGAGAAGTCTGGAGCTCGGAGAAGGACCTCCGAGAGCTGCTCCAGGCCAACTCTGCTTCTAGCCGGATTTGTCGCGGTATTTAAGCAGGGAGCGCGGACCCTACTGAGTGCCCCACTCTCGCGGATCGCTCGCTCGATGTCGCGGCTCGGTGATTGGCGCGGGTTAAGGTCCGCATCGGACCAATCGCGAGCCGCCGGAACGCGTGAACTCGCGACGGAGCGAGACGCTTCGTCGCAAATGTAAGCAGTAATTTAAATTTAATTTTCAAAATTTTGTTTCTGTGTGGTACACTCATGTCTGATAAATTAATTATTTCATTGTCTGTATTTTCTTTCTCCTTTATAATATGTTCGGTTGTTTCTTTTATATATCGCAGTCTTAATGGTGTACCAAATCTAATAGAATGCGGAGTATTATTGTTCCACAAAATACTGTTTTTTGTTGTCAATCTTAGAGGAATAATAGAGGTAACAAAAATCGAGCTATCTGTGTCCGGTGCATTGATAATCGTTTCGAATTTTTGTTTGTATATAGTGTTACGTTGCCCGGGTTTTCCCTGCCCGCCGGACGGGAGAAAAGCCGGACAACTGCGGGTTTTTATGGCCTGGTCCTTCGAACGGGCGCCAGGCCCCGAGAGGTGCCACACGAAGATCTTACGGATTTATTCGAGAAGCTAATCGATTCCGATTCCACGACGGCTGCGCGATACTCTGGACAGCTCACCCGGGACCAGGATTCTAACGAGGGGAAGTGCGGGACGTTCCCAGCGGCGGGAAGGTTTCTCACAAGAATTCGTACGAAATTTAGGGCTTTAACAAACGTTTATTACGTGTGGGTGTTTTACAAGGCTGCCGGGAGATAGCCCGGCAGCGATTTGAGAAAAGCCCGCGCGATCACAATTACTGTAACGACAGGTGTTCGGCCGTTCGCGCTTATTTCGCTCGAGTCTCAATTAATCGCGTCGAGCAGGGCCGCGGACGCGATGTACGGCGTCGATGAATTAGATTTTTGGATGTGACTCGACCCTGATCCGATGAATTACGCGGATGATATTTTACACGCGACTGTAACCGTCGAACACGAGTAAGAAACGGCGATATCGCACCGTCGCGTCGTCCCACCGTGGGAAGTCTCAAGGTTCGCTACTTAATTTGGGATTTCTCCCCGCAAAATCGTCGGCGTACGGATCCCCCGCGGATGCGCAATTTCGCATTACAATCCCAACACGCACGCTCGACGATCGACGATCCCGTGCACCACGCGAAATCCTATTGAACGCGATTTTCCGGCAGCAACGGAATTCGTCGTCACGACGCGAATCGCGGTCGTCCACCAAAACGTTGCCGAGCCAACACGAAATGAGAAATCACAAAATCGGTAGTAGAGAAAGCCTGATCGGCACTTACCAATCGGCACAGCTACAAGTTACAGCTTCCGGCAGCACTCTCTAAGTATTATCGGATGATGGCTTAACAATTTACTAGGTCTTAGGCAATAGTTAAATGGCTACAACTCTTGAAGGTCTTCGGCACAGTGACCTACTTCGGTTCGGCTCGGTAACGCGGAAGCGAGGCGTCCCCCACTATCCTATTTTTCCCTACCCCGCGAGACGCTCGGACCTATCGCTAATTTCGGCGCGGCAGGGCCGCGCTCGGCGGTCCGGGGGGCCCAGGCATATGGTGATCGGCACCGATGGTGGTTGCTGATTGGCCGCTAGTCCCGCTGAGGAAGATCCCGGGCCAATTCCGCGTCGCACCTTTGTCTTCCGGCGGGCGAGGCAGCCTCGAGGTGGAGATGTTGGTCGCCTCCGGTGCAATTCCCTCGTCGGCTCCTCCGGGTTGGTTAACCCGGGCTCGGCGTCTTCCTCGTTGTCTTAATTAGCGGGATATTCTCTGGATGTTCCTGTAAGCGTCCTTCTCCGCGGTTTCCTGCTCCCGGCAGCGTAGGGAAAAGAAGTCCAGGTCCCCCTGGACCCGGATACGACCCTGGAATTTCTCTGCCCTTGGTCAGTTGAGACTGTCCCAGGGAGAGCGTTCGCGGGTGCCGAAGTCGCATTTGATAAGACCAGAGAGGGGCCCGGTCTTATGCCACAGATTCGGAGGGACGTGGCAAGTTTGCCACGTCACAATAGATTAACCGCTACTACCATCAAATCCGTAGCTTCAAATCATTTCAGTTTCAATAATGTCATCGCCAGTTTTTGAAATTATGTTATCTATAGCTTCGGTTTGTAAAAGTAAAATTCTCTTTGCCGTATGTTCTAGCAAGTTTTGCATAGAAACTTCAGCTACAGTTTCTGAGACAGTAATCCCTGATGGTCTACAATTCTTTTTTCCTGCTAAAATAGCATTATATGTAGGGTAAATATGGCAATTTTTTTGTTTATTTTGCAATCTAATATTTACATACTGTTGCTTGCTGAAATTGTTTTCGTAAAAAAACGCTGACGCTTCGTCTACTGAAAGCGGAACTATATTTTTTTGTTCATTAAAAAGACGTGACCGCATTTTTTTGACACATTCGGGGCTTTTAGAGGTTTCGTTTAGAATTACTGCCAATTCTTTGTTACCTCCTTTTTGGGCTGTGAATGTTGTTGCGTGTATTATTAAGTTTAAATCATCTTTCATTCCTTCCGCAAGTTGGGACGCTTCTCTCCTCTTTGATCTTGATGATTTTTCTTCATATGACAAACGTTGTCGTCCTACAGGTGCCGAAACTTCAGGGTTCTCTCTGTCGTATTTTTCGATGTTTAGATGTTCCTCCAACCATTTCTCATGTTTTGATCGAAATTTCTGTTGACTTCGTCGGGCATTTTTCCATTTTGTACACAAATTACTGCAAAACTTGCGAATTTTCTCTTTTACAGACTTCCTATATTCCTCAGAAATGTCAACTTCTTCCATCGCATTAAAAATAAAACAGGTCACTGCAATTGTCTTTCTATTTAAATCACTTTCATTGAGCCACACACTGAACAGTCCTTCATTTTTGAAGCGATGCTCATCTAAAAAATTAAAGTTAGTAAGTTTTTATGAACGTTACTGTCTAATACACTAAGAAAAATGAAACATAATTAAAAATCTTTTCGACATTGTTATATAGAATATTTAAAATGTTACTATACCCTTGTAACGAGCTCGGTTTTTCCGGGCTCGTCGCAACGGACGGCACTCGCGGCCGGATTAAGCTCGCCGTGCCAGGGTCGTGGGATACGAGAGTGGATGAGGTCGAGGTGGTGAAATTTAGGTGCTGGTGTTCGGTGTTTTCGAGGTTACGGTCCGCGGCTCGTTCCTCGCGGTTGTGTTCGGCTCGTGTATCGTCGCGGCGCGTGTTATCACGGCACGCGTGTTTCCGACATGCATGTTATCACGGAACACGGAACGCGTGCGTTCGCGGGTCACGGTTTATCGGCTCGTGGGACGGAGGAAACGCGGTGTCGACAGCGGTCGGCACGCGTGGGTGTTCGGGGGACGATCCATCCTAGCCCCTCGGCAGCAACGGTCGTTGTCGCCAAGGCCACGGTGTACCGGCGTTACGGACGAACCTCAGTAGAGGTTCGTGTCGCCAGATCGGTTTTGATTCCGCGTTGCGAAGACAACAGCAGTTGCCTCGTCGCACGTTTCGGGTAGGATACCGAAGGCAACAGCAGTTACCTGGTTATTCGGTACGTCTCCGGGTTCTACTGGCAGAACAGTGGCAACGTCCGTTGCATTGTTCTGTCCAGGGTTTTGTCAGGGCGGGGTGAATGGCAACCGCAGTTACCGGGGAAAACGGACGGGAACGGCACGAATACCTGGATACTTACTACGAAGCGGTGCGGAAACGAAGGTGTGTAATTGTGTGTAAGCGTGTTGGAAGCTGTGTGTTACTCGAGGTGTACTCGCGGGTGGTCCGGAAGTCAAAGAGGCCCGGGCCTGTTCGGGGGTTCCCTTTATGCCCTAGCCGATCTGGGGCGAGGGGCTCGGCGCGGGGTGGTTTTCGGCGGAAGTTCCGATGACGTATCGCATCCGATTCGCAAGTTCCCGAGGCAATGGCGGTTTCCGTTTCCCGCCAGAGCCGGTTTCTAGACGCGGGGTCGCGGAGTCCGGGGATCGGTGTCGTTCGGGGTCCGTCGGCTATGATCGGGGCTGGTCGCGGTGGCGCGAGACCGGTTCGTAACAGGCCTGGCGTATCCAGGTCTGTTACAGTTGAAAGGTCATTACCACCGAAGAGGACATCGTCGACGTAAATGTGGGAGCGAAGGACTGGTACCGCGAGGGGGAACTGGTCCCCGTCATCGTCGACGAGTTGTTGCAAAACGCGGAGAGCCAGAAATGGAGCGCAAGTCATGCCATACGTGACGGTCAGCAGTTGGAAGGTCTGCGTATTTTTGGAGGAGGAGGGCCTCCAGAGGATTCGCTGGTAATCGACATCGCGTTCGTCGACCAGAATCTGGCGGTACATTTTAGCAATGTCCGCAGTGTAGACGAAGCGAAAAGTTCTCCACCGAAGAATCACGGTCGAAATATCGAGTTGAAGCTTTGAGCCCGGGAGCAGGTGGTCATTCAGCGTGAACCCGTTCGATGTTACACTGGATGCGTTAAAGACAATGCGAAGGTGAGTCGTGACGCTATCGTCACCCAAAACGGGATGATGCGGAATGTACACGCACTGAGAGGGCGAAGGCTTGGTGGGGGCACGGTGTATGTGGCCGAGAGCTTCATATCCTCGGAGGAACTCCTCATATTCCACGACCAAAGATGGTTGTAGGAGAAGTTTTCGTGATATGGTTTTAAGAACCTTTTCTGCGACAGACCGAGGGTGACCGACTTCAATCGGAGGGCCGGTACGGAACGGTAGACGGACTATGTATTGCCCGTCGGAAGTTCGCGATGTGTGCGTTTGAAAATGCCGCTCGCATTGTTCTTCCTCTTGGGTGAGGGGGGAGGTCGAAGGAATCTCTTCAACTTCCCAGAAACGGCGCAGCTCGTTCAACAGAGTGTCCTGATGGACGCTGTGATGCATCGAGATGCTTGAGCCCGAGCGAGGTTGTGGGCTCGATCCGCGTGCAACTGAAGCATCGAGCGAATGCGATGTTATGGGGCCAGAAATGACCCAACCGAAAATGGATTTCTGGGCAATAGGTTGCCCGATTGGCCCTTTGCGCAGGCCGTCCAGGATTATACTGGGGTAGATGTCTGCGCCGAGAATGAGGTGAATCGCGACCGAACTCGAGGGAGCAGCATTGGCCCAATTCAAGTCCAATGAATGTTCGAGGGATCGAACATCTGGAATGCGCTTCGGCATGTATGTCGAGAGAGATTTCAGGACGAGCGCTGTGGTCACGACTGAGGGAGACGCGTAATCGCGAGGACCAACATGGAGGCGCACGACGTGGCGCAAGGTGCCGGCGTGGACTCCGCCGACGGCGGATATGGATGTCGCAACGCGGGTGCGTTTCGCACGCAAGAGGTGCACCATGGCCTCAGTGACGAAGCTGGTCTCGGAACCCTGGTCAATCAGAGCTCGGACAGTGACGCAGCGGCCTGACGGAACGCGGAGTTGCACCCACGCGGTGGCCAATAAAATTCCGGATCGCGGAGCCGCGAGGGTGGAAGCGAGGTGCGAGTTGACCTCGGAGGACGGTACTGGTGGAGGCGAGGGCTCCGATTTTAGCGGAGCTGGAGGAGGCGCGTCTTCGTGCAAGAGCGATTGGTGTCGCTTGTTGCACACGCGACACGAATACTTGCTCGAACAGTCTCTTAGGGAATGAGTGTTGCTCAAGCAATTAAAGCAACGCGAATATCTTTGAACGAGCTCACGGCGGCCGCTTGAGTTCTTTGCTAAAAAGGTTGGGCAAGAACTAAAATTGTGTGAGGCTCGACACACGGGGCAAGGAGGACGCGAAATCGTGGAGGGCCGGGAGGCGGTCGCCGAGTGAACTCGCGAGGAACTCGGCGCTAGGCGAGACGATGCATCTGGACGCGCGGCGGGCGTGGAATTGGAAGAAGTCGAGAATTCTTCTAAACCGCGAGAGCGGGAACCGATGAACGACATCAAGGTGTCGAACGAGGGCGGAGTCACGTCGTTGCCGATTTTCAATTTCCACGCCTTCCGCGTTTGCGTGTCCAGCTTTTGGGACACATGATGGACGAGGATGTCGTTCCACAAGTCTTCTGGCTTCCGCCCGAGCTTTTTTAAAGAGTCGACGATAAAACAGACCCGATCGCAGAGGTTCTGGAGGTCTGCTGCCGATTCGCGAGAGAGCGCGGGAAGGTTTTGTAGCGACGAGAGATGCGCGGTGATTATACGCCGCGGATTATCGTAACGCGCCGATAGCGTCTTCCACGCAATTTGAAAATTGTCGGCGGTGACCGAAAGGTTTCCGATACAGTCGAGAGCGCGACCAGTTAACGCGGAAACCAAATAATGAAGTCGGGTGACGTCATGCAACTTCGGGTTCTTAACACTTAGCCGACCAATCGGGGAGATCTCCCCGTTTCAATGTAGGTCGCAGCACGACCGATCGGGGACCTTAGCAAAGCGGTTTTTTGCTTTCGTTTGTTGATCTACGTAGTTACGTTGGAGTTGTTCGCTTGATCTCGAATTGTTATATGTATATTGTTGTCCGTATAAAGCACAGTATATAATAAAATCCATCAATTTAATGGTATTAAAAGTTATAAATTTAAAAAATAAAGTGTAGGGAATAAAAAAAAACCGTTAAAAATGTGGAGAAATAAGAATGAAAATTTTAGTGATGAGTTATTCATGGACGCGCTATCAGACTGTTCTGAAGGCAACGATATGCAGATAAGCGATTATGAATCTAGCGAAAATGATACTATTGTTCTTCCCATACGTCAAAATAATCGTTAAATACTTCTGAGCGAAACGGAAGATGATGCTGTGAGTTCCACCTCTGACACGGATGAAGACAGTATTGTCAATGATGACGATGATTGGTCACAGAATGATATAGAACATCAGCTAGAAGCATATGGTCGCACTTCAAGCGTGAACACGATACCTCAAGATGAAGAAAACGTATGGGAAATGGTGCAGTTGTTTCTGGGTAATGATTTATTTGAATTATTCGTAACAGAAACAAATAGATATCACTCTCAGGTTGTAAACAGGTATAAAGAATATAAAACACTGAGATGGGTTGATGTCACAATGACAGAAATGAAAAAATTTCTGGGTTTAATTATCTTGATGGGACAAACACGTAAAGATGATATATATGACTATTGGTCAACTCTTTCATATATAGAAACACCAATTTTTCCAAAAATAATGAGTCGCAATAGATTTATGCAAATATGGAGAATGTGGCATTTTTGCAATAATGATCTATTGTATGACAAGACCGACAAATTATTCAAAATTAGAGAAGTTTTAAATTATGTACAAAATAAATTCCAAACTGTATATACGCCAAAGCTAGAATTGTCACTGGATGAAGGCATAATACCGTGGCGAGGCAGATTATCTTTCCGCACCTATAATCCCGCAAAATTAGTCAAATATGGAATTCTAGTGAGGATGCTCTGCGAAGCAACATCAGGATATATTTGCAACTTTAAAGTATATTCAGGCACAGCAGGAAGATTAGAAGATACAGTTTTATCAATTCTACGTAATTATGTGGGATTCCATCATCACATTTACATGGATAATTATTATAATAGCGTCAATACAGCCGAATTACTGCTACAGAATTCTACGAGAGTTTGTGGAACAATTAGGTCAAATAGAGGATTGCCGCAGAATTTAAAGAACATTAGATTAAATGAACACGAAACGAAATTTGCGAGGAAGGGACAAGTTCTTTTACACCTGTGGAAAGCAAAGAAAAACCAACTAGTAAGAACCATTTCAACCATTCACTCAGCAGAAATGGTAAACTTGGCACATTGGTCAGGAACGAAATCAAAGCCCAAATCTGTTGTAGAATACAACAAATATATGAAAGGGGTCGATCGTGCAGACCAATATATGTTTTATTATAATATTCTTCGAAAAACCACGAAATGGACAAAAAAAAGCAGTGCTTTACTTTTTAAATGCTGCTCTTTTTAATTCATTTCTTGTAAAAAAAAAACTAAATAATAATAAAGTAACATATAAAAAATATTTGCTTCAAGTTGCAAGAGCATTGATAGAAACACCCGAAATGCAACATTCAGCCACCGAGGAGGCAGAACCTTCGAACGCGATAGAAAGAACAAGACGAGCACCGAAATATGACCCACCAGAAAGGCTTTCTCAAGATTTTAAAAAACATAAATTAGTACCAATTATAACAAATGGAAAAAAATTATATCCTCACCGAGCATGTAGAGTATGCTCTGCTAATAATAAAACTGGATATACACGATATGTTTGTGAATATTGTAATGTACCACTACATAAACTAACATGTTTTGAACGATACCACACTGTAAAAAAATATTAAAATGCATTACTATTGTTTTATTTCATGTTTGGGTTATTTATCTTCAGTCATCTTTAATGTTCATAATTTTCAAACTCTATTACCTATACTTTTTGAACAACTACAAAAAATAATTGTTATATACTTTTAATTTCATGTTTTGTATAAACAATATGTGATAAAATAAAATTGTTACCCCAAGATATAATTGACAATAATTTTCAAACTACTTTGATTTCAAATACCGCATATCAGTCCGCGTCACTTGCGAAACCTGCGTGGTGGACAGCGTAGTTTGGGTTGCTCGAGCGTGGTGGAAACCGTACAGTTCGCTGCGGCGCGCGTGGTCGGCTAAGTGTTAATAATAAGCGCGGAGAATTTGTCGCGGAACGCTTCCCAGTCTTCGTATTCACCCTCCAACTGCGGCACGTTTATTCGGGGGACCTGTATGTCGGGGACCGACGGTCACGCTTATCCATCGCCCGGTGAATTCTAGGGACTTATAGTCTCGCTGTTCAGGGCGTCCAGCTGTGTCGTCATGAAAGAGAGGGAGTTGAGGTAGACTTCCTCCGTTTGGGCGAAATGGTCCTCCTTGAAGTAGGGGTTCCTCGCTCGTTCCTCCGCCGGGATAATAGAGAGGAGTCGCGCGTACCCCTGCTCGAACTTCCTCCAAAGGTCTTGAAGGTGGACAATCCGGGTTCTCAAGACGGATTTGGTCCAGTTGCTCTTCCCCAGTTTTTTTAAATTCTGAAGAGAACGCTCAATTGCTTGCTGCATCAGCAGCTGGGTCTCTACCGTTTCTGCCATAATTGGCAAGGTTTAATCACTCCCGCACTTGCCTGCACTTCACGATCTGGCTCGAAGGACCAAAAATGTTTGGCGTCGACCGACGGTCGGAGTCGCCTGGGGCTGGGACCACTCAGAATTGAGCGCGCGAGGAGGCAAGGAGAAGACGGAAGAATAAGAATTTTGTCCTTTCGAAAAAAATGCACTTTATTCTGGTCTCTGCTTTTGATTCGCGCCGGAAATCTTGAACGGCACCTTCTATGGACGGAAATCTTCTACGCGAGCGTCGGAGAATCTTGTCGCGAGCAGAGTCACGACACGCAACGCGGTAGGATCGGCTAGTCGAAGAATACAGTGATTTTAGAATCGCGAAAGGATAGCGTGAATGAATGAGCGTAGTTGATTCTGAATTTAACTCGAGCGAGAACTGAGATAGAAGCGGGCTGCTCCGCCAGGGGAGAGCCTTAAATGTTCTTCGACCGGCAGACGTGGTGATACGCGATTGGTTAGGCACGGTCGTATGATACCGGTAAACAATGATCGAGATTAGAATCGAGGAGGTTTACCGGCAATGATGTGTGACAAATATTATTGAGTTCGCTCAACGGTAACGAGCGATCGCTACGCGACTCGATATATAAGAGGAAAAAAAAGGGGGGAACTGGAGCAAACACTTGACGTTGTAGTAACGACCGGCAGCTCCAGAATTCGAATCCCGAACAAGTGGGTTATGATGCCTTCCGGTATCGGGGAGGTAACTTCAACTGCACTAACCCGTACGCGTATCACGATGATATTTGTTGCAAAGATGAAATAGCACTCGGGATTGACACGTTTATCCTCGTCTCGTCACCTCACCTGGATTATAATGATAATTGTTTGCTGTCGTGCGGTTTGCTGTCGTGCAGTTTGCACGACCAGCTCCTCGGTTTGAGGTGTGCGCGAGGGCAACAGACAGGCAAACGGGCAAGCCACCAACAAAATGACTCCGGATTCTGCCGGTACGGACGCAGTCACGGTGCGGAATTTACTGAAAAAATTCAATATTCGTGTATATCACGATATGAAATACATTTATTTTGCATAGAATGCGTATGAGGATTAATTATATGTCAATCATTTTTATTTATTCCTGATTTGCTTTTACTATATGTTTTATATACTGTAACGTCGTCCCTTTTTCACCGTGTGTAAGAGCGGGAAGCGGGGACGACTCCGGGAATTTACGGGCGCGAATGCTGGGCCGCGCTCGGCCGTGACGATGCGCGGTCCTCCCGGTGCAAAGCGGTCTCGAAAATCCCTCGGAAAAATACGCGAGATGAGAGCCTTCTGCTCGGGCGCCAGGCACCGGAAGGGTGCCACGCGAAACACGTGGAGGGGATCCTCGAGATACGCGGAACGACGGAAAACGCGAAAGGGTCCAATGGTTCGGACACGGGATAACGGGGACAGCCCTCACGGCAGGGCGGATCGCGCAGGTTGTAGAAACGAGAAACGTGTTCGGCTCTATAAGGTCTTTATTGTAAAATTGGGGTACAAGCACGCAGCCACGTGGCCGCACCCGAGACCCCGCGCTCTTTGTACAGAATTGCGAGAAGGTGGAGGGCTCGCCGCGCGTGGTGGTCGCTCGTTAAAACGAAATCGTCCGCGGTAGTACGGTAATTCGATACAGGGTTCTGCCCGTCGGAACGGAACTTCGCGGAACGCAGGTGGTCGGCGCGATAGGTGGTCAGCCACAATCCCTTCCATTATGTATAATTATTGTTAAATGGCAAAAAAAAGAAAATCCTGAAACATGTATCCCCTATTTTTGATCAAAGATCACACACCCAAGTTTACATTAAAATGAACTAACAATAAATAAGAGAAATTGCAAAAAAAAGGTAAGATGTTTGATATATTGTTTAAACAAAAGACTTTTGTTAAAATTTTCTTGCGCGACTACATTTCTCATTAAAAAACACACAATTTAAAAAAAAATTCAAATTTTTTCAACCTCTGGTTTCCGAGATATCTCAAAAAATATGGTTTTGACCCCCAACTTTGAGGGCTGTTTTCACCCCTTCAAAGTGGATGGTTGCCGATAAAAAAAATACGTGTCAAATATTTTTCAAAGAACTATATGTCACATAAGTTTCATCAAAATCGGAAATTCGCATCTGAATATGTTCCCTTGTTAGCTGGTTCGGAGGTATCTCCCTTCGGAAGTCTCTCTCTTACAATTCAGGGAACCCTCACCGATGAACGAATAATCCCAATCGACAAAACGAACATGTACGGGGGTGGCCTATTTTCGGATTTTGGACGAGGGGTGTTTTCCGCGTCTGGGGAGTCGGAAGGAAACCAGAGGGGAGTAAAAGAAACGGTGAAACTGTTTAATTAGTGGGGAAAAAAATAATATCTTTATTGGAGTTTACTTTACCAGTATTTTACACGCCTCGTGCCCCCTTCGGAATACACCTTGGCCCACGAGGGCCCCGGAATACTTTTTCATACAATCTATCGCTATTTTCTTCGATTAAGGGGGCACGGACGGAAACGAAAAACCCTTTTCGGAATTACAAAGTGCTTCACGGGCAACCGCTAGTTGCCGCTCGATAAGTGACTTGAAAAATAAAAAAAAATGTTTTTATTCATGGGGAATTGCCCCGAAGGCAACCCAAATACCAAAGGGAAAACTTACCCACTGCGTGGTACCAAAAAGAGAAAGAGACGGGACCTCGAGAAAGGGGAGAAACACGGAAACGAAAGAGAAACGGAAAACAAAATAAACCTGTACTCCTGTACACGTACTAAACACGAAAGTGTTTTCTGAGCAGTTGTGCAAACCCCCCGTTCAATAGTGTGCGCTCTGTACATACACTTAACCCAGATAGCACGCGAAGTCTTCAAGACGTCTGTTTTACGTTCATTTTTGGTCTGAACGTCTTACGTCCTGAAAAGACGTCTTTAAGACGTCTCATTTCAGATGTCTTTAAGGCGTCTTTTACGAGTCGTCTTTAAGACGTTTCATTTCTTGACGTTTCAGTCATTCTAAACTGCTAGAGAAAAGCTTTACAAACTGTAATTGATTATCAAACTGAATATTCCATCAACAAAGAAGTACACAGAAAGGTGTAACGAGCACGGTTTTCGAACACGGTTAACGAGCTCGTTGCAACGGACGGCACTCGCGGCCGGATTGAGCTCGTCGCGCCAGGGTTCTGAGGATACGCGAGTGGTAAAGGCGAGGTGGCGAAATGATACGAGACGGGTTATGTTTTCCGGCTACGGTTCTCTGTTCAGTGTCGCGGGATTCCGTTATCGCGGCTCGCGGCATCGGGGCGCGTTATCACGGCTCGGCGCGATCGCGGGTCGCGTTATCGCGGCGTGCGGTGCTCGGGTCGTGTTATCGCGGCGCGAGGTCTCGGGGTCGCGGTTCATCGTGTCGACAATCGGGCAACGGCGGTTCGCCCACGCGGAACGCGGTTCCGGGTCGCGAATGGCCACGGCGGCGTGCCATCGGAGAGTTAACGGGGCTAGGGATGGTCACGGCGGTGTACCGGGATACGGCGGACGGGACGGAAAATGGTCACGGCTGTGTACCGGGAGACGGTGGACGGGACGGAAAATGGTCACGGCTGTGTACCGGGATACGGCGGACGGGACGGAAAGTGGCCGCGGCTGCGTGCCAGGATACGGTGTACGGAACGGGGATGGTCACGGCTGTGTACCGGGAGACGGTTAACGGGACGGGAAATGGCCACGGATGTGTGCCATCGCGGAGTTAGTGAAACGGGAAGTGGCCACCGCGGTGTACCAGGATACGGTGAGAGAACGGGGTGATATCGGACTACTTACTTGTGAGGGTACCGTGGCGACGTGTACGTAAGTGTATGTGTATGCTTTTCTAAATCTTCCTAGCGCGAGGGTTAGCGCACGAAAGAGGCCCGTGCCTGCTCGGGGGTCCCCTTTATGCCCTCGTCGCTCTAAGGCGAGGGGCTCGGTGCGGGGCGGTTCGCGGCGGAAGTTCCGGTGACGTCTCACATCCGAGACGCCAATTTCAGGGGCAATGGCGGTTTCCGTTTCCCGCCAGAGCCGGTTTCTAGACGCGGGGCGCGAAGCTCGGGGATCGGTGGCGTTCGGGGTTCGTCGGCTATGTTCGGGGGTGGTCGCGGCGACGCGAGACCGTTCGTAACAGGCCTGGCGAGTCCAGGTCTGTTACAAAGGTAATACATAAATAAAGTACATAAAAAGGTAAATAAATAAATAAGTTAAATAAATAAAGCATAAAATGTTAATGTTCGCGGATATGCTGAAAAACATTCTTTTTGTTTGAGATTCTAGTCGTGATTTAGGTGCGATAGCAGAGGGAAAAAAGGAGTGGAATGTATGTGTCGGAGAGGCGAAAGCAAGGCGGTAGAAAAGACGAGTGGACTGTATTTTAGGAATAAATAAGAGACTATATTTAATAGATGGATATATACAGAGTGGTGACAAGGCGATAGTGAAATGAGACGGCGTGAATATGACACACAAATCGTGAAGCGCACGATTTGTGCAACGGCGAAGTCAGTCGTGAAGCGCACGAAACTAACGAACGTCGGATGACGAGAATTGGTGTGAAAAGACGTGTGAACGTGGTCGCGAGATTGAACGTAGTCGTAAGACGAGAATCGTAAGAACGAGAGCGCGATACGGCTATCGCGCGATATTTATACTAAGCGGGGCCACCGATTGCGGAAGGAATAAGGAGTGGGGTTTTTGAATATGACAAAGGATTTGGCAGTGTTGAACGTTAGTCAGAGCACGAGGGCAATGCCCTAACGGCCGCTGCTGCACGGGGAACAAGGACGATAGGTAACGGATTTGGTATTTTGGAATATAGGAAAGGTGGCCCACGCGACGATTTCGGTGTAAGACGTAAACAGACGGTTTACGTCTGAGTGCGTTCACCCGGTCCCGGCGCCGAGCACGATCAGCTGTGCTATTGTCAACGCCGGGACACTGTCGCACCGAGGCAGGTCTTATATTGATAGGCAAGAACTTTATGGTCTTCAATAAACGGCCGTCGTGGCGAGAAATAATTCAGTTAGTATTACTGGGGTTCGAATAATCGCTGCAACGGTTTGCAACACTTTTAATTATTTAAGACGTCTTTAAGACGTCTCTGTTCTATCTGGGAAGTAATAGGCGTGACGATTTTGCGTTGCATGTTTCGTTACATCTTTTATGAAATCATCCCCATCTGTAAAACATCTCTCTCTCTCTCTCTCTCTTTCTCTCTCTCTCTCTCTCTCTCTCTCTCTCTCGAACGAGGAGTCCCTTCTCGAAAGATTTTTGTACTTTTTGCCCGTCCGTTTACCTTTACCTTTATGTTCACCTTTTCTTTTCTCTACTCGCTTTATGACTCTGTCGATCATCAGTACCAGGTAACGGATTACTAGGGTTAGGGAATTTTACCTGGGACGATTATCCTCGCGTGACGCATTTCCGTTGCATATCGCATTTCATTGCATATTTCGCGTTACATCTTTTCTCAAATCACCCTCATCTCTAAAACACTTTCGCGTCAAAAAAAAACGGTATCTCGCTAGAACCTATTCTCGGGTCGAGGGATCTACTTCCTTGTTTCTTTCTTTTTGAAGGCGGCCGGGTTAGGAAGCACCTCTTCGCACCAGTCCGGCCCGCAGGTCGGACACGAATTTACCGAGCACCTGGCACGGCCACACCGGTAGCAGTGCTGCCGGACCGGATGTCGGCAGTCGGCGCGCCGGTGTCCCGTCTCCCCAACAATTTCAGCACGAATCTGGGCGCGGTAGGTCGGGGTCCGGTTTGCCGGACTGCCTCCTCCAATACTCGACCCAGCGTTCTGACTCCTTAGGGTCTATTCATATTTGCCGAAGCAACCGTTTTCTGACGAGAAGACTCCACATTTTCTACTTCATACTTGCCGGAACCCCAACGAGGCCACTTGAGAGGCGCACGAGATGCTCGCAACAAAAGCTAAGACCCGCACACAGTGGAGGTTTTCTACCTAACACCCGAACAGTTTACTCCCCTCTACACCCCGGGGATGCCAATGAGCTGGGCCATCCGGTGTAGGCCATTCGGACAGCCGATGAGCATCTGATGGGCATCCGATTTCCATCCGATGCTGTCGTGGATCCGTCGTCGATCCGGCGCCGGGCGCTGTCCACAGAGTTCGCATTGCGCCTTCCATTCTAGCAAAGCGCCACAGTTGTTTATGAAATTATCCACATTTGTTATGAAGGGGATCATTCCATGTGTATTCGATCATTTGTTGGGGTCTATGTATCAAATTTTTGAAATATACTCGCAAGAGTGACCGATATCGCGTGGAATGACTCAATTACATAATAATTTCTAGAACAAATAGAATTAATTCCACGTAAATTGCATCGTTTTATCTGACGACACGAAAAATTGTATGAATTGTAAAAATGTCGAAATTGGCAGGTACATTCGGAAGGATTTTAGATTTACGACGCCCATGGTCGGTACGCGTTGTCGATAGGGATTCTTATACCTGGACTTCGTCGCGCGCTTGTCATTTCGTGCGTAAGATCTCAAGACGCAACAATAACCAAACAAAAATAAAACCATTTTAATTTCGCCATTTGTACCGTGAATCACACCTCCTCCCTTCCAGATTCATCTACAGCAGAATAATAGGTAATATATATAATATCCTTACGTTATTCATTCTTATAATTTGTCACGTTGCCTGGGTTTTCCCGATCCGACGGACGGAGAAAACCTGGGCAACTACGGGTTTTATGGCGGTAAAGCCGGGCCACGCACCGGCCGCGCGGTACGCGGTCCACCCGCGACAAACGACTCGTCGAAATGTCGGTTTTCGTGAACTTTAATTGAGGAACGAGTCCTGATAACGGGCGCCAGGCATCAAGAGATGCCACGCGAAACTCTACGGGATTTCTCCGAGACGCGACAAGGAATTCCGACTTTCCGACGGCCGCGCGATATCCGGGATAGCTCACCCGGGACCAGGTTTCTTCGAGAGGAGTACGGGACGTTCCCCGCGGCGGGAAGGTTTCTCAAAGAATTCAGAGGCGAATTATGGGCTGTACAACGTTTATTTAACGAAGGTGGTACAAGCGGCTGTCGGTAGGAAGACCGGTAGAGAAGTAAGCCCGCGCGACGATAGCTGGTAAACGGCGGATTCTCGACCGCTCGCGCTTTATCGCTCGATTTTCGCGTCGGACACGACTCCGGGCGCGATGTTCGGCACCGTCGTTAGAAATTACATGAGCGAGGTCGGATCGTGTCCCGGTGTTAAACGCGTAACAGAGAGTTTGTCGATTGTACCGGCAGCAATAGTCGAACTTTATGGACCCGGTCACGCCGCGTCGTCCCACCGTGGGCAGTCTCTAGATTTACGGCAAATTAATGGGATTTCTCCCCGCAAAAACCGGCAGCGGGTCGGGCCTTGCGCCAAGACGCGATTCCGCGTTTCAAAACCTGCCCTCCCGCTGTATCCGGTCGACGGTTCCGGCTCATACGCGAATTATTATCACCGCGAATTACAATGGCGCGGAAACTCGTCGTCAACGACGCGAAATGAGGTCGTTCGCGAAACGTCCCCGAGCCAACGCGAAATATATCGTCCAAAATAATGCGAATAACAAAGCCTGACCGGCGCTTACGAAAGGGGGAGCTTCTCGAATTTACGGCAGCTTTAGATGACCGGCAGCTGGACCCTCGAGTCGTTCGGCAGCAGTCTTACAAACGGGCACTGGTGTTAATGTTCAACTAGTTCTTAAGCAACGGTAAAAGGTCTAATACTCGCGAGAGCTTTTGGCACATTGCCCTACTTCGGCCCGGCTCGGGAACGCGGAAGTGAGGCGTCCCCCACTTTTCCTATTCTTTCCCACCCTACCCTACGCTCGGACCGCTCATCGTTCGGGGCACGGCAGGGCCGTGCTCGGCGGTTCGGGGACCGGGCGCTCATCCATCGGCAGCGGTTGAGAACGTCGATTGGTGGTTTCTCCCGCGGAGGGAGATCCTGGGCCAATCCCGCGGCGCATATTTCTCCTGTGGCGGGTGAGGTAGCTGCGAGGTGGAGATGATGTTGTCCTCCGTTGCGCTCTTCCTCGGCAGCTCCTCCGGGCTCGTTGACCCGGGCTCAGGACTTCCTTCGATGTTCGGTGTCGGGAATTTTACGTGAACCTCCCGGCAGCGTCTTCCGGCGAAATCCTCCGCCGTTGGTCGAGTAGGAAAGGGGTTCCGCCCCCTCCCCCCCCCCCCCGGGACCCGGATACGATCCTGCAAATCGCGTCGCGCCAAGTGGCGCGGCGTTCAAAAACGGATTAGCGCTGCCCCCTGGTCTTTAGCGACCGTCCCAGGGAGAGCGCTCGCGGGTGCCGATCGCTTATTGCCCGTTTGAAAGGTGGCCCGGTCTTCCGCTAAAACTCGGGGGGGACGTGGGCAAAACTTGCCACGTCACAAATTATATACATCTCATATATTCTTATAATTATTCCAGATTCAACGTCGGACGAGACCGGCCTTCGTCACACCTCCCCCCTTCGGAGGAAATTTCTCAGGGAGAAATTTCTAGGTTGAGGTGGCACTGGTATGGAACGAATGGGGCATTTTGGGGTCAGTATTGTTTTTTATAGTTCTTACAGTTTTTCACTGATTTTGGGAGGGTTTAGGGTGGGGTTTCACTGGCACTGACACTGAGTGGGAGGGTTGGCTGCATGATGTCGTGGTGATATCTCCTCGTCATTGTGGGAGTCACGAACTTGGTGTCCTTTTCCCTTTTGTCCACTACGGTTGTTTTGGGATAATTTCTAGTTGATCCATGCCAGGTGCGTTGGGTAGGTTCGTGCCTTGTTGGGTTTTTATACGATTTTTCCGCAAAATTAATTGATTTATTTTCTTATGGACTAATCTGTTTGTGATACAATGTGTGTGTACTTACTATCTAAACGCACGCACTTATATGTTAAACGCACGCCTGTTATATTATTTATAAATAGCAATACTGATGTGTACCTTTTATTTCTTACGCTTTGCATTCATTAAGAGGAGGGTTAACTTTATTTTATTTGATAATGGTTTTGTTCTAAGCGCGGTTGCATTTTCTTGGTTAACGGTTATATTTTCCTTTCTAAGGGTGGTTTTTCTTGAAGTGGGTTTCCTGTATTTATTCTGCGATATATTGGGTGCATTGCTACATAGTCTGAGTTATAGCGTGGGTTTGGGATGGGTTTTATTGGCTTTGGGATATCCAAATCGTGTGGTTCAGCTTCCGAATTTCTTTTTCCAGATTCTGGGGATGGATTAAACTTGCTTGCGGCATCGTTGTCCTTGTCACTGGTCTCAGTCTTCAGATTCTGAGTCACTGGATTCAGAGTCTGTCGTCGTTCCTTGTTGCCGTTGTTCTTCTCGTATTTGTTTTATTTTATATTTTTCCTTCCTTAATAGTACTGCCCAGTATGCAACTTCAAATCCGCATGGTATGCATTCCAAGACAGACTTTTCGACGCACATTTTCTTTTTGCACTTGTCGCATTTATTTTTCATATTCTCCTGGATAGTATGTATGTGAAAGACTTCCAAATTTTGGTATTGGCGGCTGCATTCTTCGCAAAGTTCCAATCCATCACACTATTTGCATAGATTCTTCCCTCATAACAAGATCCACCATCATATTCTTTAATGTATTTCCATATCTTCAATGACAACGATTTTCCAGTCGGAATATATTTGAGGCACATTGTTGAACGGTGGTGTGTCTTGGTTGGCGGGTCGCTGTAGACTGATGCGTTTCTTCGAGCGAGCTCTTATCGTTTGAATAGGGATGCTGGTGTTTTGGTGGAAGGGGTTTCGAGGTAATGCGATAATTAGTGCTGACGTGTGCCTTGCGTCGGGGCACTAGGTGCTCGCTTTAGTTTATTGGCGTGGACTATCTTATAATGATCTTGTTACGTCCCGCGGTTGGTTACGCGTCGATAACGAGGATTCGCGATTTTACCGCGGAGGAGACGTTCCAAAATTACAACCTTTTGGCTCACTCGACTCGTACGTTCGAAGTCTAGCCGGGGCCACGGTTCTACGTGAATATGTAGATGCGCTACTTACCGACCACCCTGGGTAGGTTGCGGGAAACAGAGTCAGATTGCGATAGCCGTCCTTCCTCGGATTGGCTGCTTTCTCTGGAGATTCTGGTGCTGATGCTGCGCGGTCGCGAGATGGTGCTGCAATGCAACTCGAGAGCGCGAAAGAACTTCTATGATTCGGATTTATGGCCGGCGCGAAACTGGCGGGTAATGAATGACAAGATTTAAATAGTTAACACTGACTTTATGTATTCAAGTGATGTGAGATGTACAAGATTCTTTATGATATACGCGACGTTTACAAATACTGGAATTAGAACTAGCGCGAGAATGAGAACGTGAACGTGAACGAACGCTCCAGGGCCTGGACGGGCCTTTTAAGCTCCGAGATCGCATGGAGGGGAGCGTAATGAAGTTGTGTGTACAATAAATGATGTGTGTAGTGGTTACCTATATATCTTACAGCTTATGACCTAACGCGATTCGTCGATAGACGTGACATCTTGTTATAACCTAACGCAACACGTCGATAGACACGACATCTAGTTATAACCTAACACAACACGTCGATAGACACGACATCTATGTGTTATCGAACGCAACACGTCGACGGACGTGACATCTCCCCCCTTGGGAAAAATAATTTTTCTCGCAGGAAAAATGATTTCTTCTCGCCGGTTTCTAAAGTTAGTATCCTTCACACGGGTTTCGGTTTATGCACTCTTGGGGGAATAGTGTTCTCGTCACTCACAGGGGGTATTACAATTATTGTGGGGTGGTCGTCACTCGCAATGTTTGTTGACACTTCACTGGGCTTGGGGATACACTCTAGTTTGTTTCTGGGGGAGTTTTCACTGATTGTCTCTTCATTTTTCCGTTTCAGGAACAGGCAGAAGTGTGTGAGGGCACTCCACGATGCAGCCAGTAACTGGATACTCCACCCATAAGCCGCATGCAGTGCGATTCCGTTGAGGACGACGTTGGCAGTGACCTTGATGAGGCGGACCACCATGTAGATTCCAATCAGCCCTGCGACGACAGATCCAAATTCTGTGAATCTGTTCCAGATTTTCTGTCCGGTGGATTCAGCAATTTTCTCTAATGTTGCTTTGTCCATTAGGTTGTACAGGGATGCTGATTCTTCGGCGTAGCTTCTGCCGGAGGCGCCCTGAGCAAGCGAGTCGATCACCGCAGACTTTTCTATCGGGAACATTATGTGTTCGTTTAATGTATCAATGTCCTCTGAGGAGTATATGCCTCCATTGGCCAAATTCTGCGGATCAACGTATTTCCATGATGATTTCGTTAAGGGCTGCACAGGTGGGAACGGCATACTTTCAACGGGGTTTGGCATCATTTTGTACCAGGTTCCGTGCAGTCTGTATGCCGGTGGAATCAGCTCATTGCATTTTCGTTGCGTGCCAACAGAGGTAAGTATGTGGTTCCTTGGCGTGAGAAAATAAGATGTGTTTCGATATGTTACTGGTAGTTCTTCATAACACTGTTCTGTCTTCCTTAGCGTGCAATCCACTGGAATACATTTCACAAGGTGTATGACCTCTCCGGCTTGGACGGCCATGAAACCATATTCCTTGGCGAGAGTCGTGGCCACCTCTGCCGGGTCGGTATGAATCATAGCTATTGCGTTCTTCAAGATCTGGCGTTCCAATTTACACTGTTGTTGTCGGAGGTCCCTGTACATCGAGACAACTTAGTTCTTTACGTGTCTTTCGAGATAAACGAATTTTGTGTTCACGTAAGTGAAGATGTCCAGATTGTTGATTTTCATGGGCTCAGTTTGCTTGAATCGTCCGTCCCTTTTTGTATCGAGAATCAGAAGTTTGCGATGTTCTGTTCTTATTAATGTGTAGCCACATGCTGAGGTACGGCCAGAACTCGTGAGCGAGAAAGCGGTTTCGTCGGCAGTGACGGTGAAGATTGTTGCGATGTTGGATTCAGTGGAGCGGGTGCGTAACGCCTTGCCGTCGTAGAGAACTTGGTATCTGTTGAACTCGCATCTGTCAATAGGTAGGCTAGCCCAGAAGGTGTGGCCATCCTCTGCGTCCAAGCAGGATTCCTTTTGGAGGTTGCATCGTTGTCCGGAAGGCAGGTATATTTCGTTTGACGATATTTTAACCGTAGCATAGAAATCTTTCAAAGTGATTCTCATAATGGCTTGGACCACGACGTCGCTCCAGGTACCGAAGGGGTCACTGTACGTGGCTCCATTGCAAGTTCCATCGTGCTGAACGGTACCGGCCAATATGATGCTCCGAACTGTCGTTTGATTCGGAGAGAGGCCAGTAATTTGGGTGAATGGCGGTAAGTATAGAATCCCAGTGGTGTGAATTTGTTGGCAAGTTCCTTGGGCAGTGTTCATGATGAACTGCTGTCTTCCGTTCTGGACGATGGACACGTGTGAATACATGCCGCAATGATAGATAGTTCGGTCTATCTCCACTCGGCATTGTATGGTTGGAGTGTCCTCGAAGTCGGTCAGTTGCAGGAGCTGGATATTGGTGTCTTCGCTTGTCGGTGTCACCTCGGAGGAATCGCAGTTGGGCTTGTCGATGGTTGAGAAGGACGTGATGTTTAAAGTGGACCCACCACAATCATACCCGATGAGGGCTGGGGTAAGATGGAATATGCTGAAGGTAAGTAGTGTTGCTGCGGGAATCTTCATGTTGTTGGTGTCGGTTAGTAACTGGTCTTCTTGTAATTTGCAGGTCGTCTTATACCCACCAGGGGTGTAGTTGGCGGGGGCGACGGAGAGGGGGTGCGTTATTAAGCCCTGCCATTTGGTGTCCGGTGTCGGTTGAATACCACGGGCGTTAAATCTACCGCGATCTCCATCGAGCAATCGAGGCAATCGAGCGGCGAAAGCACACGGCACATATTTCCTCCGCAATCGTGGCACTTGTTGTTCAGCGTGTCCAACATTGCGTGGATGTAGAATCTCTCCACGATGCGATTTTTCCGAACGCACCGGCTGCAAACTTCGTTTGCGTTGTCCATCCGGTATATAACGCCCTGGTAACATTTTTGCCGGAACATTTCCAGGTACGCCATGTGTTTCGCGTGCACCGTTGCTTGGTCTGGTCCCGTCTCGATGGTTTTTATTGGTCGACACATTTTGATTTTTAATCCGGATGCTTTCGCTGGACTGGACCGTCTGCATTTCGGGTGTCGTTTTATATTTGGCCCTATCGGTGATTTCTTGGAAGGGTAAGGGGGTTGGATGGCGCGTCATCGCTGTTACTAGGAATAGTCCTTGGTTTTTGTTTCCCACGCGAGCATTTGTTCCCGTCGCCGTTGAGTTTACAGTACGAGTGGAGGATATTGTGTTTATCATAAACGAATTGGGTTCTTTGATTATTGTGATCGAGTTCGCTTCCTTCGCGTGCTTAATCTTATCTACATGAACGACTCGGGTTCCCTTTTTAAAGTTTATTCGTACGTTCTTATCACCTAAACATTCTGTTATCTTGAACGGTCCGGTATACTCGTCGTCAAATTTCCCTTTGCGTGGTTCTTTCAAAAGGAAAACGCTATCTCCCACGGAAAAGGTCCTAGTATTGAGTTTCCGGTCGTAATACGATTTTGAACGAATTTTAGCGGCTCTTAGGTTCTCGCGGGCTTGACCAATAGTTTCCAATATTTTATCCTGAAGGTTTGATAGATAGTTCGCGTAAGATTCATCCGAGGAGTCGTACTTCTGGACGTCAGATGAAGGGGTTCTTGCTAGCGAACCGAAAACTAGTTCATGAGGTGTGAATAGAGTTCCCTCGTGAACACTGGTATTATAACTGAAGGTCGCGTAAGGCAACCATTCATCCCAGTTTCTTTTGTTAATGAAATGTTTTAGGTACTCGGTTAGTACATGGTGGGAACGCTCAATGGAACCATTACTCTGTGGGTGGTATGCCGTTGTCTTATACTGCGTGTTTTTGAATTTCTTGGCAATGCTCCTCATTAATGAACTTAGAAAATTAGTTCCCCGATCGGTGAGAATTGCCTTAGGTGCACCGAATCGACAGATAAAATTTTTTATGAATGCGTCGGCGGTGTCTATCGCGGAGGCGGATTCGATGGGGATTGCGAGGGAATATTTTGTGAGGAGGTCTTGGATGGTGAGTATATGGTTGAACTCGTTAGGAGATGTGGGGAGAGGACCAACGATATCCATGGAAACCTTGTCGAAGTCTTTACCGGGAGTATCTGTCAATGTCATAGGTTGTCGTGTTTTGACTCGAGATAATTTCTTTTTCTGGCAAGAGAGGCAAGAGTTTACGTAGGTCTGTACGTCCTTTTTCAGTGTTGGCCAGTAATATTTTTCGCGAATACGTCGGTAGGTCTTAGTGATGCCTTTATGACCCGCGAAGGCGGAAACGTGATTTTCTATTAGTATGTCTGTGCGTCGGTCTGGGGAAGGGATGGAAACTTCATGGGAACACGCGAAAATTTGGACATTGGTGGTAGAAAATAAGTCTAATAAAATTTTTTGTATTGTAGGCCAGGAAGTGTCGTCTACAGCGGATTTGGAAATGCTGAAAGATGGGAGTTGGAGTTCGATAACGACGTCTAATAAGGATCTGCAGCACTCGAGAACGTCCTGATAAGTGGCTAGGTGCAAAGAAGAGGGTTTGGTGGGAAGCAGGATTAATTTCTTTGAACCGTAGTTCGAGACTTTGGCACGAAGGAGAGTGGCATGTTCAAGACTTGGAAGTTTGTTGTTTAGCTCGAGGTCTATTGTACCGGTATCGATAGGGTGTCCGTCCATGGAGATAAAGCCTACCAAATTGTCATTTCGCATAATTAGTCGATCTCTGGTATGAATTAAAATACGTCTGTTCGTTGACGTCATCGGTGTGTTTAGAGACTCGGAAACGTTATCGTCGCTGTCGTCGTCTTCGTTGGCCATTGAATCGGTGTCGCTGGGCGAAACGGGAGTGGGATGGATTCCTCGCGATAACGGGATTGGAATGGTGTCGCGTAGCGACGGTCTTGAAGGAGGAGTTACGCGTAAGGGGAGACTATGAAGTGGAGGTACAGTGGTCGGTGAAAGACGAGGTTCCGGAGATAACAAACGTGATGGCGGCTTGGGCGTGCTGATTAGCTGGCGGTTCTGAGAGGCGGCCACGGACGAATGGCTATCGGGTTTCGCGGATCGGGTAGGAATGGCGTCGAAAATGGAGTCGGATACGGTAGATAGAGGCGAGATTGATATAGGATTTCGAGACAACGCGTCTGCATTCAAATTTGTTTTACCGGTTTTATAAGTTACGCGGTAATCGTATTCAGCTAATTTTAAACGCCAGCGCAGAAGGCGTGACGTCGGGTCTTTCACACTGTTGACCCAGACTAATGGTTGATGATCGGTTATTAAATTGAATTTGTGACCGTAGACGTACGGTCTGAAATGTTGTACGCAGTAGACTATGGCAAGGCATTCCTTCTCGATAGTTGAGTAATTTAGCTCTGCCCCGTGTAATAACCGAGACGCGTATGCGATAGGTCGATCTTTTCCCGGTTCGCCTTGGCTAAGAACTCCTCCTATGGCATAGCCTGACGCGTCTGTAGTGATATTGAATTCGCGAGAGAAATCCGGAAACTGCAATGAAGGTCCGGTAGTTAAAATTTCGCGCAGGGTATTAAACGCAGACTCCTGTTCCGAACCCCATTCGAACTTCTTGTCCTTTTTCAGGAGGATAGTCAATGGTTTAGAAATTTGTGAAAACCGATCTATGAATCGGCGGTAGTAGCCAGCGAGTCCTAAGAATTCGCGGACGCTTTTGACGTTCTTGGGACGAGGAAACTCTTTAACCGCTACTATCTTTTTGGGACACGGCTTTACTCCGTCTTTCCCGATGACGTAGCCAAGGTATGCAACTTGGCGATGTAAGAGCCCACACTTTGAGGTTGTAATTTTAGGTTCGCTTGTCGCAACCTGCCAGCGAGTTTCTCGAATTTGATTTTGTGCTTGGTAAGACTTCGAGCATATATGACAATGTCGTCCAGGTACACGAATAATTCTGTGTCCTGGAGTCCTGTTAGAACGTTATCCATTAACCGCTGGAAAGTGGCGGGAGCGTTTCGGAGACCGAAGGGCATTCTTTTAAATTAACAAAAAACTACGGCTACGGCCCTAAAACTACGACTACTATTTGTACAAACGCGGCTTATAATTACGGATACAGAACTAGAACTATCTGTACAACCGCGGCTTGTACCTGCGGATACGGAACTACAACTATTTGTACAAACATGCCTTATAACTGCGGATACTAGACTACAACTTTTGTACGAACACGGCTTATAACTGCGGATATAGGACTACAACTTTTGTACAAACATGCCCTCGACCCTGCGTGCCGGGTGAGATCGCGGAGGCCCTCGGGTGGGCCCTTGGCCCTGGTCCTGGGCCCTGTCCACGGTGCGCGGGTTACCGCCGGACGTCGGTCATTACGGTGACGCGGTGTCGGTTCTCGGCGATGACGTGATTCGGGGTACGAAACGCACGCGAGCTGGGTGCCCGCGGCCGTTGACACACGCGGGTTTCCTGGAGGTCGGATCGTCCCGGTCTCAGCGGCCACCGTCGTGGTCGTTGGAGTCCGGATCGTCGGGTGTTCGTTCGATCATTTGGAACGGCGGACGAGAGTCAGCGGCGGCCGTCGCCGTCGCTTCGTGCTCGTATATTCGTAACGGCGGGTGAGACTCGGCGGCAGCGGTATCTGCCGTGTCGATCTCGTATATTCGGAACGGTGGATGAGACTCGGCGGCAGTGGTGTCTGCCGTGTCGATCTCATATATTCGGAACGGCGGATGAGACTCGGCGGCTTTGGCCGCATCGAGCTCGTACATTCGGAACGGCGGGTGAGACTCGGCGGCAGCGGTATCTGCCGTGTCGATCTCATATATTCGGAACGGCGGATGAGACTCGGCGGCAGCGGTATCTGCCGTGTCGATCTCGTATATTCGGAACGGCGGGTGAGACTCGGCGGCTTTGGCCGCATCGAGCTCGTACATTCGGAACGGCGGGTGAGACTCGGCGGCAGCGGTATCTGCCGCGTCGGTCTCATATATTCGGGACGGAGTTTTCGTTCGACCGGTGAGACTGAGTGTTGGCTCGCGATTTCTCGCGACGGGCGGTACCTCGCGGTACGCGGGCGTTCTCGGCACGCGCGTTATCGGCATGCGTGTTATCGGTTCGCGGATCGGTCGGTCTCCGGTGTTCGGAACGGCGGGAACTCGGTGTCGACAGTCGTCGGCACGCGAGTTATCGCGGAACGCGGGTGATCGGGTCGCGGCTTATCGGATCGCGGGACGGCGGGCCCGCGGTGCCGCCAGCGGTCGGCACGCGTGGGTGTTCGGGGACCGATTCCTCTTAGCCTCGACAGCAACGGTCGTTAGTGCCGAGGCCATGGTATTCCGGCGTACGGACGACCTCGGTAGAGGCTCGTGTCGCCAGTTCGGTCCCGGTTTCGCGGTGCGAAGACACCAGCAGTTGTCTTGCTGCACGTTTCCGGGTCGGATATCGAGGGCAACAGCAGTTACCGGTTCGATACGTTTCCGGGGTTACTGGCCGAACAGTGGCAACATCAGTTGCGTGGTTCTGGCCAGGGTTTGTCAGGGCGGGGTAAATGGCAACCGCAGTTACCAGGAAAACGGACAGGGTGTCGGGGTGTCAGGACACTTTCGGAGGGGGTCCCGGAGCTCGGTTCCGCGAAAACGGTTTCGGTGGTGCGCGCGGTCGCGGTTGTGTTCGCAGTTCGAATTCTACGCGTGCTGAACGACGGCAAAGAAAACGACAGGGCGTGTCGGAAAAACGGGAGCCCTTTACGGCGCGAGCGCTGTTCGATGAAAGATGTCCGGTAGTCTGCCACGGGTCTGGTCTGGAATCCGGCGGAGGAGGCTGCGACTACGATCCGGTACGGCACAACGGTATCCGGCACGGAACGGGAATTGCGTTTTTGCCCAGGACGCATTTGATTCCCTTGAACGTCACGAAACAGACCTGCGTTCTCATGCGCCCGTTCATTTCGCTCCTTCGCTGGTCGGCGTGCTCGATCGTTTTCCTCCGGGGCTCGCTCTTTCGATCAACACCGTCGCTCTTTTCCGGCTCAGATTCGCTCCTACGTTCGACGGAATCGATCTTTTCCACCAGTGATCGTTCCTGCGCTGGTTCGGCGTGCGGTCGGCAGGTGGTGCGCGTGTACCGGCACTGCTATGGCGGAACGGCGGAGTCCGGCGTCTTTGGTGGTCGATGCGACCGCTCCTTGGATCGGCGGAATCGCTCTTTTGATCGCCGGGATGGATCCTGCTCGGCCGGGAATCGTCCCTAGGTTCGTCGGGATCGATCTTGTCCACCAGGGATCGATCCTTTGCTGGTTCGGCGTGCGGTCGTCAGGCGGTGCGCGCGTACCGGTGCTCCTTCAGCGGGACGGCGCGTGGATCGGCACGATTCGGCGGGACGGCCCGGTGCGGCGCATGCCATGTAACGTGCACGGATTTTCCGCGGGCTCGTTGCAACGGACGGCACTCGCGGCCGGATTAAGCTCGCCGATTCGCGGGATACGCGAGCGAGGGAGACGGGGAGTGAAATAAGTGTTACAGGTTACTTTTTCACCGGTTACGGTTCGCGGCTCGTTCATCGTCGCGGTTCCGGACGTCGCGGGAGTGCGGATTGTCGCGGCACGCGTGTTCTCGGCACGCTGGAGATCGCGGGACGCGGGTTATCGCGGCACGCTCGTTCTCGGGTCGCGGCTTATCGGATCGCGATACGGCGGGGACACGGTGTCGACAGCGGGCGACACGCGTGGTTGCTCCAGGACCGATTTCCCTTAGCCTCGTCAGCAACGGTGGTTAGTGCCGAGGCCATGGTATTCCGGCGTACGGACGACCCTCTGCGGAGGTTCGTGTCGCCAGGTCGGTCTCGGTTTCGCGGTGCGAAGACACCAGCAGTTGTCTTGCTGCACCTTTCCGGGTCGGGTATCGAGGGCAGCAGCAGTCACCGGTTCGATACGTTTACGGGGTTCACCGGCCGAACAATGGCAACATCAGTTACGTGGTTCGGCCAGGGTCTTATCCAGGCGGGGTGAATGGCAACCGCAGTTACCAGGAGAACGGAAAAGGACGGCACGAATACCGGAATACTCACGATGGTACACGTCGGGTGAAAACGGTGGTATCTATATCGTGAATCGAAAGTGTCGTGACTCGAGTGGCTAGATCCAAGTGTACTCGCGGGTGGTCCGGAAGTCAAAAAGAGGCCCGTGCCTGCTCGGGGTTTCCCTTTATGCCCTCGGCGCTCTATGGCGAGGGGCGCGGCGCGGGGTGGTTTTCGGCGGAAATTCCGGTGACGTCTCGTATCCGATTCGCGAGTTCCCGCGGCAATGGCGGTTTCCGTTTCCCGCCTAGGTCGGTTTCTTGACGCGGGGGCGCGGAGTCCGGGGGTCGGTACCGTTCGGGGTCCGTCGGCTATGTTCGGGGGTGATCGCGATGGCGCGACCAGGCTCGCCTGGCGTATCCAGGTCTGTTACAGTAGTGCCCGTACGGTGTAAAGAATGCTGTCTTGGCCGCGTCCTCGGGTTCCATGCCGATCTGGTGAAACCCGTTCGCGAGATCGAAGACGCTGAAATATTTTGTACTCCCGAGCTGGTCCAAGATTTCTAATATGCTTGGCAGAGGGTATGCGTCTGGGATCGATTTTTCATTTAGCGCACGGAAATCGATTACCATACGCCAACGTTTGTTGCCGTGCTCGTCCGGCTTCTTAGGAACAATCCACAAGGGGCTGTTATAGGGAGATTCAGAAGGAGTAACAATTTCGTTCTCCAAGAGTTCTTTCATTTGTTTATTTATTTCCTCCTTGTGGATTGGTGGATATCTGTATTGTTTTACGTGAATCGGCATTTCGTCTGTCGTCACGATTTTGTGGCGTACGGCGTGCGTTTTCCCCAAACGATCCCCTGGGAGATGAAAGAGATCGTGGTGATTTCGAATGATTTCTTCAACGTGACGCTTCTCGTCCTCGCCGAGGTGACCAGTGCTTATTATGCCTGATATCTCCTCGATTCGCGAGGCGAGAGAGCGTGATTTAAGAGAACCAGTGGATATAGAAGATATATTAGAACTCGTGTTCGAGTTGGAATTTGAATTAACATTGGAATTAGAACTTGGATTTAATGAGTTAGAAAATTGAATTGACTCCGCGGATTCCACGATTTCCTCCACCTCCTCCAGCTCCATGATCGGCATGGGGAGAGTGATATCGGATTCCGTCGTGTTGATAACCTTGATGAAGGTTTTTCCGTCGGAGATGCGTGCGAGGCAATGCGGGACGAGTACACCGGTCGTTAGCTCGCACCTCGGTACGTAGCCGAATTCAGGGCCGGTGGCGCGCATCGCAATATACGCAAAGGTTCGTGCCTTGACATGACACGTATTTAGATTTATGAAGGGAATTTCTATCCCCTTCCAAGAGACGCAGTGCCGGACGTAAGAGATTTCCGCGCCTTTCGAGAGAAACGCTGATCCCAATATTCCGTCGGTAGGAATTGGGAATGAGTCCGGGACAACGTGGAATTCTACTGCGGTCGTTTCGACCGTCAAAGTGACCGTGCCGACCGTCGGAACGTGCCCTTCCGTGATACCGGAGATATTTACGGCATTATCGGTATCTATTAACACGCCGGGTTTTAGAAGTGAGAACTTGATTATATTTGGTTCGGCCCCGGTATCTACCATTAGATTGGCTTCGCTGTGAAGCTCAGGGCAAGCAACCCGGACGTGGGGCACGGTGGTATCGGACCTTAATTCGATTCTGGAGACGGCTCGCGGTTCTGCCTGGGCTCCTCTTGGCTTATTGCCTGAAGTCAGTGTGGGTCGCGGGGGTATACTTCCTCCCGTCGAGGGTTCGAAGTGGACGGGAGGCTTCGCCCGTTTCCCGACTGGGTTTCACGTGCCCGGTTGTTAAATTCTCTTTTTCGACATTCGTGTATGTCATGGCCCGGCTTTTTGCAATAGTTGCAAAATTTATTTGGTGATCGCGGTAGAGGTTCCGGTTTACGCGAGTCACGATGGGGCGACGTTTATACGTTGCTAGCTCGCGAGGTATCGTTTCGGATGGCACGCGAGTCATGTTCGGATGTGTACCCGGACTGATATCGGTATCTTTCCGGTGTCGGGCTTCTGTCGTATCTCGCGGTGTTGTTGTCGCGATAGGGCGAATAAGATCGCTCGGGGCGGCCGTAATCCGATCGCTGATTATAACGCCGGGACAGGTGTGAGGCATTATCGTAGGCGGCCCTATCGGTTCGGGATTCGGTGAATCGAACTTGTCGCTCTGGGCGAGCGTAGCGGATTTTATCGATTTCTGCTTCTTTATAAAATTCCGTGGCCTCGTCGAAAACGCGGTCTAACGAGGCGTGGCGATACGCGCGCACTTTGGAACGGAGGTTTGGTGTTAAGCCGTTTATAAAACTTTCTCGTGTTAATGCGTCTACGTCCGCGATGTTGGGGCGCGATCTGTTGCAATCTAGTATTGCGGCTCGGAGGTCTTTTACACGACAAAGGAAAAACGAAGAAGGGAACAAAAAAGGGAATTGAAATACAAGGAATAACCGAGAGTGCTATCACGACTCTCGGGCGAATCGAAGTAAAACTAGCAGATGCTATTCCAGTAGTGTTTCACGTAGTTACGAACGATTTTCCATTAAATACCGATGGAATACTTGGCTCGCCATTTTTCAAAGAAAAGACCAAACTCTCATTCACTAAGCAGCAAATTATCTGCGGGAATATTTCCATTCCTTTCTCAAATCCGCGAGAGAACACGGGAGACCCCAAATGGAGAGATAATCGAAAACGACAAACCAAGCACCAGCTCGTCACCCCAGTAGAACCCAAATTATATAGCGATGCCTTAAGAGGCGAGAGTCAACTCGTCCCCGCGATAGAACGTGTTTCGACTGAGTCAAAATTAACGCAGAACGAACAGGCCATAGTCTCGTCAGTTAATATCGGTTCGAACACACCCACCGCGAAAATAAAATTGAAAGCCCCTCAGTTGAAAAGGGAGTGTGAATTGTTAATTGACACGGGTTCAGAGATCAATCTTGTACGACCGTCGTGCGTAAAATCAAGTACTCGAATAAACAAGAAAGAACAAATCTTTATTCCTGGCTTTGGTGATGCCATAGAACTTTCCTCCGGTATGATCTCGGTAGACGTCTGTGAGGCTCCAACAAAATTTCATTTAGTCCCTAACGGCATTCCCGAAAATATAGACGGGATGCTAGAAGCTCCGTTCTTCAGAGAAGGGGCAGTAATAGATTTTAAAAGGGAACTAATCGCGAAAGACCACGTCAAAATTCCGTTTGTTAGCAGCCGTGACCACCAGATCGAGGCCCGAACGATCGCATGTATCGCGGTTAAATGCTACGGCGCCGACGTAGGCTATGTTAAACGTAAAAATGTAAGCAAGGATGTGTACCTTGGCGACTGCGTTATGACAAATCTGTAACCGTACAATTTACGTTGTTTAGTGATTATTTACTTTACTTTATCAAAAACTCTTGAATTCAAGTATGCTAGCTCGCGGGGGCCGGCTACTGCCCCAAATTGTTGGATTCGTGCCTCCAGGCACTGGAAAGCGATGGAATTTGAACAGGTGAAATAACGTCGGAGACAATTTTCCAGGAACAATATGGAAATATATTCTTAGACCTTCTTGGCAGTGCTATTTACACAAGTTCGTCCCGACACGGCAAGAACGACAAGGCAATAAATACCAATGTGTCGACGCGTAGGATAATCGGTATCCGCGGTTCGTCCCGGACCCCTGTAACGCGTAAACACCGCGTTTTTATGACGCACGCTCGCGTCTCGCCCGCCTGCCTCTACGCCTGGCTCCTCGCTCGCTGGTGCGAATTCCGTCGCTTCGCTCGCGCTTCGCAATTTGCGAGTTCGTAACTTATCTCACCACCCACGTACTCGGCCGTCCATGCGTACGAGTACGTCGGCAGTAGACGTTCACAAAAACCCCTGTCACTCCACGCAACCAGGGAGTTTACCCTTCGGCACGTTCGTGGCCTCCGGGCACTCTCCGTGGAGGTAGCGGCAGAACAACAGGGATCGTGATTAGTTCGATCGCCCTATCCGGTTGCGTATGCCTATCGTGACAATCGCGGATAACCCGTAACGTTTCCTCGGTTTGAGCGAGGTCAGACCTGTCACACCACTCAGATACTCGTCCGTTCTACGTGCGAGTGGCCCGAGTGGAGACCCACACGAGAACCCCGTCACTCCACGCTACCGAAGAAGGCACAGTTTGTGGCCTCCAAGCACTCTCTTTGTGGGCAGCGGCAGAATGGCCAAGAACGTGCGACGCCCGAGAGCTCGATACAACCCGACAGAACCGCACGTGCTGTTCGAATGACCTGTCCGCGAGATATACGAATGTACGACGGTGGACGTGTCAAACCATACATCTACTCGTCCGAGTTCTCATGCGAGTATTCAAAATGGTGACGCGCCCAAAGACGACAATCACTCTACGCAACCAAGGAGTGTGCTCTTTGGCACCGTTGTGGCCTCCGAGCACTCTCTTTAGAGATCGCGGCAGAGTAATTGCGGGTGATGCCCAGTTGGACTCCGACCGATTGGACCCGTCCCGATTGAACTGTCCCGATTGGACCCGTTCCTTTTGGACTCCGTGCCGATTCGACTCGTGCCGTTTGGACATCGTGCCGATTGGACGTGTTCTTTTTGGACGCCGTGATTTGGACACATTTACAGAATTTTAAAATCGCCGTATCTCCTAAACCGTGCGCCCTAGACAAAAAATAACGAAATTTTTTAAAGACTTTACAGAAAGCATATCACCCCGGCACTACACCTTAGACATATTCAAAAGTCGATTCGCCACCCCTTTCCCCTCCCCAAATTAATTTTCGCCTCCCCTAAAAATCGCTGTATCTCCTAAACCGTGCATCCTAGACAAAAAATAACGAAATTTTTGAAAGACTTTATAGAAAGCATATCACCCCGGCACTACCCCTTAGGCCTATTCAAAAGTCGATTCGCCACCCCTTTGCCCTCCCCAAATTCATTTTCGCCTCCTCTAAAAATCGCTGCATCTCCTAAACCGAGCGTCGTAGGAAGAAAATAACAACATTTTGGGAGGCTTTACCGGGGGCATACCACCCTTACCTAACCCCGTAGTTCTACTCAAAAGTCGATTCACCCCCATCTACCCCCAAGTGATTCCCTAACCCTAACCCTAACCCTAACCCTGACCCTTTTTTTTCGTGAGGAAATGTTTTATTACGCACATAACCCGAAATTAATCACGACTTGGCGAGGCGAAAATGAATTTGGGGAGGGCAAAGGGGTGGCGAATCGACTTTTGAATAGGCCTAAGGGGTAGTGCCGGGGTTATATGCTTTCTATAAAGTCTTTCAAAAATTTCGTTATTTTTTGTCTAGGACGCACGGTTTAGGAGATACAGCGAGTTTTAGGGGAGGCGAAAATGAATTTGGGGAGGGGAAAGGGGTGGCGAATCGACTTTTGAATAGGCCTAAGGTGTAGTGCCAGGGTGATATGCTCTCTGTAAAGTCTTTCAAAAATTTCGTTATTTTTTGTCTAGGGCGCACGGTTTAGGAGATACGGCGATTTTAAAATTCTGTAAATGTGTCCAATTCACGGCGTCCAAAAAGAACGCGTCCAATCGGCACGGTGTCCAAACGGCACGAGTCGAATCGGCACGGAGTCCAAAAGGAACGGGTCCAATCGGGACGGGTCCAATCGGTCGGAGTCCAAACGGGACACCCCCGTAATTGCGACTGGGCTTGTCCAATCGAGTCACTCGCTGGCATACTGTACGCGGATTTTAACGAAACGCATGATGGTACTCACGAAGCACCTGCTCAGAAATTTAACAATTTTACCACTTATTCAACACCTCGACAACGGCGCAGTCACAGCCCAGGATCACGATGCAAAACGTCTCAACTGTCGGCAGTGCCACAGTGCGGTTTGCATCTGTGACTCCTCGGTTTGAGGCGCTTACGCGTCGAGGATAGAACAGGCGGTTTGACTGTTCTATCGGGTCGGTTTGACCCCTCGATCGCGTAACGTGTTTCGCCGGGCAGATACTTTGCGAACTTGTCCTACTAGGACCGCTTCCAGACGTAGAGTGATCTATCCGCGGCTCGCATCGACCTCCTTCGATCGCTATCGAGTGGGGATCGATGCGCGCGCATCGCGACCGGCGCCGCGATATCTCTCTGTCCTTGTCCTCGTCAGGACTCGCGGATGACGTAGCAGAGTTATGGTGGGGGTCCATATCGACGTTCGATATCCGCGATCGCCGATATGTAACCACGCGGTTACAAATCGAAACGGGATGGCGATCCTGCGGTGCGTAAATGCATCGACCGAAGTGGCGAACTTTTCCCTCCCTGCATTAGAGGTGGAAGAAATCGAGGAAGCCCATACCGCGTTTCGTCCAAACAACTTCTGTCCTGAAGTTTCTCTTGTCACGTTGCCCAGATTTCGCTGTCCGTCGGACGGCAGAAAATCTGGTCAACACCGGGTTTTTATAGGCCGTGAGGCCGGGCCACGCATCGTAGATAGATCTATCCGTAGATAGATAAATCGGTAGATTTCGGTTCTTCGAACGGGCGCCAGGCACCTCGTGGTGCCACGCTAGAAGTTCGCGAAATTTCGGAAAGCGGAACGCAATGTCGAATCCACGAGTGACGCACTGTCTCCTGGATAGCGAGCCCGTGGCCAGGATTCTTACGGAGGAATACGGGACGTTCCCCGCGGCAGGAAGGTTTCTCGGAATAATTAGAGGCGATGTAGGGCTTTTGGCAAACGTTTATTTCACGTTGATGTTATATACGGCTGCCGGGAGATAGCCCGGCAGCGTCGAAAGAAAAGCCCGCGCGATAACGATGTTGTTCCGGCAGCTTTTCGACAGATCGCGCTATGTCGCTCGATTCTAATTTATTCGCGTCGAACCCGGTCGAGGACGCGATGGACGGCGACGATTCTATGCGATTTATCGAGCTTACTTCGACAGAGTTCCGGTATTATACGCGATTGGAAAATTCCACTGTGACTGTAGCCGTCGGCACGAGTCGGAAAAACGCTACGGCACGTCGCGGCGTCCCACCGTGGGCAGTCTCGAAGGTCATACTTTATTTGGGATTTCTCCCCGCGAAAAATCGGCGGCGTATCGGATCCCCCGCGAATTCGCGACTTCGCGTTACAAACCCGATCCGTACGCTCTCCCGACCGACGATTCCGGGCCCTACGCAATTTACAATACGACGCGATACCCGGCACCACGGAAATACGTCGTACGCGACGCGAAACACAGGTCGTTCGCGAAAAACGTTCCCGAGCCAACGCGAAATATTTCCACAATATTATTTGTTTACCCCGATCTGAATCTGAATCGTTAGAGTCGGGTAGAAAAGGGTGGATCAGTCCGGTGGTGTGGAAGAGTTTGAAAGGTTGTATAAAGAAAGCACTGATTAAATCGGGGACGCCGGGTTTCTGCGACGTCCAAGAAGTCAATTAATTGTTTATTGTGCTGTCCACTCACTCGCGGTACAATAGTCACAATAGATAGCTTGGTTGCCGAAAATGACTCGCGATTGTCGTTGCTGAGGTACGATTCGCAGGTGTAGTTACAGAGGAACTATACTCGAGGGTAGTTGCTGAAGAACTGTTCGAAACGTTTGAAATCGCGACATACAGGACCGGAGTCCTCGCGGAATACGTGGGTATCCCCACCATACTCGCCTAATCAGGAGCTCGTTTGAACTCCTTCAAATTAAACTAAATTTAACGGCGATGACCTAGGCCGAGTCGGTAGAACGTTGCTGTCACCGTGTTTACAGCCGCGTCAAACAATACCGCCCGCCTTGCGCGACCGTGCAACCGAATATAATATAAGCGCGCTTCACACATGCATTCTCCCAGTCACTCTTCGTACTCTTTCTCGCAGCATTCACGCGTCCCACACACGCGTGGGATGGTACATCATACAAAATATTTACATTGCTTAGTCTATCGGTAGTTTACACAACCGCGTAATAGGTCGACGGTAACAGGAGGTTTTCGTCTTAACTTCTACTATGCGGGTGTGGCCTGCTTTATCTGGGAAGGTTTCTGTAACCCTGCCCATTTCCCACCGGTTCGGGGGTAGAATCGGGTTTTCGACGAGCACGACGTCGTCGATGATCAATTGGTCCTTTATGGCTTGCCATTTATACCGGGACTGTAGCTCCTGAAGGTATTCGCGGGACCTTATCTTCCACAAGCGTTTGTGGAAGTTTTGTATTTGTTGCCATCTCGACAGATGCGAGATTGGCTCGTCGCTCACCGTTGGAGTTGGTCGCGAATTCAATGGGCCGCCTGTTAAAAAATGCCCGGGAGTTAAGATCTCCAAACACTCTGGATCGTCCCGCACCCGTGTGATCGGTCGGGAGTTCAACGTGGCCTCGACTTTGCAGAGCAACGTTGTGAACTCTTCGGCGGTTGGTGTGAAGCATCCCATGATGCGCCGAAGATGGTGTTTCACAGAGCGGACCGCCGTCTCCTGCATACCTCCGTGATGCGGTGCTCCAGGGGGGTAAAACGACCATCGAATGCGCAGATTACCGCAGTGCTTATGCAATTCGGACGAGTCGGTGATCGTGGCAAAATCTCGCGCGATTTCGCGTGCCGCTTCGACGAAGTTCGTTCCGTTGTCGCTAGTTATTGTTTTCGGTATCCCGCAACGAGAGATGAACCGATCAAGGGCAGCGAGGAATGCTGCCGTAGAGTACTCGTGCACCAACTCTAAGTGGATCGCGCGTGTCGCCAGACAAACAAACACGGCGATGTAAGCCTTGTGGGTTTTTTTCCCTCGACCCACGGCGTCGCGGACTAAATACGGTCCCGCGTAATCTATCCCGATGTTGAGAAACGGGGAGGATGGTCGACAGCGGGAAGGCACGAGATTCTGCATAATCTGCGTGGCCTTTTCCGCCTGCCATCGGGCACATTTTACGCAGTGGTGGATAATTCTTCGCGCTGTATCGGGGATGCCCAGTATCCAGTACCTCTGTCGAGACGTGTACACTGTCAATTGTGTTCCACCGTGTAGGGACAGCAGGTGTGCGTCGTGTAAAATTAGCTCCGAGATTGTATGTTTGCTTATCCAATGGTTTTGAATCTTTGAGCCTGCTAATTTCCGATCGGAACGCATTGGCTTGTACGTGCCGTACGATGCTTCGTTCCGCTTCGTGTAACTCGGACGCGGTGAGGTAAACGTGTGACACGCGACATTTCGAACGCGTTCTGTTTATAAATCGTCTGACATAGCCGAATACGCGGATGAGACGAGACCAGCTGGAGACTCGATCGAAAACGGCCCATGTCTCGCCGCTTGTTGTCAGGTGAACAGCTGATTTGCTTTGTTCTTCCTTCGTTTCATACGTTTGCTGGAGCGGCCACCGCTCCTCTCTCTCTCGCATCCAGGGTGGTCCCTCTATCCACAACGTCGACGACAATAAATCCTCTGCCTTGGCACCGCGCGAATTTAAATCTACCGGATTAAATTTTGTCGGCACGTGTCTCCAAATAGCCGATGGGAGCGTCGAGTGGATTTTTGACGTACGGTTGGCCACCGTGGTCTTCCATGTTGAGGGATGTTTCCTCAACCAGGCGAGGACTATCGTGGAGTGGGGACCAAGGGGTATGGGACTCTCCAATGGTGACTAGGATCCATTGGAGGGTATGATCACAGTGGTGGTGGCCCATACCCTAAAATTCCTCTATGCTCCACCTCCTCGTTGTGGTCCCTGGGGCACGGTGCTGGTGTTACCAGGACCGTGCGCTGACGGAGCAAGGGGTGCAGGAGGGCATCGAGTACCACACTTTGCCGCACAGGCAAATGTGCTGGGGATCGATGCCCTCTGACGGGTCGGCTATGTTGGTTAACGAACAGGGCAAGTTTCAGGAGTTTTGTAATTAAAATGAGTAGGGAATACAAAAAAGAAAACGTTTACGGTGCAGGGACGCGGATCCCCAGTACCGGCACGGAGGGGGTGGGCGAGCAGGCCCCCTCCGGGTCGTCATCCGATGTCTGCGGGTCGGCGAATGTGGAGTACTTGGCATCGCCGACAGTAATAGCTACAAGTAGGCAAATGACTCATGCTTCTGAAAAGGATATGATTTTGGATGAGACTATGGACTCAGAAATGGAAATGATACAAAGTATGGGAAGTAAAGAGAGACAAAAAGATAAAGGAAGTTTGATGGAGATTGAAATGAATGAAGAAAAGGTTGAGCTTAGGAGGAAAAAAATAGTAGAAGAGGAAACAAGGAGAACTAGACTATCAATTCAGAAGCGTCTAGAGGAGAGTCAAAAGAATGTCCAGATCGATCTTGAAAAAAAGGAAAAAATAGAGCAACAATGGATTCTCGATACCATAACAAGCGTGGCAAATGACGAAAAAATAGATTTTAGAGAATTCCAGAAAACCGATCCAATCAGGAACATTTATCTGAAAGCTACAATTCTAATGGGATCGGCTACAGATAATTTAAATTTAATAACAGAATATTTGGAAACCAATAAGAATTTTAAAAAAGACGCGAGAAAATGTTTTGAGAATTTAACGAGGGAATTTAGAAATATCTCAGAAAAACTTATGGACCTAGGTAAATATAGAGAGGAAGAGGTTAAAAAACTGTGCAAAGAAATTTAAAAAAAGAGAAACTGGAAAAAAGAAGGATAGTATAAATATAAATAAAGAATGTAAAGACATGCAAACTCAAACTATTAGAAATAAAACTAAAGAAATAAATATTCAAACGGAAAGTCTAGTATACTCCCTGTTCTCGAACCCGAATCCGAGTTTAAAAAATGAATCCACACACCCTGGGAAAACAGAGTATGAAAAACCAAAGATTATTTTTGACATAAAGATTGAGGAAAATACAGGGTGGGTTAAACAATTTAACTTACCTAGTAAAAGAAGAAGAGAAGAAATGACATCATCGACGAGGGATGTAACGTCAACTCGGCACCTCCTGGATCTAGACCCAAAAAAGAAAAGAAAAGAAACTAATAGGAAAAAAGATAAGAAAAATAAATATTATAAAGATCAAGAATCATTACAGATTAATCCAGGGACAGAACAGAACAAATCTCAATTGAAAAAAACGAAAGAAAAAATTAGTAAACTAAATATTTTTAAGGAAAAAGATGAGAAGTCATCATCTACGGATGACAATACGTCGGACGAAGATGATGACCAAACAAATAAAGTCATTAAAGGTATACAGAATTTCCTAAAAGAATTTATGCTAAGTAAAGAAAAGGATAAAAAGAAAAAGCAACATAGGAATATAGGAATCCATGAAAAAGAGGCTAATATCCCGAGCTGCAGCAATGAAAATAATAATATAGAAAATGGAAGAGATGTTAATACCAGGGAGGATATGGCATGGCAGACAATCTCAAAACGCAAAGGAAAATTCGTTTTCAATCCCGTCATGGACTCGGCAGTGAAGAAATCAACTAGTGTTAAAACGGAAACGAAAAAACCGATAAGGCCAAAATGGACGATTCCTAATAATGATGCTATTGTGGTTAAGGTAAAGAACGATGAAACCTTCAAAGATTCTTATGCAAAAATCTGTAAAGGTGTCCCTGATACTAGTGGGATCCGACGGGTACGGAAAACTCGGACCGAGCAACTGTTACTGGAATTGGAAAAATCGGAAGATATTGATAAAATGAGAATACAAATTCAGAAGTCTTTAGAAAATGCAGAAGATCAAAATGCACCTATTGCAGATATTAGAGTTCTACAGAAGACATTCGACTTGGAGGTTAAAAATTTAGACCCATTGGTTGATGAAAGAACCATACTAGGAATCCTAAAAGAGGAATTAGGAATAGATTTACAAGAATTAAGATTAAAGGTTCTAAGAGATACAAAGCTAGGAATGCAAACAGCGGTCATAGAAACACCACTTAAGCATTTAAAAAAGATTGTTAAAAAAGATAAAATTAAAATCGGTATGACGATAGTTAGGCTGAACCCGATGCCGAAGATAATTAAATGTTTCCGCTGCCATGCGATAGGGCACTTTAGCACTAATTGCAGGGTGGTAATAAAAGATGGTAAAAGGTGTCGAAAGTGTGCCGGAGACGGTCACACTATGAAAGAGTGTCTCGAAAAGGCACCTATATGTAAAGACTGCAAGGATATGGGTATGATTGATAACCATCTAATATGTACCATGGCATGTCCATGTTTTAGAAATCGCATACGCGAGATGAAGAATCAATTCGATAAGTACGTTCTTTCGTCTTCTCCAGATCAACTGTAATGGGAGCAGAAATGCCCAAACAAATCTAGACCAGATAATTGCGGTAAACAAAATTGATATTGTCTGTATCCAAGAGCCCCATAAAATGGACAAATATTGGATTAAGTCAAAAGACAAAAAAGCTGCTATCAAAATTATAAATAGAGACATCAAAGTTCCCACTTCTAGGATCTTTAATGGAAAATTTTACGTTGGTATTCAAATGGATTTTCTCACCTTGGTGAATGTGTACCTTTCGCCAAGCTGTAGTCAATCTGAGTTTTACAACTGCTTAGAAGAACTTAAAATATCTAGACGCGGATGGAAGGATCCCATTATAATGCTCGGAGAGTTTAACGCCAGATCCTTGGAGTTTGGAGACAGAGTTCAGAACAGGAGAGGCGCAGTTCTAAACTACTATATATCTGAGATGAATTTGTCTTACGTGGAACTGGAGGGTGGTGACCATTTTTTTTTTTTTTTTTTTTTTTCGTGTGGAAATGCGTTACGCATACCCCGGCCCCCTGGGGAGGAACCGGGGTTATGTGGAGCTCCCTCGAGGAGGGAGATCCTCGAGCCGACAAAGCCCTACGATCCCCCCCCCCCAGAGTACCCACTAAAACCACACGCCCACCTAAGCTATGTAGGAGGTGCCTGGATCTCGCGAGAACTCAACAGGACACCTCCTAGCTATACATGCATCCCGAAGGGAGGGGTTAGCTCCCCCCATACCTGACTCTAATTAGACCCTGGGCAGAGGGACCCGCCCAGTGTCCCCATCCCTGGAGCCTTCGAATCGAGCTTCCCGAGCCCCAGCTCGGTCCACCCGCAGCTCCCGGAGCCTCTGTGCCCAGCTCGGAGCGGGTACCCGAGGGCTCCCGCCCCGGCCCGGGGCAAAGAGGCGCCGACACCGGCAAGGAAGGGTCGTCGAAGGCGCCTCCGTACGCCCGACCCTCCCCACCCCACCCCCCTGCGCCCCACCCCAGAGCTCGCCTCTAGGGGGTGTGGCCGGCACCCCGCCACAATAGACTAAGTCTCGGGGTGCCGTGCCACACCGGGGGGAGTAGTACTCCCCCCCGGGGGCCGGGGTTAGCTCACTCCCCCGGCCCCCCCATTCTCCGCCCCAATCAACGGGGGCACACGGCGGTGCGAGGGGCGAACCCCTCGCACCGCTAAGGCAATCCCCGCCCCTCCGGGAGGAGGGGGCATTAGTTGGCGCGGGAAGGGGAACACTCCCCGCGCCCTCCCCCCCAAACACCGCCCCCCATCTCTGGGGGACCACCGCGACACGGGGGGACATCCCCCGCGCCGCACTTCCTGAAGCTACCGACCCCCCCCCCCTCCTCCCAGGAGAGGAGGGCGGCACACGACGGCGCGGAGGACGTCCCCGCGCCATCCGCCTCCTCGCGGAGCCTGGGTCTCTTTCCCGGGCCCGCTCGGCGGCCTCCTTCGCGGACATTACTGTCTCACAGAAGGAGACCACCGCCTTCGCCGACCTCCTGCCCCCGATCAAGCGGTCGAACAAGATCGGGAGCGAGAGGTCCCACCCCTCCACCGCGGCTCTAAGGACACGACGCGGCCCAGCCCAAGCCGGACACTCCTCGAGTGTATGCCGCGCCGTATCCACCTCCTCGCCGCAGTGGTGGCACTGCGCCGCCGGCTCCCGCCCCATCCTATGCAGGTACTCACCGAAACAACCGTGTCCGGTGAGCACCTGCGTGAGGCGGAAGGTCAACCCGATTCGCCTGCCGCACCATGTATCTATCATGGGCAGGAGGGCCCGAACTGTCGGGCGTGCCGAGGACGAAAGCATTTGCTTCCATCGCTCGAACACGCCCGCACGGGCCTGGCGTCTCTGTTCCTCGAACTCCTCCTCCTCCTCGGCCGTCAGCTCCTCCCCAGGGGGGCGGCGGGACTCGCAGGCGATCCGGTATATAACCGCCTGCCCCGCCGCCACCACGTGGAAGGGAGGAACCACGGCCAGGAGGCCCGCCACCTCGGTGGAGATGGTGCGGTACCCCCGTATGGCCCGCAGGGCCAGCCGACGCCGCACTTTTTTCAAGAGCGCGATGCTGCGTCGGCTGGCCTCGAGCGAGCGGTGCCACACGGGGGCCCCATATAGGGCTATGGACCGCACCACCCCCAAATAGAGGCGGCGGATGTACAACTGCGGCCCCCCGATGTTGGGCATCAGCCGCGCGAGTGCGGCCGCTGTCCCCTCTAGACGGGGGGCCAGGAGTTCGAAGTGACCTACGAAACGCCAGCGACCATCGATGATCAGGCCCAAATATTTCATCGTGGGCCTGACCTCGACGGGGGTATCAACGACCCGGACCCGGAATCCCTGGGGCGGCCGCCGCCGCCAAGACGACTTGTACAACCAAATCGCCTCGGTCTTAGCGGCGGCCACAACAAGCCCCATTTCCCGGATCCGTCCAACAACGCAGTCCAGGGCGGACTCTACGAGGCGTCCTGCCTCCTCCCAGTCCCTCCCCTCCCCGTGGACCAGGATGTCATCACAATAGCAGATGACCCCCGTCCCGGAGGGGAGGGGAACCCGCAGTGCCGCGTCAAAGGCGAGGATCCACAGGAGTGGCCCTAGGACCGACCCCTGTGGAACCCCGCGGCATATCTCCCTCCGGTATGTACCACACCGGCCGGTAATATACACCTCCCTGTCGCGGAGGTAGTCCCGGAGCACTTCCCGGAGATAGAGGGGGACCCGGAAATATTCCAAGGCCTCCTCCATCTCCTTCCAGGGCAGAGTGTTGAATGCATTGGAGATATCCAATGATACTGCGATCAACACCCTGCCCCGAGCGACAGCCCTTTCCCGGAGGAGTCGCAGACGCTCAAGAGCGTCTATGGTAGAGCGCCCCCTCCAGAATCCAAATTGGTCGTCGCTCACCCCGGGACCACCCCGCGACAGGTGCTCTCGGAGGCGGGCAGCGATTATTCTTTCGAACAGCTTGCCCGCCTCGTCGAGTAAACAGACCGGCCGGTAAGCAGAGGGAGATTCTGCGGGTTTTCCTACCTTCTGGAGGAGGATCAGGAACGCCTCTTTCCAACACTTGGGGAAGATTCCCCGGCCCAGGCACGCATCTAAGATGCTCCTGTAAGCCGGGGCGAGGACCTTTAGCGCCAAGGCCATTATACCACCAGGAACGCCATCCGGGCCAGGGGCTTTCTTGCCCCTAGCCCGACGCTCCCGGATGGCCTGGTCGAGCTCCCACTCTGTGACCCGGAGTTCGTCCGACCAATCGCTGGTCGGACCCGGGGCGCGTACGTCCCCCACCTCCCCCCCAAAGCGGGAGGGAAGAGGGTGCTAACGACGCGCCCCAGGAACCCCGGGTCCATCCTCTCCGCGACGGGGGGCGCCCAGGGACGGAGCTTCCCAAGCACCATCCTATACGGGCGCCCCCACGGGTCTTCGCGGAGAGTTTCCAGGAGCTCGCTCCAGGCCTTGGCCTTGGCTGCGGCAATAGCTCGCTTGAGGGCCTCGGCGGACGATCTGTACTCCCTGTACAGATCATCCACCGTCGGCTCCGGATCGCCGCCACGAAAGTGGCGACGCCGAGCGCGGACATACCGGCGGCGGGCTCGACCGGCCGAGCTACGAAGCTCGGCCAGCCCGCCCGACCACCAGTATACGGACTTTCGAGGGGGACGGGCACGGACCCGGGGCATTGCGACGTCGCAGATCATCTGCAACGCGCCCCGGAGCCAGGCCGCCCCCTCGTTTGGTCCGCGCTCCCTGGCCGGAGGCCAGGCTGAACCGATAACCACGGCCCTCAACAGGTCCTCGTCTAGCCGCTTCAGCGCCCATCTGGGCGCCGAACGGGCGCTACCTCGCCGGAGGATGGGCGTGTCCACCGGCGGGTCCGAGATCACAGCTACGTCCATCAGGACGTAGCCGTGATCGGAGAGGGTTTCCCCCTCCCAGACCCGCCATCTGAACACACGGCGTGAGGCGGAAGCGTTCGCCAACGACAAGTCCACGATGAACCAACCGTTCCACCTCACGCACGTCGGCACGGAGCCCCGGTTTAGCAGCCGGAGCTCCAGCCCCTCCATCCATTCCTCAAGGGCCCTACCTCGGGGTTCGGTCCTGGGGTTACCCCAACTGGTGGACTTCGCATTGAAGTCCCCCAGGACCAGCACCAGACCGGCTAAGTGGGGGGTCAACATACCTCCCAACCGGTCCAGGAACACCCCGAATTCGGTGGGGCCACAGTTCGGCGAACAGTAGCACCCAGCGACCAGAAATCTTCCCCATTTCACCAACACCGTCCCCCGGCTCCGTTCGACCACGGAGCAAGGGGGTAATCTCGCCGATAGGCGAGCCCATATCGCCACGGAGCCCTCCAGGTCCCCGAACCATTGTGGGTGGTCGGGGACCCTGAAGGGCTCCGCGGCTACTGCCAGGCCAACCTCAAGCTCCGCCAGGTGTTGGACCATCAGGTCCTGTGCCCGGCGGCAATGGTTGAGGTTGGCCTGGAGAACCAACTGGGAGCGCCCGTGGGTCGAACTATACATTGTCGAACCCGCGGGCGCTCCCTCCTGAGCCGGCCCTGGGGCCGGCTCTACCTCCATGCCACCGGTGGGCGGCGCGGGGGGGAGGGACGGACCGGCCCCCCCACCTCCACCATTGGCCATAGGGGACGGCTCCACATTGCCGCCCCCCTTGGTCTTCTTCTTCTTTGAAGGCGGGGAGCAAGCTTTGCTCCCCGCCTTGTGGTTTGCGGGCTTGCCCGCCCCCGCGCACACCACGCAGTAGGGGGCGGAAAAGCACGCCACTGCCCGGTGGGATGGGTCCCCGCACCGGTAGCAATGGCCGCTCCGGTCCACCTCAGCAGTGCACCGCTGCCTCACGTGCCCGAGGGCGAGGCAGCGGAAACACTGCATTGGCCGGGCGGCCAGAATGACCACCCGCGCGAGGGTCCATCCCACCTTTATGCATTTGGCCTTCTCAATGGCCAAGGCCGCCACTGCCGGGCACCGCACCCAGACGGTGCCAAGACCGCCGGTCGGAACCTTAATGGTCCCGACCCGGACAGACTCGGGGGTGCAGCCCCCGGCCGCCGCCACCACCTCCTGAGGGGTCACGGAAAGGTCCAGGCCCGTCAGGCGGAATTCCGCTTTCTTGACGGGCCTGGCCACCCTCACATCTAACCCCCCAGGGCGGCGGTCATCCCGGCGGCGAGGGCGTCCGCCTTTATACCCCCGTCGGCACCGGGGACCTGAATAATCAGGCCCCCGGTGACCGCCCGCTTCCACTGCAGGGTCTCGATGCCGAGGGCGCCGAGATCGACGCCCTGGCGAGCCCTGCGTATAGCCTCCTCGTAGGTGGCCTTGCTCCCCTCCGGGACGGTGATCGTCACCGCCGCGGAACGGGGAGGGGCCGCCACCCGAGGAGGTGCCTTTTTAGCGGGCCCGGTCCCGCCCTTGGAGGCGGGAAGCGGGGCGGCTGGGGTGGAAGCGGCCTTGGCCCGCCGCTTATCCTTCCTGCCCACCACCTGGGCCCAGGTTTCCTCCAAAGTTTGGGGTGCGGGGGTGGCCGGTACGACGTCCCCCTGGCCACCCTTCCTCTTCTTCTTCCCCTTCTTCTTCCCCTTCTTCTTCTTCTTCCCGGCGGGGGGGTTCACCCCATCAGGAAGAAGAGGAGCCTCTACCGGGGGCGAGGAAACGCACGCCGGCGAGACGATAGGGGCGGGTCCCTCTCCCTTAGGGGGTCCAGCGACCCCCAGCACCGGACGGAGCTCCCCACGGAACGCCATTAATTTGGCGTCCATGAGGGCACCGATCCGGGCCAGGAGGATCGCGTCCCCCCCATTCGTCGCCCCCGGGAGTGAGGGGGGCGGCGACCGCCTCTGCACCTCCACCTCCACGGGGAGAAGCGACGACGAGGAGGCTAACTGCCTCTTCATCGCCATCATCTCCCCGTGGATGGCGGTGAGGGAGTCGTTTAACTCCCCCACGTCCCTTCGCAGCGCCGCATTTTGTGCCCTGAGGGCCCGGTTTTCCGCCTGCACCTTTTCCAACAGGTCAGCGGGCGGTCCACCGATAGGCCTATCCGAGGCAGCGGCGCTGAGACCAGCGGAGGGGGATGAGGAGGCTCCCTGCCATCCTCTTCCCTCGATCTCCCTCATCCCGGCCTCGATGAGGCGCGCGGCGACCTTCAGGTCCCTGATGTAGGTCCCCTTGAGATTGCCGCTCCTAAGGGCGGTGGCCTCGACCAAACGGCTGGCGGTCACCACCCGAGCGGCAATCTCTCCGGGCATCAGGTCCTTCATTTCCCTCCCGCATTCCTCTACGGTTGGAGGCCCTTTACCGCGGGGCCTCTTCGGGTCCCTCTCCAAGTCCTTCTCCGCGAAGGGCGACGCGGGTCGCTTCCCAGTCGTACGCGAAGACGACTGGGATGCGACCGACAACGTGTCGTCGTCCTTCACTCCTCCGAGGGAGCCCCCCATAAGGACGGATCGGACTGACCCGTCCCCTCTCGCCACCAAGGATCCCGGAAGGGACCTTGTCGGCGACGCGCCTCCTCCCCTCGTCCCGGCGGTAAGGGGTCCCACAGACCCCCCCGCCAAGACGCGGGAAGCCGACCGCGTCCTACGTTTCTCCCCCAAAGAGGGAGAAACCTCCTTCACCACCTCCTCCTCACCAGAAAGTTTTTTTTTATGTGCATCCATCGCAGTTTAATTGTATACATATCGACGGTTCGCCCATCATGGGACCCCTGCCGCAGTAGGGGTACTATCCCCGCCGTTTAAGTGGCCCTAGTTAAACACGCCGAAGCCGAGAAGCGACTTATCAGCTGGCCAAGCCTATCGACGTGGAAATGACTCTACAAAAGGTTAACGGGATAGGCCCGCGCCATAATGATGCTAAAGGTTTTCCGTCACCCCTATTGAGGGAGCTCACCGGATCCGAACCGTATTTTGCTCCAACTTCGGGCTAGACTTTGCCTTGGTTTAAGCCCCCCAAGGCACAGGGTATGAGAAAATACTGGCCAGGTAATTCTCCATTCGTACGCCCAGTAACACGGCTTCAACCCTCGGATAGGCTCCAGTCAGCTGGGAGTAGCGGTTCCCCCACGTTAAACATGTGCGTGTTGCCACGCACAGAGGTCAGGTACTAACATATCTCCCAGCCCCGGTCGGGAGGCTACTACTCCATCCCTTGATTAGTCTCCGAGGAATATCCACCGTGCACCGGCCGTAGCCACATTCATACACACACACTCCCACCCATTCATACGGTACCCAGGGACGCTGGCCGGACTGTGATTGCTCACAGACAAGAGAACCAGGCAACGTCCCGGAGTACACCCCTCGCTCCGTTCGCCACCCATTGCGGGTGCCCAGGGACCACCACGAGGAGGTGGAGCGTAGAGGATTTTGGGAATATGACCGCCACCACTGTGGCATACCTAGCAGTGGATCCGAGTCACCACTGCTAAGCCCATATTCCCTAGGTCCCCCGGAGGGTGGTGACCATACATTCCACCGAGGTAGAAGGAAATCTAAGATAGACATAATAAGTGCGAGCCGGTCAATTCATGATAAAATTAAAAGTAAAATAGACGATGTGGAAAATTACTCAGACCATAAATCATGTATACATAGTTTAAATTTAAATAGAGAATCTAGGTATATACAAGCGATGAAACACGCTAAAGAATGGAGATGGAACTTAAAATCTATAGATGTTGAAATATTTCTAAATACATTTAATAAACTAAATTCTAAATTAGACTGGAATAACATGGATAAAAATACAATAGATAACTATATTAAAAACATGCACACAGCGTGTAAAAATACGCTTAAAAAGAAACTATACATGTATAAACATCAAGAAAATCGATGGTGGAATGCTGAAATTGAAAATTTAAGACTCGAAGTTATCAAAACAAGACAGCGATACCAAAGAACATCATATCAAAACTTGCAGTTAAAAGCTGACAGAAAAGAAATCTATAGAATAGCCAAAAAGAAACTTCAATATAAAATTAACGACAGTAAGCAACATCAATGGAAGATTTTTACTGACCTTCTCAATTCGGATCCGTGGGGCAGACCCTATATAATCATCAGAAACAAAATTAAAAGCAGAAGCCCAATGCCAATTTTGGATTCAAAAGAAGCTTCAGAAATCTTACAGCATTTATTCCCAACGGAAAAAAAAGTTTTATATGATACATTTGAAAAAGAAAATTGTTCTATATATATATGTTAATAACCTTTCGGGTTCGACCAGGGTTGGAAGAATATCCGATCGGTTAAAGAATGCTGGTGGGAAACAACGAAACAAAGGGATCGAAAAGATGCTCGATTGCTGTCGGTATTCGCACGTGAACTGCTCGACTTACGGATAATCGGTGCGCGCGACACCTCTCGCTCGCCCCCTGCTCCCAGCGGTGCTCGAGCTACTCGGTCCACCCGTGGCACTCGCGGGTTCTGGGGGACGAGGCGGGAGACCGTCGGGCGCGCAACGTAAACAGCGAGCCGTTAGCGTCGGTTTATTTCCTCTGCGGTTATGTACAGTTTGAAACAATGTATAAATTAAGAATGTATTAAGCAACTAACAATAAATTATAGATCAAGGTATTTTACACAATATGTACAATGTGTGCCGAAATGAATATCTCTAACATGCCGCCCGCCTCGATGTCGATATGTCGAGATCGAAATCGATACGCGCGCTGGAGCGACTCGGGAGCGGTCGTTGATTTTCGGGACTGGCCGGCTCCATTCATTCTGCGTCGTAGTTTTCGACGTAGCGTGCCGCCCGCCGTGAATACACGTGGTCGCGAAAAGCAGGTTAGCGTTCCGAATCCTGCTGTACGGGAAGTGGCTCCATCTTCGTGATGGCTCGGTCGAAGGTGTGTGCTCCTCGCTTCAAGGTGACGACGCGTATGTAACACCCGAAGTATGCCGGATCACTTGTATTTCAACACGACAGGGCAACAACCCGGAATATGTCGGATCATCTGTATTTCCACATCACCTGCACACGACAGCATTCGCCGACTCGATACTAATGACCCAAAAACTGCATTATGTCGAATCATCTCTATTTCAACTGCGCACAACAGCATTCTCCGAATCGACACTAAAAAATCATTACTCACCAATAAATTTAACTATAAGTATGGGAACATTCCCAAGGCAGTTAATCTTGACTGAACCTCCGTAATTGTAACTTCGTTTTAATAAATCTGTAGTTTTCTTGTACCTTCAAATATTTCGTCCATTTTTACGTTACATTTTGGCGATCCTGCCAGGATAGTGCAAATCGATCTTCAAGTAAACCAACGGCAACTCTACTACGGAAGAGCCACTCCTTGGGACTACGGTCAACTCTGAAGACAACTGCACTATAACGAATCCAGGGAACCAGTCGATTTGGAGCTTTCTACGGAACAGCCCCGTGCTACGGCAATCACTAAGGTAAAAAACTCTGGCTTCATTTACTCGTTACCGCGTAAGACGTAGTAGCATCAGCAGTCAAGATTCAGACGACGGAAAAGTTACAATAATGACAAGAGACGGAGAACAAGGTTCAACCTCTACAAGTGTAGACCCCAATCTAAGAGCAATCCTAGATGCTATGCAAAAACAAAACGAACGACATGAAAAAGGAATGTCGGAAATCCAAAAGCAACTTGTGGTACTGACAAAACAAGCTGACGAAGAAAATAAAAGACGTATTAGGGAAATAGAGATCCTCGGCAAGAACCTCGCTGATCTACGGATGGGCGTGAGTATTAGAACAGTGGCGACCGACGATTTCGGATCCTTAATAACAGACGAAGATGGTGCAAGTACAGCCATACAACAAGAACGAGCTTGGCAAACTAGACGTAATATCGAAACCACAACTCAAACAGCACCACCGATAGCCACAATTAATAATGATGCGAACGAAGAAGATTCTGAACAAGCGACAGACCGTACTCCAACGCTACGAGCTAAGGATGCTATACGGTATATTCCAACGCTAAACGGAGATGATGATATTGGGGTAGAGGATTTTATCAAAGAGGTACGTTGCATGCGCAACATGTGTACCGAAAAAGAATTGCTGTTAAAAGCCATCAAAGTAGAAAAAATCATTGGGAAAGCAGCGCAAGGGATACGAAATTTACCAATAGAATCTTTTGGTGAATTATACGAGGCATTACGATCGAACGTGGCAACTCAGGTAACCACAGACGAATACAGTGAGCAACTACGGGAAATCAAGCAAGGAAGAGAAGAAAGTGTACAGAAATTTAATATCAGATTCAGACGCGTATTGAACAAACTTACATATGCCATTACCAACGAGTATCCGCAACCAATAACCAGGCGCATAATGATGGAAACGACAATGAAGAAAGTGAATAGAATCTATCTGAAAGGATTAAGAAGAGACATAGGACGAACGCTTTTGGCAAACGAACCTCAATCATTAGCCGAAACCGAGAAGAAAGCGGCGGAAATCGAAGGCTACCTACGAGAAGAGCAAAACGAATGGAAGCGACCAGCAGCATCCCGACCAGAACGAGCGGCGAACACCAACCGCTTCGCTATTCAACAACAACCAAGACGCTACGACGAACGACAACCCACGGTACGAGCAATCGCGCAGTCAGCAGCAGCAAGCAGTCTCAACCGTTTCGAACGAACACCGTTAGGTGAACGCACGATGATGAAATGCTTCAAGTGCAATCGATTGGGACACATAGCCAACCAGTGTCCAAATGGAAATTTTCCGCCAGCCAGCCAACGAAACCTACCACCACGGGTAAACAGAGTGAAGATCGAGAACGATCAAGAATCCGAGTCAACACAACGACTGGAAGACTTCTTACCACCACATTCGATACATCAGGAGGAAGACGGATACACCTCATCGACACAGGAGCAGGAATTAATTTAATTAAAGAATCAAAAGTCAATAGCGTTATAAACAAGACAGAACCGCGAACATTTTTCATGGGACAAGACCGTTACACTACAGACAGATACGTTAAAATTCGAATCTTTGACCAATCACATCAATTCTTTGTTTTACCAGACAACTTTCCTTTAATAGAAGACGGAATCATAGGGCTACCTTGCCTAGAAAAGTATCAATACGAAATCTCTAATGATAAAATCAAGCTTAACGACAATGTGCTATATTTTCAGAAACCAGCCACAATACAACCAGGAGAAGTCAAAGTTGAGACAATCTATCTCGAAGGCAAACCAACGCGAGTATGCTTCTTCAACTTTGGTGAGACAAACAAGGATATCTCTAACCAAATTTATAACATAAACGAAATAGACCAGATTGCAAAATTTAAAACCATAGTGAGAACAAGTCATATAGAGAAAAATCTCTGCGAGCCTATTGAGAAAATTTTGATCCATTACCTAGACGTGTTCAACTTAGAAACCGATACCCTACCCTGTACTAGCCTCGCTAAACACACTATAACGCTGAAAGAAAATAAGATTATTAATACCAAATCGTATAGACCTCCGGAATGTCACAAGCAGGAAATCGAAAAGCAAATGAATGACATGCTCAATAAGAAAATCATCGAAGAATCGGATTCACCGTACAATTCTCCTGTATGGGTAGTACCCAAAAAGGCAGATGCTTCAGGAAAACAGAAGTGGAGGATAGTTATCGATTTTAGAAAATTGAACGAATTAACAGACCAAGACGCTTACCCTTTACCAGACATCGACGACATACTTAGCCAATTAGGAAACGCTAAATTCTTTTCAGCCCTAGACCTATCCTCTGGTTTCCACCAAATTCCTATGGATCCTGACTCAAAGAAATACACAGCCTTTAGTACACCTCAGGGACACTTTCACTATAACAGAATGCCTTTTGGACTTAAGAATGCACCAGCTACTTTTCAACGAATGATGGACACAGCACTTATAGGACTAGTTAATAAACACTGCTTCGTTTACTTAGACGATATAATAATTTTCGGAGACACGATAGGGAAACACAACGAAAACTTAGCTATGGTACTTCAGAGACTCAGAGAACTTGGACTAAAGATACAGCCAGACAAATGCGAATTTCTAAAACCCGAACTAGAATACCTTGGACACATAGTAACCGCAGAAGGAGTCAAACCAAACCCTAAAAAGATACTAGCTGTAGAAAATTTTAAAGTACCCACAACACCGACAGAAATCAAATCATTTTTAGGATTATCCGGATACTATCGAAAATTCATACGGAACTTTTCAAAGATCGCTAAACCATTGACAGACTTGACCCAAAAAGACGTACCATTCCACTGGACAGACAAACAGCAAAACAGTTTCGAAACCTTAAAACAAAAGTTATGTGAAGCACCCGTATTAACATACCCAGACTTTAACAGACAATTCACTCTAACGACAGACGCCAGTAACGAAGGTATAGGAGCAGTGCTATCACAAGACGGACACCCATGTTGTTATATATCGCGAACACTTAATGCACCTGAACGAAACTACACGACAACAGAAAAAGAATTATTGGCTATCGTATGGGCAGTAAAGAGACTGAGACAATACCTATTAGGACGAAAGTTCATCATACGCACCGACCACCAGGCACTCAAATGGTTAAACAACTGCAAAGATCCTTCTTCAAGGTTAATGAGATGGAGACTGAAATTGGAAGAGTATGAATACGAGATCGAATATACAAAAGGAAAGGATAACACAGCCGCGGACGCGTTGTCAAGAGTACATGCAATCACCACGCAACAAGACGAAGAAGATCCCGAAATGCAAAACCACCTAAAGATTTTTGACGAATGGGAAAAGGATGAAGCAATACCAGCACGTTTAAAGATCGTACCAAATGACCATACGTTCTATCAGCTAACCAAGACGGAATTAGGCAACTACGACAAAACAAACTGGCTGAAGAAGATATACAAAATACTGCAGAAAAATACGAAGATTGGAATCGGAGACAAGGCACTGACCGAAATTGAGAAAAATAGGATCAAGATCATACTAATGTACTTCAACGACCGATATAAAACGATCTACTTCGCATGGGAACCGATACGAGAACTGACGGAAGAAGAAATAGAGACGATATTGAAAGAAAATCACAACGACGCCACCGGACACTTCGGAATACAGAAGACCTACCAAAGAATAAAGGATAAATTCAAAATACCACACCTAATGGAGAAGATAGAAGATTATGTAAAGAGATGCGACGCCTGTCAAAAGGAAAAATTAACAAGAATCAGACCCAAAGAAATGCCAGTAATATCGGACACGCCAATTGAACCGAACGACAAGATAGCTATGGACATTATAGGCCCAATGACAAAAACCAAGAAAGGAAATCAATTTATACTCTCTATACACGATGACCTAACGAAATATCTCATACTAGTACCACTAAAAACACAGCAGACAGAATCGATACTTAACGCATTATTAGACCATTACATATACATATTTTCAGCACCTAAAACGATACTCACCGACCAGGGACAAAACTTTGTTAGCGAACTAATGACGAAATTCGAGGAAGCATTTAAAATCAAACACGTAAAGACCACATCCTTCCATCCCCAATCCAACGGATCCTTAGAAAGAACTCATGCTACGGTAAAAGATTTAATACGAACTAGCTTACACGACAGTGACAAGGAATGGGACGATATTCTGAACTTCATTTGTCTAGGATACAATACTTCTATTCATGAAGCAACTGGCTTTACACCTTTCGAACTCACCTTCGGTAGAAAAGCTAACCTACCCTCATCCATCGCGAGAACCACAGGTTTCACCTATGATGAAATGTTTTCACTTTGGCAAAAACAATTAAATAGATATTTAACATTGGCTAGGGAAACTCTGTTGAAGAGTAAAAAGAGATATCAAAGGGACCAACAAAGAAAGATTGTCAGAACTCAGGCAATATTTAAAGAAGGAGATTTTGTGTTAATACACAACGACCATAAAAAAGACAAGTTAGATGTTGAATGGTTAGGGCCATATAGGATACAACGAATCAACACACCATACTATGAAATTTTTGTAGATAATCAAGTCAAAAAGATACACGGTAACCGATTAAAACCTTACTTTGCAGGGCGATCACCATCATCTTTACCGGGAACCTTGTATACGGATTAGATTTAGTACCCTTAGAGGATAGTTCCATATTCCACGAGGAAATAAATAAAGCGTACTTGTATAACTCAGAAGTAGATATTTTCATAGGACTAGACATAGATGATGTATTTGTAAGGCTTGATCAAGTTAAGATGCATACCAAGGTTATTCAGGAACGATGTAAAGTGGCTTGCAGACTAAAAAACGAGGTTGATTCACTAAATGAGCGAATAAACAAATTAGATAGCTTAGCACTACACCTAAAATTAATCACGCATAGTAGATATAAAAGAGGGTTATTAAATATTATAGGATCAGTATCCAAGAGCCTATTCGGTACATTAGACAACAACGATTTAGAATTAATAAATGCGAATATTGACAAACTATTTAAAGAAGGAAACGAACTAAAAACCATTGTAAGCAATCAAACCACTTTAATTAGAAAAATCATAAGCTCGGACGGAATCAAACGCATAGAGAGTTTGAATTCAGAATTTAAACATTTCGAACGAGCAATCGATCGAGAAGAATGGATCACAGAACTATTTATCAGAACAGAAAGCGCTATATACGACTTACAATTTCAACTTGACGAAACCCTTAACGTAATATTAATGGCTAAACAAGGCATAATTAGTCCACAGATCATAGACCACGAAATTTTCATAAACAATTTTGGCAAAGCTCTGGCACATAAGGCACTTAATTCCGCTATAGAACCTAAGACAGAAAATTTTCAATTTATTCTAGACATAGCCGCACTCAAAGTATTTACACTCAATAACAAAATATTCTTCAAAATCTCTGTACCATTAATGATTAACACAGAATGGGATATAGTCCACATATATCCCATACCGAGTAAACGTAACAAAGCATTTTTAGCACCACTCGTAGAACATCCAATTTATTTTACATCAGGGCTTACCTATACAAACGTAGACGCGGAATACTTAGAAAAATATTGTAAAACTAAGGCAGGTATAACTCTTTGCAAGCAAAATCAACCGATACATGATAGAACAGCGAGACACGATTGTGCCTCGGAGCTCATAAATTTTGGAAACAGTATAAACACCTGCAAGTATATAGTATTCAAGATAGAAGGGATCACTTTTATACCTCTAAAAGCAGAAAATCAATACATAGCCATTCCAGAGAAACCTTTCGAAATCAATGTAATTTGTGGAAAGACAACAACAACTATTAAACTCAAAAAACCACCATTGTTGCGATCTGCTGAAACATGTGACTTGATATACGGTGACAACCATATGAACATAGGAGCTACGAAAATTAACATAACGTACGAGATCAGGATTAAAACCATACCATTAGGAAATGACACAGACTTGCATTTGATACTAGACACTTTAGAAAACACACCAAAAATCTTCAGTAACATTAACAGCTACCAGAATACTTTAGGCCAAATAACTGACAGGACAAATCAATTGACTTATTCACATAGAATCGAAAGCATTAAAAACTGGGGACTCACAACACTACAAATAGCAGGCTATGTTTCCCTTGGACTATTAGGAGTATATGTATTAAATAAGATAGGAATCTTTAATTGTTTACCTAAAATACTTTGTATCCATTCATTATTTCGTAAGACTAAGAACAATACGCAAACCATTAACAATGTAACACCAGCACCTGTACCTCTAGCGCCGCTAAACATTTGTACAGAGGTACCGGTAATAGAGTTTTCTTCCGATACAGGAAATAGGCATATTACATTCGAACCAGGTAAAGCAAGATTCCACAAGTCCATTCTCAAGAGAAAGTAAAATTTTGGAGGACCAAAATCAATCTAAGGAGGGGGGTATGTAACACCCGAAGTATGCCGGATCACTTGTATTTCAACACGACAGGGCAACAACCCGGAATATGTCGGATCATCTGTATTTCCACATCACCTGCACACGACAGCATTCGCCGACTCGATACTAATGACCCAAAAACTGCATTATGTCGAATCATCTCTATTTCAACTGCGCACAACAGCATTCTCCGAATCGACACTAAAAAATCATTACTCACCAATAAATTTAACTATAAGTATGGGAACATTCCCAAGGCAGTTAATCTTGACTGAACCTCCGTAATTGTAACTTCGTTTTAATAAATCTGTAGTTTTCTTGTACCTTCAAATATTTCGTCCATTTTTACGTTACACGTACATGGCCGTCGGGTCCCGGGTGGAGGCTCTCCACCTTAGCCAGCGGCCAACGGGTTGGCGGCGTGAAGTCGTCCTTGACGAGCACGATTCTGCCCGGGCTGAGATTTTCTCGGCTACCCTGCCACTTGGTCCGTGGTTGCAGCCGGTGCATAACCTCCTGACTCCACCTGTGCCAGAAATGTGAGAGCATGTTGTGAAGTAGTTTCCACCGCGAGGTAAGTGGGACAGTACAATTTTCCGCGGGTGGTTCGGGGGGAGAGAGTATCCGATCTCCGACAAGGAAGTGTCCTGGAGTTAACGGTTCCAGGTCACGAGGTTCGTCGGGGAGCGGCGTCAACGGGCGTGAGTTCAGGCACGCCTCTATGCGACAGAGGAGCGTGGCCATCTCCTCGTATGTCAGGGTGGCCTCTCCGATGGTCTTCCTGAGGTGAGTCTTCATGGACTTCACGGCTGCCTCCCATAAACCTCCCATATGAGGTGAATATGGAGGGATGAACGTCCATTCAGTCCCTTCGCTTGCCAGTGCTCCAGCCACCGACTGGTAAAATTGGGAGGAGGCCTTGAAGAGCTGGTTCAGGAGACCGTTGGCACCCCGGAACGTGGTGGCGTTGTCGCTGAAAAGTTGTCCGCAGTGCCCTCGTCGTGCGGTGAACCTGTGGAAAGCAGCTAGGAATGCAGGTGAGGAGAGGTCGGTTACTGCATCCAAGTGGACCGCTTTGGTCACCATACAAACAAATACCACCACGTGACCCTTTTGACTTTTGTGCCCTCTCCCTTTAGCCGTACGGAGGGGGAAGGGTCCAGCGTAATCCACCCCCGTTTTCAGGAACGGCTTCGAAGGTTGGAGTCTGGCTGCTGGAAGGTGGCCCATCTTTTGTTGTCCTGGCACGGCTCGCAGCCTGGAGCAGGTCACACAAGCCTGCAGCTCCTGTTTTACTCGAGCGCGACTCCTGGGGATCCAGAATGCTCGATGAATCCAGGCTAGGGTCGCGTTGACGCCTCCATGCAGAGTCTTGGAATGGGCATCCTTGATGATTAACGTCGCCAGGTGAGAGGTGCGGCTGATGATTGCAGGGTGTCGGCGAGACTCGGCCAGGTGGGAGTTTCTCAGTCGCCCTTCCACGCGAAGAATACCACTCGAATCTAAAAACGGGCACAAAGATTTTAGTGGAGACGCTGACGGTATCGCGACGCCTCGTCTGAGCCTTTCGAGTTCCTCGGCGAACCGGACTACGACTTGGAGCGCCTCCCGAAGTTCGGTGGTAGTCAGGAATTTTGTCCTGCTGAGGTCCGGTTGCCGGGTGCGGGACAGGAATCGCCTCACCTGCGCAGTGACTCGTACCAGGCGATCTAAAAGAGAAAACCGCAGAAAGTGAGAATTTTCCTCCTTGACTGTCGTGGTCATTGTGACGACGGTTTGGCGTTCCTCAGGCAGGCAGCTCGGCACGTCCTGGATGCTGGAAGCTGGCCACTGGTCAGCTGGGCTGGTGATCCACGACGGACCGGACCACCACAGATCCGATTGGTGTAGCTCCTCACTAGAGATGCCTCTGGTTGCCAGGTCAGCTGGATTCTCATGCGTCCCAACGTGTCTCCAGCTGATTCCGGATTCGCCTTGGATCTCAGCCACCCGATGGGCTACGAACGGCTTCCAACGAGATGGGTGAGCCTTGATCCAAGCCAGAGTCACCGTCGAATCAGACCAAGCCTGAATGGAGATGTCGGTTAACCCCAATCCTTTCCGTAGGGTCGTCAGGAGTCGTACGAGCAGGACCGCTCCGCATAACTCCAGTCGGGGGATGCTGGTCGTCTTGGTTGGAGCCACCCTGGATTTCGCCATCAAGAGGCAGGCGGTGGACTCCGTGGCTCGACGGATGACAAGGTATGCGGCTGCTGCGTACGCGCGCTCCGACGCGTCACAGAATCCATGGATCTCCGCATGGCAGCCCTGTGGGGAGAACTGCGTCCACCTCGGTACCGTGATTCTGTCGAGCTGCGGTAATTCCTGGCGGAAGCTGGACCAGCGGATCGCCAGAGATGGTCCGATCGTCTCGTCCCAGTCGACTCCTGTGAGCCAGAGGTCCTGCAACAGAATCTTTGCCCTGATGAAGACCAGTGTCAACCATCCCATAGGGTCGAATAACCGGGAGATCTCCGAGAGGATTGTTCGCTTGGTCCAACTGGCGGACAGGTTCACCTCTTCGACGACCGATCCTCGCACCGACAGGGTGTCGTTGACCGTGTCCCACCTGAGTCCTAACGCGCCGTGGACTTCGGGTTCCTGGAACACCTTGTGGTCGACTGAAGGTGAACGAATCCTCGGATCCGAACTAGCCCACTTGTCGAGTGGGAAACCGGCTGAAGCGAGAATTCCGATTAATTCCCGTTGTATGTTCCGGGCGTCCTCAGCGTTGTCGGCGCCAGCCAGCATGTCGTCCACATACATATTTTCTCGGAGTACCTGGGAGGCTAAAGGAAACTGGTTTTCCTCGTCGTAGGCGAGCTGCCTCAGAACCCGGTGGGCGAGGTAAGGAGCTGGAACGGTTCCATACGTTACCGTGTTCAAGCGGTACTCCGTCACCTTCTCACTGGGATGTTTCCTCCACAGGATCCGTAACCAGTCCTGATCGTCCGGGTGAATCAGGATTTGGCGGAACATCTTCACGATGTCCGTCGAGAACGCCAGTTTGAAGAGCCGCCACCGGGTCACGACCGCCCAGAGATCCGCCTGTAGTTTCGGACCGGGTAGGAGCGCGTCGTTGAGCGAAGATCCGCCGGGGGTGACGTTCGACGCATTGAAGACAACTCGTATCTTCGGTCGTCCCTCCGTGGTCTTCCACACGGCGTAATGCGGCACATAGCACCCGTTGTCTTCGTCGGCTAGCGTTCCTGGGGCCGTGGTCATGTGTCCCAAACGGTGATAGTCCTCCATGAACTCCACATAGTTCTGGCGCAGAGCTGGATCTCGATGCTGTCGTCGCTCGGCCGAAAGCAGCATCCGGAACGCGGCAGCTCGAGAGGTCCCCACCCGGGGAGGCGTGGCTCTGAAAGGCAGGCGAACTATGTAGCGGCCGGTGGAGTCACGTACCGTGGTGTCCTGGAACAGACGTTCGCATTTGAGTTCGTCCGGGGTCAGAGGGGTCGAAACCGGAACCTCCTCAAGCTCCCAGAAACGCTGTAGGTCTGGCAACTCCTGGCGTCGAACATGCAGCACCCGCGACGTTCTCCTGGGCTCCGAGTGACGAATCGGCCCCAGAAGCGTCCAGCCGAACGGGGTCAGCACCGCAATCGGAGCTCCTGGTGGACCCTCACGCCTGTCCTGCAGCAGTCGGCCACAGACGTCGGCTCCGAGTAGGACGTCTACACCGCTAGGTACGTTGTACGAAGGGTCTGCCAGCGTTAGTCCCTTTATGTGGCTCCAGTCGCTCTTTTCCAGAGGGTGCGACGGCGTGGGTGCGGTGAGGCTCTTGGTGACCAGGGCTTCCATCGAGATGCGGAACTCCGAGTTGACAGGAGAGCGGAGCTCCACCGAGACCTCTGATCGGGCTGTACCCACCTTGATCCCCTGGTAGCCGGTGAGCTCTACACAAACCGATCGTCGCCGGAGTCGAAGGGTTTGCGCTGACCACTCGCTGAGGAAGGAGCACTCCGATCCCGAATCCAGCAGTGCGCGTACGGTGAGCGTCCTGCCATCCGGGCCTTCCAGCAGTACTCGTGCGGTGGCGAGGAGGGTCACGCCGCGCGAGCTCACGGCGTAGGATGAGCGCGATGGATTCGGTGATAGCGAGCGCGTCCCATCAGAGCCCTTGGGGCAAGCATCATATAAGGTCGTGTGATGCAAATCCCCACACACCCAACACCGGAAATTGGAAATACAGCTCTGCAGGTTGTGTCCTGGAACAAGGCAAGAGAGACAAACCCCGGCTTTCCGTACGAAATCTCGGCGTTCGCTGGATGTCAGACCCTTGTATTTCTAGCAGGCTCCCAAGGCGTGGCCACCAGAACACAGCGGACACTGTCGACCCTTCGCCTTCTTGGACTCCTCGACCTTCACGGCCATTGTGGTGCGGGAGACCGGAGTGCCGCCTGGACGTCCAGACACCGCGGGTTTCGGCGCAGAGACGAATTCCGTGGGTTGAGCCGAGGCCATGGCGTGAACTCTGTTCTCCAGGAACATCTCCAGAGATTCAAAGCGCGGGATGGCTAGCGGATCGGTGAGCGTGACCTCCCACGCTAGGCGCGTGGTCTGATCCAGCTTCTCCACGAGCAGGAAAAGGAATCACTCGTCCCAGGCATCAACCGGCTTTCCGAGAGCCTTGAACGCTTCCTGAGTCTGGCGGAATTCGTCCAGCAGGCGTTTGACCTCGGACGATTGGAATTTCGTCGCGGGCTGTGCGTTGATGAGCCGACGCATGTGTGCCGCGGAAAGCACCCGGCGGTTGCCGAACCGTCGCTCCAAGGACGCCCAGGCTCCGTCATAATTTCCATCCGTGATGGGGGTTAGCGCGAGCATCTTCGCCGCTTTACCTGTCAGGCAAGACTTTAAATACTGAAGCTTGCGTACCTTGGGCAGCTTCGCCGACTTATGCACCAACGAGGTAAACTGATCCTTGAAGCTTTCCCATTGGAGCAGATCTCCCGCGAAGGTCGGTAGGTTGATCGGAGGCAATGAAGCTTCAGGTTCCTGAGACGGTGGAGACTGGCCGGGCGTCGGGGTCCTGCCAGCGATTGACGGAGTCATGGATGTAATCCATTCATCAATCGCGGCTCCGTGGCTCAGGTACTCCTCTTCGACATCAGTGAATAAATCCGAAGAAAGGTACGGTTCCGACTTGTCTGCTATCATCACGAGGTCGCGATGACGAGCCGAAAATTCTCGCCAGTAGTCGTCTAGCAAGGTCTGCCGACGCTTTAGCAACGCCAGAGAGTAATGTTTTCCTTTCCCGTTTTTTTCAGATTGACTAAAAAACGCGAGATCCGCGCCCCCAGTTCCCGCTGGCCGCCCAGAGCTCCGTGGCGGACATTATTCCGACGGTTGCGAAAATACGCGAAGGTCAACAAGCGGAGCGACGGTTTAAGCCTATCGGTTTGTTTGTCACAACGTTCGAAGCGCGAGCGATTGAGGCTGAAGGTGAACACTGTGGCTTGTTTTCGGTAAGCGGATATAAAAAATGTCCGTTAGCACGTTCGAATTTGGAGCCGAGCGTTACGCGAACGGCCACTCCAACGGTTCTCGCGATTTTGCACCTGTCCTGGCGCCTGCACTTGCACTTGACCGAACTTCACTTTTCAGGTCGCACTGAAATCGTTCCCCGACGCGTTGGAAAGGAGGCGCGACACGAGAACAGCGAGTCCGACGGTAAGGCGACGGAGAGAACAACCCGACTCTTCGAAACAAAAGGCGTTCGTCACTCCGCTTCTCCAGAACGGAAAAATACGAATTATCGTTAAGCACGATGAAATCCGGCTCGAAGGACCAATGTTAATAACCTTTCGGGTTCGACCAGGGTTGGAAGAATATCCGATCGGTTAAAGAATGCTGGTGGGAAACGACGAAACAAAGGGATCGAAAAGATGCTCGATTGCTGTCGGTATTCGCACGTGAACTGCTCGACTTACGGATAATCGGTGCGCGCGACACCTCTCGCTCGCCCCCTGCTCCCAGCGGTGCTCGAGCTACTCGGTCCACCCGTGGCACTCGCGGGTTCTGGGGGACGAGGCGGGAGACCGTCGGGCGCGCAACGTAAACAGCGAGCCGTTAGCGTCGGTTTATTTCCTCTGCGGTTATGTACAGTTTGAAACAATGTATAAATTAAGAATGTATTAAGCAACTAACAATAAATTATAGATCAAGGTATTTTACACAATATGTACAATGTGTGCCGAAATGAATATCTCTAACAATATATTAATAAAGAAGAACCAAGAGTAATTGTGGAAAATCTTAAGACTAATAAAGCTGCCGGGCTAGACAAAATTCCTCCTGGTCTGATTAAAATTATCGCACTAAATGACCTGACAAGGTTCCATCAGATGTATGTTGGATGCCTGGACTTACTGTATATACCTGAAGCATGGAAAAAATCAAGAACTATTCTTTTGAGGAAAAATATAAATACGGATAACTCACCTGGTAACTTTAGACCCATTTGCATAGGTAATTGTTTAAATAAAATCTTTGAAAAAATCCTAGAAAAAGAAATTTTATTATATTTAGGAAATACGCCTTTTCATAGAACTCAATTCGGTTTCTGTAAAGGGAAATTGTTAACGACAGGATATCGGGATTGGCTCGCTGGACTGTGGTTCACTAATTTTTGTATAACTGGTTGAGTGTGCGTATGATCTTTATTGCTAGAGCCTGACGAGCTCTCTTCTAATAGAACCTTTCGGTACAGCGTTATTACTCTCACTGTTCGCATGAGACCGGCACGCGAACCGGCAGCTATTCGGCGATCCGTTACAAATTGAATGTCGCCAATCAGAGGCTGAGATGACAATTACAATTATGCAAAGACGCAGAGTCACGTTACAAAAACTGTCGCCAGTCACGAGTGACTGAGTCTCTGGAATTTCGCGGATGGAAACAATACCGTCTCGATCGACCGGTGAGCTATTAATCGCCGCGTAGACATGATTTTGAACAGAAATCGACCCTGGACGCCTTGGAAATTGTTAACGATTTCATGGAATCAACTATAAGATGGAGAAAATTTGGAATTATTATTAGTTTGGACATACGTAATGCCTTCAATACAATAGGTTGGAATAGAATTTTTGAAAATCTAAAGAAAAAAAGAATACGTAATAGACTACAGAATTTATTGCAATTGTATTTTAAAAATAGGTCGATTGAATATAAAGCGGCTGATAGATGGATCAGTATTCAGGCCGAGAAAGGTGTGCCACAAGGTTCGGTAATATCTCCGTTAATTTGGAATATAGTTTACGATGGATTACTTGCACTTAAATACGATTCGGAGATTAAGACTATCGCATACGCGGATGACGTTGTAATTTATGCATCTAGAGGAAAATTAGATAATTTAAAAAAAGACCTTGAAGAGGCCATTCATTTGAAAATTGCCCCCTGGTTAAAAGTAAATGGCCTGGAACTAGCAGGTCACAAGTCAAAATTTATATTTACAAATAAGAAATGGATTCCACAAGATTTCAAATTGAATATTACGAATAATCAAATAGCTGCAAGTAGTAGCATAAAATATTTAGGCTGTAACGCCGTCCCTTTTTCCACGCTTGTCGAGGCGGGAAGCGGGGACGACTCCGGGAATTTACGGGCGTTGACGCCGGGCCGCGCACGGCCGTGACGATACGCGGTCCTCCCGGTACAAAGAGCTATCTCGAGGGTCAACCTTGGTTTTCACGAAATCAGCGGATGGCTGTTCGGGCGCCAGGCACCGGACGGGTGCCGCACAAAAGTCGCGAAGGGCACCCTCGAGACGCCGCGATAGAAGGTGGCACGAATGGGGTCCAAGGGTCGGACACGGAGGGATTGAGGACAGCCCTCACGGCAGGGCGGATCGCGTAGGGCGAAAGAACGTGTTGTACAATTTGGCTCGATATAGTATTTATTTCTCCCGATAAATACAGGCGTGCGGCCTCGTGGCCGCTCCCGGAGCCCGCGCTCTCATACACTTTTGCGGCTGGTGGTCGGCTCGCGGCGCGTGTCGGTCGATATGAATTCTTTTCCGCGCGCGTACAGTTTCTCGGTACGCTGAAGGCCCCGCTGGGCGATATTCTGCGGAACGCAGATGGACGGCGCGATACACGGACTGTCGTGGATCGGTCGCGATACGGTGTTTTACTGGGCCGAACAATACGCCGAAATCCCGAGAATATGGTCGGCGATCGATCACGCTACGACTTCGACGGCGTTTCCCCGAGGAAGGCTTCCCGAACGATATCCTACAAGAGCTATCCCGAAATTCTCCAAAAGCGCCGACGGTCCGGCGCGAGACAATTGGCTCGAGACGTATTTCGTCTCGGCACACCAACGGGGGAGAACGTGACGGCTGCTTACGCCTCGTCGAGGGGAGCCGTCCCGTTCTCTCACGAAATTTCACTAAATGTTCCGATAACCTCTCCGAACCAACTAGCACGAATCTTTCTCCCGACGGGAGAGCTCAAAAGAAGGAGGGACCACTGCGTGGACTTACCGTATTCTCGATACACGTCCCGCTAGGCCGTTGGCGAATCTGCCCTGGAGTTCCCGCAACCGGCGGCTCGATAATCCTCGGGTCTCTCTCCGGACACTTTTCCGCGCGAGACGCGATATACAATACTCGCGTATTCGCGATATTGACTCCGAGGGTACTCGGTATTCAAGAGCCACTTGCTCGCGATAATGGCTGGCGGAATATTTCCCGTTCTCGGCTCGGAAGGGCAACGATAATAAGCGGGCGCGGAATCTCGACAATCGTCTTCGCGTGGTCACACGACAGTGGTCCTTCGATTTTCGTCGCGCGATCGCGAGGACTTCCGTATCCCCACTCTCGCGCGCTAGTGTCGATTTTTGCCTAATGGGGCGCGCTAGCTACAAGTTTCCGGGAAAGCAGGGGCGCATTCTCGACGGGTCCCTGGGCCCCGGACCCCCGCGATAATTTCTTCCAAATCGCGGAGTCACCAATGGGTCAGTTTCTCGCTGACCCGATGAGGTGGAGGCACTCCCTTAGTCGGAGCCCATATTCCAATCCTAAGGGGAGGCGGCTGCAGATTTAGGGCGATCCTTTCTGGTCGCCGTTGTTCGTGAGGGCTCCTTCCCTGCCGCTCGCCTCCTGGCTGTCCGGCCTGAGTACGTTCCCTCATCCTGTCACCAATTGTACCGGTACCGGATTTTCCCCTTTTCTCGTGGTATTGGCCGTATTTTGTCGAGCTCTCCTCCTGTCTTTTCACCCTGAAACTTGCCCCGCTCGGCACGCGAAAGATCCGTGAGTAATCGCAAAATTTGCAACGTCACAAGGCATATATCTTAACAGGTATAATAATTACTATGAACATATAGACTGGATAACTGAAAAATCATACAAAATAATAGGAGAATTATCACGTTTAATGAAAAACACAGGGGGCGCATCGTATGCTGGAAGGAAATTGTACTTTCCGACGGAGCGGGCACCTTTCGCGGCGTAGACTCTGTCGTAGAGTCTATGAGGAGGCGTAAATTCCTCAATCGAGGGTGTTTCGACGACGCTACTCGGCGCGACCTTACGATCCTATCGGATGATAAGGATGGTAAATATAAATTTTAAAGTTAATACTGCAAGGAGCAAACGGAACTATAGCGGCTGGTCCGCGTGTTGACGAGTTCCGGAGTCTATTTTGATGTTGCTTGTGCGGGAGTTGCATTTAGACTAGAAGTTTTACCCCAACTCTCCATGCACTCGGGGTGCGTTGGTGTGGAGTGGGGGTATTCCATTTCGGGGTGGCAACGTCGCTGGATTTCAGCGGGCGAAATCACAGCTGTGGGCCCGATGTTCACCGGCCGGGGACCGTCGGATGGTCCCGCGATGCCACCTTTGTAGGTCCACGTTTTATGACAGTACGGTTGGCTGTTGAGGGCGCGAGGAAAATTCTAATGGGCAATTTAAGAAAGGTTTCGTGAAGGCGACTTTCTCAAAAACAGCCCTAGAGACCCGTGTCATAAAACGTGTATACCATCTGCACGCCAAATGTTGGGATGTGCCGATTTGTCAGTCGCGAGTAAAACTATAAAAGTATTCTCGAAGGGATCGGTCCCTGGTCCCACCTTGAAATAGCGGTGCCGCGGATTTTCAAGGGGATCTCTTGTTTGACTCGCGGCTGAACAGAAATTATACTATAACATAGTAGTTTCTATAATCAATAATGGTAGCCATATATGGGCAAAAAAGGTACTGTCTTGCCGTCGGAATATTACTAGGATTGCGAGAGTACAGCGTCTCGGTTTGTGTAGAATAGCCAGGGCGTATAGATCGGCGTCTCGCTACTCTCTGTGCGTATTGACAGGGTACTTGCATCTGGAAATACTCCTAGAAGAGAGACCACTACTTTACGGGTTGAAAAAGAAATACAAAATTTCAGTAGAGGATGGCGAGCTTACTCGCGAATTTAAAGAAAAAAATTTTAAAAGAGAAATGGAAGAAATCAAAGAAAACTCTTGGAATAAATGGCTGATCACATGGAATAATTACCGTCATTCTGCATGGACGAGATCCATCATTACGAACCCAAAAAGGTGGGCTGAAAGGAACTTTGGAATCCTGAACTACAGATTAACCCAAATGCTTACAGGACACGGGGTCTTCCAGGCTTTCTGTCATCGGATAGGGAAGGCCACACGTGACGAATGTTGGTGGTGTGTAGGAGTTAGGGATGATCCCGAACACACGCTTCTACATTGTGATAGATGGGCAGCGGAGAGAAATTCTCTATGCATTGATATAGGAGACAGACTTACAGTCGGGAACTTCCAGAGCACAATGCTTCGGGACGGAGCCACATGGAAAAAAATAGATAATTTTATCAATCTAATCATGGGGAAAAAAGAAGATTTTGAACGTAAGCTGGAGAGAATGATATAGAGGTTTAAAAGGTGATAAGGATAACTGAAAGGCAAGAACAAGCGTGGAATCAGACGCATGCGGGTGACCCTGCGTAATGCGATGAGCGGGCCCTCGGTCACTAAGGCATGTGGAGAGCGGAGGGGGTAAGGAAAGAGGAGAGGTTTTTTAGTGGGTATGGCATATTCGCCGAGTCCCACACTACCAGACCAACTGGTGTGCGTAACGCATTTTTCCTCTCCTACCATTAAAAAAAAAAAAAAAAAAAAAAAGGGTTAGGGTTAGGATTAGGGAATCACTTGGGGGTAGAAGGGGGTGAATCGACTTTTGAGTAGAACTACGGGGTTAGGTAAGGGTGGTATGCCCCTGGCAAAGCCTCCCAAAATTTTGTTATTTTCTTCCTACGACGCTCGGTTTAGGAGATGCAACGATTTTTAGAGGAGGCGAAAATGAATTTGGGGAGGGGAAAGGGGTTGCGAATCGACTTTTGAATAGGCCTAAGGGGTAGTGCCGGGGTGATATGCTTTCTATAAAGTCTTTGAAAAATTTCGTTATTTTTTGTCTAGGACGCACGGTTTAGGAGATACAGCAATTTTAAAATTCTGTGAATGTGTCCAATTCAATTTGTGCGCAATTGAGATGTGTCCGATTCTTCGTATTCTGCATAGAAGATATATGTTTGAGATTCTAGTCGTAGGAAATTATGGACGGTAAAGGTAAAGGTAGAAGAGAATAGTGGACTGTAATTTGGCTAATAAATAGATGATTATATTTGAAATAATGTATATATATGCACAGGTGATATGAAATGACAGAATGATAATGCGGCGATACAAGACGTAGAAGTGGCACAAAACGTGAAGCGCACGTTTTGCGAGGCGTATTCTAATAGCGATGACGTGATCAAGCGATCGAAGGTAGTCGTAAGACGAGAGTCGTTAGACGAGGGCGCGATACGGCTATGGCGCGATATTTATACTAAGCGGGGCCACCGATTGCGGAAGGAATAAGGAGTGGGGTTTTTGAAAATGACAAAGGATTTGGCAGTGCTGAACGTTAGTCAGCGCACGAGGGCAATGCCCTAACGGCCGCTGCTGCACGGGAAACAAGGACGATAGGTAACGGGTTTGGTATTTTGGAATATAGGAAAGGTGGCCCACGCGACGGTTTCGGCGCGAGACGTAAACATAAAGTTTACGTCTGAGTGCGTTCACCCGGTCCCGGCGCCGAGCACGATCAGCTGTGCTATTGTCGACGCCGGGACACGGTCGTACCGAGACATTTCTTACATTAGTTGGCGCAAAAAGTTTATTGCCCCAATAAGCCGTCGACCGTGGCTGGAAATAATGCCGTTCGGATTATCGGTGTTCGAAAAGGATTGCAACCGTTTGCAACAATATATAATCATAGACTAATCACACTGCACAACACACGATGATAAACAACAGTTTGAATTCATTCTGTGCGCATCCTATTATGAGTCCAATTTTACATGTGCGTAACTCAGCGTGTGCGTCTTAACCATGCGGGCAATCCTTTCATGAGCGAAAACCCACTGTGTCCAATGTTACTGTGTCCAAAAGAGCCGTGTGTCCAATAATACCGTGTCCAAAAGAACCGTGTGCCATGCCGTCGTGCGCAATCGTCTGTGCGCAAAAGAGCCATCCCCATCGCGTCGGGAGTGCGAGACGAACGCTGAGCAGATCGCGTCGTTATGTACTGTAACGCCGTCCTTTTTTCCACGCTTGTCGAGGCAGGAAGCGGGGACGACTCCGGGAATTTACGGGCGTTGACGCCGGGCCGCGGACAGCCGTGACAATGCGCGGTCCTCCCGGTACAAAGGGCTATCTCGAGGGTCAACCTCGACTTTCACGAAAACTGGTGTCTTACGTTCGGGCGCCAGGCACCGGATTGGTGCCGCACAAAATACATGGAGGGCACCCTCGAGAAGCCGAGATCGAACGAAGCACGAAACGGGTCCAAGGTTCGGACACAGGGGGATCGAGGACAGCCCTCACGGCAGGGCGGATCGCGTAGGGCAGAAGAACGGGATAAAAAATTTGGCTCGATATGGTCTTTATTTGGACGATATTACAGGTACGCGGCCACGTGGCCGCACCCGGAGTCCGCGCTCTCATACAATATTGCGGCAGGTGGTTCGCTCGCGGCGCGTGTCGGTCGATATTAGAATACTTTTGCGGGCGTACGGATTCCCGATACGATACGGACACCCGACGGGGCGATATTCCGCGGAGCGCGGCTGGACGGCGCGATACGGTGACTGTCGCGGTACCTATGTCGCGGTACGGAGTTCGGATCGTGCGATACAATATGGCGAAATCCCGAGAATACTAACGGCGGTCGATCACGCTACGACTTCGACGGCGTTTCCCCGATGAAGACTTCCCGAAAGTTGCTCTACGATATTCTACCGAACTTCTCCAAAACGCCAACGGTTCGGCGCGAGTACTACGGCTCGAGACGAATTTCGTCCCGGTCCACCAAGGTTGGAGAACGCGACGGGCTTCTTACGCCTCGACGAGGTGAGCCGTCTCGTTCTCCCACGAAATTCCCACTAAATTTCCCAAAACCTCTCCGAACCAACACGTACGAGTTTTCCTCCAGAAGGGAGCGATAGAATGAAGGAGGGACCACTGCGTGGACTTACCGTATTCACGATACGGCTCTCGCTTTTCCAAAGGCTGCCTTACTACGTCCTCTCCGCGGCCGTCGGCTCGATAATCCCCGTTGTTCCGGGAGGAGCACTCCTTTGGCGCGGATCGCGATACTTGTTCTCGCGGCGACTCGAGAAACGATACCGAGGTTCGAGAAGCTCGAGAAGGCAGCGATATAATTTGCGGGACGACACGATGTTTCGGTTTTAGCGTTCCCACGACAGTGGTCCTTCGATTTTCGTCGCGCGATCGTGAGGACTTCCGTATCCCCACTCTCGCGCTCTAATATCGATTTTCTCCGGAATCGCGGAAACGCCAAACGGTCAGTCTCGCTCTGACCCGATGAGACGGCGGCACCCCCTTAGTTGAAGCCCATATTCCAACTCTAAGGTGAGGCGGCAGCAGATCTAGGGCGATCATTTCCGATCGCCGTTGTTCGTCAGGGCTTCCGTCTCGCCGCTCGCCTCCAGGTTGTCCGGCTTGAGTGCGTGGCCTCATCCTTCCACCAAATGTACCGGCGCCGGATTTTCTCTTATTATTTTCGGGTTGGCCGTATTTCGTCGCGTGCTCCGTCTGCATCCTATCCTGTAACTTGCCACGCTCGGCACGCGAAAAACTCGTCGTTAATCGATATCGGATGGATCATTCGCTTCCTCGGGGAACACCCACGCTTTCCTGTGGTCGAAGTCGGCGCCAAAAGGGCAGCCCGGTCCCTTCGACACTCAGGGGTAGGCGGACCAGTGACGTCGCAAAATTTGCAACGTCACAACGTAAGTTTAGATTATAATTAGCCCGTAAGTCCATTGTCGCGTAGGCTGCATAGCCGCTAGCCGCACGGCGGAAATCCGTCCGCCGTTAGATGAAAGACCGATCCGCCGTTAGCTGAAAATCGGTCCGCCAAAAGCCGAGAAACCGTTCCGCCGTTCGTAGGAAAACCGTCCCGCCGATGACGGGAAACACCGCACCGCCGTGAGGCCCGCGACATTAAGAAATTATATAGTATTTTTTTTTCTTTTTTTTTTTGTCACGTCCCGATTCGGCGATTAACGTCTGCGACGGAGTACGCGTTGTCCCGGAAAAACGTGTAGTTGGACGGCCTTCGATCCAAACGGTACATACGCCCGAATCTGATCCCGGACTCGAAACGAATTGAACATGCAGAGAAAGAATTCCGAAGCACTCACACCGATCGCGATTTCACAATATTCTGTCGGTTTCGCGACACTCACACATACGGGTACGCGAAATTCTAAATATAGGACTCACCGTTTTAGAAGGCTTGATTTAATACCCGTTTTCTCCATGCCCAGTAACCATCATAGCGGGGATCCTCGATACAGATGTCAGAGGGTTCCGGGATGTACGTCGTTGGGATTTTCCACCCTAATATTGAGGCGGGCTGCTTCCTCGAGTGTATCGTCCTTCAGGATGCAGCAAAGCACCCGCGTGACGGCGGCGGTGATGGTCCTCGGCACGACTCGGCTGGCGTTTGCGAAGATGGCCTCCAGGTGCTGATTTACTGCTTCGCGATTGTACACGTCAATGATGCTACTGTCACCCGCGTGATTGGTGACTCGCGGTTTGTCGTGCGATAATTTCGCGGCGCGGGCTAGCTTGGCTAGCTGTGCCTTCCTTCCGGCGCGTCTAGTGCGTCTCATTGAAGGAAGTGTGGATGTAACGGCACGTTATAATGTACTTATTCGCGGTTGAATTCTAATAAAAGTCGCTCAACTCTCACTTAAAGTCGGTTGTCTCTCGTGGCAACCTTCTAAAAGCGAAAGGTGAGGATGACACTCTATAATTCGTCTATGTTTCAGGATTCCCGTCGGAGCGGATCAAGTCCTGTCTCTCGTGACGGTTCACACTGAACAACAACGAATATTAAATTGCGAAGTCACAATAACTGAGTTTAATTTACTACACGAGCACCGTTGGACTTTAGGATGATGACGAGGATCAAAAATGTATAAAAGGTAGCATTGTTCGATTTGTCGAATATATTTAACTCGTAGAATACACTTCGAGATATAAGTATTAACTGTATTGTATTAAGTATAATAGAAGACGTAACATTCTATGCTCCATGCCTCTGGAAGAGAGGGCTTGTCTTTAGGAAGGCTTACGACTGACTCTGAGTAGCTCCCGAACACGACTGACTGAACACGACGCTCGCCGTCGGAACGTTGGCATCAGAGTGCCGTATCGCAAGGAGTGGGGAGCCAATCAGCGAAGACTGGTCCCACCGCTAGCAGACCGCTGTGTCAGCAGTACGTGCTTTGCTCAAGACTCGCCTTATCTTGGCTGACGCAGCATCCGGTGGTCCGAGGCTTTCAACGGCTGCCTCGGCCTTATCTTTGCTGACACTGCGTTCCACGAATTGCCATATGCGTACATATGCCTCATTTTACGCATTGCATTGGCGTACGTATTAAGATATTCTAACATTATTATAACATGAATAATTCTTAATTTTTATATGTTCGTTGTGTGTCAGTGTACTTACTTACTATGTGTTTGCGTTACAGGGTTCGTGTACTTATTTTCTACGCTGGATTACATTGATTATGGTACATATAGTGTGCGCTCTGTCTGTCGCATTTATTCTTACTTTAATTATTCATACATGTTGTTATTATGCGTTCTAGGTGGTTCGTACGATATACATTCGCTCATACTACATTCATTTAACGATACGCATTCTTAATTAACGCCATACGTGGTTGTTATAACCATCCAACGGTCGAGGGTAATCGGCGGGAGTAATTAATTTTATGTTAGATGTTCTTTTCTCGCGGCATTCACTCTTTGCATACGTTTTACATTGGTTGTATTCATTATATCTATTATTGGCGTACTCGTTACGGTTAGATTAGGGTTGGATCAGGGTTAGATTTATTATATTTATTATTACTATTCTTTCGTTATAGGTTAGAGTTAGGGTTAGCTTATTGTCAGGCTCATTACATTTTTTTTTTGCCCTGCGTGGGCAGGGCCGCGTCGTGTCCTCAGAATCGCAGTGGGCGGTTGGGACCTCTCGCTGGGGGCCATGGCATAGCATAGCTCCCCCCGTGCCTGGACGACACCCCCCGGGTTAGTTTCCCGTTGTGGGGGGTGTCGGTCCGTCCTTCCCATTATGGGAGGGGGATTCGTGGGGGGTTGGGGTAGGAAGGGTCGGGGCGTGCCGGATCACGCCTCCGACGGCCCTTCCTTTGGGAGCGGCGCCTTCCTTACTCGGCCGGAGCTGGTTCTTTCGGGATACCGGCTCCGAGCGAGACAGGGAGGCACCGGGAGCTGTGAGTGGACCGAGCTGGGGCTCGGGAAGCTCAATTTGCAGGCTCTAGGGATGGGGACACCGGGCGGGTCCCTCCGCCCGGGGTCTGATAGCGTAGGGCATGGGAGAGGGGTACACCCCTTCTCCCGGGGAGGGGTTTTTGATTAGCTGGGAGGTGTCCTGTTGAGTACTCGCGTGATCCAGGCACCTCCCGTGTAGCTTAGGTGGGCGTGAGGTTTTAGTGGGTAGTACCCAGGGGGTTCATCCCCCGGGCCCAGGATGAGATACCTGGGCCTGGTCATAGACGGCCGCTGGCGGTTCGATGGTCACTTCGAGCTCCTCGCCCCCCGACTGGAGAGGACAGCATCCGCCCTAGCGCGGTTGCTGCCAAATGTCGGGGGGCCGCAGTTGAAAGTCCGTCACCTCTACATGGAGGTGGTGCGGTCGATTGCCCTGTATGGGGCCCCCGTATGGTCCCGCTCGCTCGAGACCGGCCGGCGCAGCCAAGCATTCTTAGAGAGAGTGCGGCGCCGGCTGGCTCTGCGGGCCATACGGGGTTACCGCACCGTCTCCGGGGAGGTGGCGGGACTCCTGGCCGTGATTCCGCCCTTCCATCTGGTGGCGGCGGAGCGGGCGAAACTATATCAGATCGCCCGCTCCATCCGCCGCCCACCGGGGGTGGACCTCACGAGCGAGGAGGAGGTGGAGCTCGAGGGCCGGAATCGCCAGGCCCGGGCAGACGTTTATTCGGAGTGGAGGGCTCTACTGGAGCCCTCCGAACGTCCGATCGTCCGGGCCCTCCTGCCCATATTCGATATGTGGTGCAGGAGGCGGGGAAGGTTGACCTTCCGCCTCACGCAGGTGCTCTCCGGCCACGGCTGCTTCGGAGAGTACCTGCACAAGATGGGGCGGGAGCCGACACCGCAGTGCCACCACTGCGGGGAAGATGTGGACACGGCGCGGCACACGTTAGAGGAATGCCCAGCCTGGGCAGAGCCGCGCCGTGTCCTCCTAACCGCGGTGGGCGGGTGGGATCTCTCGCTGGGGGCCATGGTCGACCACATGGTCAACAGCGAGGGGTCGTGGAAAGCGGTGGCCTCCTTCTGCGAGGACGTTATGTCGCAGAAGGAGGCCGCCGAGCGAGCCCGGGAACGTGACCCGGGCTCGGCGAGGAGGGTGTGGGCGCGGAACCGTCCTCCGCGTCCACGCCGGCCCCCCACTCGGCGGGGAGGCGTCAGGGAAATCTCTCCGGGAGATTCCCGGAGAAATGATGCGCCCCCGCCAAGTGGGACGGCGAATTCAGGGGACCGGGGGACGAGCTGACCCCGGCCCCCTGGGGGGAGCTCAGCTCCCTCCGAGCTCGGTCGGAACTCCCCGAGATAGAACTCGGTGTGGGGGGGTGCCGGTCCGTCCCTCCCCGAAGAGTAGGGGTGGGGGATACGTGGGGGGTTTAGGGTTAGGAGGGGTCGGGGCGTGCCGGATCGCGCCTTCGACGGCCCCTCCTTCCGTGAGCGGCGCCTTCCTCACTCGGCCGGAGCTGGTTCCGTCAGGATACCGGCTCCGAGCGAGACAGGGAGGCTCCGGGAGCTGTGAGTGGACCGAGCTGGGGCTCGGGAAGCTCAATTCGAAGGCTCCAGGGATGGGGACACCGGGCGGGTCCCTCCGCCCGGGGTCTAATAGCGTAGGGCATGGGAGAGGGGAACACCCCCTCCCCCGGGGATAGTATGTTTCGCTGGGAGGTGTCCTGTTGAGTACTCGCGTGATCCAGGCACCTCCCATGTAGCTTAGGTGGGCGTGAGGTTTTAGTGGGTAGTACACAGGGGGTTCACCCCCCTGGGGAGACTCCCACATAACCCCGGCCTCCCCCAGGGAGTTGGGGTATGTATAAAACATTTCCTCACGGAAAAAAAAAAAAAAGGGGGGGTTCATCCCCTCCTGGGGAGACTCCCACATAACCCCGACTTCCCCCAGGGAGTCGGGGTATGTATAAAACATTTCCTCACGGAAAAAAAAGGCTCATTACATTTGATCGACGCTCCATACCGCGGCCCTATCCTGTCTACCAGCGGCGTTGGATGCTCCCACTCTCCGGCTAAATATCCGGAGTATACCCTCAGGCTCATACGCTTCCTGTAGGCGCGGGCAACCAACGCGGCTGCTGGTGACATCCATTCATATTCCCTCTGGCGGGCTAAAAGGTCACGTTTCATGACCCCCCTCAGCTGGACGGGCACCCCCTCCATCTCCCAGAAGATGTCGGGCAACGGTACGAGGTTCGTCCCTCGGACGGGGAGTGGGTGCTTGATCTCAACCTCCCGCAACTAGCCGTGTGCACGCTCAACCATCTGGGACTCTCGTATCCCCCAACCTTTGACAAGGTTTTCGATGAGGATATTTCGCGTTTCACCGGTTGTTATCCAGCCTAAATTTCTCAATCGCCGTTCCCAACAGCCCAATCCTATGCCTAGAGGTCTCATTACTTTTTCTACCTCCGTGGTGTACCATTTACCATTCGAGTCTCTAGCAAATCTAACACCCATAGGTGAAGCTGGGTCTATTAAGTTCTGTAACATGAATTCATCGTATTCCATTTCCCAAGCCGATTTCTCACACCCACAATTGAATTGAGACCCTATTTCTTGCCCGAGCACGATCAGTTTTTCTCTCATTTTCTCTTTGAACAATTGTTTGCTCCACACCCATTCAGGGTACACCTGCGGTGCTTCCCCCAATCTATTCCTTCCTCATGGCTGCTGCAGCCTCGAGTTGGGGCTGCAGTTCTTTCGCCCCATGCTCTTCTACCGTCTAATAGCGTAGGACATGGGAGAGGGGAACACCCCCTCCCCCGGGGATAGTATGTTTAGCTGGGAGGTGTCCTGATAAGTATTCGCGTGATCCAGGCACCTCCCATGTAGCTTAGGTGGGCGTGAGGTTTTAGTGGGTAGTACCCAGGGGTTTCACCCTGGGGAGACTCCCACATAACCCCGGCTTCCCCCAGGGAGCCGGGGTATGTATAAAACATTTCCTCACGGGAAAAAAAAAGGCTCATTACATTTACTGTTTTATTCTACGTTAAACGCAACCATGTCCAACGTCGGTGTGATGATTCCAGATCAAACGTCGGACGAGACGGCCGACGTCACACCTCCATCCCTAGGGAGGAAATTTCTCGGAGGGAAATTTCCAGACCGGGGCCGCTGGTCTGAATGGGGGGGGGGGCCGTATTTTTTTGTAAGTATTGTCCTTACTTTTTGGGGAGGGATTTGGGCTGGGGTTTCCACTTCTTTTCTTCCTTTGGGAGGGCTGTGGCTTGGGGTTTCCACTTCTTTTCTTCTTTTGGGAGGGCTGTGGCTTGGGGTTTCCACTTGCACTGGGTGACGGGGGGGGGGGTGGCTGCATTCCGTTGTTTCCTTGGATTGGGAACTCACGTAAGTGGTGCCATCAATGGTTGTTCGGTGTGATCGCAAAATCTTATAACTAATGTGTTTGTGTTACAATGGGTGTGTACTTATTTTCTAATCGCTCGTGCTTATATATTATACGTTACATCATAAATGATTTTGGTTATATTATTTTTCTAAATGTGGTTTCTGTAATAGTGAATCTGTGTTGATTTTCCGATAAATCGGATGCATCATGACATAATCTGATTGATCGCGTGGATTTGGGGTAGGTTTATTTGGATTTGGGTTGGCTTGACCTATTCACTAATTTTCATCATCCAGTTCTGAGTCGCTGGGGTCGGAGCTTGTTGCTATTTCTCGCTGGTGTTGTTCTTCTTGTAGCAATTTAATTTTATATTTTTCCTCTCTTAGAAGGACTGTCCAGTATGCTATTTCGTAGCCGCATGGCTTGCATTGCATTACCGACCTTTCGGTACATATCTTTTCTTTACATTTATCGCATCGATTCTTCATGTTTTTCTGTACCGTGTGTATATGAAAAATTTCCAAATTTTTATATTGTTGGCTGCATGTTTCGCATAGTTCTAATCCATCGTCCGTTGCAAATATCCTGCCTAGGTAGCAAGATCCTCCATCGAACTTCCTGGTATAGTTCCAACCCTTCAAGAGGATAGGGATCTTCCTCTTGCAATGTATTTGAAGCACATGGTTATGGTTAGTGTGTCTCACTGGATGGACTATTGTTGACTGACGCACTGCTCCAGCAGCTTCTGGTTTTATTCAGTGGGGTTAGAGCTTGGTGGAGGGGATTTCTTATCAGCGATATGACGTATGACGTATGTTTTGTACTGGCGCACTAGGTACTCGTTTTAGCTTGTTGGCGTGGACAATTTTATAGTGATTTCTTATCTTAATTTTTACATTGTTGCTTGGTAAGATTCCCAGGACTTCATACGGTCCGGTATATTGTGCGTCAAATTTGCCCTTTCTTGGCTTTTTAAGAAGGTAAACCTTTTCACCAGGGGTGAATTCTTTAATATTTACTCTCCTGTCGTAATAACTCTTTGAACGTACCTTTGCTTGGTTTAAATTTTCTCGTGCTTTCGCTTGTATTTCAGCCGTTCTTTTCTGCAATTCTTGGAGGTACGCCGTATACGTTTCGTCTCCCACTTCGTAGAAATAGCTGTCGGTTGTGGGGACGCGAATAAGGGAACCGAATACGAGCTCATGAGGTGTAAAATTTGTACCCTCGTGTACACTGGAATTATAACTTAGCATCGCCATGTTTATCCACCTGTTCCAGTCATTTCTGTTAACAAACTGCTTCAAATATTCCGTCAAGACGTGATGCGATCTTTCTATAGAGCCGTTGCTTTGTGGATGGAACGCAGTTGTCTGGAATTTTGCTATCTTGAAGCGTCTTGCTATTGCTTTCATCAGGGAACTTGTGAAATTCGTTCCTTGGTCCGTTAGTATCGCCTTCGGTGCTCCGAATCGGCAAATTAGATGCTCTACAAAGGCATCCGCGGTCTCTATTGCGCTAGTTGATTTGAGAGGTACAGCTAGTGAATATTTTGTGAGGAGGTCCTGCATTGTTAAAATGTGCGTGTGACCTTCCTTTGTTATTGGAAGCGGACCTACTATATCGAGTGATACTTTGTCGAACGCTCTACCTGGCGTGTCGGTCAACGTCATTGGGAGTCGAGTTTTAACACGAGTTAATTTATTTAATTGACAGCTTTGACAGTTATTGATATAATTCGTGATATCGGCCTTCATCGTTTTCCAGTAGTATCTTTCGCGTATGCGTTTATATGTTTTGGTAATACCTTTATGTCCTGCATAAGGTGACACATGATTCTCTGTAATATTCTCTGACCTGCGGTCTTCGGCAGGTATTTGGACTTCGTTCGAGCACAAGAATATCTGTGTCGAGGTTTCAGAGAAGGTTTCTAAGAGCAATCTCTGTATGTAACCCCGTGGTAGGTTATCTATAAATGTCTTCGAGATCGAGAAGGATGTAAGTTGGAGTTCCATTACAGCATCATATAATGCTCGTAAGGTCTCTTTAATATCGTCCGTAGTGGCTTCATGCAACGGAGTTTCTTTAACTGGTAACTGTAATAGTTTGTGGTTGCCGATGTCACTGACCTTGACCTTGTGTAATACTAGATCCCGAAGGATCAATTTCCCTTGTCGATACAGGTCGGCGGCTCCTGGATCGACGGGTCTACCATCTACTGTGCAAAAACAAACAAGGTTGTCTTGCCTCATGGTTAATCTGTCCCTCAAATGGGTAATAGTGCGGGGTCGACGTGGCTGACTATTTCTTTCCGGCATCTCTTCTACTATTTGTTCTTTGTTTCTTTCCGTCATTCGTTGATCCATTTGTGGCGAGGGTGCTCGCTGTTGATTATTTTCTTCTTCCTCGTCCGTCGAATCTCCTTTGAAGCTCGAGTCTTCCCCATCCATGTCTAATATATAGTTAGGGGGGGGGGGGGGATACGGAGAGAAGGTGATGGGTGGGATACCCATATCCATTATTTCGCTATCGGAATCCAATTTCTCGTCGTTTCGCGCCGTAGGCGGTAGGGGGGAGAGGAATGGGGCGTTATCGCTAGATGACGGTGTAAAGTTTTTAGGCAGTGGTGTGTCGCTCGGGTGCACTGCTGGGGAGAGCCGGGGAGTTTGCGGATTTATTATTTCGTCTCTGACTTGTGGGTCAGAGTCGTTGTTTCCCCTAGGGAATTCCGTAGCTTGTTCCGTAGTTGAAGATGACGACGTCGCACTAAACCTGGTTTGCCACCTTACGGGTCTTATTTGCCGCTCAGGTTCGTTTTCCTGCGGAGATTTTGTAGTCAGTGGTAGAGTTACTGGGTTTCTCGATAGGGCATCTGCGTTTGAATTCGCTCTTCCTGGTTTATAAATTATTTTATATTCATATTCGGCCAGCTTTAATCTTCAGCGTAATAGTCGGGATGTTGGGTCCTTTACTGAATTCATCCATACCAATGGTCGATGATCTGTTACTAATGTGAATTCTCGTCCGTATACATAAGGTCGGAAGTATTGGACCGCGAAAATTATTGCTAAACATTCCTTTTCTATAGTGGAGTAGTTGAGTTCAGCTCCATGTAAGATTCTGGATACGTAAGCTATTGGCTTATCTTTACCGATTTCTCCCTGACTGAGGACTGCCCCCACGGCGTATCCGGACGCATCGCAGGTTATATTGAAGACGAGAAGGTCTCGCCGGTTCTCTGCCTTTCGCATACGCTGTCCTTCTTTGCGTCCGAAACTTTAATCGTTCATTACACAAGTAATTATCATCGGAATCATATCATATTTAGTATCGATTTCAATAAAAAAATGCTACGAATATGTTGGTGAAAGTCCCATAAAAAAATAATGAATAATAAAAAAGTTTACTTTTTTATTTAAAGCCCTGACTTCACGCCAGTCTTTGATCTTTTCCGAACGCTTCGACTCTCCGTGTCTCTTTCTTTCTCATTGGCTGTTTTCTTTGCGTCCGAAACTTTAGTCGTTCATTACACAAGTAAGTATCATCGGAATTACATCATATTTGGTATCATTTTCATCAGAAAAAAGTCACAAATTTGCTTGTGAAAAAGCCATAAAAAATAATGAAAAATAAAGAAGTTCTTTTGTTTGATTGGTAGTGATGTCACACCGATGTATTCGATCCGACACGTATAATGTTACACTTTTCGGCGACAGAGGCAGTCGAGCTTCACTGTCCTCTTCTTCGTTCGACAGGGGATCCCAGAAATCATTTCTTGAAAGCTAAATTCTGACCGGACCCTAGTGTGCAGAGCCTAAAATAATCTTATTCGTTTTGTCAAAATTTCATTTTCTACTTAAACTAGTTGTTATTGAAACTCACTTGAAATATTTTAAATGATATTGAAATATTGGAATATTACAATTTGGAATATTTCGCCGGACAATTTAGTCAAAAATGCCCTTCAACATATTTGAACGGCCGTTGCGCCATTCGATTTTCGGTCAATTTTTCCCAATTAATTGCATGTAGAAATATAGAAAAAATCTGATAAATTACGGTGATTTATATTCATATTTGAGGATTTCTGTCGATTTTTCGGTTGAAAATCATATTTATAAAAAATGAAAGACACGTAAGAATTCCACAAATGCAGATTCTTTTATAGAAATTGAAAAAGGACATCGATCCTATCTTTAAATCAAACCAAAAATGAAATGATTCAAAATTTGAAAGGTTTGGAAAGAACTGAGATTTATAAGTGTCTAAAGTTTTATTCGAGCCCTGTGTTGGTCATTGGGCGATGCAACTACATTGTAACGCTCGCGTCGGTCTTTGACTGGTCTGTCCTCGTTCAGCATTTGAACGCGGCTCCGAAAATTATTCGAAATCAAATAAACCATCGAATAAAGACACAGATGAATATGAACACTTCATTCAACACTAAATATTTATTTGTCTATTCGTCGAATAAACTTATTACGTGTGGAATAGATATAACATAATTATTTTTATTTGCCGCGTGACAAATAATTTTTTTATCTTTTATTCGTTATTTTAAATGTCTATTTCAACAAAAATTTTCCCATCTTTGCTCCTGCAATTACATTATTTTATATTATATTAGTTTTTCCGCGTGATTCTCTCTCAAACTCTTTATTATTCGGAATAGTATGTCAAATGAACGTTATCCTGGTTTTCAACATATTTCTGTTCCCACGGATCGATTTTTGGAACAATTAACTATAAAAAAAAGTGTATGGAAATAATGCTTGTTTATGAAATATTTTTAAATTACAAATTGTGCTATCGTTCAATTATGCTTTAATACTTTCTTACGTAAAATATTTCTAGGAATTTTTTGTCCTTGATATTAGTTTTACTTTTAATATTTTACGTCTTAAAAAGCAATACTAAAAAAATATCTGTTTAATTCGAATACGTTCGTCGGAGAATGTAATAAATAATCGATATGGTTCCGTGATGATTCACCTTCTCACCGACGAGAATTTCCTTAGTCGTCTTCTGCACCGACGAAATACCGTAGTTGGCCTGCTGTTTCTTACTCCAGCCAAAATCTATTCTAGAGGGCGGTAGAAGACACCGTATTTTTCGTGAGACACGTTCTCCCGTAAGGCTGGCAGTCTTTCAGTATATCTCGTCGGTGACTGCGGGCAGTCTTTTGTCTTTTAGTGCCTCGGCAGTGGATATGTCCTCGACCTCACCTATCATGGCCATATCAGCACTATTTGTTCCACGAAAGCGATTGCAGACGTAATCGAGGAATCTGACTGGTGTTTTCAGGATTTGACGATCACGTAACACGCGTTGTACAGGATGACTCGTGTTTGAAACGGTAGACGAATTGTTCACCTCCATAGGTGTGTCAGAACTTGTTTCATCGGCTGATCGATAGTCATCTTCGCTGTTGATGTCAGAATCTTCTGATTCTGTATTTTCAGGTTGTGGTCTGAAACTGTTATATTCATTTATATTTAGAGAAGTTTCAAATTTCGTACCTGTATCTTCTGTAGCTCTAGTCTTTTCATTGAAGATTACGTTGTCTGAGCTAATAACGCAGCGTTCAGAGTCCACGTATACTCTGTAGCTCGAGGAATCGAGATTATATCCGACGAAGATTCCTTTTTGTGATTTTCTTTGCGTTTTTGCCCGTTTATGATTTGGAATTAGGACGTAGCATTCGCATCCAAATCCTCTTAGCTTGTTAATATCCATTTTCCGTCCAAACCATAATTCCGCAGGACTTTTGTCCTTTACTGAACTCGTACCAGTTTGATTTAGAGTAAATACAGCATAGTTGATAGCCTCGGCCCATAGGCTTTCACGAAGTCCTTGATTATGAATGGCAGACCGGGCTGCTTCTACCACCGTTCGCATTTCTCTTTCAATTCTGCCATTCTGTTCAGGAGTATATGCATTTGATTTTACATGACGTACTCCAAGCTCCTCTAATAGTTTCTCAGTGGTCACATTTTTAATTTCTGTCCCATTATCTGACTTGAGACACTTGACGTTTCTGCCAAACTGATTTTCAGCCAATTTTAAGAACGTTTTCAGTCTCGATGCAGCTTCATCTTTGGTTTTCGGGAAATAAACAGTGCGGAAATGTGAGAAATCATCCTTGAATAGTAGAAAATATTTAGCTCCTCCCAATGATAAGACGTTTATTTCACATAGGTCTACGTGAATTTCGTCCAAAAGGTCTGTAGCGACTTTTGGATTTCTTGGATGAGGAACACGGTGTTGCTTTCCATGTATGCACCCTGTGCATGTGTAGTTGTCCCAATCATCTGTATATTTAATACCATGTCTTTTTAATATATCTCTGACATACCTGATATTTTGATGAGCCAGTTTCTCATGCCACATCCTGATAGATGTATTTATCAGACACTTGTTAGGCTCCTCCTGACGAAACATCATTTGGTATAGTTTTCCATTTCGTTTAGCAATTGCTACAGTTTCCTTTGTGTCCAGTGTTTCAAAGACAGACTGGTCTGCATTTGCAGTTTGTACATAACCTTTATCTAGCATTTGTGTGACAGAAAAAAGATTAAAGGTTAGTTTTGGTACATAGAGAACATTCTTCAAAACAATTTTACACCAATCTGTTCCATTGAACGCTTCCAGTTGTATATCGCCAACTTCAACACCTTCCAGTTCCGCACCGTCACCAATCATAACCATGATTGGTTGTTTGAGCTTGGCGGAGTTTGTCATCCAGTCTGCTCTAGATGTCATGTGTTGCGTAGCAGCACAGTCCTGATACCATTCTGTATTGCACTCGGTCCTGGAATTTTTGCTGTTCAATTCTGCTGTCGTTAGGCCTACGGTGATAAAAGCTCGGCGGTCTGACTTCCTAGAATCACTTTGACTAGATTTAAAATACTTTTCACCAGTGTTTTTGACGTTGGTGTTCTTTGGACATTCTTTGGCGAAATGACCTTTTTGGTTGCAGACTTTACAAGGGTAATTGTTTTTGCAGTATGCAGTATATTTGGCGCATGGCTTGTTTTTGCAATATTTCTTGACATGGCCCTTCATTCCACACTTAAAACATTCAACAGGTGCGTTTTCTTGTGAATTTGACCTCCAAGACGTCTTACCAGAGTTTGAGATCAGAGCATTTGAAGATTCGGGTTTCTTATCATTTTCAGTTTCGCTTAACCTATCTTCTTCCAGTCGCAGGCGTTCAATTAATTTGTCAAGGGTCTTTTCTGTTCCACTTACGTTATCCCATGCAGTACGAAAGTGATGAAGTCTGGGTGGCAGTATTCCCAGAATTCTAGTCATCGTCCAAGTATCTCTTACTTCTTCGCCTTCAGCTGTCAAATCCTCTGCGTATTGCTGAATCGTGAGACAGTTTTCAACAGTTGATTTTGTGTCGTCATACTTGTAGCTGAAAAAACGTCTTTGCAGACCTTCAATTGTGAGATCAGACTTCTTTCCATAAATTATTTCCAGCTTGGTGAGCATTTGCTGTGCAGTCTTACAGTTTGCTATTTTTCTGGCTATAGTGCTACTCACGTTCAGACCGGTGAGTGTTTGGGCTTCAAGATCTTTCTTAATCCAGGTCTTTACCTCTGCATCATTGACTGGCCTATTTGGTTTCTCTTCCAAACCTGTTGCAACTGAGAATAAGTCCTTGGATCTCAGAGCTAGATTCAGCTTGAACCTCCAAGAAATATAATTGACTTCTCCTTGTGAATCTTCAGACAATACTTCCATATGCGATTTGATGGAATCCATTTTGTACGATTATTTGAATACGTATAATGGAAGAAAAATATACAATCAGACAGTATGTATCAGTTCAATACAGTCGTAAAGGGGCCCATAACCTGTTGGTGAGGTCTCGTGTTCGAATAACCACGTTTCTTGTTTTGTAGGTTAAAGCAAGAAAATATATTTAACTCAATAAAGATAATAACAGTATAAGAGAAAATTAATTGTGATGCACTTAATATAGCGTAAGATTGCACAGTTATCTTTGGATATGCTTTTCAGACTTGCTTTTCATTTGAGAACAATAGAACCGACCATGCGGGCAAAACAGACAGACAGCGACATACAGCGTACTTGGCACACACGTGCAAAACATGCAGAGCAGGCATACCAACGCACAGTCACACTACGGACGCAGTCATACCAACGCACAGATACGCTACAGACACAATCATACCAACACACAGATACAGAGTTTGTACATAATGAAAAGTGATTAACAGTTCTCAACAAAGAATAAGATTATTGTAGACTCTGCACACTCGGGTCCAGTCAGAATTTAGCTTCCAAGAAATGATTTCTGGGATCCCCTGCCGAACGGAGAAGAGGACAGTGAAGCTCGACTGCCTCTGTCACCGAAGAGTGTAACATTATATGTCGTGTTGCATCGAATATATCGGTGTGACATCACTACCGGCGAGTCGAAGCGTTCGGAAAAGATCAAAGACTAGCGTGAGCTTGAGCCTTTAAATCAAAAAATAAAGTTTTTTATTATTAATTATTTTTCTATAGAACTTTCACCAACATATTCGTGGCATTTTGCTAAGGAAAATGATACCAAATATGACATAATTCCGATGATATTTACTTGTCTAATGAACGATTAAAGTTTCGAACGCAAAGAAAGACAGCGTATGCGAAAGAAATAGACGCGGCGAGTCGAAGTGTTCGAAAAAGATCAAAGACTGGCGTCAACTCAGGCCTTTAAATCAAAAAGTAATCTTTTTTATTATTAATTATTTTTTTATGGGACTTTCACTAACATATTCGTAGCATTTTTTTATTGAAAACGATACTAAATATGATATGATTCCGATGATAATTACTTGTGTAATAAACGATTAAAGTTTTGGACGCAAAGAAGGACAGCGTATACAAAAGAAAGAGAGCCGTAGAGACCTTCTCGTCTCGAGTTCGACTGCTCAGTTTTCACGGCTTCGCACAGTGCGGACAAATAGCAATAATACTATCTCCAAATACATAGTATTATACGGATAGGAGCCGTCAAAAATTAGTTTCATTACTGAACACTTTTATTTTGTTACTACCTCTACTTGAATAATTGAAGTCAATGCAATTGAGCATTAGAAGTGGTATTATCGGATAAATAAGTAAAAACATTAATTTTCTGTTTTTTACTACGGATCACAATAAGAACGATTGAATTTTGTCATTACTTGTGTATGTATTTATTCTTATTTTTATTCTGTAATTACTACAGAATATATTTTGTTGAATAATCATTATTCTATAAATATCGCAATAATTTCCGAATTAATTAATTACACCTATAAACTATCGATTATAAAACAATGATTACAATGGTGAACAATATGAAAAATAAGAAGGCAATAAGAGTGTAATGAAATTGGTAGTGAGAGCGGCATGTTTATGTAGTGATGTTGGTATTTGCGATCAGTGATAGTTCCACGTTCTTAGTTCCACAACCGATGAGAGTATCTCGGCATTGGGGCCGTTACCGACCGCTCCCAGTACCCACTCAGGACCCACTTTGGGGCCCGCAGTTTAACACGGGGGCTGGCAGTCTTTCAATATATCTCGTCGGTGCCGCAGTTTAACACGGGGGCTGGCTGTCTTTAAATATATCTCGTCGGTGGTTCTGATCCAGAAAAGACGGCCCAGGTTCTGTGCCATGCTAAAAACGGCGAGGTCCAAAAAGTGGGAACGCCAAAAACCCGAGGGTGAGCACTCTCCCTTCCTCTCTGATCGTAGGAAATACTCGGAGAGACAGGTCAAAATAACTCTCCACGCCAGACATTTGGCGAACGAAAATACAAATACATTGTCGCGTTCCGTGAGCTTCAAATAAAGTCGGAACAGACCAAGTATTTTTATTTGAAATGTATTTAAATTTTAAATACATTTTTATCCAATTGATGCCCATCTCTGATACAAACACCGTCGATGCTTGCATCGAAAGCGTTCGAGCTGGTTCGAGCGGTTTCCTCTCTTTTCTTTTCGGATCTGTCGAAATTAGGAGGCTTATTCTTTCTTAATTTAAAATATGGAATTTTCAATTGTAAATAATTGTATTAAACGATCATTTGAATATTCGTTGACTTGTTTAACCCTTTGCACTCCGAGCCATCGATTCTAGAGGTTCATAATGTCCTCTGAGACGGGACATCGGAGTGCAAAGGGTTAAAAATCTTCGGTAATTATTTACTTTAGGGGCTTCCTCACCTATTTTGATGACCTTGAAATATATTGTCAAGGTAATGATTCTAAACAACTTTTTCCTATACATGTTACCGCCGCTGAGCTTTAGTTTACGAGATATTTGCAAAAATGTTTCAACATTTCAAAAAATGATCGGAGTAGGTGTGGATTAGATCGATTGTGATGACCTTGAAATATGTTGTCAAGGCCATCATTTTGAACAACTTTTTCCTATACGTGTTACCTCCGCTCAGCTTTAGTTTCCGAGATAATCGCAAAAAAGTGTCAACATCTCGAAAAGTGATCGGAATAGGTGTGGGTTAGATTTTAAATTATGGCCACAACTTAAAACGACTTCAATTAGTTGAGACCCACTGTCTTGTCTGTTCTGAGTATTAAGCATGAAACTATACGAATTCTTGGATATCTGCAACAATCAAGAAAAGTTGATAGATTTTCTAGTTAACAGTAAAGTGATCCATGGCACGACGAATTGTATCAAGTGCAACGAAAATATACTACTTGATCGCGAAAACTTAATTTCTCGATGCCATAATACTAGTTACATTAGAAATCGAAACAAAAGACGTATAAAAACACAATGTAATTTCAAAATTATTTAAAAAAAAAGGTGTTATAAAATATATACCACTTCAAATAGAAATCTGTTAAGAAATCTGTTAATTCTAACCCTAACCCTAACCCACACCTACTCCGATCACTTTTCGAGATGTTGAAACATTTTTGCAAATATCTCGTAAACTAAAGGCGAGCGGCGGTAACATGTATAGGAAAAAGTTGTTCAGAATCATGACCTTGACAACATATTTCAAGGTCATCAAAATCGGTGAGGAAGCCCCTAAAGTAAATAATTACCAAATCTTCTTAATTTTTTAAACTTTCTATGCGAATATAACATTGTTAAATATTTTTAAATTTTTAATTTGTGGATTTTTAATACATCACGCGAACCTGATTATATGTGTACGTCCTATGTAAATGTACAGAAGAAAAGTATAGGTTTACAAATTATGTTTTCTATATATTGTTAACAAATGTTAACATATCAATATAATTGATTTGAATTTTAATACGAAGAGTATTATCTTCCGACGTGGAAATGAAAGTTATAAACAATCACGGCATGATAATTGTTTCAATGTAGACAGCAAACATAAAAAAAACCTTGTAACAGACCTGGATGCGCCAGGCCTGTTACGAACGGGTCTCGCGCCACCGCGATTACCCCCGAGCGTAACCGACGATCCCCGAGCGACACCGACCCCCGGACTTCGCGCCCCCGCGCCCAGAAACCGGGTTACGCGGGAAACGGAAACCGCCATGGCTCCGAGAACGCACGAACCGGATACGATACGACACCGGAATTTCCGCCGAAAACCACCCCGCGCCGCGCCCCTCGCCACAGAACGCCTAGGGCATAAAGGGAACCCCCGAACAGGCCTCTTTCGCTTCCGGACCTTCCGCGCATACACTTGAACATAGTACACGTAGAGTCACGACTCACTACACTAATACAGACGAATACATAACGGTTCCCGCGTAAGTATCCTGGTGTTCGTGCCGTCCTTTTCCGTTCTCCTGGTAACCGCGGTTACCCCTTGACCCCGCCCGGATAAGACCCTGGCCGAGCTACGTAACCGATGTTGCTATCGTTCGGCCGGTGAACCCCCGGAAACGTATCGAGCCGGTGACTGGCTGTTGCCCTCGATACCCGACCCGGAAGCGTGCAGCAAGACAACCGCTGGTGTCTTCGCACCGTAAAACCACGACCCGACCCTCCGCGGAGGGGCGTCCGTAAGCCGGAACACCATGACCTCGGCACTGACGAGTGTTGCCGTCGAGGCTAAGGGAGATCGGCTCTCGAACACCCACGTGTGCCGACCGCTGGCGACACCGTGGCCCCGCCGTATCGCGATCCGATAAGCCACGACCCGATAACGAGCGTGCCGCGATAACCCGCGTCCCGTGATATCGCGCGTGTCGGAAACACGCGTGCCGCGCGAACTCGCATTCCCGCGACGTCTCGTACCGCGACGATGAACGAGCCGCGAACCGTAACCGGTGAAAAAGTAACCTGTCACACTCATTTCATTCCCCGTCTCTCTCACTCGCGTATCCTGCGAACCTTGGCTCGGCGAGCTTAATCCGGCCGCGAGTGCCGTCCGTTGCAACGAGCCCGCGGAAAACCGTGCTCGTTACAACCTGACCACAAAGATTTAAAAAATAAGAATTTGTTTCGGATCACGCGAGCTCCGCGACGGCACGAGACCCAAGTATGGGACAGGGGCGAGAGAGGTGACGGGATTGCCAAAGGCACTATAAGACACTAGACAACCGAGGCTCTCGTCACCTCTCTCCCCGCCGTTCTACCACCTTCAACTGAACCGATTGCCGAAAATCGGTTAGTCGCTTAACCGCTTCTTGCTAACAAGCTTCGCTTCGCTTGAGCCTTGTCGTTTTTTCTTGCCACTAAAGCAAACCCATTGCGCTTCTTTGGGTTTCCTCGCGTCTTTTAGTAATAGTTCTTTTTGTTGCCTTATCTTAGTCTTAAGTTGGTGTCGGGATTAGTTCTAAGTGACTCGCTAAAGTTTTTAATAAACGAAGCATTGGATTGACTGTTAAGCACCACAGTACTCGCGTTGTGAATTCTTAACTCCCTCCACGATTCCCACTCCTTCCTTCAACATAAATTATTGGTCCTTCGAGCCGGATCCTCGTGCAAAACGTGGAAAACGTGTCGTGGAGGTGCTCTCCGTTTGAATTTAACGGTCGCGAGTTCGGTGTGTTGTTCGACCCCGTACGAAAACGGTTTGACTTTGAGCGGTACGCGCTGTGCTTCAGCCAACGGTCATTTTTAAACCAACCTTGGACGCCGTTCTGAAAAAGCAGGAGACGTTGGCTACAAGGATCTCTCGCATGATCGAGAATCTAAAAAAGAAGGGAGCCGAGAATATTAATCGGGATACAGTCGAGGCAAGACTCGAGTTGTTGGAATCTTACTGGCTGGAATTCACCACCAACGACGACACGCTTCGCGCTAAAGACGACGATGCGTTGCGGAAATCCCGCTATTTCGCCGACAATCAATTCGACGAGACGGAAGAGGCCTACATCTCGGAAAAGGCTGAGCTGAAGAAGCTGCTGGGAAGAACCACGGTTCAACAGGGAGTTGCTGCCGCCCCTCCACAACCGAAACCCTATACGACTATACGAAGTGGACCAGCTTCCGGGACCTCTTTCGATCGTTGGTGATAAACAACCCGCAATTGACCGATGTCGAGCGCCTACACTACCTGAAAACGAGCGTTATCGGGGAACCTGCCGACAGCCTGCGTCATATTCCCATCACCGACGACGACTTTCCTCGCGCATGGAGGTTACTCGAAAAGGAATATGACAACATCTCCGTCCTGGTCAACGCTCAACTTGGCGTGCTGCTGCCCTCCCATGCATGAGGACTTCATCGGCCTCTGAGCTCAAGACGCTGCTGCACGGAACTCAGAACGCCGTTGAAGCCTTAGCTGCTTTGAAACGTCCGGTCGAATATTGGAGCGACTGGCTCAATTATTTCACCGTCCAACGCTTGGACGGAGAGACCAGATTGAGCTGGGAGACAACGCTGGAGGGAAAAGAAGAGATGCCGACCTTTTCCCAACTGCTGGACTTCCTGAGGGCACGCTTGCGGTCCTTGACCGTATCCTCGCTGCCTTCTTGCAACTTGCTCGCCACCGCCGCTTTATCGCACCTCGCTGCTCCATCTGATGACGGAAGGCCCCCCACTCCATCGGCTGGAAGACGGGCCCCCACTCCATCGGCTGCTCATCGCGGGACAACTCGCCGGCCGAAGGTGCACGCCGTGACGGGAACACCCGGAAACTCGCGATGCCGTCTCTGCCGCAAGTATCACTTCGTCCTTTTCTGTCCCTCGTTTAAGAGCTGTACACCCCTGGAGAGGAGGAAATTGGTAACAGATCAAAATCTCTGCTTTAATTGCTTATCGAACCATCACGTACGCGATTGTAAATCGAGTAAGCGTTGCCAAATCTGCGTAGGCAAGCATCACACTTCCCTTCATTCCCCTCAGGAGAATCCTCCATCTGAGGATAATGTCGAAGCTTCTTCCTCCGTGTCCAAGACTATAACGAAAGTAGTTAACTGCACGCGGATGAGCCAAACTCTCATTTTAGCTACCGCGATCGTAGGAATAGAGGTCTGTCCGGGCGAAAGAATCTTTGTCCGCGCTTTAATCGACCCTTGTTCCGAAGTCTGCCTGATCGGGGAAAGCATCGTGCAACGCTATAAATTACCCCGCAAACCATTCAGTATACCGCTGGAGGGAGTCGACTCGATGCGAAGTCGACCTCGAGGAAGGGTGAACTTGACCGTGTCATCGCGACTAGATCATACGGTCTCATACTCGGTAGACGCGGTCATTCTCCCTCGGCTATTGTCTTACGAGCCACCCACCACTGCAGGTCCGAAAACATGGCCCCATCTCGCGAACTTGGAAATGGCTGACCCAGAACTCACCTCGCGGCAACCCATCGAGCTCTTGCTTGGAGCCGACGTCTACGCGCTAATTCTTCGCGAAGGGCTGCGCAAGGGCGCGGCGGGCGCTCCCATCGCCCAAGATACCACCCTTAGCTGGATTGTCACCGGTGCTCCGGGAGAATCCAAAGATTCTCCTTCAAACACTCGTCGGATCGTCCTCTACTGCAAAAGTTCTGGGCCTTGGAGGAAATAGTCGCTTCCCCCTCCTCTACTGAGTTGACCGCGGATGAAGACGAGTGTGAGACTCACTTTACTCGTACTCACACGCGCGACCATACGGGACGATACATCGTCCGACTCCCGTTTAAGAGTTCTCTCTCGTTGCTGGGCGACTCTCGACGGACAGCAGCCGTGATGCTGTCTAAACTTGAGAGACGTTTCTTAACTTCCGACGATTTCGCTGAGAGGTACCGCTCCTTTCTAGATGAGTATCTCCAGCTAAATCATATGGAAATCGCTACAGGGCTTAGAGAAAAATCCAAAATTTTCTATCTTCCGCATCACGGCGTCTGGCGAGAGTCAAGCACGACGACCAAGCTACGCGTCGTTTTCAATGGCTCTAGTAAGACGACAAGCGGAGTCTCTCTGAATGAGATTCTACATTCTGGACCCAATTTGTTGCCGGAGATTCCTGATCTTTTGCTCCGTTGGCGTTGCCACGCGATAGTCTTCGCCGCCGATATGGAGAAGATGTATCGTCAAATCTGGCTCGCTGACGAAGATCGCGACGCCCAACGCATCTTGTGGCGGCGTGATTCAGGCGGCGAGGTGGACGAGTATCGACTCCGGACGGTTACTTACGGCCTAGCTTGCGCTCCCTACCTTGCTATGCGCACAATACGTCAACTCAGTCTCGACGAGGGGAGTCGTTTTCCGCTGGCTGCCGCTTGTTTAAAGTCCGACGTTTACATGGACGATGTGCTCTCCGGAGCCTCGACTATCGACGAGGCTCTAGCAATCCAGGGACAACTAATTGCTGCTCTCAAGGCGGGCGGCTTTACCCTGAGGAAATGGACGTCCAACGACTCGCGGTTGCTGGACCACCTCCCGGCGGAACACGTCGCTTCCTCGGGGGAACGACCACTTGAGAACATCCTTTCTTTACTGGGACTAAAGTGGCAGCCCGCGGGAGACTTCTTTCTTTTCAACCAAAAACCGCGTGACTCTCAGGCAATGATCACGAAAAGACAGGTTTTGAAGGAGATGGCTTCGGTCTACGACCCGCTAGGCTTTTTGGCGCCGGTCACGGTTACTGCCAAAATATTTCTGCAGACACTCTGGCTGTTGAAACTCGATTGGGACGACCCTCTGCCCCCCGCGTATGCTAAACACTGGGCGACCTACTCGCACAGTCTCGCTGGGATTTCGGCTGTCAAGATGCCGCGCTGGGTGGGGATAGGTGGTAAACACGCGATCGAACTACATGGGTTTGCCGACGCTTCGGAAAAGGCGTATGCCGGCGTCGTTTACCTTCGCTCATTCCAAAATACCGCGAAGCCACTCGTAAGGCTAGCCATTGCCAAAACAAAGGTTGCCCCCCTCCAGCAAGTATCGCTTCCGCGGCTGGAATTGTGCGCCGCAGTACTTCTCTCGCGACTAGTCAAAAGCGTACTAGATGCCTTCTCGTTGCACGATGCTAAAATATACCTCTGGTCAGACTCGTAGATAGTACTCAGCTGGCTTCAGGGTCGACCCTCCAGGTGGAAGACATTCGTGGCCAACAGGGTTGCGGAGATTCAGAACCTCTATTCCCCGGATGTGTGGCAGCACATCCGCTCTCAGGAGAACCCCGCTGACCCCGCTTCTCGGGGTTTAAACGGGGACGCACTGGCTAATAACGTGCTCTGGTGGCAAGGGCCGCCCTTCCTCTCCACCCCGATCACTGAGTTTAAAGGACACGCTGAGACAGTTCTGGACACAGAGGAAGAAAGACGCGCAGAAAAGACCGTCCTTAACACGAGCGTTGCTCCGCAGTCGTCCGCGCTAACTACCGATCTATTCTGCCAGTACTCGTCCTTCATGCGCCTCTTGCGGTCAGTAGCGTGGTGCTTGCGCTTCACCAACTGCGCGCGAAGGAAGTCCAGTGTCCAGGATACTTTCCTACGGACCGCAGAATTGGAAAACGCTCGACTTGTCATCGTACAATGCGAACAACGTCGGTTCTTCGCATCAGAGATTGCGGGTTTAGAGATGTCACGCTCTCCTCTCCGGGGACCCCTCGTCCGCCTCAATCCGTTCCTGGATGAACGCGGAATTTTGCGTGTCGGCGGGCGCTTAAAACACTCTCTCCTGGATTACGATGAGAAGCACCCGATTATCCTGCCCGAAAAAAGTAAGGTGACCGAGCTACTCATCGTATACTTCCACGAGAGATTGTTACATGGCGGAACGCAGCTTACGCTGTACAATTTGCGCCGCAGGTATTGGATCCCGCGCGGTCGCCAAGCGGTTCGTAAGCACATTCACGGGTGCCTAAAATGTTGGAGATGGCGCACGAAAGCTGCGGACCAAAAAATGAGCGATCTCCCTGCTTCGCGCGTCACGCCTGCGCGTCCCTTCTACAATTCTGGAGTCGACTACGCTGGGCCCTTCAATACAAAAATTTCCCCGGGACGCGGTACCAGGACACGCAAGTCCTACATCGCAGTATTTGTCTGCCTGGCAACTCGCGCGGTACATCTCGAGTTAGTCTGCGACTATTCGTCAGACGCCTTCCTCGCCGCCTATCGTCGCTTTGTTTCGCGTCGCGGCCTCTGTGCCTCCATACGCAGCGATTGCGGCACGACCTTCGTTGGGGCCGACAAGGAACTGAGGCGAATGTTCCACGCGACTAACGACGAGATGAAAAAAACCCAGCAAGCCCTCTCTGAAGTCGGCACTCAGTGGGTGTTTAACCCCCCTGCGGCACCTCATTTCGGAGGTATCTGGGAGGCTGCGGTCAAGGCGGTGAAGTACCACCTACGCCGCGTAATCGGGGAGACTCTCCTCACTTTTGAGGAGATGTCCACACTGCTCGCTCAAATAGAGGCTTGCCTAAATTCTCGACCACTAACGCCCCTCAGCGACGAGCCGACCGACCTCTCCGCCTTGACCCCAGCCCACTTTCTTATAGGCACCCCCCTAACGGCTATCCCGGAACCATCGCTGGCGGATGTCCGAGCGTCCAGACTGACTCGCTGGCAACTTATCCAGCAGCAACGAGATCATTTTTGGAATCGCTGGTCTCTGGAATACCTACAGACCTTGCAGCAACGAACGAAGTGGACTAAGGAAAGGCCAAACTTGAAGCCTGGGGACCTGTGCCTCATCCTCAACGAGGCTACTCCACCAACGCGATGGCCGTTAGGGAGGGTCGAGCAAGTTCATGCTGGATCGGACGGACTTGTCCGAGTTGCAACGGTCCGCACAGCGACTTCGACACTGACCCGGCCGATCGCGAAGATTTGTCCCTTTCCCCCCCTCCCGTACCTCGACCGACGACAGCTGAGCCATCAGCCTTGGCGCATTTGTTTGTTGATGCGTCACATCGATCAACAAAGGCGGGCGGGATGTTTCGGATCACGCGAGCTCCGCGACGGCACGAGACCCAAGTATGGGACAGGGGCGAGGTGACGGGATTGCCAAAGGCACAATAAGACACTAGACAACAGAGGCTCTCTCTCGTCACCTCTCCCCCCGCCGTTCTACCACCTTCAACTGAACCGATTGCCGAAAATCGGTTAGTCGCTTAACCGCTTCTTGCTAAAAGCAAACCCATTGCGCTTCTTTGGGTTTCCTCGCGTCTTTTAGTAATTGTTCTTTTTGTTGCCTTATCTTAGTCTTAAGTTGGTGTCGGGATTAGTTCTAAGTGACTCGCTAAAGTTTTTAATAAACGAAGCATTGGATTGACTGTTAAACACCACAGTACTCGCGTTGTGAATTCTTAACTCCCTCCACGATTCCCACTCCTTCCTTCAACAGAATTATTATAAAAAAAAAACTAAAATCCCGACTGCGAAAAGAACTAAAAAGATAAGAAACAAAAAACTAATTTATTGAATAAAAGATTGGTAATAAATAAAATAAAAAATTAAAAAAAATAAATAAATATAGAGTAAAAAAGAGTAATAAATAAGAGCAAAAATAGAGAAATAGAGTAATAAAGAAAATAGAATAAATAGAGTAATACATATAGAGTATAAATTATTAATAATTCTTTTCGCAGTCAGATTTTATGTTTTATTAATAATATTTTTTATTTTAGTGTTTGAGATTCTAGTCGTAGGAAGTTGGGAAATGTAAAGGCAGAGGTAGAAGAGAATAGTGGACTGTATGTCGGATAATAAATAATAGGCTATATTTCGATAAATGAATATATACAACGGCGAAATGAATATGACAGAGTAATGATGAGGCGAAAGACGATATAACGATAGCACAAAACGTGAAGCGCACGATTTGTGAGGCGAATTCTAATAGTGACGTGGACGTGATCAAGCGATCGATGATAGTCGTGAGACGAGAGTGCGATACGGCTATCGCGCGATATTTATACTAAACGGGGCCACCGATTGCGGAAGGACTAAGGAGTGGGGTTTTTGAAAATGACAAAGGATTTGGCAGTGCTGAACGTTAGTCAGCGCGCGAGGGCAATGCCCTGACGGCCGCTGCTGCTCGGGAAACAAGGACGATAGGTAACGGATTTGGTGTTTTGGAATATAGGAAAGGTGGCCCACGCGACGGTTTTGGCGCGAGAAGTAAACATGAAGTTTACGTCTGAGTGCGTTCACCCGGTCCTGGCGCCGAGCACGATCAGCTGTGCTATTGTCGACGCCGGGACACGGTCGTACCGAGACATTTCTTACATTAGTGGGGCAAAAAGTATATTGCCCCAATAAGCCGTCGACCGTGGCTGGAAATAATCCCGTTCGTGTTATCGGAGTTCGAAATGGCTCGATTTGCAGGTAATCTGGTGCAACGGTTTGCAACATTCCGCCCGCCTTCGACAATCGTCGAACGAAATGCTCCGTCATCGGATTGCGTGGGCGAGCGCAGTGGTCTCGAGGTGTCGCGGGGGTCACGACGTCTACGCGTCCGCGGCGCGGCGCAAGTGGATTAACTTAATTACCGGACGCTTGTATGTGCCGGTGGCGGTTCGCACGGTGGTTACTCGGACGTGTCCGTCGGGTCCTGGGTGGACCTCGTCGATCCGCGCTAGTGGCCATCTGGACGGGGGCGTGAGCTCCGAGCGGATGAGTACGAGGTCCCCGGCTTGGAGTGATGGTTCCGAGTTGGTCCACTTCCCTCTGGGCTGCAACTGGTGTAAATAGTCGGTTGACCATCGTCGCCAGAAGTGCTCCAGCCGTTGCTGGATTAATTGCCACCGGGAAAGGCGTGAGTGTGGCACGTCCAGGAGCGTTGGCTCCGGTGTCGCCGTGAGCGGGCCGCCGATGAGGAAGTGCCCCGGCGTCAGCGGGGTCAGGTCCTCAGGGTCGTCGGTGAGAGCCTGCAGCGGCCGTGAATTCAGGCATGCCTCTACCTGGCAGAGGAGGGTGGAGAATTCCTCGAAGGTGAGGGGGTCATCGGCGACGATTCTCCGCAGGTGGTGTTTCACCGACTTCACGGCCGCTTCCCAGAGCCCGCCGAAGTGCGGCGCGCCGGGGGGGATGAATTTCCAAGTCACCCTGTCCTTCGCGAGTGCATTAGATATGGTTGTGGCTTCCCTGGTCGAGGCTGTGAAGAGCCGACGCAGTTCCTGGTCTGCACCCACGAAGTTGCTGCCGCAGTCGGTTGTGAGGGTGGAACACAGTCCTCGGCGGCCCGTGAAGCGGCGGAATGCGGCCAGGAAGGCGGCGGTGGAGTAGTCAGACACCGCTTCTATGTGGACTGCTTTTGAGCTGAAACATATGAATACGGCCACGTAGCCTTTGGTGGCTTTGTGGCCGCGTCCCGACGTGACCTTCAGCTTGAAGGGTCCGGCGTAGTCTAGGCCGGAATGTTGGAAGGGCCGAGACGGTGAGACGCGTTGTGCAGGCAGTTGTCCCATCACCTGCTTGACCGGTGCCGCCCGCCATCGGATACAGCGGAGGCACTGTGAGATGCTGCGTTTTACCTGCGCCCGTCCTTGGGGGACCCAATATTGTTGTCTTAGGGCGGCGAGGGTCAATTGTGCTCCTCCGGGCAGTGTCCGGAGGTGGGCCCGTTCGATGGCGAGCTGTGTGAGGTGGCTTTCTGCGGGGAGGATGGCTGGGTGCTGTTGGTCGAATTGCAGTGGTGCATGTTGCAGACGTCCTCCCACTCGCAAGATTCCGTGGTCGTCGAGGAACGGCGTCAGTCGGATGAGTCCGCTGGACTTCGGCAGAGGTTTTCCTTGCTCGACGGCGGAGACCTCGGCGGCGAAGTGGAGGCGCTGCACCAGCGTGGTCCATCGTTCCTCAGCTCGGTGGAGTTCGTCGATTCGCAGCTGTGTGGGCGTCGACTGTTCGTGGTGCCGGGACGTGTTGGTCCAGCGTAGGCACCATCCCGTTATCCGGATGAGTCGGTCCCAGGTGGAGTAACGCAGGAGGAGGGGTGGCTCCTCGAGGATATTCGACTGGAGGCAGGTGGCTGGTGCTTTCTCCTCCTCGGTGGTGCAGTGCGGCAGGGGAGTATCTTCCCAGCTCGCCTCTGGTTTGGTGAGCCAGTGTGGCCCATGCCACCAGAGGGGATGCCCGGCCAGCTGGTCAGCTGAGATGCCTCGGGAGGCGCAGTCCGCCGGGTTGTCCTGCGTTCTGACATGGTGGAGGTGCACGTCCGGTAGCGAGGTTTGGACCTCCGACACGCGGTTGGCGACATAGGTGCGCCATCTCGTCGGCTCCCCGCGTAGCCAAGCCAAGGTGACGGTGGAGTCGCTCCACAGATGCACGGCGTCGACCTTGGTTTGGAGCTCGGTTCCCAGCTGGACCAGTAGGTGTGCACCGAGGGTGGCGGCGCACAATTCTAGCCGGGGGAGCGAGATGGTCTTCAGGGGCGCGACCTTGGTCTTGGCGGCTACGAGGTGCACCTTGACTTCCCCGTGGCTGTCATGGGTGCGGACGTATACGGCCGCGGCGTAGGCCTTCTCCGAGGCGTCCACGAAGGCGTGTAGTTGACGATTGGTGGGGGTGGCGTCAGTCCCGAGCCACCGAGGGATCCTGATGGTCGCCAGCGCGTCCATATCGGTCGTCAGCTCGCTCCATGCCGCTGCTGTGGCGTTGGGAAGGTGGTCATCCCACCCTAGATTGAGTTTCCAGAGGTCCTGGACGAAGGTTTTCCCCCGAATCACGAAGGGAGCGAGCCATCCGAGCGGGTCGAATAGTTTGGCGACCTGCGATAAGACCCGCCTCTTCGTGATTGGTTCCGTGTTGGCCGGTGGGGTGGCGTGGACGACGAATGAAAACGTGTCGCTTTTCGGGTGCCACGTCAGCCCTAATGCACTGCAGCCGACGTCTGGGTACCACGGGATGGTGGACGATTCGGCCAGATGGTCGGAGGGCAGCTTGGAGAGCAGTGCGGCGTGGTTGGCGCTCCATTTTTTGAGAATGAAGCCGCCCGCCTTGCAAATGTTGATGAGCTCCTGCTGCGCTTCTTCTGCTTCCTCGATGTTGTCGGCCCCGGCGAGGATGTCGTCGACGTAGGTCGCTGACCGGAGTATTTCTGCCCCCCTCGGGAACCGCTTCTCTTCGTCCTCGGCCAGCTGCAGGAGCGTGCGCAGAGCTAGATACGGTGCGCACGTCAGGCCATAGGTTACCGTCGTGAGATGGTAGGCGTCAATCTTACTCGATGCGTCGTCTCGCCAGAGGATTCTCTGGAGGTCCCAGTCGTCGGGGTGGACACGGATTTGGCGGTACATTTTCTCGATGTCCGCGATGAAGGCGATCTTGTGGCGCCTCCACCGCAGCAGGATGCTCACGATGTCCAGCTGCAGCTTGGGTCCGGCGGGGAGGTGCGCGTTCAAGGACGTTCCCGTGCTGGACTTTCGGGATCCGTTGAACACCACCCGCAGCTTGGTGGAGGCGCCTGTCGTCTTCAACACACCGTGGTGCGGGAGGTAGAAATGTTGCTTCCCTGGTGTGTATTGGTTGTCGGGGACGACCTGCATGTGTCCCAGGGTCCGATATTCCTCCATGAATTTGGAGTAGGCCGTCCGGAGTGGCTCGTTCGTTTGGAAACGGCGTTCGTTCGCCAGTAGGATGCGCCGTGCGACGCTGTGCGTTTGTCCCAACTCCGCATTGGTCGGAGTTAGAAACAGTCGCACGACGTATCTGCCGTCGTCCTGGCGGGTGTGGGTGCGCTGGTAGAACTCCTCGCAGGCCATCTCCTCTGCGGTCCTCTGTGGTGCGGGTGGAGTGACCTCCTCTTGCTCCCAAAATCGCCGGACGAGGGAGCTCAGGTCTTCGGCGGTGCAGATGTGGCTGGTGGCGACTGCGGCAGTGGACCCTGGGCTGGTCGTCGGGCCGGACAGGATCCAGCCGAAAATGGTCTCCTGGGCGACCGGGCCTTGGTGTCCTCCACATTTGATGCCGGTCAACAGGACCTGCGGGTATACGTCCGCTCCCAGGAGGATGTCGATGGGAGTGGCGGAGGTATAGTGTGGGTCGGCGAGGGTGATCCCTGCAATATGTGGCCACGTCGTGGTGAACGTCCTGCAGCGTGGACGGTACGACGTCAGTCGGGGAAGGATCAGCGCCTCCACTTTGCAGGACCTCTCCGCGTGGTACCTTGATGATATTGCCAGTCGGGCTTTCCCGTTGGCGGTTGCGGTGACCTTAGCTCCTGCCCCTACTACGGCCTGGGAGCACGTCGTCCGTGGGAGTCGTAGCTGCTGCACGAGCGCCTCGCTGACCAGCGACACCTCTGAGCAGGGGTCGATGAGCGCTCTTGCGACGGTCGTCCGGCCGTCCGAGTGTACAGCCACTAGGGCGGTGGCGAGAAGTACCGATAGTGGTTGTTCTCGTACGTCGGTATCGGTGATGGCGTGTAGCGTGGTGGGTGGATGCAGTCGATTGACCTTGACGAGGGCGTCGTGCAGCATGGTGTGATGACGTTCCGCGCACCGCTGGCAGGTCTTGGCCGATTTGCACGTCTCGACGGCGTGGGGTCCCAAGCAGTTGTGACAGCGACGGGTGGAAGTTATGACCTTCAGGCGGTCCTGTGGCGTCTTGGCACGGAAGGCTTCGCAGAAACACAAAATGTGGGTTCCTTGGCAGAGGCCACAGCGTGTCTTCGTCGGTGGTGAGTCCGTGACAACGTGCACGGCCTTGGTGCCCTTCGCCGGCGGGCGCCGCGTGGACACGAGCTGCCCGTGGCGGCTCTCGAACGTCTACAGTGTCCGTATGGTCGTCTCGAGGAACTCGAGCAACTCCGAGAGTGTGGGTGGATCAGTGGAGCTTCCCAGAGATGTTTCCCATTTCTGTAATGTGTCGCCGTCCAACCTCCGCACCACATGCTGGACCATCCAGTGGGCCTTGTCGTCTACGGGGATGTCCAGGCCGTTCAGGACCGACGCCACATTACAGGTGGAGTCGAGGAGACGCCGGAGCTCTGCGGCAGTGTGCGCGTTGCAAGCCGGGGTGGCGTATAGGAGATCGAACTGGGCGTCGACAAGCAGCCGTCGATTGTCATATCGGTGGGTGAGTAGTTCCCACGCCCGGCGGAAGTTATCTGCTGAAATGGGAATGCGCTGGATTAGCCGGGCAGCTTCCCCGCTGAGGCTAGCGGACAGGTAATGGAACTTTTCGGCGTCGCTCCACGATGGGTCGTCCAGCACCAGCGATGAGAATAGGTCCTTGTACCTCGTCCACTCACTGTAGCGTCCGGAGAACGCCGGAAGGTCGATCCGTGGGAGCGAGGAGCGTGCTCGTGGGCCCGCTGCCGCAGGCGGGGTGAGTCCCGGCGACGTCGGGGCCGGTACAGCCTCGAGTAGCTCCAGGGCGTCGAGCAGTTGTGCTTTCTGCAGGGAGAAAGCCTGTTCCCCCTCGGCGAAGATGTCCAGGACGAAGTAGTCGTCCTTCTCGTCTGCGGGGGTGGCCCGGGCGCAGATCTGGTCGTCCTGCTCCTGGAATTGCTGCCACCTCTTCTCCAGTGTAGCCAGGGTGGTGTGGAGAAGACCGCGGGTGATCTTGTTCTTCCCGTTCTTCTGGAGGTTTTCGCCCGTGCGCGCCATGCGCCCGAAGAGCTTGTGTTGGCTGGCGATGAGCTCTTGCATGATGACGTTGATGTTGTGTGAATTGTGAGTGAACGACGTGTGAATGAAAAGACGTGGATTACAATGAGGCTGATAGGAAGGGAATCCGGCTCGAAGGACCAATGTTTGAGATTCTAGTCGTAGGAAGTTGGGAAATGTAAAGGCAGAGGTAGAAGAGAATAGTGGACTGTATGTCGGATAATAAATAATAGGCTATATTTCGATAAATGAATATATACAACGGCGAAATGAATATGACAGAGTAATGATGAGGCGAAAGACGATATAACGATAGCACAAAACGTGAAGCGCACGATTTGTGAGGCGAATTCTAATAGTGACGTGGACGTGATCAAGCGATCGATGATAGTCGTGAGACGAGAGTGCGATACGGCTATCGCGCGATATTTATACTAAACGGGGCCACCGATTGCGGAAGGACTAAGGAGTGGGGTTTTTGAAAATGACAAAGGATTTGGCAGTGCTGAACGTTAGTCAGCGCGCGAGGGCAATGCCCTGACGGCCGCTGCTGCTCGGGAAACAAGGACGATAGGTAACGGATTTGGTGTTTTGGAATATAGGAAAGGTGGCCCACGCGACGGTTTTGGCGCGAGAAGTAAACATGAAGTTTACGTCTGAGTGCGTTCACCCGGTCCTGGCGCCGAGCACGATCAGCTGTGCTATTGTCGACGCCGGGACACGGTCGTACCGAGACATTTCTTACATTAGTGGGGCAAAAAGTATATTGCCCCAATAAGCCGTCGACCGTGGCTGGAAATAATCCCGTTCGTGTTATCGGAGTTCGAAATGGCTCGATTTGCAGGTAATCTGGTGCAACGGTTTGCAACATTCCGCCCGCCTTCGACAATCGTCGAACGAAATGCTCCGTCATCGGATTGCGTGGGCGAGCGCAGTGGTCTCGAGGTGTCGCGGGGGTCACGACGTCTACGCGTCCGCGGCGCGGCGCAAGTGGATTAACTTAATTACCGGACGCTTGTATGTGCCGGTGGCGGTTCGCACGGTGGTTACTCGGACGTGTCCGTCGGGTCCTGGGTGGACCTCGTCGATCCGCGCTAGTGGCCATCTGGACGGGGGCGTGAGCTCCGAGCGGATGAGTACGAGGTCCCCGGCTTGGAGTGATGGTTCCGAGTTGGTCCACTTCCCTCTGGGCTGCAACTGGTGTAAATAGTCGGTTGACCATCGTCGCCAGAAGTGCTCCAGCCGTTGCTGGATTAATTGCCACCGGGAAAGGCGTGAGTGTGGCACGTCCAGGAGCGTTGGCTCCGGTGTCGCCGTGAGCGGGCCGCCGATGAGGAAGTGCCCCGGCGTCAGCGGGGTCAGGTCCTCAGGGTCGTCGGTGAGAGCCTGCAGCGGCCGTGAATTCAGGCATGCCTCTACCTGGCAGAGGAGGGTGGAGAATTCCTCGAAGGTGAGGGGGTCATCGGCGACGATTCTCCGCAGGTGGTGTTTCACCGACTTCACGGCCGCTTCCCAGAGCCCGCCGAAGTGCGGCGCGCCGGGGGGGATGAATTTCCAAGTCACCCTGTCCTTCGCGAGTGCATTAGATATGGTTGTGGCTTCCCTGGTCGAGGCTGTGAAGAGCCGACGCAGTTCCTGGTCTGCACCCACGAAGTTGCTGCCGCAGTCGGTTGTGAGGGTGGAACACAGTCCTCGGCGGCCCGTGAAGCGGCGGAATGCGGCCAGGAAGGCGGCGGTGGAGTAGTCAGTCACCGCTTCTATGTGGACTGCTTTTGAGCTGAAACATATGAATACGGCCACGTAGCCTTTGGTGGCTTTGTGGCCGCGTCCCGACGTGACCTTCAGCTTGAAGGGTCCGGCGTAGTCTAGGCCGGAATGTTGGAAGGGCCGAGACGGTGAGACGCGTTGTGCAGGCAGTTGTCCCATCACCTGCTTGACCGGTGCCGCCCGCCATCGGATACAGCGGAGGCACTGTGAGATGCTGCGTTTTACCTGCGCCCGTCCTTGGGGGACCCAATATTGTTGTCTTAGGGCGGCGAGGGTCAATTGTGCTCCTCCGGGCAGTGTCCGGAGGTGGGCCCGTTCGATGGCGAGCTGTGTGAGGTGGCTTTCTGCGGGGAGGATGGCTGGGTGCTGTTGGTCGAATTGCAGTGGTGCATGTTGCAGACGTCCTCCCACTCGCAAGATTCCGTGGTCGTCGAGGAACGGCGTCAGTCGGATGAGTCCGCTGGACTTCGGCAGAGGTTTTCCTTGCTCGACGGCGGAGACCTCGGCGGCGAAGTGGAGGCGCTGCACCAGCGTGGTCCATCGTTCCTCAGCTCGGTGGAGTTCGTCGATTCGCAGCTGTGTGGGCGTCGACTGTTCGTGGTGCCGGGACGTGTTGGTCCAGCGTAGGCACCATCCCGTTATCCGGATGAGTCGGTCCCAGGTGGAGTAACGCAGGAGGAGGGGTGGCTCCTCGAGGATATTCGACTGGAGGCAGGTGGCTGGTGCTTTCTCCTCCTCGGTGGTGCAGTGCGGCAGGGGAGTATCTTCCCAGCTCGCCTCTGGTTTGGTGAGCCAGTGTGGCCCATGCCACCAGAGGGGATGCCCGGCCAGCTGGTCAGCTGAGATGCCTCGGGAGGCGCAGTCCGCCGGGTTGTCCTGCGTTCTGACATGGTGGAGGTGCACGTCCGGTAGCGAGGTTTGGACCTCCGACACGCGGTTGGCGACATAGGTGCGCCATCTCGTCGGCTCCCCGCGTAGCCAAGCCAAGGTGACGGTGGAGTCGCTCCACAGATGCACGGCGTCGACCTTGGTTTGGAGCTCGGTTCCCAGCTGGACCAGTAGGTGTGCACCGAGGGTGGCGGCGCACAATTCTAGCCGGGGGAGCGAGATGGTCTTCAGGGGCGCGACCTTGGTCTTGGCGGCTACGAGGTGCACCTTGACTTCCCCGTGGCTGTCATGGGTGCGGACGTATACGGCCGCGGCGTAGGCCTTCTCCGAGGCGTCCACGAAGGCGTGTAGTTGACGATTGGTGGGGGTGGCGTCAGTCCCGAGCCACCGAGGGATCCTGATGGTCGCCAGCGCGTCCATATCGGTCGTCAGCTCGCTCCATGCCGCTGCTGTGGCGTTGGGAAGGTGGTCATCCCACCCTAGATTGAGTTTCCAGAGGTCCTGGACGAAGGTTTTCCCCCGAATCACGAAGGGAGCGAGCCATCCGAGCGGGTCGAATAGTTTGGCGACCTGCGATAAGACCCGCCTCTTCGTGATTGGTTCCGTGTTGGCCGGTGGGGTGGCGTGGACGACGAATGAAAACGTGTCGCTTTTCGGGTGCCACGTCAGCCCTAATGCACTGCAGCCGACGTCTGGGTACCACGGGATGGTGGACGATTCGGCCAGATGGTCGGAGGGCAGCTTGGAGAGCAGTGCGGCGTGGTTGGCGCTCCATTTTTTGAGAATGAAGCCGCCCGCCTTGCAAATGTTGATGAGCTCCTGCTGCGCTTCTTCTGCTTCCTCGATGTTGTCGGCCCCGGCGAGGATGTCGTCGACGTAGGTCGCTGACCGGAGTATTTCTGCCCCCCTCGGGAACCGCTTCTCTTCGTCCTCGGCCAGCTGCAGGAGCGTGCGCAGAGCTAGATACGGTGCGCACGTCAGGCCATAGGTTACCGTCGTGAGATGGTAGGCGTCAATCTTACTCGATGCGTCGTCTCGCCAGAGGATTCTCTGGAGGTCCCAGTCGTCGGGGTGGACACGGATTTGGCGGTACATTTTCTCGATGTCCGCGATGAAGGCGATCTTGTGGCGCCTCCACCGCAGCAGGATGCTCACGATGTCCAGCTGCAGCTTGGGTCCGGCGGGGAGGTGCGCGTTCAAGGACGTTCCCGTGCTGGACTTTCGGGATCCGTTGAACACCACCCGCAGCTTGGTGGAGGCGCCTGTCGTCTTCAACACACCGTGGTGCGGGAGGTAGAAATGTTGCTTCCCTGGTGTGTAAATTATTTAAATAACGATTCGAATAAAAGATACTTTATCTTTATTCGTTACTCTTAGGTTCGAATAAAAAAAAAATATCTTTATTCGACGACCATCGAATAAATATCTTTATTCGACGACCATCGAATAAATAATTTTATTCGACGGGTGTTTGAGATTCTAGTCGTAGGATGGAGGCGATAGCAGAGGATAAAAAAGGGAGTGGACTGTATGTGTCGGAGAGGCGAAAGCAAGGCGGTAGAAAAGACGAGTGGACTGTATTTAGGAATAAATAGTAGACTATATTTGACAGAATGGATATATATACATAGGTGATATGCAATGACAGAAGATAATGCGGCGATAATGAAATGAGACGGCGTGAATATGACACACAAATCGTGAAGCGCACGATTTGTGCAACGGCGAAGTCAGTCGTGAAGCGCACGAAACTAACGAACGTCGGATGACGAGAGTCGATGTGAAAAGACGTGTGAGCGTGACCGCGAGATTGAAGATAGTCGTAAGACGAGAATCGTTAGACGAGGACGTAAGAACGAGAGCGCGATACGGCTATCGCGCGATATTTATACTAAGCGGGGCCACCGATTGCGGAAGGAATAAGGAGTGGGGTTTTTGAATATGACAAAGGATTTGGCAGTGCTGAACGTTAGTCAGCGCACGAGGGCAATGCCCTAACGGCCGCTGCTGCACGGGGAACAAGGACGATAGGTAACGGATTTGGTATTTTGGAATATAGGAAAGGTGGCCCACGCGACGATTTCGGCGCGAGACGTAAACATAAGGTTTACGTCTGAGTGCGTTCACCCGGTCCCGGCGCCGAGCACGATCAGCTGTGCTATTGTCAACGCCGGGACACGGTCGCACCGAGGTAGTTCTTATATTGATAGGTAAGAACTTTATGGTCTTCAATAAACGGCCGTCGTGGCTAGAAATAATACAGGTAGTATTACTGGTGTCCGAATAGAGATTGCAACGGTTTGCAACAACGAGAATTTATCCGACGAATAAAGATAATTTTTTATTCGAAGTCGATTTATTCGAAACTCGAGAGCCGTCGCGGCCACAACATTGTCGGCTATATCGGTGTGAGACTAAAACACCACACTAATCCAATTACAAAACTTCTTTATTTCTCATTATTTTCTTATGAAACTTTTATCAACATATTCGTGACATTGTTCTGATTAAAATGATACCAAATATTATATAATTCCGATGATATTTATTTGTGTAACAAGCGATAAAAGTTACGAACACAGAGAAGGACAGAGTATGGGAAAGAAAGAGCCGCAGAGAGTCGCGGCCGCCGGCACAGATCAAAGCTCGCGTGAGCGCAGGCCTTTAAATGAAAAATTTAACTTTTTTATTATTAATTCTTTTCTTATGAGACTTTCACCAATATATTTGTGGCATTATTTTGATTAAAATGATACCAAATGCGATATAATTCGGATCACATTTACACTAATTTTCGGTTAATGTAATTGTTATGGGAAACAACGTTTATCGTTCATTACAGAAGTAAATATCATCGGAATTGTATCATATTTGGTATCATTTTAATCAGAACAATGCCACGAATATATTGGTAAAAGTCTCATAAAAAAATAATGAGAAATAAAGAAGTTTTATAATTGGATTAGTAGTGGAATTCTGGTCTCACACCGATATAGCCGACAATGTTGTGGCCGCGACGGCTCTCGAGTTTCGGCCACTCACCGCTGCATACACGTCGCGGCGCGTAGGTATACGCTGCATTCATGTTTTAGTACCGATAGTTTTTCGTGAATATCTCGAAAACTATATATTTGCGCCAAAAATGACAAGAACATTTCGAATTCAGCATGTTGAAATGAATAGAATGACGTATATCACGTGTCGGAACGAGGAGTGGAGGGAAGGTCCAAAATTCGGCCAAATATAACGGCATTTTCATGTAGTGGTCGAGTCAATGAGAGAGTGTCAGAAGTTTTGTGACTTTTGTTATATAGGAGCGGCAAGAGCGGTGAAACAATTGACGAAAAAGCAGCAAAAATAAATAAAACACATTACATAAATATGAAATTGGCCATACGTATTGCGGGCGACGATGAGCGGCAACAACTGCCGGTCGCCGCTCTCTGTATAGCTTAACGAAGGCCAAAATCGTAGACCGCGCGGCGGAATTAAAAAAAAAAATATATATACAGGTTGAGTCACCAAACGTTACCACCTCAAATATCTTTGTTGTTTCTAAAGATACGTAAAATATGGTAAGGACAAAGTTGAATGGTACAATGGGGCTGACACGATGCAAAAAAAAAAAATTTTGTTTTTATGTCATTTTTTTGGAGATATCAAGGTCACCAAGACTTTTTTAAATGGAACCACCCTTTTTTAAACACCTACAATGATAGTCCCTTTCATTAGGAATTCAGTGACTATAATTAGTCCAAGGTCATTCAAGGTCAAGGACAGAAAAAACGTATAAAACTAAAATATGGAAGCAGAATACCTGTATTTTATAAATGTTCGAAATGATGGCCGTCTACGTCGATACATTGTTGTAAACGAGCTCTGAAGGAATGTTGAACTCTGCTAAGTGTATCCGACGTGATATTCGTACATGCTGTGATGATACGCTGACGCATATCTTCAACTGTTGTTGGAGCATCCGTGTACACGGTCTCTTTTAGCAGACCCCATAAAAAGAAATCCAGTGGATTTAAATCAGGCGAACGTGCTGGCCATGAAACTGTTCCGCCTCGTCCAATCCATCGGTTTGGATATCGAGAATCCAACGTTTCTCTTGCTACTCGTGCATAATGAGCAGGACAACCGTCATGTTGGTACCACATATCGTAGCGATTTTATAAAGGGACATCTTCTAACAAAATTGGCAGATCTTCTTGCAAAAATTGAGCGTATTTCTGTCCCGTCATCATTCCGTTAACGAAATATGGTCCAATTACTTTGTCGTTCAAAATACCACACCACACGTTTACGCTCCATTGTCTTTGATGATCAATTTCTCGCAGCCAGTGCGGATTATCCACAGACCAATAATGGGCGTTCCGTAGATTAATTGATCCATGATTAGTAAATGTTGCTTCGTCCGTAAACAAGACATTAGAAAAAAATGAATGATTTTGAAGCAATCCCCATTGACAAAAATTAATTCTATTTTGAAAATCATTCCCGTGCAATTCTTGATGGAGCGATATGTGGAACGGATGAAATTTATGTCGGGCCAGAATTCGTATTACGCTACTTTGACTTATGCCTGCTTCCCGGGCAATTTTTCTCGTACTCACGTGAGGATTGACAGCTATAGCTGCTAAAATATTAATTTCATTGTCTTCATTAGTCGTGGGATTCTTCCGTTTGTACTGTCTTGCATGTACACTTCCAGTACTTCGAAACAACCTGTGCGTATTAGTGAAAGTACGTCTAGAAGGAGTGTTTCGCTCGGGGTACCTTTCTTCATAAAGTAGTCAGGCCTGCACTGCATTTTTTCTACATTCACAGAAAATCGTGGTCATATCACACTTTTCAGTCATCGAATATAACATAGCGGAATCGCGTTTGGAAACATACTGATAGTAAATAAGAATGCTGAATAACATTGAAGCACCTTAGTATGTTTACTTCAACTACGATAAACGTCTCAACCGTGATAAACGTATTTTGCTTCCATATTTTAGTTTTATACGTTTTTTCTGTCCTTGACCTTGAATGACCTTGGACTAATTATAGTCACTGAATTCCTAATGAAAGGGACTATCATTGTAGGTGTTTAAAAAAGGGTGGTTCCATTTAAAAAAGTCTTGGTGACCTTGATATCTCCAAAAAAATGACATAAAAACAAAATTTTTTTTTTTTGCATCGTGTCAGCCCCATTGTACCATTCAACTTTGTCCTTACCATATTTTACGTATCTTTAGAAACAACAAAGATATTTGAGGTGGTAACGTTTGGTGACTCACCCTGTATATATACAGGGTGGAGCATTTTCAACAGGTCACCTGAATAAGTCGCTTGTTTTTGAAGATAGGAGAAAATGCATTAGACCAAACTTACTTGGTATCGGGGGGCTCATAATCTGGTATTACCAATTTTTCTGTAGGTGGAGGCGTCAAGGTGATATGAAGGTCAACTCTGTTTTTTTAAACGGAACAGTATAGTTTTTTGCTTATATTCCGATAGAGTGTTTCAAGACGAATACAATGACCTATTATGAAGGTCCAATTATTCAAGGTCACTCAAGGTCAAATGAAAGAGGAAACTGATTATCTCAAAGCACACTTCGAATACATGTATACTTTGATACTGCTACTACAGGTGTTCAAAATGGCGACCTTGAACATGGATACATAGTCTAAATCGTTGCAATACTGATGACACTGCCTGGCAAATTTCATTTGTATCTATTACAGAGCAAGCTCTTCTTATACGTTCTTGCATGTCGAGTTTGGTAGTTGGTTTTTCGAGGTACACTTCTGCCATCAGTATTGCAACGATTTTGTAAGTTTGGTCTAATGCATTTTCTCCTATATTCAAAAACAAGCGAGTTATTCAGGTGACCTGTTGAAAATGCTCCACACTGTATAATATATTATATGTCCTTGCTATGTCTTTGCACCCTGTCCTTGCTATGTCTGTTCGGAGCCATTTTTTCGATACGAACACAAAATCTCTCGAAATTAAGGGAATCTCTCAACGGCAGCCATCCTGTGACGTCATACTTGTTTCGGAAGGCGAGTTTTCTGCCGAATATTATAAATTACTCCACGATGAGGTATAAATTCGCAATTTGGGCTCTGAACGGACGTAGATTGGACTTTTAGGAAATACATGTGACCACTTGTAAACTGCTTACTGCAATATTGAAGCGTCAGTTTGTCAAGATTTTGACCCTTGCAAATTCATATACGTATATGGATTTCATGGATGTGTGTGTGGTTACGCAGTCATCAAGGTAACGTGCCGACGTACGACTTAAATACAGGAACAGCTGGATTTTTCGACATAATGACTGAAATCTTTTCAGTTTCTACTAATAATTATTGAGAATAGTTTTCAATAATAAGTGTAATTATATTTTGCATACTGAACCTAACCCAGACCTAAGCCAGACCTAACTCAAAGTTGAAAAATATTTTTGCGAATATCTAAAAATCTAATAGAGATTACCTATATGTAATATGTATAGGAAAGAGTTACAATACTTAAAATGTGGAGATCTATAACATGTCTAAATTTATAAAAAATCGTGAAGCAACCATTTTGTAAATGATTAGCAAATAAAGTATTCGCATTCAGTTTTTACACAAAACATTACATATCGTTAGACGCCAGGAATATGTATCCCGTGTGCAGACCTGGGCACTTCTGAAATATCATTATTTAAAATGCCTGTGCTCTCTTTTGGGTTGACATTACTGGAAATAGTATTTAAAATAACATCTAAACTTGTACTTCACGATCATATCAACTAACTGGAATATCAGGTTTGAGTACAGTTTATACTGACAACCTTTGTTGCATACTATTTTGAGTATAACTTCTTTGGACAAAATAAAATAATTTCTTTTTACGAAATAAAGACATATTGTAAAAATGAAATTATTTGAAATTGCTTTTAATACAAATAAATCAATATTATTATTTTCAAATAACGCTATTGAAAATAACGATGCGAAATAAATTATTTCAAATAGTTATTTCTTATTTTCATTTCAAATAAGATTTGCCCAGGCTTGACCGCGTGTGCCGCAGACCTGGGTGTCAAAAAATTTTTCCAATTAAATGCATCGTTTATTATTTTACGAAATGAATTATTTGTTATTTGCTAGAATGTTTATTTTCTCTTTGATTTTAATAGAAATAACTAGTTTCCTGAGGTGTAGCATCAAATGTTAGTATTTACGGATTTATAATGCATGACTACGCCATAATCTATGCTTACTACTTTTATAGAGAAGAAACAAATACGCTTCTTTGTACCGAATCAGTCTTGTGGTTTTTTCGTTGATTTTGAACGTTTCCATTAATGAAACATACAGAGGAAATGGTTTAAACTTGAATTCGCTGTTATTCGTGAATGTACTTATTTTTCGTTATCGGAAACTGACTGAAAAACTGAAGAAGAATATTGTCAATTACTATTTAAAACAAAATGTAATTGTGATTATTGTTGTAACTGTTTACAATTATCTAGTGTAAGTGATGCCACCAAAAACGTGATTGCCGATGAAGTTTTATATATGCTTCGGAACTACATATACATTCATGAAAACAACACTTGTAAAATGCAATACTCCTTTACCGTCATGAGTTAAGAGATTGTTTTCATTTGCAACTCTAACTGCTGCCCCAACATTCGATCACGAACAGACCAAATGTACGAGGAATTAGTCCTATTAAAAGCTTAAACAAGTTTCTGCCGCGGTAACACAAACTAATTAATGTTTTTGATTTTCAACTATTTTTTTCTTTTTGTCAGTTGTGTATTTTGATTTCATTAACATTTATTTTGAACGTTATATTCAAGATAAAGTTTCAATAAAAAAATTAATTTTGCATTTTCAAATAATCAGTTCTTCAATTTATTATTTTTTCAATTATGTAACCGTACTTTTGGTTATTAAATTTTACTATACGTACTTTTCGTTATTAAAACTACTTCGCGGGGGCCGGTTACTACCCTAATCTTTCTAGGCTCGTGAATCCCCGAGCTAGGATGGATTCGTGCCTCCAGGCACTGGAAAGCGGCGAGGTTTGGACTAGTAAATAAATATCAGAGTCTTGTTATGGAAAACGAATGTATATATATTCTGTAGGAACTGTTTTCTTTTGATATTATAATTTTAACAATGCACTGAGGCAATGGGACGCGACATGTGTCATTCGCCCGTGTTTCGCAGCCGGCGCGTGACTCGCTCGCGATACGCTCGCTCGACTCTACGCCTGCATTTATGATTCGATAGTATTCGGTCGACGATCGTGCAACGTTCAATTCGGACAGTGCTAATCTATACCCGTGATCGAGTGGCGTCTTCACCTGTCAAACCCTCCAGGTACTCGGCCAGTATTCGGACGAGTTTACTGGAAGGAGACACACACAAGATCTTGGTCACACCACGGGACACATGAATTCATCCCTCGGCATGTAGCATGGCCTCGGAATAACTTCAGGCAATGGTCACGGAAGTGTACCCAGGATCGTGCACAGTTCGATCGTCTCGATTACTTACAGACGCATACCAGACCACGATTACCTCATGTGACCCATGAGTCCACCCTTTGGTACAGCGTGGCCTCGGAGTGTACTCGGACACAGGTCACGGCAAAATCCTCGGGATCGTACGTTGCTCTATCGTACCGATTCGGGGAAGACACGCACTAAATCTCGGTCGCACCACGGGACCCAGGAGTCTACCCGTCGGCACGTTGCGTGGCCTTGGAGTATGCTCTGCAGGGATCACGACAGAGTAACCGAGATCGTACCAAGTATGACCACCTCTTAGCCGTGAGAGGCCCACCGCGAAACCTTAGCAATTCCACGGAACCCAGGAGTCTACTCTTCGGCACCTTGTGTGGCCTTGGAGTATGCTCTATTGAGGTAACGAAGGAATTGCCGCGATAGCGGGAAAGAAAGCCGTCTCGATCCGGAAGAGACCCACACTAAACCACAGTGACTCCACGAAACCCAGGAGATTACTCTTCGGCACTGTGAGTGGCCTCAGCGTAATCTCGGCAAGGGACACGACAGAGTAACCAGGATCGTATGCTGGTCGACCGTCTTACTTCGACCCGATCGGCACGTGCAGTATTTTTCAATAATACTGCCGCGCAATTCGCAACTGACCGATATTAGAACTGTCTAACCAACCATGCACTCGGCCGTATTCTCGTACGAGTGGTCAGGAAGGAGACGCACACAAAATCGCAGTTACCCACACACGACCAAGGAGTTTTCCCTTTGGCACTTTTACGTGGCCTCCGAGCAAGCTCTTACTGAGGTCGCGACCAGGTAACAATGACTGTGTTATGTCTGTCTCGAGTCTGTTATTGTCCTAGCAGCACGATGTATGGAACGAGTACGTTATGCCTGTTCGACGTGCCTATCGTATGAATACTAACGCGTCACAACTCCTCCAAAACGCAAAACTAAACTTTTATAAGGTTTGTGTCATTCAGACACCGGCGCTTTACATTCGCCGTCACTTCTTATCAACACAACTTGCTCGCTGCAAGGTACATCACTTTGCGAAATTAGAATGGATACTTTATAATTGAATTACGTCTATATAATATTAGACACGGACTACTACGCTGTTACGACCGAGGATCGCGGAATTTTAAATTATATAAATCTGTTTCGACGGTGCCACGGCGCGGTTTGTGCTCGTGACTCCTCGGTTTGAGGCGCGTAGGCACTGAGAGCAGGAAGGACGGTTTGCCTATCTCTGCCGAGTCGGTTTGACTCCTCGAAGTGCGTACCGTTTTTCGTCGAACAGGCAATTTCGCGAACGCGTGTTTCCCGGACCGCTTCCAGACGTAGAGTGCTGGATCCACGGCTCGCATCGACCTCCTTCGATCGTTATCGAGTGGGGATCGATGCGTGCGCAATTAGACGCGTGTCACAATATCTCGCGGTTCTTCTCTGTTCTCCGACTCGCGAGCGCCGTGATGGAATGTGGTGGTGGGGGACGGCGTCGCCGTTCAATCTACGCGGTGTCGATATGTAACCGATACGGTTACATATTACCCCCCACCTTCGCTTTCGAGGCTACCAATGCAGCACGCAGTATGGATGCATGGTAGGCTCGAAGTACCGCCGACAACGCAAACGCGATGCTGAGACTGAGAACGACCGCAAAAAAAAACAAAAAGTAGTTTTTTACCTATGTCCCCGAAAATTAAACTAAACCTAACGATACTGTTGTATACAGTTTTCTATATTAACGAAATTTAAACTAAACGCAACGCTGTTGCTATGCACAACAAAATCAATTCAGGCACTTTGAGTTAAACAAAAAACAGTCTTTTATATAAATTAAATGTAACTTAAACTCACTTGTCTTTGACGCACAGAAAATAACTGTCTTTGCTTGTAACAACGAAGAGAAAAAAAAATGACAGTCTTTTTGCCTATGTTCACTTAACGAAGAGAAAAAAAAATGACAGTCTTTTTGCCTATGTTCACTTAACACCTATGTTTGACAAACGGAAATTAACAGTTTTTGCTTATAACAACAAAAAAAAAATGACAGTCTTTCTGCTATATTCTTATAAAAGGAAGAGAAAAAAGAGAAAGAAAACGAGAAAAGAAAAAAAAATATATATATATATAAAAAAAAACACACACACTTTTCACTCACTTTTTTGAGTTATTTCTCCCCTTTTGGGGACTCCAGCAACTCCTCGATCATCCTCTCTGTGATGTTGAGGAGGCCAAGCGGGTCCCGGGGGTTGACATCCGGTGGCTGAAGTCGGGGGTCCGGATCCAGGTCGCAGGAGTCCCACGACAGCTCCGGATCTTCCTGCTCTGCCTGTTGTTGTGGCTGCGGCTGTTCGGGGATCACCTCCCACGACATATCCAGTACCGCTGTCGATGAGCACCCGGCGCCGGTTTCCCCTGGTCTTGCCTCCACCGGTTCATGCTCCAGCAGCACCTTGGTTGTACCTCGTCCGAGGCTTGCCCAACTTCTCCGGGCCTTTTCCGGGCCCCCTTTCGGCGTTTGCGTTTGGGCTGGCTTCCTGGGCACCCTTGCCTGCGACGCCACTCCGCAGGCGTACCGCCGTTTCCTCCAGCGCCCCACTTTCCAAATTCCCGCTGTCTTGGTGGTGAGCATGGGTGGTGGCAGCTCGTGGAATTTAATATCCACTCCGGTCTGGGTGGGTCGGCTTACCATGGCCCACGCCGCGTACGCCTGGTTTCCTGCGTCCATGTCTATGTGTTGATGATAACGATTGTTGACACCACGGTGACTAGTTGTCGAATGCCTTCGGCAGATGCGGTTCGCCCTTATATTCGGGACGATTCAGAGTTTCTTAGAATCCCCCAACTACTTCGAGTGCAGCGAGGGTTACCTCGGATGTTTTGTTGTCATCTCGCTCACTCTTTTGTTGAAGATACTGTTTCAAGCATAACGCGTGGAACGTGCCACGAATCTCCTTTGTTTGGGGGTTTCTTAGAACGTACGTCGAAGGTCCTTTTTTTTGTAGTACCTCGTATGGACCTTCGTACAAATGGAAAAATTTTGCTATTTCTCGATCTGCGGCATTCGACACCGGGTTCGTTTTTATGAGTACGAAATCTCCCTGTTCGTACTCTGTATGTGTTTTGCCCGCGTTCGCTCGCTCGCATCGCTTCCGTGCTTTGTGCGACATCCGCCGGAAAGCGAGCTGTATGTTGTCGTTGTATGACTTGTCGTCTGTCATCCTTTGAATTTCCGTATCTGCCGCCTCCATGTGTTTTAGCGGTATCGGATAGGTCCGGCTACAATATGGCTTAGGAGTTTTCACGTGTAAATGATGCTCGTAACACGTTACTCGTCCTATCGTATCCCGCCATACTTCTGGAAATGCCTCGATAACGCGAAGTAATTCTGTCTTTTGTGCCGATGTTGCTGGCACGGTCGTGAGAAGTTGGGCTATGGTCTCTTTCCGCGATCTCTTCGGCTCCTCAGTCTGATTCGCCGCTTCGCCCACTGTTCTCATTGTGGGGTCAGTTGATTCTGATTCCTCGGTCATTTTGATAGTAACTCGACCGTGTTTCGTATCTAGAGAAAGCGATTCTTGCTGGAAGTCGACTGTAGCCTGTGCTCGTCTCAGTGCGTCAATGCCGAGGATTACTTCGCATATCAGGCCTGGAACTACCACTGCCGATGTCTCGATCGTCTTGCTGTCACAGCTTATAGTGACCCAAAGTTGTTTTTTCAACCTGGCTGACCTACTTCCGGTTGCTCCGATGACGACGGCCCCCGTAACAGGCAAGGTTGGGCACCTGCTCAGCTTGTCTTGGTGCGACGAGTACCATGCATCTGAGATAGCCGTCACAGTGCTTCCCGTGTCCACGAGTGCTCGAACTGGAATGCCCTCGATTTGCAAGGGTACCTCCGGACAGCGACTCATCCTTTCACCTGGGAGTTGGGATTCCCCGTCTTCCTGAAGTTCCTGACGCGTGTTCGGAAATAGCGACCCAATCGTTAGGTGAATGTTTTCCCCGCTTGTCTTTGAGGAGAAACCTTTCGTCTGACGGGGAAAACTACTCAGACGATTTGCTGAGGTTTCCCCTAGTCGTTTTCCGCGGTCGCTTCTAGTTCAGGGGCATCCGCTTCTTCTTCTTCGGGGGCGTCCTCGTTGACGTGCGCCACTCGGATACGATTTGGCGTTGAATCGCTCGGCCGATCTGGTGGCCGTCTGTGATCCTGCCAGGGACGTGCATTGTCGTACCTCTGTCGCTGGTGTTCTGTGACAGGACGCTGGTACTCTACTGTTGGACGCTGGTCTCCCCGACTAGGTCGTGCTTGTGTCGAGTTTGTTGGATTTGATCGCGACAGGTTGGTTGTCGACTGACCCATCCTCTCATGCGCGACGCGAGTACTCCAGTCTCGTCCGGGATTCGGGCGCTCCTCTGGCTTTGGACGGTTAACGGTCCCACCGTTATCAAAACGCTCGAGCAAGGCGAGGAATGCATCGATTGTATTGATATTTTGGCCAAGGACGCAATCATCCACTGCTTGAGTAAAATGCCTTGCCAGCATCTGTACGATCTCTTCGTCCGCTGGCCTTGGAATCAAATCGCGTGCAGTACCTATCAGCTTCATAGCGTAGGCCACCCGCGAAACTCCGGACTCGGTGCGATGAACCCCGACATTTAAATTGTCTCGTATTTTCCGTTGAATCGCTGGGCTCCAGAATCGATCCCGAAGTGCCTGTGAGAACTGTGCCCATGTGGTTATTTCCTCAGACACGATGTCCCACCATTCGCCAGCTATGCCCTGCAAGGACTGTCCGAGGATGAATTTCAACTCCTCATCAGGTAGGCGAGCTGCCTCAACGAATCGCTTCATCTCTCTCATGAACTTGGCCGGCCTCTCAGTAGGTTTGCCCTCAAAAGTCGGCATTTGTGGCTTAACCAGAAATGGACGGTTCGCCACTGCCATCGTTGCATCCAGACGGATGGACTCGTTGTGTGCCCATCGTGATTCGACGGAATCTCGTCGCAATGCGTTCAATCGCTGGCTTTGATTGATCGTTTCGTCGGCATATGCATTTCGGTGTGCCGCAATCTGCCTCCGACAGTTCTCAAGGCTGTCCCGTACTTCTTTTCGGACGTCTGCAATTCGTTGAGCCTGCGTCTTAGCCTCGCGCTCTATCCGTGCCTCGATTTCACGGCGGAAATCGCGCATCTCCGCGCGACATTCAGTTACGCTCTCATACAATTCTTCGACTCCGATTTGGGCGTTCAACCTTTCTTAGAGCACTCTCATTTGCTTCTTCAGTTGTGCAACTTCAGTCTTCAGCTCATTTATGGCAGCAGAAGTGAGTTCCGTCCCAAGAACGTTGCTTAGCCCCCCGGAACGTACATCGCTTGCCACGTTAGCAATCTGCACGGTTCCCTCCATGATTACACCATCGGAAACACCCGGAGGCGGTGTTCTTGGTGTGAGTGAGGATCGCGATGTGATTTGACCCGGGGTGTTGCTCGGGTCCGCTGTACCGTCGTCTCCCAATACCCCCGGAGTTTTACGCGTACGAGGTTTACTCATGATCAATGGCTCCGATATTTCGCTAGTCCAGACCAAACCGCCCCACGTTGGGCGCCAATTATGTAACCGTACTTTTGGTTATTAAATTTTACTATACGTACTTTTCGTTATTAAAACTACTTCGCGGGGGCCGGTTACTACCCTAATCTTTCTAGGCTCGTGAATCCCCGAGCTAGGATGGATTCGTGCCTCCAGGCACTGGAAAGCGGCGAGGTTTGGACTAGTAAATAAATATCAGAGTCTTGTTATGGAAAACGAATGTATATATATTCTGTAGGAACTGTTTTCTTTTGATATTATAATTTTAACAATGCACTGAGGCAATGGGACGCGACATGTGTCATTCGCCCGTGTTTCGCAGCCGGCGCGTGACTCGCTCGCGATACGCTCGCTCGACTCTACGCCTGCATTTATGATTCGATAGTATTCGGTCGACGATCGTGCAACGTTCAATTCGGACAGTGCTAATCTATACCCGTGATCGAGTGGCGTCTTCACCTGTCAAACCCTCCAGGTACTCGGCCAGTATTCGGACGAGTTTACTGGAAGGAGACACACACAAGATCTTGGTCACACCACGGGACACATGAATTCATCCCTCGGCATGTAGCATGGCCTCGGAATAACTTCAGGCAATGGTCACGGAAGTGTACCCAGGATCGTGCACAGTTCGATCGTCTCGATTACTTACAGACGCATACCAGACCACGATTACCTCATGTGACCCATGAGTCCACCCTTTGGTACAGCGTGGCCTCGGAGTGTACTCGGACACAGGTCACGGCAAAATCCTCGGGATCGTACGTTGCTCTATCGTACCGATTCGGGGAAGACACGCACTAAATCTCGGTCGCACCACGGGACCCAGGAGTCTACCCGTCGGCACGTTGCGTGGCCTTGGAGTATGCTCTGCAGGGATCACGACAGAGTAACCGAGATCGTACCAAGTATGACCACCTCTTAGCCGTGAGAGGCCCACCGCGAAACCTTAGCAATTCCACGGAACCCAGGAGTCTACTCTTCGGCACCTTGTGTGGCCTTGGAGTATGCTCTATTGAGGTAACGAAGGAATTGCCGCGATAGCGGGAAAGAAAGCCGTCTCGATCCGGAAGAGACCCACACTAAACCACAGTGACTCCACGAAACCCAGGAGATTACTCTTCGGCACTGTGAGTGGCCTCAGCGTAATCTCGGCAAGGGACACGACAGAGTAACCAGGATCGTATGCTGGTCGACCGTCTTACTTCGACCCGATCGGCACGTGCAGTATTTTTCAATAATACTGCCGCGCAATTCGCAACTGACCGATATTAGAACTGTCTAACCAACCATGCACTCGGCCGTATTCTCGTACGAGTGGTCAGGAAGGAGACGCACACAAAATCGCAGTTACCCACACACGACCAAGGAGTTTTCCCTTTGGCACTTTTACGTGGCCTCCGAGCAAGCTCTTACTGAGGTCGCGACCAGGTAACAATGACTGTGTTATGTCTGTCTCGAGTCTGTTATTGTCCTAGCAGCACGATGTATGGAACGAGTACGTTATGCCTGTTCGACGTGCCTATCGTATGAATACTAACGCGTCACAACTCCTCCAAAACGCAAAACTAAACTTTTATAAGGTTTGTGTCATTCAGACACCGGCGCTTTACATTCGCCGTCACTTCTTATCAACACAACTTGCTCGCTGCAAGGTACATCACTTTGCGAAATTAGAATGGATACTTTATAATTGAATTACGTCTATATAATATTAGACACGGACTACTACGCTGTTACGACCGAGGATCGCGGAATTTTAAATTATATAAATCTGTTTCGACGGTGCCACGGCGCGGTTTGTGCTCGTGACTCCTCGGTTTGAGGCGCGTAGGCACTGAGAGCAGGAAGGACGGTTTGCCTATCTCTGCCGAGTCGGTTTGACTCCTCGAAGTGCGTACCGTTTTTCGTCGAACAGGCAATTTCGCGAACGCGTGTTTCCCGGACCGCTTCCAGACGTAGAGTGCTGGATCCACGGCTCGCATCGACCTCCTTCGATCGTTATCGAGTGGGGATCGATGCGTGCGCAATTAGACGCGTGTCACAATATCTCGCGGTTCTTCTCTGTTCTCCGACTCGCGAGCGCCGTGATGGAATGTGGTGGTGGGGGACGGCGTCGCCGTTCAATCTACGCGGTGTCGATATGTAACCGATACGGTTACAAGTTATTTGCATAGCTTCCAATTTCTTTAATTGACCAAATAAGGTACGTATCATCAATTGAAATACATTATTTGCCAAATACTGAAGAGCATTATTTCAAGAATTTGTTTACAAATTGTTTTTTGAAAATCATTTTGCCCTGATTTCGTGTGTCCCGTCCAACTTGTTCCATTTCGAAGACTGTCCTCCCAATCATAGTCAAACTTCTTCCCACCAATATGTACAGTCATAGAGTTAGTTCTGTGCAGAGTTGTGTTGAATTACAATTTAATTACTTCAAGAATTATACTTACAAAATAATTTACTTGCATTATATTCAATTATTTCAAAGTTTGAATTTCAATCGTTCTATTCAATCGAATTCCAGTGTAATTTGCAATTCTGGTCTCTCATTCGATTAAATTACAATGTAATTCGTTTTTACAATTGTAATGCAATTGCAAATTATAATGTAATTATGAATTATGTATAAGAAGAATAAGAGGAGGAAAAAACGAGATTGGGAGGTAATTGACTGATGAAAAGAAACTATGTAAACGTTTGAAAATGAAAAAGATTAGTATCAGTGATGAATATAGTATTTTTCATAAATTTATGTTATGTAAACAAAAATAAATTTGTTTATTACTTTCGTTCCAGAAAATAAATATAAAATGTAGAAAGAAAGTGCATAGGCACCTTCTTTATCTAACTTACAATATTTATGGCAGTCATTTAACACGACTCATAGGACAAAATTGGTACAGAAAAAAGTAACACTATTTAGTAGGAAAGACTTAAAAAAAAACTTTCTTCAAGTGGTACTCATCACCTATGCGGTCATATTCATTGACAGCAACAGTCAATAAACTAAAAAATTTCAAAATATCTCAATCATTACCGCTGATTCGTTGTAGCTACTGTCAGGCAAATCATCCTGGCAATCCGAATCGACGTTACCAAATTCTTCTGCCACATCAACTGTAATTTTTATGCCCTTTTCATTCACTACAAATTCTTTGAAGTCCTTCAATCAATTGCTGCCGTTACCTGTTACTGTCGCTGTAATGTTTTTAGTGACAATATTGTAATTTTAGTTTATTTCAATCTCGGAACCTCCGACAAGCCAGAGTAACTGATTGCCTCACCAAAAAATCGTTGATCCAATAACACGTTACACCTAGAAAACTACCCTTTTTCATAGAACATATGTCTGCCGTAGTGCAAACAGTCATTTTTCATGATATTTTGAGATATTTTTCACAGTAAGCCAGTAATGTACACATTGAGTAATTGCATTATATGTATTGAATTGCATTATGTATTTATTATCTTTTTTTTCTCTTTTTCTTTCGTTTAATTTTAGTTTTCATTTGAGTTTAAGCTGAATGTATAGAATAAGTAGATATAAGCGGTCGTTATAAGAATTAGGAAATAAGATAGCTTCAAGTCAGAAATGATGTTAAGATAAGAGCGGCGTGAGGAGAGAAGGCAGAAAAAGGAGCCTTTGTGTTTTAAGAATTGTAAACCTGAGGGAAACAATGAAGTGTCTATCTACAATCATGATTCGCGTAATTAGCAATTAACCAGTTAACTGTGGAGCTCAATTTCAGAAATCCCCCACGGCGCGAAATTAAAATCATGCAATGCGGAATATACACGAAAAAAAAAAAATAAAAAAAAAATGGTTCAAAGAGGGGGCAGGGCAAGGGTTCAAAAATTACATTTTTATTCGATAAGAAATTAACAATTCATTAACGTTAACGGCACCGCAATATAGTTTTGGATTGACATGTATACACGTCAAACACGCTTAACTGGTTAAATTAAGTGAAAGGTTCGAATTACAATGTAATTCAAATGTTGGGTAATTCAATTACAGTTAGTACAACTATGGATGGGCGGCAGTAACGGCACGGAAACAGGGACGAAATTCTCCAGTTACCCGTCGTGGTGGGAGCTTTCCAATACCTGATCGAAGATTTGTCGACGGGAAACAAATGAGAGCTAAGGGAGGGGAGAGGCCCAACCGTCCGACTGCCTGCCTCACCGAACAAACGAAACTGGCGGATCATTCTGCCGTTGGCTGCCGTTGTAAGATGTTTGAGTGCAATGTCGCGTAGTTTTTCGTGTCTGAGTCGAGGGGCCGGAGTGTCGAAATGCTGAAGTGCCGAAGTAAAGAGTCCAGAGTATCCTGTCGGATTCCCCGAAGATCTGGTGGAAAGTGTCTTAATTATGGTAAGTCATACAATTACGATTTGTTTACCTTTATTAGTTTTCCGAGAGATTGATTTCTTCAGTGTTGCAAACAGAGTTTTACGAATTTTTCCCGACAAAAAACTGGATTGATTGCATTTTATTGACTACCAAATTGTCCGCTTTTACCGAATACGTAATGAAATGCGAATTATTCAGATTGATTTTGTTACTGAAATTCATTGTAGTCCGTTGTCTGTTAGCCATATTAGCAATTTCATTGTATTACTTTGCATCTCTCATTTGTGTACGCGTACTATACGAACGTCTACGTACAATGTTGTATTATAAAAGCGTTCATTTTAATATGTTCGGCACTGCGTGTGCCTACCACGCGACCACGTTCGACGAAACTTCTGCCTTTTACTGCGCATAAGATTTCACCATTTCCACAAGTTTCATTTATTTCATTATTAAAATATTTAAAGCCAAATTATGAGATTATTAGTTTATTATTATTATGTTTGATTATTAGTTTAAGGAATATTGTAGAATCTATCCCGAAGGAAAATTAATAATATTTTGCATGCGTACTCCGTATGATTATTAGTGCCGATAGTATACTTATGTGGAATGTCCAAGTGTGCGAGAACCTGAAATTGTCGAGACAAAATTCTTTTTTTTTTTTCGGGAACCCGAATTACGTTGCGGGAATAGCTTTGACCGCTACTAACACGGAGACTGCAAACATTTGTCGTCACCGGTTTAGTTGAGATTTTGCAGATTTATAGATTTAGTTCTCCTAATTACGAAAATACCCAATTACAATGGCAGAAATTTAACAGTTTTGGAGATATTTGTAATTAAAGTTTCAACGTAACCGTAAAATTCCAATTTACACTCTGTCCCACGAGAGAACGGTATCGTTTCGCGCAGCTTGACTCGTCGCTTTAAAAAATATAAGCTAAATATTCAGATGATATAAACTAGATATTTAAAAAATATAAACTAAATATTCAGAGAATATAAACGAGATATATAAAAAATATAAAGTAAATATTTAAAAAATTTGAATCCAATATTTGAAAAATATAAATTTAATTAAATAACATTCAATAAAATTTTCAAATTTAAGAACAAGTTATAACAAAAATTAGAAAATATGAATATGCATTACTTTCTGTGCACTGCTTGAGAGAATATTGCACTTTGTCTTCGAAAGGACCTTATTACATTTAAGAAATTTTTATGCAGTTGGCGTGATTCGAAACTCGGGACTTACCGTTTACTTGACGATGTGCTTCCTCACTGAGCCATGCGTACCTACATTGTTAGATTCATTACTTTTTACACTTATAAAACCTCAAATCGTATCAAATCAAATAACTATTAGAAGAGATAAACTTATGTTAAAAAAATTGTTTAGATAAAAGTCAAACTACTTTCTTTTTAATGAAGCATATTATTAATAGTATAGTAACGACAAACAGATATATATATATATATATATATATATATATATTCTTAAGTATTTCCATCGTAGGTAAGCGTCGAAACACATAGAATATATTTGCTAAAGAAACAAAAACATTTTATTGTGAAAAAATATATTTTCATAATATATTATAAAAATATAAAGAAATAATACAGCATAATATAATGAGTAGTGAAAACAATGAAATAATATAGCATAGTATAAAAATAATATAATATAAAAGTGTATTTGTTATATATCTCTAAACGTACCGGCATTTTTTCATACCTAATCTTACCATAGGAGGTCATTTGACCCCTTTATGAAATAAACGTTGATTTTTCGTAAAAAATTCTCTATTTATTAAAGGAAATAGTTTGCAACATCATTTCTGACTTCTTATAAAATTAAACACACATTTTTACACACTTATTTGTCGAATTCTTTCCAACTCTCTCACTGACCGTGCTTACATATTCAGGGTTGCAGTGAAACACAAGTCCAATTGAATGTAACTGAAATTGTCAAAATATAACTAAAACTGATCTTTGCTCTACGACTCTCAGTATACGACGACTGCATTTCTATTTCGTTTAGCTACAGAAAACTCATTGGAGGGAGTGTTGCTTGTGTATCTCCGATAAGAGTCCGTTCTGTTTATGCGTTAGATCTTTTGGGTCGTCCTAGTGCTTATGCCAAAACCAAACACACGTATCAGGTTCCGACAAATGAAAGAGTCATTTGAGAAGCGTATCTGAATTTAGAACTAAGGATACAGTTGGAAAATTGCTGAAAAATACTAAACTTCGTATGGGGTCAAATGACCCCCCGTGGTACGTAAGGTAGGTAAAGAATTTTTGTCGGTAAAAAATAAACTACGAGAAAAACAGAAAGCGAGAAATTGAATAATCGGATGATATAAGAATTTACAGAAAGTCATCTGACCGACAGAAATAACAATAAATGTATGAATTTAAAGTAAATTCTCAAAAGGGTTCATTTGACCCCGCTTGGTACGTTTAGTGTTAAATAATTATTTAAAATTAAGTTTTTATTCTTGCCTGCCTTTGTTCTATACCCGATAACCCTAGGCTCTAGTTAAACACCAACGCATCATGATAACCATGCCATAGACACGTCAGCCAAAACTCTTGAATCATCAGGACCAAACAGACCCTTAGACTTTGTCTCTTCCACGTCATCCTTTCCACAACAAACCTTTTCTACTCCCTTCCTCTCAAAAACTACATATATATAGCAGCCCGCCGAAACAGAGTCAGAGCTTCTTCCTGCATACTTCAGTGCAGAAGGTTACATCGCTGTACCTTAAACTCGCCACCGTGTATACACTTAAATAAAACTCTTCTCGATTTTATTATAAACTGTTGTACTCGATTTCCAAACCCGGAATCCAACACCTTCTTCTTGTTGCTACTGTGAAATAAAAAATTAAATATGTTGCATATTATATATTTTTTAAACAAAACTTAAAAGTTATAAGTATATTTACCAGTTACAGCATAATAAAGTTTTAAATTAATAAAAGGTAATTTTTTTTCTTCCCTGTTCTGAATAAAAAGTTGCCGCTTGATTTGAAATTAATTTGTTCATCATATTGTATATTATTTTGTTATTGGTATCGCCGCCGATATGCGATTATTTATTTGATAAATATTAGAAAATGGTATTGTCCTAATAATTAGTTAAAATACAGCACTACGATTTTATTATTCTGGATTTATGTGAATACAAACCAGTGAATTAAATTTTTCAGAACTTTCTGCTATTGTGGTATCAAAATTCGTTACTTCTTCGACAGATTTCCTTTCTTGTCTAAGAAAGACCTCTCCTCACCATGACACAAGATATTTTGAGACGTATTATTTGCATTAACTGCTAAGTTCTTTAATAGGCTTTCAATACCTTCTAATTTATTGAAAATTTGTTTGATTTCGTACTTTAATTCTATATATTGGCGATTTAATAGCGTCAATTGTCCTTCAGTGAACGACGTTGTATCATTCATAGTTTTATCTGTACAATTGCATAAAATATAATATTCGTATCGTTACGTTTATTATTTAACATATATGTATAGTATATTTACCATTATATATTTCATTGTTTATGATACTTTTATGTTTACAATAAGATTTAACATATGCATCATTTTTTCTACTTGGTGCTACTGTTTGCGGTTGCTGAATTTCATCGCTTTCAGAATCGGAATCGGAACTGTCCAGAATCACAGTTCGCTTTTTCATTACACTTCTTTTTGAAGACATAGTAAAAACTTTAGACATAACAGAAAGAAGTACTCAATATAACTAATAATAATAATACTAATAATATAATAATAATGTAACTAAGAATATAACTAATAATGAAATAGTAATAATAATAATGAATAATTAACAAGATAAATATAGAAATTCAAATGCTACAAAGTATTAGCGGCATTTATATACAGTCCGGAGAAATGTATTCGGACAAACAATTTCTCTTAGTTTTTATGAATAAGTCACGATATTAAGATAAAATGAATTGAGCAGTTTATGAAGGTCAGGGTGATAAATAATATATGTAAACCAATTTAGCAAATTATAACATAAAATATATATTTTGAACAATAAACAAAAATTTGATTGACAAAAGTATTCGGACAAAACTTATATCTTGAGAAAATTATAATAGAAACGAATATTATTCATGAAAATAAAAGAATAAATTAATATTTAGTAGAATAACCTCTAGAATGCATTCTTTTGGGCATAGATTTCAAAAGACTATTTAATGTAGCAGGAGTAATGTTTTGCCATTTTTGGCAAAGAGTGTTGTACAATTTTGCAGTATTTAGAAATTTTTTCATTTTTTATGGATAGTTTCAAATGTTCCCAAAGATGATCTATTGGATTTAGGTCCGGACTTTGCGATGGCCACTTAAGAACGTTCACATTATTTATACGAATCCAATTTTTCACGGCACGAGAGGCGTGTTTTGGATCATTAGCATGTTGGAATATCCAATTTTCGTCCATGATTTCCCTTGTATGAGGCAACATGTAATATAATAATATAATAATATTTCTACGTACTGTTCCTTCTTTATTATACCTTTAATTTGCCGCAGTGGACCAACGCCGAGACCGGAAAAGCACCCCCAAACCATAATGCTTCCTCCTCCATACTTTACTGTGGGAATTTGATAACGCACGTTGAATCTTTGACCTATTGGTCGACGTACCCACTGAATTCCATCAGATCCAAATAATTTAAATTTACTTTCATCGCTGAAAAGTACATTAGACCAGTCTTCTTTTGATCAATGGAAGTGTTCCTGAGCAAATTTAAGTCGGGCCATCCTATTCTTTTTTTTAAATCAATGGTGTTTCTTCACTCCATGTCGTCCATGTAACCCGAAAGACATGAGACGACGTCACACTGTACGCACACTAACGTCTAAGTCGTCAGTTTCGATTAAACTTCTATGGATCTCTGCTGCCGTCCTCCTGGGATCAGCAATTGACAGACGTCGTATTTGCCTGTCTTGTCTAATTGAGGTCTTTTTCGGACGGCCAGACTTGAATTTATTTTCTAAGTGTCCACGTTCTTGAAATCGCTTTTGAATGCAGTACACAGTTTGTTTTGCGATGTTAAAGCGTCGGGAAACGTCAGATATGGATTCACCATTTTGTAAAGCATTTACGACCTGTTCCTTCATATATTTCGATAAGCTTTGTCCTCGCACCATCTTCGTAAGAATAGAATAAAAGCACAAAAAAAGAATTCAACAAATATATCAATATTAAAAAATAAATTACACGCATAAATGAAACGTCCGAATACTTTTGTCCAAACAAATTCGAATAAAATCTACCTTATACGTAATATAGAGTAAATATCTACGTCTCACTTCCTCGTGAGCTAGCTTTCAACTAATAGAAAACAAAACACAGAGTGGCCTTCTCCTACCAACAATGTCACAGTGTAGGGAAACAAAAACATTTCTGTCCGAATTCATTTTTCCGGTACTGTATAAATGCTTATGTGTAATATCATTCAGAGTGCATGACAAAATTTCATCTGTGAAATTATCAAATTTAAATATTCCTATTAATTTCGATTTGATAGGGTATTTGTAAAAAGTTTTCAATTTTGTGGATAATCTACCAACTATTTTATTTGTTCTGTTACGTTTCTGTATCAGATTTGCGGGGTTCTAGATTTCGCAGGAAAAAGGAAGTAACTTATGGGAAAAGAATTGTTAGTAGAATTTTTGGTAGAAAGTATATATATTATGAACTGTTTTAATCCTTTCGCGACGGAGCGCTCAGAAATGAATTGCGCTCTAAGTAGCCGGCGTGACGGAGGAAGATCGCGCGGACAACACGATACGCGGTCGTTCCTAACGCGGTGTGCAGAGCCGATTTTGCTGGTCATTTCTCTCTCTGTGTGTGTGTGTGTGTGTGTGTGTGTGTGTGTGCGTCTGTGTTCGCTAAATCCAGAACCGTGGGGGGAATCACGGGGTGAGAAGGTGTCGTCCTCTTATAAGCATAATTTGTCGCTGGTAAAGGGCTTATTCGAAATAGGAAGGTTCAATCTAGTGCGCTTTGGTCATGAGGTGCCGAGAATATGCAGATATTTGGTAATATAAGCGTTAGAAGTTAGGCCAACAATTGACGATGTGCATGCAGTTGAATCCAAGCATTTTTATGCCATTGGATGAGTTTTCTGGATGCTATACTGACCAGCCCGCACTGGAGGAGATCTCCAGCTACAAATTGAGCTATATTTTGTCAATGATTCTCTGCGAAATAAAGGAGAAAAGTTAGGGAACCATTTGGACGTGGCTTTCTAGCGTCAGAATTCATGATATCTGAGAATATCGATAACATAGAGCAAAAATTTAGTTAAGCTGAATTTCATCAGGTGGCGTCGAAGTCGAAAGACTGTCGACGTGGTATAGAAAGAAACTGCAAGCACAGACGAGGGATAGGAATAGACCAATCACCATATGGGGCTTCTTGTCTCACATGTAAACAAATGGTTTTCTTACGCCCTCTACGCTGTAGAACGATAAATGCTGGAACTAGATCTACAAGAATGATCAAATCTGATTGACGAGTTATGTATCTGATGTTATGACTATATGTTCAAATTATACTTTTTTATTTGATGTCATTATGTTATATATCTGCAATTATCTCTATCAATACAGTATTAATAAATGTAGACACCACGTTTTCAAATTATAGAAAAACAATTTTCATAAATCTTGAACGTGAATATCTTTACGCATATATTTATTTTATACATTTTATATATACTGTCACGTTTCCCAGATTTTACCGTCCGTCGGACGGAAGAAAACCCGGGCAACACCGGGTTTTTACGGGCCTTGAGGCCGGGCCACGCATCGGCCGCGCGGTACATGGTCCACCCGGGACAAACGACAACTCGTGGACTTTATCTCGATGGAATTTTGAACGAACGTTTGGTTCTCCGAACGGGCGCCAGACACCTCGTGGTGCCACGCGAGAAGTTCGCGAAATTTCGGTAAGCGAAACGCAATTTCGAATCCACGAGTGTCGCGCGATCTCCTGGATAGCGAGCCCGTGGCCAGGATTCTACGAAGGGAATACGGGACGTTCCCCGCGGCAGGAAGGTTTCTCGGAATAATTACAAGCAGTTTAGGGCTTTTGACAAACGTTTATTTCACGTTGATGTTTTACACGGCTGCCGGGAGGTAGCCCGACAGCTTTGAAAGAAAAGCCCGCGCGATAACGATGATATTCCGGCAGCTTTTCGGCCGATCGCGCTATGTCGCTTGATTCTAATTTCTTCGCGTCGAACCCGGCCGAGGACGCGATGGACGGCGTCGCTTCTATACAATTTATCGAGCTTACTTCGACCGAGTTCCGATATTATACGCGATTGGAAAATTCCGCTGTGACTGTAGCCGTCGGCACGAGTCGGAAAAACGCTACGGCACGTCGCGGCGTCCCACCGTGGACAGTCTCGAAGGTCGTACTTTATTTGGGATTTCTCTCCGCGAAAGATCGGCGGCGTATCGGATCCCCCGCGAATTCGCGACTTCGCGTTACAAACCCGATCCGTACGCTCTCCCGACCGACGATTCCGGGCCCTACGCGATTTACCCTACGACGCGATACCCGGCACCACGGAAATACGTCGTACGCAACGCGAAACACAGGTCGTTCGCGAAAAACGTTCCCGAGCCAACGCGAAATATTTCAACGATAATATTCGTAATGCGAAAGCCTGATCGGCACTTACCACTCGGCACAGCTGTTCTGTTCTCGCCGGCAGCCGCTCTCCGATCACGCGGTGTTCTCACTACTTTGGTAATCAAAACTCTAATCAAAATACAACCCGTCTATTGCGCGTGACAGCATTCGGCACAGTGACCTATTTCGTCTTTGGCTCGGGAACGCGGAAGTGAGGCGTCCCCCACTTTCCTAATTTCTCCTATCCCCGCGCGACGCTCGGACCTATCGCATAAAGGTCGGATTTTACTAGACCGGTTCACCGTGGCCGGGATGGGCACGGGTTTTGGCTAGGCCATACTGAGTTCACCGTGTTCTAGAGGCGCTCAAGTGCTCGCAACAAAGGCTAATGCCATGCACCACGGGGGTTAGCTAGCAGAACCCCAAAACCATATACTTTCCTCTTACCCCTGGGGGTCCTAGGTTAGAGTCCACCGGGCCATCTGGAAATGGTCAGACGCTCGAGGTAATGACCCAACCGGGGCGAGCAAAAATATAGTCGAGAACACTGATGCCCCATCGGTTTTAAACCCTAGACCCTGTTTTCGAATCTAGCGACCTTACTTGACGGCCGTTTTCCCGGTCTAGTAAAATCCGACCTTTATTCGGCGCGGCAGGGCCGCGTCCGGCGGTCCTGGGCCCACGACGTTCGGCAACCGGCAGCGATGTCGGCCTCCGATTGGTCCATGCTCCGCGGAGAAAGAGTCCGAGCCAATCCCGCGTCGCACTCATTCCTTCGGCGGGCGAGGCAGCCACGAGGTGGAGAAGATGTTTGCCTCCTGTACGAAATCCTTCGTTGGCTCCTCCAGGCTGGTAAGCCCGGGCTCGGCTTCTCCCTCGTTGCCGTCGTGCAGAAGCTCCTCTGGAACGTCGTGGGGAGCGCCTCTCCTTGAGGTTTCCCGCTAGCGGCCAGATAGGAAAAAGGGGTCCGGGTCCCCCTGGGACCCGGATACGATTCTGGAATTCGCGCCGCGCCAAGTGGCGCGACGTTTAAAACGCAATAGCACTCCGCTCTTGGTCTTTTCGAGACCGACTCAGGGAGAGCGCTCGCGAGTGCCAAACGAGTGCCATGCGAGTAAACGCATGATCGGAGAGTGGCCCGGTCTTCCGCCACCGGTTCGGAGGGACGTAGGCATTTATGCCACGTCACAATACGTATAGTTATTATTCGCATTTCTATAATTTTTGTAACACTATTAATACGCATCCATTTTGAATGTATTTTGTAACTGAATTTGAAAAAAGAATTGAATTGAAATTTACTATACATTTTCATGTATGTTTCATTTAAACAACATAAATTTTGCCTTTAAAGAATCTTGCAAAATATCAATAAATATTAATTATGAAATTCGAAAGAGTTAAAAATTAATCAATCAATAATTATGTAGTTGATCGTTTTTTGCGATATGTCAATCTATTTTACTACTGACTCAGACCGTAGTTGTATTAATTTCTTGCGCGTTTGTAGTGAGAAAATAAACGATAAACGCAATAGTACGACACGTACGAACACTACCGCATTCATCGAGCTCGATCAGGCTCCAGTCGTGATGCAAGAATCATGGGTCGCCGACCCACGTGGCACGAGGGGGGGGGGTGAACTCCTCCGCCAGAACGGCCCACCAAAATTTCAAGCGCTTGAACCGCAATCGATTCCCTGTTCGGCGAAAGGCACAGTTTGCTACAATTTTTAAATTAAAAAAGATCTGCGAAATTTGACCAAGAAATTTTTTTTTTAATCGGATTTAATGTCGTATGCTGAAATATGTTCTATATTTTTTAAGTAATTTTTTTTTTGTCGATTTTTAAGATAAAGCCGGATAAGATGGTCAAAAGTGCCTGCGAACCAAATTAATTTTTACTCGCACCATGCTCAACAAAAAATTAGGAAAAAATTCATGAATATTCAATCACATATCATACATGACTGAGAATTTTTTTCATAATTTTTGAATGCGAGAACGATTTTTTAACAAATCCGAAAGCATAAAATTGCTAGTTTACGTTATTATGTTAGTTGTGTTTCATAGTGATTATTAATATGAATTTTTTATAGATTTTCTAGATTATGCAAACATGTTTAAGAAAATTGAATGTGCCCAATAATTTGACGAAAGTGCACATTTCGAATTGAAGTTTCAGAGATACCAGTTTTACCAAAATTAAGTAGTTAGATGTTATTGAAACTATTGTTCTTAATTTTTTTATAAATTTTTATTAATTGCAACGTCGTTAAAAAAAAATCGAAATCAATTGTTTCAATACCTTCTTACAGTTTTGTAGGTGTATTTTGTTATATTGAACACTTTTATCAGTTTCGTTTGGCGCAGGCGGTAACGTCTTCGGCTGTGAGAACATTTTGGTCCCGGATCGAATCCCGCATCAAATGATTTTTTTTCGTTAAACACTTTTTTCTTGTTCTTTCTACTACATCAGTCTTTTTCCCTGTGCAATTACAATTACAACAGTGTAATAACATAATAATTAGAAATTAAGTTAGTTCAATGTTAGTCAAAAGTAAGAACGTAGCACTTTCAATGTGCATTTTTTTCAAATGATTGGACATATCCAATTTTCTTAAACATTTTTGCATAATCTGGAAGATCTGTAAAAAATTCACATTAATAATCACGACGAGATACAACTAACATAATAACATAAATGTGGTGAACTGAAAACTTCGATATAAAATCGGCAATTTTATGCTTTCGGATTTGTTTAAAAATCGATTTTGCGACCAAAAATTATGAAAAAAATCTCAGTCGTGTATGATATTAGATAGAATATTCAAGAATTTTTTCGTAATTTTGTGTTGAGCATTGTTGCGGATACTTCGCGACCGTTTCGCGATGACTCTCGCTGCGTATAGCACGTGATGTGCGCCGAGTTTCTTTCGAAGGACCACCCACACCGGATGTGGGAAAAACAATGTTGCCGGTTGGTGACCACAGAGTTTATTGAAATTGATCAACTGTACATCGGTTAATATTTTGCAAGTCCCTTGACTCCCGTTAGACCCCGTTGGTCTTGCGCTTATCGATGTTGGCTAGAGAAAACCCAGAGCTGTTCTGGTGTCTCAAACTGATTTCAAATGGCAGAAGGCCCGATTCTCCCTCCCTCGCACCATTATCTGCGTGAAGGGTGGGGGTAAGGAAGGTTTTCCCGTTCGCAGGGGGTGGATGGCAAGTTCGACAACCGTGCCGAGTGACGCCAGGTCAGAGGTCCGTCGGTATCCGTAAAACCATTACCTTCACCCTGGCCATCACCGGTCGAGGCTGCAATTTATGACACGTCGACAATTACCGGAAAAACCCTTAAAAAACGGTTACAAGATTTCCCAACATCTGCAAACCAACTGTCGACCGGTTCGACAGACCCAAAAGTAAATCCGCGTCCGTGTCATAAATGCTCCCTTATTGCTAGCCTCGACATGCCGCCCACCTTGAAAACGCGCCGCGATTTCAATATATAATAAATCCGCCGCAATAAAACGCCCTTAAACTTATACCAACCGAGAACCGAGAAACGATAACCAAACGAGAATCGAATGAACCGTACCTTATGCCGAAACCGTATTTACAATGAATATTTAAATTTACCGTCCTAATCTAAATCTTATGGTATCTAAAACTACAAAATCGCGTATACAATATTTACAGTTTACACTTGTGTGTTTAAAATTTACAACGATTAAGAAAGGTCCACGTCGTCCTTGATTGGTAGGATGCAGAGCTTGACCACTGGCCGCTTTACAATCCCCTCAGCAGTTTTGACCGAAACGACCCGTATCACTCCATCTGCTCCACGATGCAGATCCACGATTCTGCCCAATCGCCATCGAAGTGGCGGAAGATTGTCATCCTTGATGACCACCATGGTATCTATAGTCCAGACGGATGGTGTTGTTGTCCGCCATTTGGATCTTTGCTGCAATTGGTGCAAATATTCCTTGTGCCAACGATCCCAAAAGTGCTGGAACATTTGCTGTATTAATTGGAATCTTCCTAATCGATGGGTATTGACATCCCGTAAATCATGCTCCGGCAATGAACTTAGAGCACCACCGACTAGGAAGTGACCGGGAGTTAATGATTCCAAATCAGAGGGATCGGTTGAGATGGGAGTTAAAGGACGGGAATTGAGACATGCTTCAACTTGCGTGACTATTGTACATAGTTCCTCAAACGTAAGACGCTGTTCCCCTATGACACGTCGGAGGTGATATTTTACTGCCCTTACCGCGCTCTCCCATAATCCCCCAAAATGTGGTGCATGAGGTGGATTTAAATGCCACTCGATGCGTTCGTTATTTAGATGTTCGAGAACCCTTCGTTTGTAATCCTTATTATTTGTAAATGCTTGTAGTTCTCGTAATTCGTTCCGTGCGCCTATGAAGTTAGTGCCATTGTCCGATACAATGCATCGAGGCCGTCCCCGTCGGGACGTGAACCGCCGTAGACAATTTAAAAAGGCATCGCTACTTAAATCTATTGCAACCTCTACATGAATTGCCCGTGTCGCGAAACAAACAAAAATACAAAGATAGGACTTCACCGTGACCTTGCTCCGAGTTCGTTCTTTTGTTATGAATGGACCTGCGTAGTCAATGCCACAGGTACTAAATGGTCGCGCTGGAGTTACACGTGCCGCAGGTAGATCGCCCATAATATAGTCTAGGGTACGCGGTCGTACCCTAAAACATCTGACGCATTTCCCTAAAATCCGCCGTACATTACGCCTACAGGATATCACCCAATACCGCTTCCGTAATGACGCCATAACTAATTGACATCCGCCGTGTAGGAGTCGTAAATGTTCCGCATTAATAACTAAGTCTGTGATACGATGACTGCTTGGTAAAATGATCGGATGTTTGTTGTCGTACTCTAATTGTGAATTTTTTAGTCTGCCGCCCACCCTGATAAGACCGTTCTTATCCAGAAATGGGTTGAGGCAAACCAAAGGGCTGGATGGTTTCACCGGTTTTTGACCCCTCAATGAAGCTAATTCTTCCGAGAAAGCCTCTTCCTGTACAATCTGTATTACCCTGTGTTCGGAATCCCGTAATTCCTTCGTTGTTACAGATGTGTCCTCTGCTACCCTTAGAGGAGACTTGATTTTACGTGCCAACTGAATAAATCTTAAACAATACCCTATTACTTGCGTGTCATTCAATGATAATCCCGAAGATGACTTCGCAGAACCATCAAACACTACCCGAACCTTAGTGGTGGTGCTGGTTTCTTTCGTGACGGCATGATGCGGTAGGTAGAAAGCGCACTCTATATCCGAAATGCATTCCGAAATTTTTGTCATATGACCCAAGCTCTTGTATTCTTCCATAAATTTACGGTATTCTACTTCTAATCCCGAATGTTTGGCTAGTCTTGTTTCAAGCGAACGTAACCGACGTTCCGCTTGATCTCGCGAGGTCCCTAAATGGTTGATATTATCCTTAAATGGAATCCTGACTATGTACCGACCCGAGTCGTCCCGCTGGGTGGTGGCCTGAAAATATTGTTCGCATGCATCCTCTGCACACGGTTTATTGCTTGCCACCTCCTCAATATGCCAAACCTTTCTAATTGATCATGCAACCCCTTATCCGTCGCTACGTGACACCTAGCAGCTTCGCGCCCTTTGTTATTTGGCCAGGTCAACTGACCACCGAGAACCCACCCGAACTGCGTTTTTTGCCATATTAGACCGGAGCCCGCCCTGTGCTGCCCGATGCACAACAACCTCCAGAATAATCCGGCCCCTATGAGCATGTCAATACGAGCGCATTTGTCGAAGTGGGGATCTGCTAAACTAATGTTCGAGGGAATCGGAATCCTTGCTTGTTGTAGTGGTATGTTGGGCATGTCCGGAGTGATTTCATCCATTATTAAACACTCAACATTAGCCCGGAAGCTGTTATGTTGAGAGCCTACTTGTACGTTTGTCCTTTCCCGAATCGTATTTGCATTTTTTCCCAATCCCATAACCTGGGTACTTGTAATTGTGCCTGACATGCCGATTTTTTTACAAAATTGCCTCGTGATGAAATTGACTTGTGAACCAGAATCTAGCAATGCCCTACAATCCCATGTTTTACCCGTTTTGTCCCTTACATGAATGATAGCGGTTGATAAAATTGTGTAATCTCGACATTTACTAGCAACGTTGGCTACGCAGGATGCTGGTTCCGAATCTGATGTTACTGAATTTGCTCCACTGGGTTGTTGTTCAATCGCCTGTTTCTCTGGCTGTGTATTCTCTCGATGTAATAAGGTGTGGTGCTTTCTATCGCAACGCTGACATCCCCGCCGTGAACAATTTGCAACCCCATGCCCTGCCTCTAGACAATTGTAACACCGGTTACCTCGTTGTACGATTTCTCTTTTTTCTTGGATATTTAACCTTTTGAAGGCGACACATCGGTATATCGGATGCCCCCCTTGGCATACAGGACACCGCGTTTGTTCGGTTGCTACCTGCGCCGTCGGCCTACCGAATCTTTGACCGTACGTTTGCTGTGGTCGCCGTTCGACCCTGTCGGTTGGTACCTGAGTACGCGCAATGCTTCCTAAATATCTAGCCCGCTCTTCGAGAAACCTTGTAAACCCTTTGTACGATTCCTTCTCGGAGGAACGCGACATCTCTCGCTCCCATTCCCTTGACGTGATGCCATCTAATTTCTTCGACAATATGGAAACTAAGATAAAGTCCCAAGAATGGACCGGTTCCCCCAATGCCTTCAAGGCGGAAATATGATTGTTCGCGTCATCTATAAATTCTTGTAAAGCTCCCTGACCATGCTTCTGAACTGGTGTTAGAGTCAACAATGCATCCATGTGATGCCGACGAAGAGCCATCGGATCTTCGTACCGAGCAGTCAACGTCTCCCAAGCTAACTTATAATTAACGTCCGAAGTGCCGAACGATTTCACGACGCGCGCTGCCGAACCCTTTAGCGTCGAGTTTAAATAATGGAATTTCTGTATGTCCGAAATGGAAGTATTTGTGTGAATTAATGCCACAAATGTGTCCCGAAACCGTATCCAATCGCTATAGTTCCCATCAAAGGATGGCAGCTGGATGAGCGGTAATTTGAAATCTACCCGTGTTGTTGACGGATCTGAATTTTCTGTAATGTCTGATGCCGCTCCTGGCAAAGCAGAAGGGCGCGTCCGCGATTGCACAAATTCTTCCACTTCGGCTATCAATTCAAAATACGTATTTTCGAATTGATCACGCTCTATCGAATGTACATTTTCCGCGTCGGTTCCTAACACTATTTTCTCAATGCCTTCTTGGCATTTGTTGAATGATTCCAACAAATTCAAATTGGCCTCCAGCCGCTTCTGGAGAGCCCGGATTGAGCAAGAGTCCCGTGACTCTGAGAAAAATCGCTTAAAACGCGTTAGACTCGCCTTGACCAAACCGCGCTCATGAACTAATTGTTTTAATTCCGCGTCCATTTTAACCCTAAATAGTCACAACAAGTCAAATATATCTCAAATTGCTTACGGAAAGATGGAGGATGCTGCGAGTCAGTGGTGTCCGTCCGAATGCTCTGAAGACTTGTTCGCCGTTGGTGTGCAGGTTACGTGCTGTCCGTTCCGTGGGCTGCAACCGTTCCGTTCCAATTGTACAGCTGCTCAAATCTCCGATGACCAGCCTTGTTGTAGACTGCCCTGTGGTCCTTTGACTTCCCGTTGAAGTCACCCAGTAGACGTGATGATGCTCAGCGTCCCAGTTCTGCGCCTTCAGTGGAGATCTCCTTCAGTCGGTGGATCCGGCTCGAAGGACCAAATGTTGCGGATACTTCGCGACCGTTTCGCGATGACTCTCGCTGCGTATAGCACGTGATGTGCGCCGAGTTTCTTTCGAAGGACCACCCACACCGGATGTGGGAAAAACAATGTTGCCGGTTGGTGACCACAGAGTTTATTGAAATTGATCAACTGTACATCGGTTAATATTTTGCAAGTCCCTTGACTCCCGTTAGACCCCGTTGGTCTTGCGCTTATCGATGTTGGCTAGAGAAAACCCAGAGCTGTTCTGGTGTCTCAAACTGATTTCAAATGGCAGAAGGCCCGATTCTCCCTCCCTCGCACCATTATCTGCGTGAAGGGTGGGGGTAAGGAAGGTTTTCCCGTTCGCAGGGGGTGGATGGCAAGTTCGACAACCGTGCCGAGTGACGCCAGGTCAGAGGTCCGTCGGTATCCGTAAAACCATTACCTTCACCCTGGCCATCACCGGTCGAGGCTGCAATTTATGACACGTCGACAATTACCGGAAAAACCCTTAAAAAACGGTTACAAGATTTCCCAACATCTGCAAACCAACTGTCGACCGGTTCGACAGACCCAAAAGTAAATCCGCGTCCGTGTCATAAATGCTCCCTTATTGCTAGCCTCGACAAGCATGGTGCGACTAAATATAAAGGTTTGGGCGCACTTTTCATCATCTGATTCGGGTATATCTTAAAAATCTTCTTTAGTTTAAATGTTGTTGCAAAATGTGCGATTCGCCGAACCGGGAATCGATCGCGCTAATCAGTGAAACGCTTTGAACAGTCGAGCAGGCAACTCAGACGATGTTACGTCAGAGTGCGGGCCGAGTCGGCGGAGGGGATAGCCCCCCTCCCCTGTGGGATGGCGTCACACGATTATGGTCCAGTCCCAGAGTAGGCAAGATTCGCTACGGAAACCGTTTTCCATAAGAGTTTTCAATATTAATTTGTTCTTCGTTATTCTCCGATTTATAGCGAATTTAGATTCGTTTTTATCAGAAAAACATCTCGAATCGGCTGATAATATTTTCATTACGATATTTTTGATAATAACACAGTTAGGTTCTGGTTGTTCATTATTAATAGGCAATGCGTTACAATGTTGCCTTTCGTACTCTCTTCCGATGGAGGTCTTGAGAATTTCAGTGGCTTATTGTCAGCCAGGCAAGCAGCTACCGGACACACCAATGTAAGCTCATAAGCATTGCTTACTAATGAAAATCTAATTTTTGCAATAATTTATTGTTATGGTATGAAAATACGAACAATAAATTGTAAATATTTTTCTGGTAAAAATGAGTCCAAACACGCCATAAATAGAATGAAAAGGATGTTAAAGAAGTGCGTAGGAATAAAGTGTAAATAAATACACATAATTAGGCGGATTATTTATCAAAAAAGTAACATTAATAATGATATATTTAAATACTAGCAAAAATACATAATAATGTTTTTAATATGAATTCCTCCGCATGTGTGTGAATTTGTGCTTCTTGATGCTCGCTATACATACATGTATGTACATTATTATATGTATATGCGCAGATGATCTCCTAGAAAGAATACATTACAATTATATATAAAAACATACTTTTACATAGGTAATAAATTCTACGAGTTATTGGGCTTTAAAGATCAAGCCACGTTTATCATACACGCATTTCTTGCAGCCAGATGTACCATTAATAATGGTCCATTATACGTATAATGCACTTGTAATAGCATGCCACTCTTTCATCTTAGTTCTTCTATTACTTCCCAATGCAGTGATGTAGTACATACAGTGGTCAAATATAATAAAATTAACAGGATGGGCCACGTGAAAGCGTGAAAGAAGGTCTTATCCATCCCAGAGTACATTAAATGTTTATCTACATCAGCATATGTATACAAACGTATATACCACAGTAAAATATACGAAGTTATATATTTACACATTTTATCAAATAAAAGAACATTGAGTGTACTCCGAATCGTGAAAAACAGAATAATAAACTACTATATACACACTTAAAAAGTATATTGAAATACCAACAGGATTATTGATAAAAATGAAAAATCTAGACATGTCTGAAATGCGATAATTTGGAAAATGTTTTCGCGGAATTTTTTATACATCTAAATTTCTTGCCAAGCCACACTGTATCCTTATGAATTTTTACTGTTAATGTAAAATATACAATATCTTTCTTATGTTCAGCGCATTCGTCTTGGTTAAACCAGTTTGGATATTTCTGTTCGACACAACGTGAAATGATCGAAAATAGTTTATCTAATATGAATGCCTCGCTGCGTATAGATGGGTAAACCATGTCAAAAGTTTCATTTATAATTTTAAAAATGGCCGAAAAATGTACACTCGGGACACAAAGATGCCCAAACTCAATGTTATCGTGTACAATATATGCTCTAAAGGATAACAGTAGTAGCTCGTCTCGTGTGAACGTTGCATTATTCTCCAAAAACATGTCGTAACACCTACGACATCCCGATCTTTCAATACATTTTTTGGCAATATACACTGCAAAGTATTCAAGCGCACACGATTCTAGCGAGCACACCGATGTTGACAGTTCCCCAATATTATCGACTTCAATATTGTCATCAAAACTGCCATCATCTGTGTTCTCTTGGATAACAGACAATGAAGCATCTGATTCCAACGTGGCCGATTCACATTGTGTTATCATATCCCCCGGCATTAACGGTGCATCGTCATCAGGCATGCAGTTACCACTATGTATACTACGATTCAAATTCAATAATATATTTTTTCGAAATGCAAGACGCACCGCTTTTACCGAAGGATTGCGATCATAAGTGCCACCGTGCATTCGAAGAACGCACGCGAAAAAATTTTTCTATACAGTCGCTGTTTAAGCGTGACGTTATAAGGAACATACTGCCTTCTTCTTTTAAATCGTTCCACTACTGCAAGGTGGCATTTATAGATTGCCGTAATCCCAAAAAACATGGAGGTGTTTTACGACCGTTAGGAGTTAGTACAAACCAATTGCTCATGTTGGTAACATGCGCAATTAAATGCTTATCAATGTTATTAAAACGCGAAATCGCACGCTTCATGGGATTTGGGTCACTGGCAGATCGACTGTTTAAATTATCAAACAAATCATTAAGCGTTTCAAAGAAACTAGCTGTGTGTTGTATAGTATTTGTATTAATGCTACCAGTAAGAGAAGCGGTAAACATAGCAACTGACACTCTTTTACTAAAAACTTGAAGAGCAAGCTTACACTTCATTTTATCAAAAAAATTTTTAAAAACATGTTTATCGGATAATTTGTAAGCTGTTCGCGTACTTTTGTCTTTCTCCAAATTCCAGAGAAGTACAACATCGCGCCACGAAACTATACAATCGTTAATAGAAAAATCATACGTTAATAAATTATTTCTAATACTTTTGAATAAATGTAGATAATCAAAAATGTAATCAATTTTTTCACCATTTCTTATAAAAAATGGCTCTTCAACAGAAACACGTTCATCTGCTATGCTTTGAAAACTACTTCCCTGATCGGAAACAACTGCTCTGACTTTCAAACCTGTCTCATGCAATGCATTTAATATTTCATCTAAAATAATTGATAAATCATGTTTTTTAACACCATTTTTTGATACCAAGAAAGCCAATGGTTGTTTCCAATTAGTGAACAGCCCGCGTATCATAAATACAAGAACCTGTGTACCCACAGCTACATTTCTACCCAAAAATCCTAAATCTTCGAAACCTTCAATGACCTGCCGTTTTGTGTGGAAATCGAGACACTTTTTGATGGCCATTTCATCAAATACAAGGATGCAATTACGTTCTACAGTTTCCATGTAAGAAGATTTTAATTTTAGCGCGTGAAATAAATTTGAACAAATTCCTGGTCAAGTATCGATTTTCCCAAACCATCGACTAATTGTGGATGGACTTGGCAAATGGAAACCCAAAATTTCACGCATTTTATGATACAAACTGGGAGAAGTGTAGTGCATTGTCATGCATAATTGTTGCTCCTTTTTCGAAAAAATTCGCCACGATTTGGGTTTAAACAATATAAGAATAACAAATGTCAATAAATACCCGGAAATTCTTTTATAAATTGCTTTCTTCAAACATGTATCATCGATATTACCTGAAGAAAGCTTATCTTGCAACCGATTTATTGTCTTACACTTTGCCCGCAATTGCAAGCGAAGACTTACATTTTTTCTTCTCTTGCTCTAATTGCACTTGGGTTTCCATTAGCTGCTGTTCCAAACCATTACAACTTTGCATTGCTGACATGTCATCCTGTACAGACATAGTGTCTGACTCAGTGCTAAAACTATGATTATTTTTATCGGACGAATGAAAAATTTCCGGTACAGCATCTTTGCGCAGTCTACTCGACGCGTGAAAAGAATTATTAGAAAAATGTTGACTGCACACATATTTATTTTGTAATTTTTTATCCGACATTTCCATTTCCACCCAATCGTCTAAACCTCAGTTAACCCTTTCGCTACTACGGGCGACTATAGTCGCCCTGCATAAGATGCCACTCAGGTACTACGGGCGACTATAGTCGCCCTGCATAAGATGCCACTCAGGTACTACGGGCGACTTTAGCCGCTCTGCATAAGTTGCCGCGTATTGGATATACAGTCGGTTCAAAGTTTAATAAAAAGTGATTATGTTTAATAGTTATAAATATTTGAATCTGTGAAGTTTTTTTTTCAATAAACATCGTCAAACCAACTCGGGTTCCAGTTAAGCGTAAACGCGGCCGCTGACGATCTTACTCGAGCATCGTGCACATTTTTGGCGCGGCGGCCCGTACAGAGGGAGCGCCGCGGCGGAGAAGTTGCCCGTAGCGAAAGGGTTAATCAGCCACGTTATGCACCTATCATTATCTCTCGTTGAAAATGAATGAAAAGAAATATTATTTGTAGTACGGTTTGTTAAACCACACAAAGGATAAGCACACTTTTTATAGTGAGGTTTTCTCGTGTCTTTTATAATGAGGTTTTCATAAATAAATTACGGAATACTAGCTTTCTACAATAGTAAATGCGATATTTACTAAACGCATGCAATATAAAATAATATATATGTCGGAGGTTGGCCGGAAGTATTTCCAAACGGTGCGCTCATTGCTGTGTACACACGATCGGTTCACAATCACACAAACAAATTCCGCCGCGAAAGCACAACTCAATCACACTTTGAACAATATAAAATCTCGCAAAGGACTGAGAGACACGTTAACGAGTCCACGGGTCACTCAGAATATCTACGTCTTTGCTTTTATGTCTCTCCGATGCGTATCTGACTCCAAAAAATGCGATGCGACTCCGTACGAGGTTACGAGAAGAATCCCCGAGCATCGAAACAACGCAAAGTCGATCGCTTCTTGATATTGCTCTGGAAACAGAGCATGGCCTGTTACGACTGAAATTCGCTCAGGCTATCAGGAGCGTGTACAGAGATGTACACGACAACAAAAATACAGAAACTATTTTCAAAAATACAAAGACGCTATTCCGCCACCCGTGGTCACGTTCAACAGGGCTCCAGGCCATATTTCCACGGAACCCTATCTCGCATCTCTCTTTCCGCAATCCGCAAAGAAGTAAAACAATAAAACAAATGTTATAAGAAAATATTACAACGAGCATTACACGTCGTTGCCATCGGGCTACGTCGCTGCGCCTCGCCCCGACATATATGTATGTATATGATTTACCTGAATATAAGCTTTCCCTCGTAGAAACGTCTCCTTCGATGCACTCGCGTGACAGGCGTAACGGAATTAAAAGGACACAACATTCTTTTGTGTCATTCATCATTTATAGAATCTTCGACAAGAGATTTAAATTTCTATCAGCAACAGCGCCGTCCTAAAATATTGGTTCCACAATACTGCTTCTTGCCGATACGGTAGGATGTGACACGGAATGGTAAGGGGGCTCTAGACAGGGAGGGTCATCTCCCATGTATAATGTGTGGACCTTAGCAGTGCCATCTAGGGTAACTCCCTCAACTAAAATCTATATATATAGCTATACAATTCTACACATATACATACACGCATATGCACATACACATATGCCTACTGTACTATACATGAAGCTTGAAATTTAGAATTTATATGTAAAGGATATAATGTATTTTACAACAATACTTTATTTTAATCATATTTTATTTTCCAACAATAATATATAATTATAATACATAATACAATAAAACTTAAATAAATAAAGATAATACAGTAAAGATTCTACTGAAGTCAGTACCGACGTTCCCTACTGATGTCAGTGGAACACCTCACACCACTCGAGAACCGTCGGTCGCGGTCACAACACGGGTCGGCTATATCGGTGTGAGACCTGCAGTCCACTACTAATCCAATTACAAAACTTCTTTATTTTTCATTATTTTTTTATGAAACTTTTACCAACATATTCGTGGCATTTTTCTGATTAAAATGATACCAAATGTTATATAATTCCGATGTTATTTACTTGTGTAACGAGCGATGAAAGTTTCGAACGCAGAGGAGGACAGCGTATGGGAAAGAAAGAGACGCAGGTTTATTCTCTGCCGGCGGCCGCGACTCTCTGCGTCTCTTTCTTTCCCATACGCTGTCCTCCTCTGCGTTCGAAACTTTTATCGCTTGTTACACAAGTAAATAACATTGGAATTATATCATATTTGGTATCATTTTAATCAGAAAAATGCCACGAATATGTTGGTAAAAGTTTCATAAAAATATAACGAAAAATAAAGAAGTTTTGTAATTGGATTAGTAGTGGTCTTCAGGTCTCACACCGATATAGCCGACAATGTGGTGGCCGCGACGGTTCTCGAGGGTCACGGTCAGCACCTCGTGACGCCGGCGAGTACCTCCGACGTTCCCTACCCAAGTCAGTCAAAAAGAACCAAAAGACTGACTTCAGTAGAATTTCTACTGTACAATAAGACATAATTACATACAAACACATATCAGTAAAACGAGCGTGTTCGTTGTGATTGTTGGAGCCTGAGAAGAGCGCGGAGAGAGACGCAATCGTACCGCGTGCCGTACTGTACCCGCGCGTACCCCACCAACTCCCGAGATCGTCGTCGTGATATGTTGACGTTTCGCGCGTAATGAATGCGCGACGGATTCCGAAACAAAGCTTGTGTCGGAACCCGGATCGATTAACGCGCGAACCGGAAGGCTACGGCCGGAATCTACGCTTACTTGCACCCACGCAGTGGCTAGCAAGGTTGATGAAGATGATTTCATTTCGGTTGACGCGAGATGAGCCTGGACCTCGGCGGTCTGAACTGCGCCCTCGCTAGATTCGGCAGGAGATGGCGAAACGGGAGCGGTTCTCTCTTGATGCAGCAGCGTATGATGTCGCTGGCGGCAAACGCGACAAGAATACTTGCTCGCGCAATCTCGAGCTGCGTGAGATTGGCTCAAGCAGTTTGAACATCGCGACAAACGCTTGACGATTTCATGACGATGGGCAGCGCTCTTCGAAAGAAACAATGGACACGCGTTAATATAATGACGCGCGCGACACACGGGACATGATACTGGCGATGAGTTTGTCGTAATCGCAGTATGAACCTGAGTGGTTTCGAACAGGAATTTGTTCGACTGAACTCTGCTTTTGACAAGCGAGGGAGATTTCGCACGCGAGACGGGAGGAGGCGCACAACAGCTATTGAACTCCTCGAGAGCGCGAGCGCGTGAGTCGATAAACGCTCGCAATGTTTCGAACGACGGCGGGATTACGTCGTCGCTCGTCTTTATGTTCCACGCCTTACGGGTCGTGGAGTCGAGTTTTTGCGCGGTCAAATGGACGAGTATGTCGCTCCATAGATCTTCCGGAGTTCGTCCGAGATTCTGAAGAGACGAAACGGACATACTGACTCGGTCGCGGAGATTTTGCAAATCTAACGCGGATTCGCGATTAAGAGCGGGTAGCTGGAGCAACGTCGACAAGTGGACGGCAAGGAGGCGACGCGGATTGTCGTACCGCGATTTTAGCGCGTCCCATGCGAGTTTGAAGTTGTCAGCGGTCACGGGAATATTGCTAACACAATCGAGGGCGCGGCCTTTTAGCGAGGATACAAGGTAGTGCATTCGCGAGACATCCGTGAGTGACCGGTTCGAGATGATCAGCGCGTTGAATCGGTCGCGAAACGATTCCCAGGTCTCGCACTGACCTTCGAAATGCGGGAGGTGAATTCGCGGAAGATGAGCGGGCGAGTCCATCGAAAGACGGGAATCGGCGGAATCGGTTTTCGCAACACTCACGCCTTCCTGTGTTTGTTGGTCGAGGATGTCGGTCATGAAGGCGAGGCTGTCTAAGTACACCTCCTCCGTGGCTGCAAACTGGTCCTCGGTGAAGTACGGGTGGTTCCTCTGCTCCTTCGAGGACAGGGCAGCCGCGAGCTTTCCATGACCAGCCTCGTACTTCCTCCACTGATCTTTGATGTGAACGATTCGGGTCTGTACTACGCTTTTCGTCCACTATTCTTTGCCCAGTTTTTTGAAGTTGCGACGAAGCGTCTCGCTCCGTCGCGAGTTCCCGCGTTCCGGCGACTCGCGATTGGTCCGATGCGGACCTTAGCCCGCGCCAATCAGCGAGCCGCCCCACCGAGCGAGCGATCCGCGAGCAGAGTGGGGCTCTCGGTAGCGTCCGCGCTCCCTGCATAAATACCGCGACAAATCCGGCTAGAGGCAGAGTTGGCCTGGAGCAGCTCTCGGAGGTCCTTCTCCGAGCTCCAGACTTCTCGCAGCCGCGTGCTACCACAAGCGACGGGTCCTTCCGTGTGAGTGGGAAACACGCCGGTATTGGAGGAGGCAGTGCGACGGGTCCTTCCGTGTGCTGCTGAGCCTGATACCGCGAGCAAGTCTCGAGGTGGCAGTCGAACGCCGACCGTGCTTCCGAGCGCGTCGACGTTGCGCGTCTCCAGCCGCTCGAAACCTAGGACCGGTTCCCCCGTCCCGTTCCTGCGATCCCGCCGAACGACTCAGGGCCGAGTAACGCGTCTGGCGAGGAATCGGGGTGCCATCGCAGCCGCGTGCGTCGCTTGCTACGGGTCCTTCCGTGTGAGCGGCGTCCGCCGGTGTCGAGGGAGCACGTAGAACGGGTCCTTCCGTGTACGTGCGAACTCTCACCGCGACCGGTCCTCCGAGGACGAGCAGGGCGTAGTGCGGAGCCGAGCCCGAGGCTAATCGCGCCCCGCGAACCCAGCACCAGCGTACGGAACGCGCCAGTTCACTATTACGCTGGGCCGCGGGGTCCTAGCGAAGCCCCCACCACCCGGGCAAGCCCACTCCAGGCGGCATTACCACCGCACGCCGCGCCGACCCGCGTCCGGGCCGTGAATCGCGCTCCACGCGACCGTACCATCGATTGCGCCTGCGTCGCGCCGCACTCCGCGCACCAGTACCAGTCCGCGCCCGTCGTTAACCGTTAGTCTTTAAGATTAGATGTAAGTTGTATATATCGCGTTAGGGTTAAGTTAATTATAAGTCCTCTCAGTGTTCACCACAGTCACCAGCTGCCTGAGTAAATCAACCGACCGACACGGTCGGAAATAAAGTATAGTTTTCACCGGCTAAACCGTTTCACTCATTTATAACACCTTCTGCCCTCTCCAAAGAACCCTGGTGCCCACTGAGCATCTAGGAGAGGGCCCGGTAGTGACGCCCGCGTCACAAAGTTTACCACCGCTCGTTCGATGGCTCGTTGAAGGATGATCTGGTGCTCCCGATGTTCGGCCATGGTCGGATGTTGAACAATGAGAGTCTACTTCCTCAGATCCGGCTCGAAGGACCAAATGTTTCGGCTTGAACGAGAGTTCGAGATGCCTGAGGCCGAGACCACTCAGAGTTGAGCGCTGAGGAAAGTGGTGACGAAGGAAGGCGAAAGATGTGACCACCCAGTTTGTTGGACCAAACACTTTATTTGGCACACGAGGCCAAACCGTCGAGAATGTACAAAGAATTGGACACGATGCAATGAACGCGATGTAAAATAAGCGACGATGCCGCGAGAAATCACTATTAGTTTCGAGTATGTGACGAAGTCACGAGATAGAGAACTAATAATTTGATACGAAGTGAAGAGAGAGCAAGCGAGCGCTGCGAGTTTGGAACGTATTCTGATCGTGCGTTCGCGCACGGTAACGCACGAGACCTCGGGAGAACCGTTGGTCGTAGTTTTGCCATAGGTGAATTCGGTTCACCTTCGCTCGTGAGGTGAGATTCAAACGAAGGTGTTTGTCGCTGGTGACACGGCTGTTTACGCGACCGAGACAACGGCTGCTCGGTTTCGCGCTCGAAACACGAAAACAAGTATGAACCGGTCACCAACGGTCGGAACCCCTTCGTTTGAATATTCACAATTTTAGGCTAATCCTGAACAATATATTTCATTTGAGCCTGTTGGAATGCTGCGACTCGTTGTTTTCTGGCGTCCTTCCCACATAGAATATTATTAATTTTCGCACACCAATTGCTAATAAAATTTGAAATTTTCACAGTTATTATTCTGTGTTTCAATTGTTGTTCATGCTGCTGACATGAAATAAATGAAAAATTTATTTGCCCAAGCAACATGTTCTCCATGTACTCTTTGAGTTTACATTTGAAATAAACATGGGGCATGGTTTTGTGCAGCAATATATCAATTTTGTTCAATACATTCTGTACTGATGCATCTTCACGGTGTCTGTAAAAAGATGCTATGCACAATTGGCATTTTTTATGAGGGTCAACACAGATTATTTTTTTCATAAGTGCACAATTATCAATGCCTACAGATTCTTCTTGTGCTGTATCTCCGGTATTTTGAGCCGCAGCACTCCTTTCTTCTATCATTACTTCGGACACTTCTGATTGAATATCCACTTCTTGCTCTTCTTCTGTTAGGAGCTTCTTTAGTGTGAATAGGAAGTATCCAGTGCAGATATCTTCACAATTGAAGCCAACACTTTGGCTAGAAGCAATGTTGTTGATCAGCATAATTTTATATCCAATCTGGAATCCGTATGGAGTAGGATGTGTGTTTTGATGTCCACCAGATCGTATGCATCCAAAAAAATTCTCCAAGGGATCTTGATAGATTAATCTCGTTTTCAAACTTTTAAATCCCTTTTTCTTCAGAAATCTCCATAGCATTTGAAATGAGGAGATAGTCTTCGTCCAATTGCGTAAGCATATTACTCTAGACACTGGCTTTTTTGAAGCTCAATGGACATATCGCATACATTCCAGGGTTCTTCTTGCATCGGACCAGAATCCTTCGTGTGCACTTGTTCTTGATAATACCGTCCTCAGCGGAACTTCTGAGACTGCACTGTGCCCATTGACGGAGTCGAATAATTTATTGAAAAAATTGAGGACTTCCGCTGTCGTGAGGCCTTCCTCCTTTGGAATTCTTAATTGGCCATGCTCTGTTTCTACAACGCCTGTAATAATGAATATTTTATCAATTATACAAGCATAACAGAACGTTAATACTATTCATATAGCAAAATATAACTTTTACTTACATTGGTGGCGGCTAAGGAATCCTATATGTGACGCTACTGATTCGCTCAATACTTGTGAAGCATACTTCACTTTCATTTTCTTAATTTTTTGAGGAACCACATGTTCACTTGTCAGTCTTTTCATCATGGGGCGTAGCACATATACAGAGACATCCATGTTGTACGCCTGTTCGATAACTTTCCATGATGCAAATTGCCTATCGCATTCTTCTCTTCCTGGTGTTACATTTATTTCCAGGTCCTTATTCAATAGGTTGTTTCTTACAGCTTTAATCAAATGCGGCGGATCATAAAATGGTATCAATGAAATACCATCTATCTCAATTATGTCACCTATAAGTACAAAATGATTGCATTGATTCACAATATTATATTTTTTAAATTATACGAAAAACTTAATAATGTATACATACAGTGCTCTTCTCCGTGGTTCAATTTTTTTATCCGTGTCTCTGCCTGTAAAATGTTGATGGCAGAAACATTCGATGATCCCTGGTCACATACTGTGGCAACAACTTCTAGTCCAGTTTTCTTCACTGCTTTCACAATGTCTTTAATGCACTGTATTAATTGTGGCATTTTTGTTTGACCATCGCAGTAATGGTATGAAATGGGAATTTTCCATCCACTGTTCAGTCCTCTTAAAATGAAGACTAGAGCGTGATCGGCAAATCTTGAAGTTCTTCTTCTGCCCCAGTCATCGAAGCCTACTATCATGCCCTTACTAACATCGTAGTCAACATGAGGCTTTAATGACATTTCGTCCCACATTACCACGCACAACTTTTCTTCAGCACTCATGGTGTCCACTTGACTCCGCAGATGTGTCATCACAACTTGTGATATTCCAGTCTCAACTGAAATTCTTCTCAACATCTTCTTCAGAGTACTTGCACCTGGCAAATTACACAGCTTTCTTAGGAGCTTGTACGATTTTGTTGACTGCTTGAGAAGTGCTAAAGCCAATATCTTCTCGTTTGTTGTGTAGCGTCTTCCCTGAAAACATATTTTATAATGTTACAAACAAATTATAATAAAATAATACAATGAAAATACAGCATATATTACACAGCAGCAATAAATAGTTAGAGGTCAAATGCAGTCATATAGCCATGTCCAAACACACAAAACCACTTATAGTTAAAAACCCTAAAAACCATAAAACAACTAGAGACTAGAACCAACAAAAGAATGTAGAACCGAATAAGTAGAAATTATGAAAAATAAGTAGTATAGTTATATGAAGAAACTGTGACGCGAGCGTCACCAACGGAGCCCCCTCCTGGATGCTCTTGAGTATACCAGGGTCCTTGAGGGGGCTGGAAGGGTCAAGAAATGTATAAGAGACCCGGATAGTGGAAAAATAAGTGCTTTATTTTAAACTGTGGGATTTACCGGTCCTGGGCCGGCAGGCGAGCGGGTCCTCGTCCTGGTGTGTCGGCGGTGCCTGTGCGGAAGCGTGACAAATTGTTACTATGCTAAATCACTTACTCACTATTGATATATATACATCTTATCCTACTCTTAATTATTACCGGACGCGGGCGGCGCGGAACGCGTGCTGGTACGGGACGCGGAGCGCGGCACGGCGCAGGCGCGGTCGTGGCGCGGCACGAGTTCGGAACGGGCCGAAAGAGCGTGAATTCGGAGCGGCGTAGCGCGGCTCTGCGGCGCAGGCGCGGCCGTGACGCGGCACGGGTTCGGAACGGGACGGAAGAGCGTGAATTCGGAGCGGCGTAGCGCGGCTCTGGCGCGCAGTCGCGTATCGGTCTTCTCGGTGCGGATCTCGGTTGGGTCGGAGAGCGGTGGGGCGGGATTGGTTCGGGACCCCGCGGTTCAGCGTGTCGACGTGTTTCCTACTGAAAACTGCGGAGAGCGGACCCGGACGGCGCCCTGGCCTCGCGGAACGCCCGGCTCGTCACCCGTGCCCCGGTCGCGGTGGGAGTTCGCGACTACACGGGGGAACCCGTCGTAGAGCTCTACCTCGTCACCGGCGTTTGGCGTCCGTACGGAAGGTCCCGTCACAGGCTCCGCACACGGCTGCGGCGTGGCACCGGCTTCTTACCAGACAGGGCAGGTCGGGGCGGTGAGCGGCAGGAGTGCGCAACGGCGAGGCACCCGGAGATACTCTCGGCGTTCGTCTGCTATCTCTAGTCGTCCTCGCGGTACCGGAGTCGGTTCCCCCTCGGCGGGTCCCGAGGTATCCCCTAGCTAGCACCGGCGCGAACACAAACTCACGGGAGGACCCGTGAACGCGTGAGCACGCTGCTGCGAGAGGACCAGAGCTCGGAGGTGTACCTCCGTGAGCAGCTCCAAGCCAACTCGATCTAATGTCTGTTTCGCCGCGGTATTTATGCCCCGAGCGCGGACTCTACGGAGTGCCCCACTACCGTGGATCGCTCGGTCGCTCTCGGGGCTCGCGGATTGGCGCGGGCTAAGGTCTGATTCGCGCCAATCACCGGTCGAGCCGGATTCGCGGTTTCGCGACGGAGCGTAACGGCGATCGCTTCGTCGCAAAACTATAAGCCAGCATCAGTCTTTCAAGCACACTCAAGCATGTAGGGTGACTGGGTTCATCATTAGTCGAGCGCATCTTCAGGCACATTATGCAAGTTCATGCATGTGAAATAGCATGTAAAAAAATATTACAATTTTATACGTTACCTTTCTTACAGCCTGCATTACGTCATGAGGATCCATGTGAACAGTAATAGTATTTATTACTTCATTTAATGTAATATTTCTTACATTATATTTAATGTAATATTTCTTACATTATATTTAATGTATATTATATTTAATGTATATTATATTATATTATATTTAATTATATTATATTTAATTATATCATATTTAATTATATTATATTTATACTATAGTATATTATATTTAATGTATAATTTGTTGTGGCAAATATGTTATTAATAGACTGCAGATTTTATGCATTTATGACAATTGATAGATAGTAACAACAGTAGAAAAATTTAAAGGTACTATTAAACATAATCAAAAGGAAATTAAATTTTTATTTCAATCCAATTTGTTGCAATTCTGATAGAAAGTTTTTATTTTGCATGAAGATCCACAGTCTATTTATTAACTACATCTACAATTTTATTTACCTGTGGCATAGATTTGGATGTCCGTAATTGCATTTCGATGAATATCCTCTGCGTGGTGGATAGATTTTCAAATCTATTTATCAGATTGGATTCTGATAACGCTGTTGCTTGTTCCAGTCGTACCCTCAAATCGTTTCTCTTCTTCTGCGCATAACGGTTGCGTTTCATTAATCTTTTAGCAACTTTATATAATCTTGCTGCATTGGGAGTCTGTTGCAAACGGTTGCAATCCTTTTCGAACACCGATAATCCGAACGGCATTATTTCAAACCACGGTCGACGACTTATTGGGGCAATATACTTTTTGCCCAACACATGTAAGAAATGTCTCGGTACGACCGTGTCCCGGCGTCGACAATAGCACAGCTGATCGTGCTCGGCGCCGGGACCGGGTGAACGCACTCAGACGTAAACTTTATGTTTACGTCTCGCGCCGAAACCGTCGCGTGGGCCACCTTTCCTATATTCCAAAACACCAAATCCGTTACCTATCGTCCTTGTTTCCCGAGCAGCAGCGGCCGTCAGGGCATTGCCCTCGTGCGCTGACTAACGTTCAGCACTGCCAAATCCTTTGTCATTTTCAAAAACCCCACTCCTTAGTCCTTCCGCAATCGGTGGCCCCGATTAGTATAAATATCGCGCGATAGCCGTATCGCGCCCTCGTCTAACGACTCTCGTCTTACGACTACCTTCAATCTCGCGATCACGCTCACACGTCTTTTCACATCGACTCTCGTCATCCGACGTTCGTTAGTTTCGTGCGCTTCACGCTGACTTCGCCGTTGCACAAATCGTGCGCTTCACGATTTGTGTGTCACATTCACGCCGTCTCATTTCATTATCGCCGCATTATCATCCTGTCATTGCATATCACCTGTGTATATATATATCCATTCTGTCAAATATAGTCATCTATTTATTAACCAAATTACAGTCCACTATTCTCTTCTACCTGTACCGTTAACTGTCACACTTTCCTACGACTAGAATCTCAAACAGAGTCAATTGACTTTTTTTTTTGTTCTGCAGCAGTTTATCTCGTTGTATTTTTTGTGGAGTTGAACAGACTTCTTCTTTTTGATTTGGACCAGCTGTTTGGTTTTGATTATTATCCCATGCCGTCTCTTCATGATGTATAGCAGAGGCTGGATATTCTTCTGCTTTTATACTTCCAGATGCATACTCTTCGTTGTTACTCTGCACTTGCAAATGCAAAGTTGGAGCAGCATCATGTTTCAATTTTCTTCGTTGATAAGAAGGCAGAAACGAATCTTCCTCAAAATGTTTACAACATATCCTGTATTTCCGCCTTTCAGCCGATGTCAATTTAAGCAACACAGGACACTGAATTTTTTTGGCCCAAGACTCTGATTGTTCCACGTTTTTAGGGAAGTAATATGCTTGCACAGTTACACCCGACTTACACTGTGAAATGGCACAAGAGCTCACCATAGTTTTAATGTTTAAATGTTCAGAATAATTGTTTGTATTTTATTGAGTCTATTTAAACTGTCTGCACTTAATGTGTCTTATGCACTTATGTCTTTATTCACTGGTCACACTTGCTGCTGCACTGCTCTGCACCTTACTATTACTTTAAAAAATTTTATAATTAATGCACACTGTAAAATTCGAAAAATAAGCTGAAAAATAAGTTCACTGGGTGTCGCTTAATTTTGAAAAATTATTTCTAAAATTGATTTGACACTGAGCAAAGTATTTTTTCAATATTTTTCCAATATTTCCTGAGCTTATTAATCGAATTTTCAATACGATTCAAATTTTTATTGTTAAAATACATTGAAGGAGGCTTTGTTGTTCTGGAATTTCAGTCCGCAACAGTCAGCAACCATCAGCAGCTATCAGCTTTCTGTGTCAGCGTAACGGCAGGTAACGGCTGGTAATAGTAGCGTCCAATAGCAGCAAAGATTGGAACATCAGTCTTGTCCAATCACGTTTAATCACGTGGTGTGTTGTGGGGACGAGCATGCGTTGGCGCATGTGCAGCGCTGCCCGCGCGACTGCGCCTGCGCTTGCGAGCGATTCCGGCAAGACGCCGGTTACGATTGTTCCGTTCGCTCTCTCGTCCGTTAGCTGCTGATTCGAGCAGACGTATTCTTTGAATTGTCTAAGCATCGCGTTCGTGTGCGCTTATGCGCCATAACCATTGTATCGAGTTTAGGTGTCTCTTGCAGGAGCACCCGCGATTCTGTCCGTTCTTCCGACGTAGAACTCGCAGTTCTGATACTGCTGACTGCGTAGTTGAGCTACACTCGTTGACTGTTAAATATACGAAGTTTCTACCAACTGCGTATTTTCATTTCCCCTCGCGCGTGCCGTGGGACTCGCGCGCAGGAGGTAACCTTTGTCCGTGCTCATACACGTGGCTCGGCCAGATAGTGCGACCACGTGGAGTCGGTCATTACCGAGTTCCCCTCTCATCCTTACGAGGGAACCAGTGGCCTTTGGCCTCCACCATTCCCACAATGTCGTGAACGTGGTGCGATCTAGAGTAACTCCCTTAACTTTTGAAAGCGGTCCAAGGTCATACATATGAGTGGACCCCCCTGGCTCTAGAGCCCCCCGAGCTTGAGACAGAAAAATACATTGGGTGATTGGTCTATTCCTATACCTCGTCTGTGGTAACACCATTTCTGTAAAGAAAACTGTACGGCAGATACCGACCTCCGAATCTTGAAAAGTCACGTGACTCACCCTGGCCCTTAAGTGCTTGATTGCATTTTATGACCTTGACGAAATTCGATAGTACCGCTATAAACCGAACGGCCGCTAGAAAAAGCTAAATAAAAACGTTTTCGTCCAGTCTGCGGAGCTGGGTAGGCTTTCTACATTCAGTGTCAAGCGACACATTGTATCGGTAAAACAGTAAAAATATGATGCCAACAACATGTCAAAATGTGGAAACGTAAACAGCGGCGCTGGCGTAGCTTCCTTCGAACAGCCGTGCCTCGACACACTCACACACCGTCAGGTCGACGGGTACGTGTAGCTACGAGAGTCGCAAGGGACCGGGATGCTGCAAACCATTTCTCGATAATGCAAAAATAAAAAAAAAATAATAAAAACAACAATCTTAATTTTTACTGGTTATATTTATTTTATATTTAAAAAAGGAAGTTTAGAAAATACAAATTTTTTAAAATTGATACAAAAAACTAAGTATAAGAAAAAGAAAGAAAGTGAAATGAAAATATACAAAATGAACACACACGAAAATATATTATAAATCACAAATAAATACAAAAGGAACACACATAAAAATATACAATATATATACAAAATATACAATAAATTAAAAATAGTTAATAATTTTTATATGTCGCCGTCCACCTTCGCCACGGCCGCCGCGCCCTCCACGCCCGCCACGGCCACCACGCCCTCCACGGCCACCGCGGCCGCCACCGCGCTTTCTAAATTTCGGCGCCGGGCCTCTCCTATAGGAGTTGCGCCGCAACTCAACTTATAATGTAAAATGTTAACATTTTACCGACCGCTAGCGGTTCAACAGCATACGCGCGTACGACCGGCCGCTCAGGCGCAGATTCAAAATAGAATAAAAATGTGGGTCGGTACGCGTCGGCGACAAAAAGCCAAATGCTATCGGTCGGTAAAATGTTAAAAATTGGAAAACTAGCTAATATTTGTTAATGGTTTTGTAACTTACAAACATCTCCTGCGTCATTCGCGGGTCAGCGGGTGGCGAAGGTGTTGTTGGCGTCGGCGTAGGCGTCTCGACCGTAGACGTGGACGCCATACTGTTTTCAGTTTTCTGTTGGAAATGAAATGAAAAGTTTTAGAAACAAATAATAAATTTTCACATATACTATGTGTATTACTCACAACTATATTAACGCTAATGCGCAATTTTGCGACGGCCGCCGCCGCGACCGCCGGTCCTGGTGCCGCCGCCTCCATTTTTGCTATATTTTTCTCCATCTACATAACAAAAAAAAAAAAAACATAATACAATATAAAATATCTAAAATAGTTTAGTTATTGAATGATAAAAGATGAGAAAAGATGAGAAAAGATCAGTGTGGGTACCTGGTGAATTTTGATTGAATTTGATACGTCGGCTCTTGCTGGTTGTTGTCGAGGGAATGCCCGATCGCATACATTCGACTGTCCGAACTTTCGCGTTGCCAGTCGATTGTTTAACAAGCAAATCGCCCTCGCAACCGATCTTCGCGTGTAGTTTTGCGGGTTCCCTAGGAAACAGAAATAAGAACAAGAAGGAGAAAAAAGTTGAAATCCACTCGACCAATGCCAATGCTGTATCCATTGTTGCCTCGGAATCTCACATTGCGTTCTTGATTCGGTCATTGTCACCATGCGGGAATCTGAAATCTGATAAATGATAAATGTCGCTGAAATGAATCAGCGATTCTGCACACTTATTTGCATGTGTGCAGTTTGACGTCGAACAGCTTTTGGATCACATGCGATCCTTGGCTGTAATTGTAATAACTTTACAATTTTATTTTACCAGCTGATCAAGTCAGTGGTGTTGCACTACTATATGCAACTCAACGTCAAACAGTTGCAACTTTTCTTTTTTGTTTTAAATTCTCTCTACTTTCAATAATACTTTGAGGTTCCCGAATGGGCATGCCTCTGATATACCTGCTGTCGACTATTTCGGGCAGCATACAATCTATATAAAAACGTGACAATTTTGGCTCCATTTTATGTTGCCAAAATTCGTCGTCTCTATAAACTTTAATAGACCATAGGCCTTTCCTCGTCCATATGTGCCCATAATTATGAAAGTGGTCTAAGACATATATTTCTTGTTTCGAGATATTTAATGAATCGCATTTGAATGAATTAAAAAATATTTTTACATTATGCGACATTTTAATTTATAATTTTATTAGTCTTGATTAATGGAAATTTATTATAGATATGAAATTTTGTGTGAATTTCATAGGAAAATGTTGTTTTTAAAGCTTGAATTGACTTAGACCATTTTCAAAATTAACCGAATGTCGTATAATTGACTTAAAGTTGTAACGAGCACGGTTTTCCGCGGGCTCGTCGCAACGGACGGGACTCGCGGCCGGATTAAGCTCGCCGAGCCAAGGTTCGCAGGATACGCGAGTGAGAGAGACGGGAATGAAATGATTGCGAAAGGTTACTTTTCCATCGGTTACGGTTCGCGGCTCGTTCCTCGTCGCGATACGAGACGTCGCGGGACTGCGAGTTCGCGCGGCACGCGTGTTTCCGACACGCGTGATATCACGGGACGCGGGTTATCACGGCGCGTTCGTTATCGGGTCGCGGCTTATCGGATCGCGATACGGCGGGGCCACGGCGTCGCCAGCGGTCGGCACACGTGGGTGTCCGAGAGCCGATCTCCCTTAGCCTCGACGGCAACTCTCGTTGGTGCCGAGGCCATGTTGTCACGGCTTACGGACGACCCTCCGCGGAGGGTCGTGGTTTTGACGGTGCGAAGACACCAGCGGTTGTCTTGCTGCACGCTTCCGGATCGGGTATCGAGGGCAACAGCGGTCACCGGCTCGATACGTTTCCAGGGGTTCACCGGCCGAACGATAGCAACATCGGTTACGTAGCTCGGCCAGGGTCTTATCCAGGTGGGGTCAAGGGGCAACCGCGGTTACCAGGAAAACGGAAAAGGACGGCACGAACACCGGAATACTCACGAGGGATCCGTTATGTGTGCGTAGTTCGACGGTGTCTGTATCGTATGTCGTGACTCTAAGTGTACTTGGTTGTCTCAGTGTGTGTTCGCGGCAGGTCCGGAAGCAAAAGAGATCCGTGCCTGTTCGGGGGTTCCCTTTATGCCCTAGGCGTCCTAGGGCGAGGTGCGCGGCGCGGGGTAGTTTTCGGCGGAACTTCCGGTGTCGTATCGCATTCGGTTCGCGCGTTCTCGGTGCCATGGCGGTTTCCGTTTCCCGCGTAACCCGGTTTCTGGGCGCGGGGGCGCGAAGTCCGGGGGTCGGTGTCGCTCGGGGATCGTCGGTTGCGCTCGGGGGTAATCGCGGCGGCGCGATACCCGTTCGTAACAGGCCTGGCGCATCCAGGTCTGTTACCCCCCCCCCCCTTTCGTCGCGGAACGAGAGAACCGTAACCTTATTTATTCACATGAAAATAAACATATATATTCTTTCCAAATTGTATAACAAAAATAAGTCTTTAACCATTCGGTCGGTATGGGGCAGCAGTGCCAATGTATCACGTCGGTTGACATATGTACAGTAATAAACAATCAACAGCTTTGTCGGTCTACGGGGAGACAGTATTTGAACTACTCAACATATGAATAACAACAAAATATAACCTATCAGTCAACGGGGAGTGATGATCTAACTCCTCGGTCAGTCTAGAAACCGTGAGCAAAATTTACTATCAACCGCGTCGTTGCCCGTAGCCTGAACGACTCCATAAAGAGAAAAGGAAACAATACATTTGTCCGTACTCGGGTTCGTGGTTAATAGTGTATCGTTCATTTTATCGGGCTATTAAACTAAGACGAAATACAACATTTTCGCATCGCGATTTCCATTGGCCTTTTACTGGGCTTCGTAGATTTATAGTTAACGCAAGACTAGCGGCGGAGCGGTATTTCTCCGCTATTGGCGGGCCGATTTTCGGCTAACTACGGGGTCGGGTTTTTCGGTGGACGGCGGAACGGTTTTCCGCCGTTTCACTCGTGGCTACGCGGCCTACGCGACAAGTGACTTACTAACTAATTACAACTTAACTTACATGCTAGTCTTAACCTACATTGAACAATAAAGTAGAAAATGAAAAAAACAGAAGAAAAAGCAAAACTATCGCGAAAGAGACAAGAAAAAACGACTTATAGCTAACGCCGACGCTGCTTTATAACTAACTTACGAACTAGCTTATGTACTACACTTAACACTGTCCTGACTGTGTACACTTTTCCGACGCGATGCACTCAGCGTTCGGACACTGTTTTTCCGACGCGATGCACTCAGCGTTCGGACACGCGCGCACTGCACTTATTTCGGAGCCGCGTCGGGGGCAGTCGGTGCCCGCCGGACGCACCGTACTAATCGCTCACTCCTGTTGAATATTAATCTCCAACGTTCCTCGCTCCCCGGCACCGAGACATAGGAGCTCCGCTTCAAAATATGGCGGACCGGCACCTCGCAACACCTCCCGTTGGGGAGCCGGAACCAGCGGCTCGGTGCATCCGGCCACAAGCCGGTATACGGGACCGGTGCCAGTAGATGCGGAAACATCTCCTCACGTTTCATGGGCTGCCCTTCATTTCGCGGCTGCTCCGTTTCGTCCCTCGTTTCCTCCCGGCTGCGCTCCTCGGCCCTGGTCGACTTGCCCCGGCGTCCCGCGCGCCTCCGGGGGCTGCTGGCCCTTCGCTCGGGGCGCGGGCTCGGTTTCCTCGTCGGTTCTACTCGCCGCGGTGGTGGTGGCGCATGGCGCGGCAGGTCCTCCGGACGTTGTTCTGACCACGCGGCCTGCGGGGATGAGGGCAACCGCGCTCTCGCGATGGCGCGCAGCGGCTCGTCCCAATGGGAGAGCTCCCCCTGGGATTGGCGGCGGCTGGCGCGGCTAGGGCGGCTGGCTGCGGTGTCGGTCGTCGCCTGCTGAGGCGGTCGGCGTATCGGCTGCGCCTGTTGCCGAGCGCGTTGTCGGCGCCTCGCCTCCCGGCGCTCTTGCGTCCTCGTATTCCGGGGGCCCTCTGGTTCCGGGGAGGTGGTGGGCGTCCACCACTGCGGGGGCTCGGGCGAGCCGACCCGCCCGTAGAGGGGGACGGGCGGCCTCCATGGCGTCCGGGAGGTCGTGTCGGCGGTCTCCAATTCCCTAATTAAGTCGGCCCAGCGTGGGAGCGGGGCCACTCGGCGCGCCTCCGGAGAGTCCTCCCTCTTCCGGCGGCGGCTCTCGCCGGTTGCGTCGGTCGGCGGCGCGTCCTCGGCTGCGTCTCCCGTCGAGACGGTCGCCGGTTCTGCGACCCAGACGGGCAGGGCGGGCTGCGCTGGTGCGGCGGGGTGGCTCGTCGACGGGTCAGTAGGGGACGTCCCCCGGACGTCGTCCCTCTCAGCGGCCTCCTCGGCAGTGGTGCTGATGCAGCTCTCCGGTGGGGGGGCGGCTGCTCCCGTCTCGGGCCCAGTGATGGCGGCGGGGGGCACGTAGCGTTCCGGGTCGGGACTCTCATCCCGGTCCGTCGCCTGCGTGCCCTCTTCTCCGTCGGTGTCTCCGCCGGCGGGCAGAGTCTCGCTGCGGGGTCCGGCCTCCGTGGCGGCGGCCTCGGCGAGGGCGGGCCAGCGGATGTCCGGCGTCGGCGGGCGCTGGGTCATATCAGGTTCCTCGAACAGGCCGGTCAAGTCCCAGCTCCAGTCGGCCATGGTTGCTTTCCTATGGAAACAGTGTACAGGAGAGATTAATTTGCGGGGCCGTCCTCGTGGTCTGGGGGTTGGCCGGGACGTGTCGGGACGGGGTGGGGGTTGAGTCCGAGCATCCTTCGCAGTGGGCCGTTGGCGCGTACGCCGTCTGGGTTCCCCTGCGTCGGGCCTCGGGTCATTTGTAGTACTTGGCGTTGCCGGGTGATTTGTAGTACTTGGTTCCGCCGCTTTGAGGTCCTGTATATGGATGTGGCGGACCCAATTCCCCTTCGGGTCCCGTAGGTCCACGATAACCGGGGACACAATGCGTCCCACGGTATAGGGTCCGCTGTATTTCGGCGCCAATTTGGCGTTGACCCCTTCGGCCTTGTTTGATAGGGTGTGCTCCCTCTTCCAGACGTTTTCCCCTCTTGCCGGTTTCCAGTTCCGGTGGCGTAGGTTGTAGTACTTGGCCTGCCGGCCAAACGCTCTTGCAAGCTGTATGCGGGCCAGCTCCTGCGCGGCCCGCAAGTTTCTCCATCGCTGCGGCGCTAATGTGACGGCGGTCCCCTTCGGTGTCTCCTGTCCCGGTGTCCGAAGTTCTCTTCCTAAGTTGATGTACGCCGGGCTGTAGCCCGTGGACTCGTGCCGGGCGGTGTTAACCGCAAACCGGGCCTCGTCCAGCCTCTCGTCCCACCGATTATGCCAGTTTCTCGTGTACTGCGCGAGCATGGTCTTTATGACTTTGTTGGCTCGCTCGACCGGGTTGCAATGAGGCGCGTACGGCGGTGTCCTTCGATGTGTGATGCCGGCGTCTCGGAGCAGGGTGACGACTGGTTCTCCAATGAACTGCCGTCCATTGTCGGAGATGATGATCCTCGGAGCCCCGTGCCTTAAGATTACCTCTTTTCGGATCGCGGCGGCGACGGCTTCGCTGGTTGCTTTTCGGAGCGGAACTAGCTCGACCCATTTAGAAAATCGGTCGAGAGCAACCAGCAGCCATATGTGGCCGCGCCGCGAACGTGGTAACGGACCTATTAGGTCTACGGAAACGGTGTGCCACGGTTCGTCCCCCGGGTTAGCATGCAATTGGCCCGGTGGAACTTGTGGTGGTGTCTTGTATTGTTGGCACGTTGTGCACTGGCGGACGTAACGAGACGTCTCCCGAAACATTCCAGGCCAGTAAAAACGTTGTGCCAATCGCACCGTAGTTTTTGCGACCCCTAGATGTCCAGCTGTGGGGTCGTCGTGGTATTGTCTTAACACCGTGTTCCGTTCTTCCGGCGGCACGCACAGCTTCCACGCTGTGCTCGGCTCAGGTTCATTGTAATCCAGTTGGTGGAGAATGTGCTTGTATAGCCGGCCGTCCTTGATTCGATAATCCGGTTCGGCGGCCGGGTTGCTCTTCACGGCTTCGAACTTCCGTCGGGACCACCTGTCGGTGCTCTGCGTCGGACGGAGTGCGCTTACTCCGATTTTCGGCGGGATTCGGGACAGAGCGTCTGCCACGTGGTTCAATTTTCCGGGTCGGTATCGGATGTCGAAGTCGTACTGTTGGAGCTCTAAAGCCCATCTCGCCAATCTTCCGGTCGGGCTGTCGAGTTGTCGGAGCCATCGTAGGGCTTGGTGGTCGGTGATGACCGTGAATTTATATCCTTCTAGGTACGGGCGCATCTTCCGGATGCCCCAGACTACGGCCAAACATTCCTTTTCGGTCGCGCTGTATTTCCTTTCGGTCTCGTTGAGCGTATGGCTCGCGTATGCGATCACCCGTTCGTTGTTCTCCGGGCCCTGGGTGAGTACCACTCCTAACCCATGATCGCTGGCGTCGGTCTGAAGCGTGAACGGTTTCTCGAAATCCGGGCAGGCCAGTACGGGCGCGTCGACCAATCGGTTTTTCATTGTCTGGAAGGCCTTTTCCTCGGCGTCGGTCCATTGCCACTTTGCGTTTTTGCGGGTGAGCCGTGTCAACGGTTCGATGATTTCCGCAAACTTCGGTACGAATCGTCCGTACCAAGATGCCATGCCGTGGAATCGCCTTATGTCTCGGACCGTCTTCGGAGTCGGAATCTGCGCAATCGCGGCCGTCTTCTGCGGGTCGGTTCTGATTCCCTATTCGTCGACGATGTGGCCTAGGTAACAGAGGCTGTCGACGCAGAAGCGGCATTTCTCCGGATTTAATCGGAGACCGGCTTCCCTCAATCGGCGGAATACCTCACGCAGATGGCTTTTATGGTCGTCTACCGTTCTACTGACAATAATAATATCGTCGAGGTAGGCGAATGCGTGGGGCTCCAATTCGGGTCCCATCGGGGGTGTCCCATTTGGACTCCGACCGATTGGACCCGTCCCGATTGGACTGTCCCGATTGGACCCGTCCCTTTTGGATTCCGTGCCGATTCGACTCGTGCCGTTTGGACACCGTGCCGATTGGACGCGTTCTTTTTGGACGCCGTGAATTGGACACATTTACAGAATTTTAAAATCGCCGTATCTCCTAAACCGTGCGCCCTAGACAAAAAATAACGAAATTTTTGAAAGACTTTACAGAAAGCATATCACCCCAGCACTACACCTTAGGCCTATTCAAAAGTCGATTCGCCACCCCTTTCCCCTCCCCAAATTCATTTTCGCCTCCCCTAAAAATCGGTGTATCTCCTAAACCGTGCGTCCTAGACAAAAAATAACGAAATTTTTGAAAGACTTTACAGAAAGCATATCACCCCGGCACTACCCCTTAGGCCTATTCAAAAGTCGATTCGCCACCCCTTTGCCCTCCCCAAATTCATCAAGGAGGGCAAAGGAATTCTCCCGTGGAGAAAGTTGTTAGAAATTCTCACGAGAGTGAGAGTGCCGAACCCCCGGATCTGCCGGACCACAGAGATTAGTTTCTCTATGGCCGGGCGAAATCCGTCGCGCAGGGAATCACCCAGGGTGTCACTCCCTTGTGAAGAACGAGGTGGTGGCGGATGTGTCGGACTCGTAGATGTAGTGAGTCCGATCACATCTTCGCTCCGTTGGGTGGTGGCGGAGCGAAAGAAGGAGTTGCTGTCGCCCTGGACCTCGTTGTCATCGTTGGCGTTTCTCGACGCCTCGAGGTCCCGAAGGGCTTGAACTACAAGGTCCTTGTAGTCCGCGCCCCTCCTCGCACCCTTAATGGATTCGAGGGTGCGATCGAAGGGGAGTGCGGCCATGAGGTGTTGGTTTATGAACCGCACTCCCTGGGCGACAGCTAAAGCCTCCTCTCTCGCCATCATGCGCAGTTCTTCGGCGCTCCATCGCTTCTTCACTTGCTCCACGTCAACTTCCGCGTTCACTTGGTCCGGATGCATGCGACGTCGGTGTACTCCCAAACCAATCTTGGTTGAGAAGGAGCAGTCACAGTCTGGGCATTGATAGCCCCGTATCGGGTCGCGCACCCTATCGGGTACTGGGTCTCTGGTGTTCGGTGGCAATGGTGGCGGTGGAACATCGGCCGGGGATGACGAGTTGGGGCACGTCGTCGCGAGGGATCTGTGGGTGGCGGGGGATCTGTGGGGATGTCACGGCCTGGTCTACAGGACAGGCGAACCGAGGCCCTCGCCGGGGATTATATACTTGCTTCTCATGATTTGGGCCTGTAGACAAACCGACGCGACGGGCTGGCAACCCGCCGCATCGGGGAGCTCGAGAGCTCCAGCCTCCCCCGGACGCTCAAATTAAAAAAAATTTGAGCGCCAACTCACTCCGGCCCAAAGGCGGGGGGAAGGCGCATGGGTCCGAAGAACCCTCAGAGTGGGCATTAGGTCGCAGAGGCAGTTCTTAGCTTCCCCCCCCCCCCCCGGAGGGGGTACTGGCGGCGGGACCCACGAGAAGGGGACTGCTTGCTAAACTATGACTTTTTTTTTTTTTTAGATGGATATTCAAGTATCCTATTTTATTGCAGTGTTTGTGCTCTCCAAAAACGTGGCTAGGCATATTCATTATGTCTTCGCATAAATTTCTTATTTTGTCTTGTATCGGCACATTCTGTTCAAATCTGTACTCTGCAGCTTTCATAATCCCTGAGCGCATCCGCCGAATATTATTTTCCACGGCTTGCCTGTAGCGGCCGGGCGGAGCTTTCTTTGCAACATCTTTCATTTTGTTGCAAAAGTTGCGCAACAAATGATTTGTGCATTCAATTTTCTTCACGCGGATCATCCATGTTGTAACCGTACTTTTTGATATTATAACTTCTTCGCGGGGGCCGGTTACTACCCTAATTTTTCTATGCTCGTGAATCCCCGAGCTAGGATGGATTCGTGCCCCCAGGCACTGGAAAGCGGCTAGGTTTGGACCAGTAAATAAATATCGGAGTCTTACTGTGAAAAACAAAGAGAGATATATTCTTAAGGAACTGTTTACGATATGATACAATTTTATCCCTGTACGGGTAACAATACCGCTGAGGCAATGAGACAACAATATTTATAAAGTTTATCAATTTCAGGGTGAGATTTAACCATTCGCCCGTGGTTCGCAGCCGACGCGTAGTGACTCGCTCGCGATACGCTCGCTTGACTCTACGCCTGTGTTTTGCACTCGCCGGACGATCGCGCAACGTTCAATTACGACAATGCTACGCTATATCCGCGATCGAGTGACGTCATCACCCGTCCAACCCTCCAGGTACTTGGCCGATATTCGTACGAGTTTCCTGGAAGGAGACACACACTAGAACTTGGTCACACCACGGGACACAGGAGTTTATCCCTTGGCATGTCGCATGGCCTCGGAATATCCTCAGGCAACGGTCACGGAAGTGTACCCACGATCGTGCAAGGTTCGATCGTCTCGACTACGTAGAGACGCATACCAGACCACGGTTATTTCACGTGACCCATGAGTCCACCCTTTGGCACAGTGTGGCCTCGGAGTTTACTCGGACAAAGGTCACGGCAAAATCCTCGGGATCGTATGTTGCTCTATCGTACCGATTCGGGGAAGACACGCACAAAACCTCAGTCGCTCCACGGGACCCAGGAGTCTACCCGTCGGCACGGTGCGTGGCCTTGGAGTATGCTCTGCAAGGGTCACGACAGAGTAACCGGGATCGTACAAAGTATGACCACTTCTTAACAGTGAGAGGCTCACAGCGAAACCTTGGCAATTCCACGGAACCCAGGAGACTACTCTTCGGCACTTTGTGTGGCCTTGGAGTATGCTCTATTGAGGTAACGAAGGAATAGCCGCGATAGCGGGAAGCAAAGCCGTCTCGATCCGGAAGAGACCCACACTAAACCACAGTGACTCCACGAAACCCAGGTGATTACTCTTCGGCACTGTGAGTGGCCTCAGCGTAATCTCGGCAAGGGATACGACAGAGTCACTAGGATCGTATGATGGTCGACCGTCTTACTTCGACCCGATCGGCACGAGCAGTATTTCTCAATGATACTGCCGCGCACTTCGCAACTGACCGATTCTAGATCTGTCCAACCAACCATGCACTCGGCCGTATACTCGTACGAGTGGTCAGGAAGGAGACGCACACAAAATCGTAGTCACTCATACACGACCAAGGAGTTTTCCCTTTGGCACATTTACGTGGCCTCCGAGCAAGCTCTCACTGAGGTCGCGACCAAGTGGCAATGACTGTGTTGTATCTGTTTCGAGTCTGTTGTTATCCTCGCAGCATGATCTACGGAACGATTGGGTTATGCCTGCTCGACGTGCCTATCGTATGAATTTAACGCGTCACGATTCTTCCGAAACGCAAAACTTGAATTTTATAAAGTTTGTGTCATTCAGACACCCGGCGCTTTACGTTCGCCGTCGCTTCTTATCATCACGACTTGCTCGCTGCAAGGTACATCACTTTGAGAATTTAAAATAGATAATATATAATTGATTTACGACTATATAATTTCAGACGCGGGACTACTACGCTGTCGCGACCGAGGATCACGGAATTTTAAATTATGTATATTTCGTCGGTGCCACGGCGCGGTTTGTGCTCGTGACTCCTCGGTTTGAGGCGCGTAGGCACTGAGAGCAGGAAGGACGGTTTGCCTATCTCTGCTGAGTCGGTTTGACTCCTCAAAGTGCGTACCGGTTTTCGTCGAACAGGCAACTTCGCGAACGCGTGTTTCCCGAGAGGCCATCTTTTGCGCACAGACGATTGCGCACGACGGCATTGCACACGGTTCTTTTGGACACGGTATTATTGGACACACGGTTCTTTTGGACACAGTAACATTGGACACAGTGGGTTTTCGCTCACGCAAGGATTGCCCACATGGTCAATTGCGCACAAATAGAATTGGGCACATTCACAGAATTTTAAAATCGCTGTATCTCCTAAACCGTGCGTCCTAGACAAAAAATAACGAAATTTTTAAAAGACTTAACAGAAAGCATATCACCCCGGCACTACCCCTTAGGCCTATTCAAAATTCAAAAATAAAAAAAAATTTTGAAAAAATTCAAAAAGTGAAAAGTAAAAATTTTGGGAGGCTTTCCCAGGGGCATACCACCCTTACCTAACCCCGCAGATCTACTCAAAAGTCGATTCACCCCCTTCTACCCCAAGTGATTCCACTAATCCTAACCCTAACCCTAACCCTAACCCAAACCCTTTTTTCCGTGAGGAAATGTTTTATAACGCACATAACCCGAAATTAATAACGACTTGGCCGCATTTCCATCACTGTCCAAAATTACTGTGCGCAATTATATTTGTTCTCGATTCGCCATTCTGTGCACAATCTATCATGAGTCAAATTTTACATGTGCGTAACTCAGCGTGTGCGTCTTAAGAATGTGGGCAATCCTTGCGTGAGCGAAAACCCACTGTGTCCAATGTTACTGTGTCCAAAAGAACCGTGTGTCCAATAATACCGTGTCCAAAAGAACCGTGTGCAATGCCGTCGTGCGCAATCGTCTGTGCGCAAAAGAGCCATCCCCGTGTTTCCCGGACCGCTTCTAAACGTAGAGTGTTGGATCTACGGCTCGCATCGACCTCCTTCGATCGTTATCGAGTGGGGATCGATGCGTGCGCAATTAGACGCGTGTCGCGATATCTCGCGGTTCTTCTCAATTTCCCTACTCGCGAGCGCCGTAACGGAATGTAGTGGTGGGGGACGGTGTCGCTGTTCCATATACGCGGTGTCAATATGTAACCGATACGGTTACAATGTTTTATATGGATCACAGTCCAGAATTTTTTTATACACACTGCTGTCGCCGTCAGCAATCTATGTCGAATAAATTAATCCGCGTTTTTCCACACTGGCATTGAAACCTTCTGAGATGGCTTCACTCTCCATTCTGGTGGACGGCTGGTTTCCTCCCCAGTTTTTGAAGCATGCGTGTTGCCGTGGCTCCTCTTCCTTTTTCGCTGCGTTCAAACAAATGGAGCAGATTTTGTTCCGTACTCCAATGAATAGAACTTTCTTCGTGTGATAGCCTACTATCACGCCGACACCAGATATTGAGTCGTATCTGCCTGTTCGGTACGACCGCTTTATCCAACTTCCGTCAGCCACGACGGGAATGTTTGGAATTCCACATCTTATGACGTCGCCTCTTTCAACGGCTAGTCTTTTTTCCTCTTCAGCCGCTGCTACCATTTCCGCTTCCGCAGCACGGATTAATTTTTTCACGATGTCGTCATGGCATTTGCCGTATCTCCTCGTTGACATACAGGGGACGTTAATGGCAGTGAGGAATCCTTCCATTTGTGCGTAGCCGCCTCCCTTCGGAATTGTTCCTGCCACTGCATTCCGATTGATATCCATGACCTGAGCATTATTAGGTTGACTGTGGATATCTGCTTCGTAATTGCACATCATGCATTTCACGGTCAGGGTGGTCTCCAACCCCGTTCTCTTCATACGTATTATTTTCATATTTTTATCGAACAATTGAATAATTCTGAGTGTTCGCTTATACGTTTAATTTCTTGAAACATATGGTGCATGTCCACAATGCTGAGAGACCCGTCTGATAGATAAAATTCTTCTGGTGGGTCGCCCGTCGTTTTCTCTTCTTCGTCGATGGCAATTTCTTGCACGATTCTTCCAATTTCATCTGTTTCTTCTGCCATTCTTAGACTACGCCCGGCGTCAGTAGAGGTACTCAACAACATTCCCTCTTGTTGTCCACTTGACAACGGCGTTACATTTTCCGCTGCCCCTGCCTCTTTATATACGCCGAGACGGCTTGACGTATTCTCCATGGCAAGATTCGCTATCCGCTTCATTCTGCAAACAGATAAAAACAAATCGTACATGGGAATATGGCTCCCCTCCCTTACAGATGCGTTTTTAAAAATGGTAAATGGTAATGGTACTTTAAAAATGGCGAAATTAAAATTATTTCAAGTGAGCGCTGCATCGCAATTCGCTCTCGCGCCTCTTTCATGAATCTTCGTTTTGGGGCTTCGGTACTTCTTTCTTCACGAACGTACTTGTTTCTTCAGGAACGTACTTCTTTCTTGCCGTCTTCACGAGTGTTTTCTCTTCCAAACAACCACCAAAACTCCATTCAGGATGCACCTCCAATTACCGCAAAAATTAATCTGCAGCAATATGGGAGCCGGTGCATCGCGTTTTGTGGATCGGTCGGGAAAAGGGGTACCCTCCTGGGGACGTATCCCCGCGAGGATACCACTTTTTCCCCCGAATATCTGGGACCGTTTCTTCCAGAAATGAAGGGAGTTCGATGCGTTGGTACAGAGACTACACTCTCGATATCTGTGACGACACGGCCTCTTCACAACGAAACAGTTGTTTCAAACTATCATTGATTATTTCCTAATGGAACATATCCTCCACTTTCTCATGATGTCCATTGAGCAATGAATAGTACCTGTTTTATGATGCAGCGTCCAAATCATATAATTTTAATTTCGCCTTATAATTTTTAAAAACAGGTCTGTAAGAGGGAGACTGTAGAGAAACACCTCATTTGTTTAAAATAATTGGAGAAACGCCCAAAATCTAGCCCAAGGGCGTACTTTCGAAATACCATCTAAAGTTTTACAATTACTAACAGCTGTGTCAATAGAAAATCTACTTATTGATTTTGATTCTCAGTCTAAAATATACTACAAACAAACAAATTGGAAAGGTGTTGGCATTGTGCACAAAAGGTTCCTCCTTTTGCATGCACGAACACACCCACCCGCGCGAGGTCGACGTATGTTCTCAGCAGAGCCCGCGGACTTTCGTCAGCTGTTACGGTTACGACAGGTTGCTAACACTTTTTTTTCGGCGATCAGCTGAGAACGTCAATCCCCCCCCCCCCCGGCTCGGAATACCTACAATACTCACGGGGACGGCAACGCGCCAGATCAGTCGATGTCATATGTTTATTGTTGTATGAAATTACGTTGCATATATACAGTTGGTCATGAAAATATTTGGACACTTGTTATACTTCGCAAGTTTCCAGGTTCCAGGTAACGATTGAAACAATGTTTGTAAACATATAGGTAAACTAGAGGTCGAATATTTGTCAGTCTTGCTCCAAATTTGTGCGAAATGGACCGAAAAAGGAAGAACACGTTGTTTGATATGCGACCTATTATTGAGCGAATTTCACCCTTACATTTGTAACGAGGGCGGTTTTTCGCGGGCTCGTTGCAACGGACGGCACTCGCGGCCCGGATTTGGCTCGCCGTGCCAGGGTTCTTAGGATACGCGAGTGGAAAAGACAGGGCGGTGAAATGTCACGCAGCGGATTAGATTTTCCGGTTACGGTTCTCGGCTAGTCGGTTCGGATTCGCGGGTGTTCGCGTTATCGCGGCTCGCGGCATAGGGACGCGTTATCTCGGTACGCGATTTCTGGGCCGCGGTTTATCGTGAGTAGCGCGTCGGAAATCGGGGCAACGGCGGTTTACCTCCAGGGAGTGTCATCGGAACCGGAAATGACGGCTGTGTACCATTGTGGTGTTGTCGGAACGGGAAATGGCCACGGCTGTGTACCATTGTAGGATTAGCGGAACGGGAAATGGCTACGGCTGTGTACCGGTGTGGGATTATCGGAACGGGAAATGGCCACGGCTGCGTACCATTGTAGGATTAACAGAACGGGAAATGGCCACGGCTGTGTACCATTATAGGATTAACGGAACGGCAAATGGCCGCGGCTGTGTACCGGTGTGGGATTATCGGAACGGCAAATGGCCACGGCTGTGTACCATTGTAGGATTATCGGAACGGGAAATGGCCACGGCAGTGTACCAGTGCAGGGACGGAAAACGGTACGATATCCGGATACTTACGTAGGGTACCGTATCTGGAAGGTAAAGTTGTGTGTGTGAATGTCTGTGTTGGTATCGCAAGTGTCTCGAGCGATGTCTGGCAATCGAAAGAGGCCCGTGCCTGTTCGTGGGTTCCCTTTATGCCCTAGCCGATCTAGGGCAAGGGGCTCGGCGCGGGGTGGTTTTCGGCGGAAGTTCCGGTGACGTATCGTATCCGAAACGCAAGTTTCCGAGGCAATGGCGCCTTCCGTTTCCCGCCAGAGCCGGTTTTTAGACGCGGGGCCGCGAAGTCCGGGGGTCGGTACCGTTCAGGGTCCGTCGGAAATGCTCGGGGGTGGTCGCGGTGGCGCGAGGCCGGTTCGTAACAGGCCTGGCGTATCCAGGTCTGTTACACATTGTCCCCGTGAGCATCGTAAGTGTATGTACTAAGCAGCTGGAGCATCTCGGGAGGAGGGGGGATCGACGTTTCTCAGCTGATCGCCGAAAAAAAGGTGAAGGGAAACTGTCGTCACCGTAACAGCTGACGGACGTTCGCGGGCTCTGCTGAGTACGTCGACCGCGCACGGATGAGTGTGTTCCTGATTGGTACCCCTCGGACATACGGAAGCAGTAAAACATTTAACGTGGATGGTCTTGATGGATTCCGATATTATTTTTATTACATAAGAAAAGAGACAATGTCAGCAATTCGATGACAAATGGGAGGAGGCAGCATAGTGTTACGTTTTAACGCCAGATTTGCGGGTTTTTTGGATTCCGCAGGGAGAAGGAGCTGAGCTTATAGGGAAAGAAATATTAATCAATTAGTGGGTAAAAATATGTGTATTATAAATATTGAAGGAAGGAGAGGGAATCGTGGAGGGAGTTCAGAATTCACAACGCGAGTACTGTGGTGTTTAACAGTCAGTCCAATGCTTCGTTTATTAAAACTTCAGCGGGTCACTTAAAACTAATCCCGACACCAAATTAAGACTAAGATAAGGCAACAAAAAGAACTATGGCTAAGAGACGCGAGGAAACCCAAAGAAGCGCAATGGGTTTGCTTTAGTGGTAAGAAAAACTATAAGGCTCAAGTGAAGCGAAGCGTTTTAGCAAGAAGCGGTTAGGCGACTGACTCGATTTTCGGCAATCGGTTCAGTTGAAGGTGGTAGAACGGCGGGGGGAGAGGTGACGAGAGAGAGAGCCTCTGTTGTCTAGTGTCTTATTGTGCCTTTGGCAATCAAGTCACCTTTCTCGCCCCTGTCCCATAGTTGGGTCTCGTGCCGCCGCGGAGCTCGCGTGATCCGAAACAATAAAGCTGTTTTATATTTACATGATACGTGTACGTGTGGTGTGTGCGTGCGTGTTTGTGTTTACAAAAGTGTACTTGTGTGTGTGTGTGTTAATTTATACAATAGGTGATAATAACGTAGGTATACACTGATTAGATAAAATAAAATTGATCACTCGTTCATCTTTTGCGAATTTAATATCTGCGGGGGGGGGGGGGGAGCGGGTGAAGAAGACGGCGCGGGAATCAGACTCCATGGTATCGGTGGAGGTTCTGGAAATGTTATAATGTGTTAATTTCCATGCAGGACGGAAGTAATCATCGTCGTGTTGGAATTCGTTTTCTGCCGCGGGATATTCGAATTCTTCCGGAGGCTCTACGCTTTGATACAATGCTCGTATTAGTTTTTTAAGTTGATGCTTCCGCCCTTCCCCGCTTAGTTTTATGTGCTTTGCACATTTTCTACAAAAGACGCTGCGAGTCATTTTTACAATGTTATAATGTTATAATGTAATGTTATAATGAAAATGTTATAATGTTATAATGTGATGTTATAATGTTATAAGGTAATAATGTAATAATATCAGGTTAGCCAGGAGGTGCTGGCAAAAACCGCACCTTCTGGTGGATTCAGAGGATGGCAGAAGGTGCTGTCGAGAACCGCACCTTCTAGAGGTCTGGAAAGATCTGAGAGCGAGAGGCTCTTTGCCACCCGTATTTATATGGGCATTTCCGCCATGTTTTTGTCTATTTTAAGTTTTTCCGGGAATTCTTGTTGTCCAGTTTGTGTATGTTTACGTTCGCGGTGGCGAGCTTTTTCGCAGGGCGCCACCTCGCGACGAGGACGCTCCGTGGTGGGGGCAGCTTCCGCTAAACGCGTTAAGTGTGAGCCGGAAGCGTCGCGTTCCCTTGCATAGGGACGCGACAATAGTTTAGGCCGGCATTGGTTATTTCGGCAAGACAAGTATCAAGTTCATCAATGGGAGAATAAATAGTGTCCAAAACATAAATTTAATCAAAGAACAAATAAATAATCATGCAGAACGCATTTCTGGACCTGATTACATTGTTCAACAAGATAATGCTCATGTTTTGAGATTATACCTTAGAAACGTAAAACTTTACATGCGTCATCGAGAATTTAAAAAGGCCCATCTTTGCATTATCGAGCAATGATTTGCCGCCTCCCGAACCCTTGCAATTTTGCGGATGTAGCGTTGTGTGTGGCACACGCACACGGCACGCACACTATCAATCGAGCTTCTCCTAGTTCCTGTTTGTAGCGTGAAGATCGCGGAAAGCTTCTCCTAGCCTCCGTTTGGAGCGTGCGATCTCTACGAAAAGCTGCCCGTCTAATATAAGTAACTATAATTTATTAAACTCAATAAATAAGGCTTAAATAAACTATGACTCAGCTTAAATTGAGAAATACTTTGAAAAAATGTCGTGGAATCGTTGTGCACTGCCGAAGGGAACTCGTCGAACTGAATGCAGTTAAAACATTAAAAATAACTGATTGCAAAACATAAAAGCATCAAATACTAATAGTCTTTTGCAAAACATAAACGCATTAAATGCTAATAGCCTTTTTGCAAAGCAGTTTTGTCGCCGACTGCGTGCGTGACGAATTCAGCGCGCACGTGTACGAGCGATGCAGTTGTCTTCAAACAGTAATTTCTCACGGGGTAATTTCGAGGGGTATGTGATTTTTATGGCATTACATAGAAGAAGGTTCATTAAAAAGATCCTTACTTGTTAGAAAACGGGATATTAGGGGATTAAAAAGATCGGGACTGTCAAAGATAAAAAATTGTCACAATTCATTGCATTTTATTCAGCATTCTTTAAAAATATGTTATATATCATAATTGTTAATGAAAACTATGATTTCTTATCAATAAAGGGTGTATTTTGATGTAGAAAAAAATTCAGGGCAAGACGTTGAACACAGTCATCAGGACACTTTAAGAACGAACGACCAAATTATGTAGGGAAAATCGAGATTCCGAGAATGTCTAACTTTATGCGTGTATTGCAACTAGAACTGTTATTGTATTTAATTAATTTTTTAATTTTCGTGGTCGGTGGACATTTAGGAATCAATAGCAATTGAAAAAATACCAAAATTAGAAAGTCGACTTTTTCGCAAAATGTGTGAATTTCCAATCCGGCCCACTGTGCGCCGCCGCGCTTTGGCGATCATGCACGTGCGTATCCATACAAGACCAACGCACACGAGTGTACATAGGAATCATTAAACAGTTTAGATGAAAAAAGATTTTAGTGTAAAAAAATTCAAGAACTATAACTACTATTACTCAGAGTCTCTCAGTAGTAAAAAGAAAAGGATAACATACAGATAAAAAGGAGAAAAGAATTATTATTTATTACTAACATTGTTCGGCGTTTTGCCGATTGCCGGGACCGTCCAGCGGTGGACGCGGAATGAGAAACCCGGAGAGAAGGAAGATACTCCGGAGGGACAAGAACGGAACTTGCAAGAAACTTAATTGAACGAAACAACGGTTATTTATTTAAATAATTTCCTCAAAGTACACAGACGCTCGGACAGAAACAAAGGACAACGACGATAACGGAAATCTTGCAAACGGCGCGTCGGACAATCTTGACGGCGGAAGAGCGGAAATCTTGCACGCGAGATGATACGGATCGCGACGCGGACGAAAAGGCGCTTATTGAAACTGAATAAAGTCCGTATAAAGCCTGGATCAGTAACCGCAAGTTTGCAAATAGAATGTAGAATGTTATAGAACGAAACTCGTGATTTAACTCGTGCGAGGCTGCCGCGAAAACGTAGATAAATCAGAGAGTACAGAGTGCGTGAACGAGACGCGTGTGAGCGGAGTGCGTATAGACGACTGATCGATCGACGAGAACCCGTTGTCTCCGTCGGAGCGATCGAAGGATCTAGAGGGAACGTTTGAATTTGGAACGTTTGAATTTTGGAAAACAGCAGAAGAAAGACGAGCGAAGGACGGAGCAGGAGCGAGACAAAGGAAGGACGGAGCAGAAGCGATCGCGCCGACGAAGACAACATGCTCGAGACACGAACAATGAACGGGCTATTTATAGCTCGGTTTTGAATAGCAATTATACCAAATCGTTACCGTTCGAATCTCGAACATACCGCCAGCCCTGAAACCTCGGTTTCAGAAGTCTTAAAATTAACGCAGAAACTTAAGATTATCGCACGGCTTAGAAATAACTATATATGTATGTACAAAAGTTTTTTTTTTTACATTGATGGAGACGCGCTATCGATGGGAAGCGGACACAATTTTACCAGCGGTCGCATCAATTCGGTGGACGAGGTCTTAACGGTGACCACGCGGACGTGACCGTCATCGCCGGGATGTAGCTGCTTGATCCGACCGAGCTCCCACTTGCACGGAGGGAGATTCGAGTTGCGCAACAATACTAACTGCCCGATCCGCAGAGACGGTTGTTCACGCCGCCATTTGCTTCGTTGTTGGAGAGTGTTTAAATAATCGCTCATCCAAATTCTCCAAAACTGCTCTGTCGTGTGCCGGACGAGCTGCCAACGAGCCAAACGATTTTCAGAAAGTTCGAGAAGCGAAGGTTGTGGGGGGACCGAGAGCGCAGAGCCAATTAGAAAATGACCGGGGGTTAACACGTCGAGGTCATCAATAGAATCTCGCAAGGGCGCTATGGGTCGCGAGTTTAAGCACGCCTCGATGGAGCACAGAAGGGTACTAAACTCTTCGTAGGTAAACGTGCGAGATCCGAAGATTCGCCTTAAATGGTGCTTTAGACTCTTCACCCCGGCCTCCCACAACCCTCCGAAATGCGGAGCAGAAGGAGGAATAAAGTGCCAGGTGACACCATCGCTGGCAGCTTTATTTAAAAATTCGGGATTTGTCAGGGAATCCCGAAAAGCGCGCGCTAGTTCTCGACAAGCTCCGACGAACGTGGTCCCATTGTCCGAATAAATAGCAGAAGGGATTCCGCGTCGTGAACAAAATCGAACATATGCGTTAAGGAAGGCGCGGGTCGAATAGTCAGAAACCAACTCGAGGTGGATCGCTTTCGTAGCCAAGCAGACAAAAAGCGTGATATAGGCCTTCCGTGATGTGATCCCACGACCGGCAGAAGCGCGAACTTGAAATGGTCCAGCATAGTCCACACCGCTGTGGGAAAAACATTTTGTTTGAGGAGAGACCCGGGATTCCGGTAGTCGTCCCATCAGCTGCTCAGGTACCGCAGCTCTTTCTCGCACGCATACAATACACGAATGAATTACAGCTTTGACTAAACTGCGAGCGCGGAGAATCCAGAAAGTCTGCCGCAATGTGCTAAGAGTGAGTTGAAGGCCACCGTGCAACGAGCGCAAGTGTGCCTGTTCAATTATCAACCGAACAAGCGGATGAGACGATAAAATAATTGGATGTTTTGAATTGAACGGTAGTGGAGCGCGGTGTAGACGACCACCGAGACGAAGAAGTCCATCGTTATCGAGGAATGGGTTGAGAGATAAAATGGAACTTTTACTCGACAGATCTCGTTTATGGCGGAGCGCGTCCAGCTCAACCGGAAAAAGAGTTGATTGGAGATATTTAAGCCACCAAAGTTTCGCCGAGTTACATTCCGCTGCGGTGAGAGCACGACCGACAGGAGAAGATTGTCGAGGAGCCGATGGTTCTTTGCGACAAGCGTGAAGGAAGCGAAACATGTACGCGGTGACGCGGATGAGCTTCGGCCACGAAGAGAAGCGGCTCTCCAGATCCCACCGTGGAAAAGTGGTAACCACATGTGCCGACACGACTTTGGCTTCCGGTTGAACGTCGTCGGTGACCAAGAGTGGACGATTCGGCCATTCGGAACGCTCGCGACGCAGCCAGGATGGACCATGCCACCAGAGATCGGAGCGTAGAAGGTCGTCGCTCAGAAGACCCCGAGAGGCACAATCGGCGGGATTGTATTCGGTGGGGACGTGCCGCCACTCGGCTTGAGGGAGTCGAGTCTGAATTGTTGCGACGCGATTAGCGACGAACGTCTTCCACCGCGAGGCATGCTGGGATATCCAGTGAAGCACGACCGTCGAGTCGGTCCAACACACGCAAGGTATTGGTCGAAAGTCGAATGACTCGAGAACAAATTCTATAAGGCGGATCAAAAGACAAGCACCTTGCAGCTCTAAACGTGGTATCGTCAAAGGATTTAGTGGAGCGACCTTCGATTTGCCGGCGAGCAATGAAACAGTGATTTCGCCGGAAGACGAAATGCATTTTGCATAAACTACGGCTGAATATGCAACTGTTGAGGCATCGGAGAAACCGTGAATCTCCACTCGCGATGTAGTAGATAATAGACCAATCCAGCGGGGAAGTTCCACTTTGTCAAGGTGAGACAGTTGAGCATAAAGAGTTTGCCATTTGCCGAACGTGTGAACCGGGATGGGTTCGTCCCAACCAACGCGGAGGCGCCAAAGTTCTTGAATGAAAACTTTCGCGAGAATAGTAGCAGGAGTGATCCATCCCAAAGGGTCATAAAATTTGGCGATGGTCGACAGAATAGATCGCTTCGTTGACGGACACGTATCCGAGAGGGATATTTTAAATTGAAAAGTATCCTGGGAAGGATTCCAGCAGATTCCGAGAACCTTTAGCTGATCATCTTGAGCAAGATCTTTCGTACACGCGAGACCATGATCTGAAGGGTCAATGTCCGAGAGGAGAGAGGGATGATTACTGGCCCATTTCCGAAGGTGAAATTTCCCACAATGGAGCAAGTTTATAAGTTGCTCTCGACAATCCCGAAGAGACTCGATATCATCGTGTCCAAAAAGAACATCGTCGACGTAAGTGTTTGATCGGAGAATCGGGGACGCTACACGGAAGCGGTCGCCTTCATCATCAACCAAACGTTGGAGAACCCGAAGAGCTAGATATGGGGCGCAAGTCATCCCATACGTGACGGTAAGCAATTCGTAATCTTGAATAGAGTCCGCCGAGTGAGGAGCCCACAGGATACGCTGGTATTTGACATCCCGAGGATCAACTAGGATCTGCCGGTACATCTTGCCAATATCCGCGGTGTACACAAAACGAAAAGCGCGCCAGCGAAGAATGACCGAAGAAAGATTGGTTTGAAGTTTCGGACCAGGTAAAAGATGATCGTTTAACGATGATCCGTTCGAAGTAACACTCGAAGCGTTGAACACGACGCGCAGGTGCGTCGTGCTGCTACCTTCGCGTAGAACGGGATGATGAGGAATGTAGACAGATTGAGAATCAATTGGTGAAGACGGAGCGGGGCGCATGTGGCCAAGCCGTTCATATTCCTGCATGAAGTCGCGATACTCAGCGGCAAGGTTCGGATTTGACTCAAGTCTGCGATTGAGATGGACCATGATCCGTTCTGCAGTCTGACGCGAATGCCCGATCATCAGCGGAGGGTTTGATTGAAAAGGAAGACGAACGATATAACGACCGTCCGTCGTGCGAGTCGTAGAGTCTCGAAAATATTGCTCACACTGTTTCTCAGCAGGAGTTAGAAGAGAGGCATGTGGGATTTCCTCGATTTCCCAGAAACGGCGGAGGTCAGCATCGAGAGAATCATCGTGAACGCAATGGTGCGTGGAGACCAGCTGCGTTGCATCCGAGACTGATTCGGAACGACGGGAGAAACCGCGGTCCAATGAATTAGGAAGGGGTCCCGAAATGACCCATCCAAAAATAGTATTTTGCACGATCGGTTGCGCAGTTTGCCCTTTACGCAGTCCGTGTAGAATGATGCTTGGGTACACGTCGGCTCCGAGAATCATTTGTATGGGGTCAGAACTAGAAGGGTCGTGATCAGTCCAAGAAAGATCGGCTAAATGCGCGAGAGTACGCCAACTTCGGACTCGCGAGGGTTTGTACGTGGACATTGACCCGAGCACCAACGCCGTGGTCGGGACAGAAGGCGCGGAAGAAGTGCGATTCGACACCATAAGATGGGTTGCGTGGCGTACAGTCCCAGCGTGAACACCGCCTACGGCAGAAATCGACGTGACGACACGGTTACGTTTCGCTCGCAAAAGCTGGACAACCGACTCGGCCACAAAGCTGGCTTCGGAGCCCTGGTCAATTAACGCACGAATAATAACGCTGCGACCGGAGGGAACGCTTACTTGAATTCGCGCGGTAGCTAATAGCACAGACGACCCGGTAGCCGCTGAACCTGCGGTAGCGGAATGCGAATTGATTTCAGCGGAGACGGATTCGCGAACACGTGCAAGAGCGAGTGCTGTCGCTTCTGACATATGCGGCAGGTGTGTTTACTGGCACAAGACGAGATCGCGTGATTAAAACTATAACAATTGGGGCAGCACGATAACCGCTTTACAATATCGAGTCTCTTTGTCGAGGGCTCTTCGCGAGAAACGCGGAGCAATAGCCTAAATAATGATGAGCTTTACATAAAGGACAGGCTCCTTGCGAATTTTTCGACGCTGTCGCGAGGTGAGAGTGTGCTGGATTGCACGAAGGTCGAGACGCAGAAAATGAGAAGGGGGCTCCTATCTTGCCGGAAGCGCCCGAGTCAAAATCTTCAAGCGCGTGCACCCGAGTATCGATGAACGTCTGAAACTCTTCGAAGGAAGGAAACTTCGTGTCGTCGCCTGCCCGAAGAGCCCAGGCCTTTCGCGTCGATGGATCGAGTTTTTGTACCGCAAGATGAACAAGGAAATCGTCCCAAAGCTCGGCGGCGCTTCTCCCAAGATTTCGGAGCGACGAGACGGTCATAGCGAGGCGATCGCGCAAGTTTTGCAGCTCCGAGGCAGATTCGCGATTGAGCGCATGCAAATCTAATAATGTTGTTAGGTATTTCGCGAGAAGGCGCCGAGGGTTATCGTACCGCGACGTGAGCGTTTTCCAAGCGATCGCGAAATTATCCTGCGTAACGGAAAGGTTACTGATGCACCCGAGTGCTCGACCGGTGAGCGACGAGACGAGGTAATGCATCCGCGAGAAATTATTTAATGAAGAATTCGCTATGATAAGCGATTGAAAGCGGTCCCGAAAGGCTTCCCATTCCTCGCACCTGCCATCGAAAGGCTGGAGAGGAATCGGAGGAAGATGCGCGACGGGCGGAGCGAACGCACCTGGAGTCTCGGTCGACGAGATTTGACTCACTTCTTTCGGAGTAAGATCGGCGAGGGCGGAGTTCATGAAGGTGAGAGTCTGCAGGAACGTCTCCTCCGTAGTCTCGAGAAGGTTGTCCTTGAAGTAGGCCATGGAGGGTTGATCCTCTGGCGGGATGGCAGCGGAGATCTTCACATCGTTGGCTTCGAAAGTCGCCCACTGGATTTTGAGATGATTCATACGAGTGTGAATCCCAGCCACAGTCCAGTTCGTCTTGCCCAGCTTCTTGAGGTTGGAAAGAGATCGCTCGATTGCGCGTTTAAGTGTTTCTTGCGTGGCGATGAGCTCCGTCATAGTCACGTTCGTGTCCTTTCCACTCACTCACGATCCGGCTCGAAGGACCAAATTTATGTTCGGCGTTTTGCCGATTGCCGGGACCGTCCAGCGGTGGACGCGGAATGAGAAACCCGGAGAGAAGGAAGATACTCCGGAGGGACAAGAACGGAACTTGCAAGAAACTTAATTGAACGAAACAACGGTTATTTATTTAAATAATTTCCTCAAAGTACACAGACGCTCGGACAGAAACAAAGGACAACGACGATAACGGAAATCTTGCACGCGGCGCGTCGGAGAATCTTGACCGCGGAAGAGCGGAAATCTTGCAATCGGCGCGTCGGACAATCTTGACGGCGGAAGAGCGGAAATCTTGCACGCGAGATGATACGGATCGCGACGCGGACGAAAAGGCGCTTATTGAAACTGAATAAAGCCCGTATAAAGCCTGGATCAGTAACCGCAAGTTGCAAATAGAATGTAGAATGTTATAGAACGAAACTCGTGATTTAACTCGTGCGAGGCTGCCGCGAAAACGTAGATAAATCATAGAGTATAGAGTGCGTGAACGAGACGCGTGTGAGCGGAGTGCGTATAGACGACTGATCGATCGACGAGAACCCGTTGTCTCCGTCGGAGCGATCGAAGGATCTAGAAGGAACGTTTGAATTTGGAACGTTTGGATTTTGGAAAACAGCAGAAGAAATACAAGCGAAGGACGGAGCAGGAGCGAGACAAAGGAAGGACGGAGCAGAAGCGATCGCGCCGACGAAGACAACATGCTCGAGACACGAACAATGAACGGGCTATTTATAGCTCGGTTTTGAATAGCAATTATACCAAATCGTTACCGTTCGAATCTCGAACAAACATTATTATTATTATTATAACATAAGATAAAAAATATACAACATAAAACATAAACATAGAACAAACAGGTAACAGAATACATGTTTAGTATAAAAACGAGTTAACCACAACTACTATTACTGAGAGTCTCTCAGTAAGAGTAGTTGTTGTTAACTTGAATTTTTTTCCGGAGGGGGAATCCATTTACGGATATCCTAACCTGCTGGTGACGGTCGGTAAGGATACTTGGGGCTCGGCTCTCGCCATATCCAATAAACCCCCGCCTCTTTTTCTTGGCCTCTCTACTCCCCGCGTGCATTAGCAACCGAGGACCCGCTTTCCGCATTTTACAGGGTCGCCCGCATGCGCCCGTTTCCACTCTTGTTTTTGCCTATCGTTGTGGTTAACTTGAATTGTGTGTGCTCTTCCTCTGCGGTGTTCTTGGCGCCCACTTCCGCGGCCTCCTCCGTGGCCTCCTCCGCGGCCTCCTTCACCCTCACCGCCTCTCTATTGTTTATTTTTCTTAGAACGATTTTTGTGCCGGTACTCTGCCCGTTTGATCAATTTGGCGAGTTTGTTCTGAAATATAATATTATTCTTTATAATTTTGTAACGAGCTCGGTTTTTCGCCGGCTCGTCGCAACGGAACGTACTCGCGGCCGGATTTAGCTCGCCGAGCCAGGGTTCGTAAGATACGCGAGTGGAAATGACACGGCGGTGAAATGAACTCTGCAGGTTATATTTTCCCTGGTTACGGTTCGCAGCTTGTTCGTCTCGGGCTTGCGGCGGGACGGTTTCTCGCGGGCGTACGCGGCACGCGGGTTGTCACGGTGCGCGTTGTCTCGACCCGCGTGTTATCGGTGCACGAGTTCGCGGGTCGCGGCTTATCGGGTCGTGAAACTGTCGGTCGTCGGTGTTCGAGGACGGCGGAAGCGCGGTGTCGACGGCGGTCGGCACGCGTGCGGGCTTGACAACCGATCCATCCTGGCCTCGGCGGCAACGGTCGTTGTCGCTAAGGCCACAGGGCACCGGCTAAGGGACGGACCTCGGTAGAGTGTCTTCGTCGCCGGATCGGTCTTGGTTAACTCTGTGCGAAGGCGACAGGAGGCACTTCGTCGCACGGATCGTGTTGGAAGCCGCGGACAACAGCGGTTCACCTCCAGCGACTCCGTACGTTCCCGGATTCTACCGGCAGAACGGTGACAACGACCGTTGCATCGTTCTGCCCCGGGGAGATTATCGGGACGGGGAGGATGGCAACGGCAGTTTACCAGGGCTGAACAGGAACGGTATGATCCCCGGATACTTACGAAGGTAATCGGTGCGAGACGTGAATCGTAGGAATGAGGTGTACGTGTCTGTTGTATGTCGCGCGTGTGTACTTGGTGGTGTTCGGTAATCGAAAGAGAGCCGGTCCCGTTCGGAGGTTCCCTTTATGCCCTATCCGATCTAGGGCGAGGGGCTCGGCGCGGGGTGGTTTTCGGCGGAACTTCCTGTGACGTATCGCATCCGATTCGCAAGTTCCCGAGGCAATGGCGGCTTCCGTTTCCCGCCAACGTTGGTTTCTAGACGTGGGGGCGCGGAGTCCGGGGATCGGTACCGTTCGGGTTCCGTCGGCACTGCTCGGGGTGGTCGCGATGGCGCGAGACCGGTTCGTAACAGGCCTGGCGCATCCAGGTCTGTTACAATTTTTTTATCTATTTATTATTTTAATTAAAAAAAAAAAAATAATACAGAATAATACTTTAATACAGAATTATTTCTGTATTCACTTACGTATGAATAATCATCTAGCTTAGCAAGGCTAGGTGATAGGCATTGTCTCCCCAGCGAGGCTGTGACCGGTGGGCCACGAGGAATGGAACTCGGGGTCTTGCTGGCGGTGGTCGGTGGGCCACGAGGGAGAATATGCCTCGGGATTCGTGAGTCACGAGGAGGCGTTGGGGCGGACGTAAAAGAGAAATTCCTTGGGAGGAATTTATTAGTACATACTTACAAAGATCCTTCTTCCACGCAGTTCGCCAAATGAGTGAAAAAGATGATGAAGAATCATTGATATATAATTTGTGACGTTGCAAATTTTGCGACGTCACTGGTCCGCCTATCCCTGAGTGTCGAAGGGACCGGGCTGCCTTTTTGGCGCCGACTTCGACCACAGGAAAGCGTGGGTGTTCCCCGAGGAAGCGAATGATCGATCCGATATCGATTAACGACGAGTTTTTCGCGTGCCGAGCGTGGCAAGTTACAGGAGAGGATGCAGACGGAGCACGCGACGAAATACGGCCAACCCGAATATAATAAGAGAAAATCCGGCGCCGGTACATTTGGTGGAAGGATGAGGCCACGCACTCAGGCCGGACAACCTGGAGGCGAGCGGCGAGACGGAAGCCCTGACGAACAACGGCGATCGGAAATGATCGCCCTAGATCTGCTGCCGCCTCACCTTAGAGTTGGAATATGGGCTTCAAATAAGGGGGTGCCGCCGTCTCATCAGGTCAGAGCGAGACTGACCGTTTGGCGTTTCCGCGATTCCGGAGAGAAAATCGCGGGGGTCCGGGGCCCAGGGACCCGTCGAGAGCGCGCTCCTGCATTCCCGAAAACTTGTAACCCGCGCGCCACATTAGGAGAAAATCGATATTAGAGCGCGAGAGTGGGGATACGGAAGTCCTCACGATCGCGCGACGAAAATCGAAGGACCACTGTCGTGCGAACGCTAAAACCGAAAATATCGTGTCGTCCCGCGAAGTATATCGCTGCCTTCTCGAGCTTCTCGAACATCGGTATCGTGTATCGAGCCACCGCGAGACCAAGTATCGCGATCCGCGCCAAGAAGGAGTGCTCCTCCCGGAACAACAGGGAATTATCGAGCCGACGGCCGCGGAGAGGACGTAGAAAGGCAGCCTGCGGAAAAGCGAGAGCCGTATCGTGAATACGGTAAGTCCACGCAGTGGTCCCTCCTTCATTCTATCGCTCCCTCCTGGAGGAAAACTCGTACGTGTTGGTTCGGAGAGGTTTTGGGAAATTTAGTTGGAATTTCGTGGGAGAACGAGGCGGCTCACCTCGTCGAGGCGTAAGCAGCCCGTCGCGTTCTCCAACTTTGGTGGGCCGAGACGAAATTCGTCTCGAGCCGTAGTACTCGCGCCGAACCGTTGGCGTTATGGAAAATTTCGGTAGAATATCGTAGAGCAACTTTAGGGAAGTCTTCCTCGGGGAAACGCCGTCGAAGTCGTAGCGTGATCGACTGCCAATTGTATTCTCGGGATTTCGTTGTATCGTCTCCAACGACTACAACACCGTATCGCGACATAGGTTCCGCGACAGTCACCGTATCGCGCCGTCCAGCCGCGCTCCGCGGAATTCCGCCCCGTTGGGGCCCATATCGTACCGAGAAACTGTACGCGCGCGGAAGAATTATAATATCGACCGACGCGCGCCGCGAGCGAACCACCTGCCGCAAAAGTGTATGAAGAGCGCGGGCTCTCGGGTGCGGCCACGTGGCCGCGCGCCTGTAAATATCGTATTATAATAAATACCATGTCGAGCCAAATTGTCTACCCCGTTCTTCTGCCCTACGCGATTCGCCCTGTCGTGAGGGCTGTCCTCGATCCCCCTGTGTCCGAACCTTGGACCCGTTTCGTACTTCGTTCGATCTCGGCTTCTCGAGGGTGCCCTCCGCGTATTTTGTGCGGCACCCGTCCGGTGCCTGGCGCCCGAACGTAAGACACCCGATTTCGTGAAAGTCGAGGTTGACCCTCGAGATAGCCTTTGTACCGGGAGGACCGCGCATTGTCACAGCCGTGCGCGGCCCGGCGTCAACGCCCGTAAATTCCCGGAGTCGTCTCCGCTTCCCGCCTCGACAATCGAGGAAAAAGGGACGGCGTTACCAATTATATATTATGTTTTACTCGAATAAATTATATCCACGCTGGAAATGTCACAAGTTTCGGATAAATCGTTTGTTGAGTTATAAACGCGCAAATGTGCGATTATATTTCGAAAATCATAGAAAACGGCAATTTATGTAACTTTTAATCCTTTATAACTCGAACACGAATCATCAAAAATTTGTGAAATTTTTCAGCATGGCTACAATTCTTCGAGTGAATGAAACTGTTTTAAATTTTCAATACATGCCCAAGTAAGAAACTGAGAAAACCAACCTTTACCATTCCTTTTGCAACTCCAACCAACTCGAATTCTTTTCAAAAACTCTTTTGCACCTCGTCTAATGTACTAATCCTTCTAACTTCTCAATAACATTCCACTCGTTTGATCTCATTTTAAAAAAGTGACGTGGTTATAAATAACGTGGACTCAGGTTTGCTGATTCCTGTAAATCTTAAAACGGTCATTATTTACATTAGGGGCTTCCTCACCGATTTTGATGACCTTGAAATATGTTGTCAAGGTCATCATTCTGAACAACTTTTTCCTATACATGTTACCGCCGCTCAGTTTAATATGTCGATAATGTGAATAATTTTGGATAATCTATTACTAGGATCGTTTTCTTAATTGTTACTAAAATTAATGAACCGTAACAGTAATTCAAATCGATTTCTCGACATCACTTTATTTGGGAATGTCTGGTGATATTCTTCATTTCTACTCCAATACAGGTGAATTTTGGAAAATCGCACTAATCCCATCCATATAATTAAGCCAACAAATCTTTTTATTTCATTTGGATTTGTTTCAAACCATTTATCAAGACGACGTGATTGCTGTTCTGATACTATTTTCGCAGCATATATATTTGTTTGGTTTGCAATAATTTCAAATATTTCATTCGAAACAAAAAGACAATAAAAACTATGCGGTTCAGTATAATCAAAAACTTCGGAATGATGTGTATCGATTCCCGATGCATTAGAAAATGTAATCTTTGGTTGATTACACGATGGAATATGCCAATCCGTATGACGCATCTCTTCTTGTGTATTATTTTCGTCATTATTATCGTCGTCTTCAAATTCGGTTTCACTATCTGATTCAACTCGACGGCGACGTACTGAAGATGGTATTATCAAATCAGACAAACTGCTCGAGGAACTTTTCTCACTATCTGACAACATTCGGTATCGTTTGAAAGGACTTGGTAAAAATATATCGTCAGTTGAATTGTTTGATGCAGAATCTTCATGTAAAGTCATAACTTTATGGGCTAACGAAAAAATTTTTGTTGTATATAAAAGTATAATAGAGGTTCTTACCTGATTGTTTAACACTCTCGGAAAGAATAAAATCGTGAAACTATTACTTAACAACGCGACAAAACAATATGAGATAATCGACGATCGCATGTTTTCAATATTATCTGCAATAGATAAGTTACAGTGTATAACATGTCAAACATTGTTATACACTGTAACTTATCTATTGCAGATAATATTTCAACACTATATGTATCGCATAATAGAAAATTCATTGTGGCGCCACGGGCAATCCCTGTAAAATTGGCGTGGCATTCAACGTGTTAACCTTATAATAATTTTAAACAAATTATCAGGATTTCATTTTAAAAAGAAAATGAGCCGGAATTCAATTCTTGTCAGAAAAAAAATTATATTAAAAAATCATTTAAATGAAATTTAAAGCAGCTTTTTCTATACCACCAAGCGCATAAAAAATTGAACAAAACTTATGATATCTTTTTTTTCACTTTAGATGTCACATCTAAAGTCAACAAACAAACAAATACAAATTTATAACTAAAGGCTAAGTGTAAAATAAACTTGAATAATATCATATATTTACATAAAAGTTCATAGCGATTTCCAAAACTTACCGAGAAGTTTTATACATGTATATAAAGGTATATTTATGTATATAGAATAAAATCACAATAAAAATAATGAAATATTTGAACGTTTCAAGTTACATGCTCAGCATGAAACAATTCTAATTCTTTCCGATATTCCGTCGTGAGTGCAGTTTGATATTTTTAGTATACAGTTCATGCTACAGTTTATTTGCATCTGCCAACCTTCGTGTTTTCTTGAATACAGCAGATAATAAAGCTTTCGAGTTCGACGCGGTTGATTTACATTGTGCAATCATATTTAATGTTACTAACGGTTCCTTGCAATCAGACATGCATTTTCGAGTAGAAAGGATACGATCACATGTTTAGTTATACATTCTTATTGAGACACCGCCTTTGCCGAAGAATTGTGATCCTAAGTGCCATCGTGCAGTCGAAGAACGAAAAAGAATTTTTGAGACAAACCGCACTCAAACGCGGCGTTATATAATGTTGTAAGAACGTTACAGCTTCTTCCCTCAAGTTGTTCTACAGTTGTTTTACAGATTATCGCTATTCTAATGAACATGGATGTTCTTTACCACTCTTTGAAGATTTAATTTAACTCATTGTTTGCACTGATTGTAACAAATTGCTGATTATTGTGCAATACAATTGTAACGCAAAATTGCATCATATCAATTATTGATTGAATCGTTAAGCGTTTCGAAGAAACTAGCCATGTGTTGCAGTATACTTGTATCGCTGATAATAACGAGTGAATGGGTGAACATAGAACAAGCTTACATACTATTTTATAAGAAGAGTTTAGACATACATATTTCTCCGACGATTACTAAGTTGTTTGTCTACTGTTGTCTTTCTCTAAATTGTAGAAGCATTCTGGAAGCATAATGTTGTAGTAAATTATGTCTGACCTGCATCTTAAGATTCCTATACCTTGGATTATCAACTCACTAAAACGTAAGCAATAGTAGTAACGGTATGCAGCACAAAATTAGTTGAACACGTGAAGTGAGGAGCTTTGATTAATTTACACGGTAGTGATCATTTCTATGTCTATGGTCTTTGAAGAAAAACAACACATTGTGTGAATAAAATAGAAACAGGCTATGAAATAAATTCAGACGAAATTAACAAGCTATTAAACGAGCTGGAAGTATTCGTGGATGTTGCAGCAAGAGATTCCGAAATTTTCTGAACCAACCATGACCAATGACATCAGGAGACTACACGGTACCTAGATGGAACTTCAAAAATGTACTAAACGGTAGCCATCGTGCCCTCAACGCAGTAAAAAAGAAAACAACTATCGAAACCATGATTCGAAAAATTACCAGCCGAATCCCAAAGAAGGGGCCAGGAAGGCAAGAAGTAATTGTGAAAATGTATCGTTCAGCGATCGTACCTATAAATCATATTACCTAGCCCATCTCGAGTCAGGTTTGTTGTCGCTATTGCTGGTACCGTTCGCATCCACAAATCCACCGCGTGTGAGTGATATTCAAGGAAAACCATCGAAGCCGAATCAGAAACACGTGGATCTGTAATGTGCGACGAATCCACCGCACTAACATAGTTATAAATCAGAATATTAACTACATCGTTCAATATCAATTTCGAGTTTCCAACAGATGATTGACATGCAATAACCGAAGACCTCGATGCGTCGATCAGGTATCCGAAACTCGTTTCTCTTCATCTACTGTTTTTGAGAAATTTCAATTGCATTGCGATTTTATACGTTCGTTGCGAGAATGTTTTTCGTTTGCAATGAAATCTTTTTGTATGCAATGATAGCACCTGTCGCCGAGAAAAGGATCATGAGATGCAAATGGGTTAATCTATTTATCCCTGTGTCCCGTTCAGTTTGTTACCGTTCATAATACATTGTCCATAACAAACTTAACTTCGACGAAAATTCTATGAAAAGTAGTTTGAACTCGATGCAGACGAAATAGTAACTGATCTATTATTTTTACGAGTGACGAACTGTTGTCCATCCTCTATCTTCCAGTAAGGCATACAATATTCAACTGAAAACAACATTCATGGAAGAAATCAGACGTACATTCTAAACAATCAGCGACTCTGCCTCATGTTGAGACAACATATTCAAACTTTTTGTCCAACGATCGGAAGAATCCTTTTTTTGAATTGATCGAAAAACTCATGAAAAAGATGTTGATATACTATCGGGATATTGGGATGCAATCCCAGTTCATATAACACTCTTATAGGGTTGAAAGCAATTTACATTTCACAACAGATAAAAGACTGATAATATTTATTTAATCGATAAACGAATTGAACGATAACAGAATTTATGTATATGAACGCTTTATAACAACGTGGCCAGGAGTTAATACTCGCGCAAGGTACGGAAAACAAAAGAAGGGCGAGAGCGGTCGAAATGGCCATATATGTAAAACGGTGCAGTTCTTCTTTATCTGTTGACATTAGTAAATCAGCATCGGTAACGACACTGACAGATGTCGCGCATTCCAACAAAAGAAAATATTGGAAAGTCACAATTGCATTTTGTGCAAGCTGTTGGAGGAAACCAACAACAAAAGACTCGAATGGTTTTTAAAAACAATTCAATGAAAAAGTTATCTGATTATGACTAGACATTTTAAAAGTATGTCATGCGACGTGGAAGCCAAATATCGCAAACTATTTACAACTAATTTGTCACAAATAAATCTATCATCAGAATAGAAAAATCTAAAGTATCCAGTCAAAGAATACCACTTTGTTTATGACTTGCCACTTGCTCACATTGGAATTCGATATCATGATGTAAGCCCTACAAACATGTGTAAACCACCTCCAGATTAGATCCAACAAATCTGTTTTCGTCAGTTTCGATAATAGTGGACCATCTTCAGAAAAAGGAGGACTATGAAACGATTCTGACTCAACCATTCAGTTGATTTTAGAAATATAGTCCCTACGTGCCTGCGTTCGTATTACTGAAACTATGTTATACTCGTAGTAGTTGAAATAATGAAAGCTTAATTATAACTAAGTTATGTCAGATCGTGTGTCTGACGCTGCGAAGACAGTTTCTAGGGTACAGGATATGCCGTCAATAGGAATTATCAAACGATCAAGATACAACTTACAAAATGAACGTCGATTTTCTGAATTTGAGCATATGCAGTTTCGAATGGTATGAGAAACTTGTATACCCGAATAACATTCGTCGCAATCTAGTCATATTCTCTGAATCCGTAATAGCCTGTAACAGTAATCAAGAAATACAAGAAACTGTGTCAAAAATTCTTCAAAATTTACAAATACCAACAAGAATCTTGGTATGTGGATTCCACCACTATATGGCGAGGTCCTCATGAAACAAACCCACGTAGCAATCAAAGAAGATGAATGGAATATGATTTATGATGCAACGAAGAGAGAAAATACGTTCTATAAAACTCATTCCATATGACCATCATTTACGACACCGTCCTCCATAAAATAGCCCTATTTTACTGCACCTTCTGATGAAACCAATGACATACAAGTGCAAAACAAATCGGACATGAAAGAATTAGCATCAACAAAGATCTAGACACGACGCTAAATATCTGAATGCCACGTGTAAATCATAGACAAATTGCGCAAAATCTTTCATCCATACTATAAAATATTATTTCTTCCGGAGTATCTTTTATTATAAGATAATAATTCTCATAAAATGTGTATTATCAGTCAAAATGTTCACCTATTACACTTTGGCAACTAGTTCGCTGAATTGGCTAACTGAAACAACTTTTTAACTTTCAAACAGTGTTGAATACGGTGCGATTAACACATCGTTTAACACGTTATTTGACTCCAAATTGCGGTAAAAATGCCTTAATAGACATCATTCCATCATTTTATTTTTTTTTTTTAAATATAATGTGCCATTTTGCGTTGCAAACACAACTACTATTTTTAAATTTTGTGAAAAATTCCTGATTAAATTTTGATTTCCCTGGCCTTTAAATAATTGTGAGTAAACTTTAATAGAGGCAAGAGTCAAATACATTTTTTGAAATTGCTTCCTTTAAACACGTACCATGGATATTGACTGATGAACGTATTATGTGTAACTGATTAATTCTCCTACACTCTACTCGCAGATGCAAACGAAAAATGCCCATTATTAGCACGGACAGCTTAATGCGCGAACAATACGATCGTTTACGAACTTGCACAAACACGCTTGAACAAGTACCGGGTAGAAGTTTCAATCTGTGAATTTAAATTAAATTCAGTTCAAAGTTCAGCTCAAATACTAACACGTGGCGGTGTGCCGCGACACGTGCTTCTAAATTCGGTTGGTCATTCACCAACGAAGCTCGCGTGCATCATTAATATAATCGCGCATCGCTAATTGAATTCAAATCTCGTCCTCTCACAGTTGAACTCGTATTCGGTACCTCTCAAGCGAATTCGTGACTAATATGTGATCCTAACCTCGGACGTATATGTCTCCGCCATCTTGGACCCGTTGTAAGAGTAGTCCATCATCGCATGAACAAATACACAGACTACGGGCAATTATAGACATATATACATCTAATCATTTAAAGCACATATAATCAGCCACGTTATACGCGCTAACCATTCTTATTATCTTTAATTGCAATGAGTGGAAAGACATGTTATCTGCTGTAGTACATACAATTGGTAATTATCGATATAGCTACTAACTTACTGATTTCGCTAATTTTTTAATATGCTATAGATTTTGAACAACTTTTCTCTGTACATGTATTCTACAGGGTGTCCCACGCAACTGGAACAGGTTGTACCTTCTAAACGGTTGGGAATAGAGGAAAATGTTGTAAGAAAAAGTTGAATGGCATCAGACGGTGCATAATACGCAACAAATTTTATGCACTTTTGTGCATCGGTGCATCAGAAAAATGCAACTGAATTTTTTTTTTAATGGAAACCTACATTTTTGACTGCACCAATCGATGCAGTTTGTTCTGCTCTACATAAAAGTACTAACATATTTATCCCCTAAACTTATTCGTTAGTAAGTACTAAAGCTAGCGTTCTGAAGTACTAAAAAAGTGTATAAAATTAGTTGCGTATTATGCACCATCTGATGCCATTCAACTTTTCCTTATTTCATTTTCCTCTATTCCCAACCGTTTAGGAGGAACATACAGCCTGTTCCAGTTGCGTGGGACACCCTGCATATCCATGTTGGCAATCGGGCAGAAGTATTGTGCGACTTGCAGAAGTAGTCATCTCACAGTTTGCTCGCACTCCATTCCCGATTTGATCATTGTCACCATACCCGAATCTTAAAAACGAATGTGGAAATACTACTAATTATTGATAAATGGACACATTTTTCCTATTTTTTAATGAATTTCTATTGTGCAATTTCAGTCGCTGAAGGAATCAGCGTTTCTGCACCCTATTTGAATTGCAATAGTTTTACAATTTTATATCACTAACTGATCGCGTGAATGGTGCAGCATTAGTAACTGCAGCTCAACGTCGTCGGCAGGGGCAACTTTTTTATAAGATTGCTTCTCGGTTTTTAATAAATTCGTTTTCTCTTCAAGAATATACTCAGCCTCCCGAGTGGGCACGCTTCTGGTATATCTGCTGTTGGCTCTTTCGTGCAGCATACAAAGTATGTAAAAGAACGACAATTTTAGTTCCTTTTCACGTTGCCAAAGTTCGTTGTCTCCGTCAACTTTAATTGACTTTAACCCTTCTTTTGCCCATAGACAAAACAGGGATTAGTTTTTACTAATGACGTGTAGCTACCCTAGAACTTTGTAGAAGTACTTGTTGGTTTCATTGATTACAGTGCCCGTATTGCCTGCGAATACATTGCCTTTTCTGACGTTAAATTCTCTGCGGTTTATGGCCATATTATTTCCACAATACCTTCATCATCTATTACACCGTCTGGCGATGCTCCCAAATAGGGAATCGATAATAGGACCACATTGTCGAATTTGAATATTTTCCTTTCTTGGTAATTCTTCACGAGCAATATCTTCATTCTGTCTTCCATACTCTGCTGCGGGAACGTTCAGCAGGTGTGGGTAGAGCACGTTCTGCTCTAACTTGGAACTCAGCGTGGTCCTGCTTCGGTGGCACACGGTGCAGAAGTTGGACGCTGTTAAAAGTTTTGACTCGTGCGCCAGTCACTTTCTGTTTTTGCTCTCTGTAATAGTATAGGTCATTGTTTCCTCTATCCTTCTGCCTATTGTTTAGCATTTTTGTATGCCTTCCCATCTGCAGATCAAACTTGCATTGTTCCACGTCTGGCTTCTGTGCATTTGGTCCGTAATCTGAATCTTTTATTACAGGGAATTGCTTCTTCGTGCTATTGGTGGTCCTCTTCTCTTGGGCATTTTGCGCCATTTTTTCTACGTTTTTCAAATGTTACGGCGGCTCTTTTTTCATCTTTTTGTGTAAGCACCACAATACTTCCGTTGTATTGTATTGAAACACAGCAGCGACACATCTTGCGAGTTATGATTCTCTTTGATTGAAATTCGGAAACATTAAAATTCGGGAAAAAATGAGACTACCCACACCGCGACCGCCGCGAGAGGGCCACGACGGCGTCACCTATCGCGGTCACTGCCAGATGGCCAATGCGACGTAGCGAGTTTCTGGCAATTAAAGTGTTGACCTTGAATCTTGAAAGTGGGCTTCCTTTGGTCACATACTTGCAGTTTTGAGTATTTGATGGATTTCACGGAATGGCAAGATTTGACATTTCAAGATGTGATTGTCCTCATTTTCACGAACCATCAGTCGATATGAACTGACATACAGTCATTGAACTGACTTTTCTGTTCGTTTCAAAGCCTGTAAGCGGACAATGCTTTGTTTCAATTGGTTCTCTGTGATATCACCATTTTTTCATTGCAATGCTTTATGATACACTACATTTTTTGTTTCGTTTTCTGGCGCTTAGACAAACAAAGCTGATGGTTTTCCGACACGGGAACAGGCGACATACAATTGACCATGCGAGAAGCATGGATTTTCAAGATTAATGCCGCAAACACTCAATGACTGCCCTTGTGATTAGTTTATTGTCACTGCGAATGCAAGCCGCGCCGGAAATTGCAAGCGTTTAAAGTCGAATGGCATGTCGATCGGAATAATTGGGATGCGTGGTATCAAAACATCTTCTCCTTTGTACTTTCCTGTAAGAATGGTTGCTTCGATGACGTTGTTCATCAATTTCTTCATCGCAAGTCGAGTGCCATTACAAAGACGTGGTTGATTGATATTTCGCAACATTATGATTACCGATCCGACTTTCAATTGGAGATTATGCTGCGGCAATCCGGGCAATTCCAGCGAGTGAATGTCAATCGCTCAGTTTCAACTTTGACATACATATCGACAGCATGTTGGTGAAATAGACGCCGACATTTCAAGATGTGATTGTCTTCATTTTCACGAACTATCAGTCGATATGAATAATAGTTCATTGAACTGACTTTTTTGTTCGTTTCAGCGCCTGTAAGCGGATTTATCATCTTGATCGAGAAATGATAACCGTCTTCACCTTGCCAAAATATGATGGGATATTGCAACGCATCATATGATCGGTGCGTTTCGTACACACGCTGCAGCTGATCGTTCCGCCGATGTAGAACGATATCACGGGATTCGAAATTTTCACCAACAACGACAATGGCAACATCATCAATTGTTGGCGCATTGAAACGTCTTGCGTGTTCTCCCGCAGGCGTCTTATCGGTTCTGATTACAATTTTGTGATCATCAGATGGCATGCGGTCCAGTGCGGTTTTAAACAATGCAATCAATTCATTGTGTTGATGAAAAAAAGTTTGCAGTTGTTCCACAATTGGTCTTTTCACCGAACTGTTGTGTGCACAACGCTGATCTACTTCTTGTGGTGAATTTCCCATGAAATAAATCTGCAGAAATTTATAGTCTGCATCCAGCGATGACAGTAGCGAACATGCTCGATGATATATTTGACCTTGAATCTTGAAAGTGGGCATGAAATTGTCCTGAACTACATTTGTTGCGCCAAATGAAGTCATTTGGAAGCAACTATTGTATTTCTTAGATTTGTGTCAGGAAATGTGTGGAATCTGTTCCTGTTCCAGAAACTAATGAGCGCAATGGCTCTGGTGGCGGGACCAATGGCGCCAATTTGACTTTGCCACTTGCGCAACACAATCCAGGTGTTTCATTTTTGTATCTCAATGCCTTACAATGTGGGCACATAACGCTCATGGTTCCAATAGCAACGGATTTTTCTGCACTGTAATCAATCGTCTTGTTATAACGGAATGGAGCTCGATGAATATTCAACGCAACATTTGTTTGTCTTCTTGCACGATTATTCGAATTCATTGTCGCACGATTTTGGTTTCCACTGATCGATGATGTCTCATTCGGTGCATATCATCTTCGTTTCCATTTTCTCGTTCTTCTGGTGTACGTGCTGAACGTGTTTGGGATAATCTATTCCGTTCAATTTCACGTCGCTCTTCGGCGTTGATCTACAGTTTGATTAGATCTAATATTCGTTTGCTTTGTAGCATTGCGAGTTCTGCGACCTAAACTGCTCCGTCTTATTGGCGGCATTGCAAATGCGATTATAAAATTTGGTTAATTCAAAACAAATTTGGTCGATTGCGACACAATATGTACGGTCAATCTCTATATAATAATAAAAATAAAATTAATATTTGGTCGGAAACCAACAGAGTACAACCGAGTACAACCGAGTAAAACCGAGTAAAACAGGGGACAACAGGGTAAAAATATAAATAAAATTAATATTGAAATTTTGTCGAAAACCAACACAGTACAACAGTACAACAGCGGGCAACAGCATAGATATGTTTAGCAATTGCTAACATAAGGTGAATATCCGCGTCCGCTACGCATATTAATACCGCCCACGCAATACTTTAATTGCGAGAAACTCGCAACGTCGCGTTGGCCATCTGGCGGTGGCCGCGGTAGATACCGCCGTCGTGGCCCTCTGGCGGCGGTCACGGTGTGGGTAGTCTCATTTTTTCCCGAATTTTTCAATTTCCGGCCAACTTTTCCAAACTTTCTTTGCGTAAAAACCTGATTCGGACTACAACGAACATTAAAAAAAAAAAAAATTAGTCAAATCGGTCCAGCCGTTCTCACGTGATGTCGTGACTAACGAACAGCATTTGATTTTTATTATATAGATTCTCCATTATTAGAAACATCAAAGACATCTGCATCAACATTTGATGCCAACTGATTCTTCTTTTCATGTATCTTAAGACATTTATCATACTTGTGTGGGGCTTCTTTGCACAGGTCTGTCCTGTCATCTTTGGTATCTATTCTGAACCAATAGATCTCAACAAGCCGTCTTATATTTTTGATTTTGTTTACTTTGTAACTTTCAGTCCTATCTCCGACTAATTTGGTTTTAAAATTTATGGCATCATTTTCCACTACATTGCAAAAATCTGTGCAAATTTTTTGGTCATTTATACTGATAGCTCCTATGTCAAATATAAAGGTTTAAAAACATATAATCCAAATAGTGGATGTGATGATTAATATACAGGGTGAGTCACCAAACGTTACCACCTCAAATATCTTTGTTGTTTCTAAAGATACGTAAAATATGGTAAGGACAAAGTTGAATGGTACAATGGGGCTGACACGATGCAAAAAAAAAAATTTTGTTTTTATGTCATTTTTTTGGAGATATCAAGGTCACCTTGACTTTTTTAAATGGAACCACCCTTTTTTAAACACCTACAATGATAGTCCCTTTCATTAGGAATTCAGTGACTATAATTAGTCCAAGGTCATTCAAGGTCAAGGACAGAAAAAACGTATAAAACTAAAATATGGAAGCAGAATACCTGTATTTTATAAATGTTCGAAATGATGGCCGTCTGCGTCGATACATTGTTGTAAACGAGCTCTGAAGGAATGTTGAACTCTGATAAGTGTATCCGACGTGATATTCGTACATGCTGTGATGATACGCTGACGCATATCTTCAACTGTTGTTGGAGCATCCGTGTACACGGTCTCTTTTAGCAGACCCCATAAAAAGAAATCCAGTGGATTTAAATCAGGCGATCGTGCTGGCCATGAAACTGTTCCGCCTCGTCCAATCCATCGGTTTGGATATCGAGAATCCAACGTTTCTCTTGCTACTCGTGCATAATGAGCAGGACAACCGTCATGTTGGTACCACATATCGTAGCGATTTTGTAAAGGGACATCTTCTAACAAAATTGGCAGATCTTCTTGCAAAAATTGAGCGTATTTCTGTCCCGTCATCATTCCGTTAACGAAATATGGTCCAATTACTTTGTCGTTCAAAATACCACACCACACGTTTACGCTCCATTGTCTTTGATGATCAATTTCTCGCAGCCAGTGCGGATTATCCACAGACCAATAATGGGCGTTCCGTAGATTAATTGAGCCATGATTAGTAAATGTTGCTTCGTCCGTAAACAAGACATTAGAAAAAAATGAATGATTTTGAAGCAATCCCCATTGACAAAAATTAATTCTATTTTGAAAATCATTCCCGTGCAATTCTTGATGGAGTGATATGTGGAACGGATGAAATTTATGTCGGGCCAGAATTCGTATTACGCTACTTTGACTTATGCCTGCTTCCCGGGCAATTTTTCTCGTACTCACGTGAGGATTGACAGCTATAGCTGCTAAAATATTAATTTCATTGTCTTCATTAGTCGTGGGATTCTTCCGTTTGTACTGTCTTGCATGTACACTTCCAGTACTTCGAAACAACCTGTACGTATTAGTGAAAGTACGTCTAGAAGGAGTGTTTCGCTCGGGGTACCTTTCTTCATAAAGTAGTCAGGCCTGCACTGCATTTTTTCTACATTCACAGAAAATCGTGATCATATCACACTTTTCAGTCATCGAATATAACATAGCGGAATCGCGTTTGGAAACATACTGATAGTAAATAAGAATGCTGAATAACATTGAGAGACCTTAGTATGTTTACTTCAACTACGATAAACGTCTCAACCGTGATAAACGTATTTTGCTTCCATATTTTAGTTTTATACGTTTTTTCTGTCCTTGACCTTGAATGACCTTGGACTAATTATAGTCACTGAATTCCTAATGAAAGGGACTATCATTGTAGGTGTTTAAAAAAGGGTGGTTCCATTTAAAAAAGTCAAGGTGACCTTGATATCTCCAAAAAAATGACATAAAAACAAAATTTTTTTTTTTGCATCGTGTCAGCCCCATTGTACCATTCAACTTTGTCCTTACCATATTTTACGTATCTTTAGAAACAACAAAGATATTTGAGGTGGTAACGTTTGGTGACTCACCCTGTATACGCCCTAGCTTTGACACTTTCTATCATAAATTCTCTTTTTGTCCTCCCACATCTGTGGTCTGGATTAAATTTTATTTCATCACACCATTTACATTTGGATCCAACTAGTCTTATTTTTATTAATGACAAAGTGAAAAATACAACCACACTGAGTATAAAAATGAAAATGCTTCTCATGGTTATCATATAGTTTGTCTTTTTTATGATGTTGTAAGTCAGGTTTGTCTTATACTTCCTGAGACTAACGCAGGCAGGCTAACCTGTGATGGTGTACCATCAATATTAGCAAATTTTGAGCGATTAATGAACATCGGGACTGATGCACTAGTACCACAACTTCTAGTTGCTACTGGAGATGTACTATCCCCTGATCTGTTGGACCATAACGATTGCTTCATCACCTGGATGTCTAGAGCACTGGTAGCAGAAGCATTGGGCATACGATGGGGAAATGCTAATGGGGTTCGAGATGCTGATAAAGTGTTGGCTAGAGCATATTAGTCGGTATAGCTTCCGTAACTGGTAAGAATACCATCGCTGACAGAAACGTTGCACGAACTAATATCATTGAAGTTCTGACTCAAAGCCACCCTCCCGCAAATGAGATAAGATCCTTAGTGAATGAAATTATAAGGAGATGTAGAACAGCACCAAAAGCTCCCGCAACACCTACTATGGTAAATGGTATCAAACCTGGGGGTCGGATGGTGAGCCAGCAGACACACCAATTCTATCTGCAGAGAGGACACCTACTTCCTTGACCGATCTTTGAGAATTTGCAAGCTAGACACGCCTGGTCAGGCCTATCTACATTAGATACTGACTATGTAGAGCTGGAAGATACCGATTTCACTCTGGTTGATGACATTGCTGGTGTCTGGATCAACTTACCACCTAGGGGTGTCTTTGGTTTCTATGTGGGCAAAGCAATCCAAAACCCAGATAAGCCACGAGGGATTATCGCAGGTGCAGTGTTTTGTTATATAACAGCTCTGACAAAAGAATTGAATATGACGCCTGCTTGGGTTCAACGAAGGAAATTGCAGTTTTCAGGTATTATACCAGACATCATCTTTGACAATTACATATTCCACCGCTGTCACCAAATTTTGTTACGTCCCAAGTGGGCTGAATTATGATTCTAAGGGGATAGCACGCAGTTTCGAACCTACCTGCATTCACCGGCTACGGTTCGGGTAATTGAGGATCGTTTAAATAAAGGTTGTACCTTTTTATCGATAACAACTAACTTATAGATTTATTTAATGCAGGATGCTGAATCAGATATTACAAGTTTACAGATATTATTATGATGCGAATATACAAGAGTGCAAATAATGGGGTTACAATGATAACGAATAGTAATATTACTGCAATACAATCTTCAGGTTTGATCTGTACGTGTATCCTTTCTCCTGGCTCTCGGAACTTTGTAACTTTAATAATTATAACACCACTGTTTGAACAATTATCGTTATTCGCGAGTATAAATCTTTCGCCGATGGTTGATTTGACTGACTATTGAGGAGTTGATTCCCTTATTTATAGGATGGCCAATTCTTTGTTTCCTGGCGAAGAAGATGCTGGCTCAGGAGTCTCTACCTTGCATCTTTTAATCTTCTCCTGACTGCTCGACTCCATGTTGTCGGGATCCTTTTACTATGGAGTCGGCGTCTTTCCTCATCGATTGCCATGATTTGATGCCTCTCCTCTTGGTTCTCAGGGTGTAAACCGATCTTCATTTTCGCGTTTTGCAGAAGGCTGAGTTGCTGTTTTTGGCTTCTCGTTACTGCGTCACGGTATTGCGCAGTTCGAGTTAACATAGTTCTTTACATTATATATATGTATGATTATGTATGTATCTATATGATGGTTAACATTTATTTATTTTACGCTGTTTATTTTACTGTTTTATTTCTACGCTTACCTCTCTCGTGGCATTATCGGATTTTTGTGATGGTTCTTTATTAGATTGATTAATCATTGGCGGTCAAACCACCGGACGTGACAATATTATTGAAAAAAAAAAAAAACGTGGGTCCAACAACGAAAAATCGGACACTTTGTAAACTACTGTTTCGGATTTTGTTCAAATTTGAATATATTGCAGTCTTTAGTGACCTAGTGACTTATCAACCAAATTTCTCGATGCATCCCATTGTGTGCAGCCGTCTGAGGCTGTATATCGCGGTACAGTGTTCACTTCAAATAATTTTAATTTCGTCAATTATAAAATATTTTTTTCAAATGACAAAGTTTTTAGTAGATACCCTTATGTGTTCACTATAACCTTCTAAAAACCCAATTTCATCGTCGTGTTAGTTCTAGTCTTATTATTTAATTAAAAAGGGGTTTTTCCTCGTCTGTGAAATCAAGAATTTTTTAAATGTAGAAAAATCCTATGAGATTCGTTCATTCATTACTGAAGACTACAATATATTCAAATTTGAACGACAATCACGAAAAAATATTAAAAAATTAAATGTAATATATACCTATATAGATATTTCGTTTCTGATTGTTGTTAATAAATCTTCATAGATTTTCGGTATGATCCTCCGTGAAAACGTGGTCCGTGAAGGAATTTCGTATCTCGGCTCCACAATATTAATAAAAGACCGAAATCCAATATCGTCCACAATGGAGTACGGTTACAAATCCAAAGCAATAATTAGTGCGATTCCTTCTGTTATTTGTTTTGATCTGGTTGAATTTTTGTCGAGGTATTCAATTTTATCTTTAGAAGATCCGGCTACGGTATCCGTTGTCGTGGGCAAATTAGTTACACTACCATGCACAGATTTTAAATGGCGCAGTAATGAACATGTATTGCCGTATTTTAATTTAAACTTTTTATCACAAACATTACATTGTGCCTCTCCTTGACTAATTTTTAAAAAGTATTGCCCCACATCACTTTTGTGTCGACTAAATTGGCACGTCTCCACGGCTCCACTATCATTCATGCCACTACATCCTTTTTTTTTTTTTTTTTTTTTTTCGTGTGGAAATGCGTTACGCATACCCCGGCCCCCTGGGGAGGAACCGGGGTTATGTGGGGCTCCCTCGAGGAGGGAGATCCTCGAGCCGACAAAGCCCGACGATCCCCCCCCCCCCCAGAGTACCCACTAAAACCACACGCCCACCGAAGCTATGTAGGAGGTGCCTGGATCTCGCGAGAACTCAACAGGACATCTCCTAGCTATACATGCATCCCGAAGGGAGGGGTTAGCTCCCCCCATACCTGACTCTAATTAGACCCTGGGCAGAGGGACCCGCCCAGTGTCCCCATCCCTGGAGCCTTCGAATCGAGCTTCCCCAGCCCCAGCTCGGTCCACCCGCAGCTCCCGGAGCCTCTGTGCCCAGCTCGGAGCGGGTACCCGAGGGCTCCCGCCCCGGCCCGGGGCAAAGAGGCGCCGACACCGGCAAGGAAGGGTCGTCGAAGGCGTCTCCGTACGCCCGACCCTCCCCACCCCCCCCGTGCCCCACCCCAGAGCTCGCCTCTAGGGGGTGTGGCCGGCACCCCGCCACAATAGACTAAGTCTCGGGGTGCCGTGCCACACCGGGGGGAGTAGTACTCCCCCCCGGGAGCCGGGGTTAGCTCACTCCCCCGGCCCCGAGGGGCGAACCCCTCGCACCGCTAAGGCAATCCCCGCCCCTCCGGGAGGAGGGGGCATTAGTTGGCGCGGGAAGGGGAACACTCCCCGCGCCCTCCCCCCAAACACCGCCATCCCTCTCTGGGGGACCACCGCGACACGGGGGGACATCCCCCGCGCCGCACTTCCTGAAGCTACCGACCCCCCCCCCCTCCTCCCAGGAGAGGAGGGCGGCACACGACGGCGCGGAGGACGTCCCCGCGCCATCCGCCTCCTCGCGGAGCCTGGGTCTCTTTCCCGGGCCCGCTCGGCGGCCTCCTTCGCGGACATTACTGTCTCACAGAAGGAGACCACCGCCTTCGCCGACCTCCCGCCCCCGATCAAGCGGTCGAACAAGATCGGGAGCGAGAGGTCCCACCGCTCCACCGCGGCTCTAAGGACACGACGCGGCCCAGCCCAAGCCGGACACTCACCGAAACAACCGTGTCCGGTGAGCACCTGCGTGAGGCGGAAGGTCAACCCGATTCGCCTCCCGCACCATGTATCTAACATGGGCAGGAGGGCCCGAACTGTCGGGCGTGCCGAGGACGAAAGCATTTGCTTCCATCGCTCGAACACGCCCGCACGGGCCTGGCGTCTCTGTTCCTCGAACTCCTCCTCCTCCTCGGCCGTCAGCTCCTCCCCAGGGGGGCGACGGGACTCGCAGGCGATCCGGTATATAACCGCCTGCCCCGCCGCCACCACGTGGAAGGGAGGAACCACGGCCAGGAGGCCCGCCACCTCGGTGGAGATGGTGCGGTACCCCCGTATGGCCCGCAGGGCCAGCCGACGCCGCACTCTTTCCAAGAGCGCGATGCTGCGTCGGCTGGCCTCGAGCGAGCGGTGCCACACGGGGATGCCACTACATCCTGCGACCACAATACACCTGCGACTACGATACTCTGGAATAATACTGACTGAGTGAACCCAAGTCAACTTTGATTTCCAACTGATCATCCAACGAAGTTACAAGAAAAACGAAACCTCTCGCGGGGGTGAACATTTCCTTCACCAAAATGTAGAATGGTGGGGTTTTAGCCAATAATTAACATTTTAGGGCGGTTTCTAAAATGACGCAACACCCACAAGCGATATACGTAAAATTTGGGGATCGAATTAACCGCCACCTGTAAAGCATTCCACATTTTCGCGGAGTTTTCATGCGCGACAACTTGCCGACGCGACCATGGATAAACTATACTTTATTCCGCGAGTGTTTGCCACCGTTTCGCGCAGCTTGACTGATCGCGAGAGGCGCTGCGAACCTCTCAACTCCCACTCCACCCAATCCACTCTCCACTGTGGGTTTCATATACGCGGTGTACAGTAATGGAACGGATTAATAGGGCATAGGAATGAATTATAAATTTAATTTAAATATACAATTTGACATTTTATTTTATTTAAAACATAATTTTGTACATTATTTATAGATATTATTATTTACATAATATATTTGTATTTACAAAGAATAACTTACAACTATTTACAAAATAGCTTATAACTATTTACATGCTATTTACAAAATAGCTTACAACTATTTACAAAACAGCTTACAACTATTTACAAAATAACTTACAACTATTTTTTTATAGAAGTGGGGGAAAACCTTACATAGGCACCCTTTAACCCTTTGCACTCGAGTAGTGATTCTTAAACAAAATTGTGCCGAGTGCAAAGGATTAATAGGGTAGTGCCGGATTCCTACCGGCTAAAAACCCTTGCCTCTCTTACACATACAATATAACTTACAATATAATTTAAAACAATTTACAATATTACTTAAAACTATTTACAATATTGCTTAAAACTATTTACCATATAATTTTAAACTATTTACAATATTGCTTAAAACTATTTACAATATTACTTAAAACTATTTACTGTCACGTGCAGTGGTTGCTAAACAACTAACTGCCAACAACTAATCAATCATATAAGATAATAAAATAAACAGCATAAAATAGTCAAATAGTCGTTGGCAGTCGGACCACCGGACGTGACATTACAAAATATTTTACAATATTCGCAATATTTACAGTAACTTATAAATGACTCACATCGATGTCCGAGTCATCAGACGAGTTCGACCACACGTGACTTTCCTCCAGAACTGAATCTGTCACGAGGTCGAGGTTTATAAGCCTCTCTTCCTCCTTTGTCACATGACTAACGAAATTTTCCCAATTTTGGGAGGACACATTCGCGACGGCTTCGTCTACAAATTGGCGGACATCTGCCAACTAATACGACGTATTGCGCGATCGGATGAATGCTTTCATCTGTGCCTATGCCAGCTCGATAGGATTTAGTTCGCAATGGTAAGGGGGAAGCCGTAGAAGCTGTCCATTCTGACTCGCGAAATCATCAATAACATAATTGTTATCTGGTTGCTTGTGTTTTCCAACAAGCTCCAGTAACTTAACTTTACCGAAACGTGGATCGATCGTTTCCCCCTTGCCCTGCAGCCACGTGATGATATCGTCCCTTTTCCAGCTCATGATAGGATATCTTTCCTTCTTGACGCTGTGGTAAGAGGCGTTATCCATCACGATGACTGACCTATCGCGCAGCATGGGCAAAATTTTTTGAAACTATTCAACCCCATTCATTTCGTCATGATAATCGCCAGAATGACTTTTGGCTTCAAAACAAAGGAGGGCCCCAGGTACAAACCCGTCTGCTGACCCGATGTGAGAATCTCCGTTGTTAGGCCCCGTCGTTCCGCGTTGGTCGGACAGGTCACGCTGGTGTCCACCCACCAGTCTTGGGTCCGGCGTTCACCCAGGTCTCGTCCAGGTAATAGATGTGCCGTCCTGCCAATCGGAAATCCTGGATTTGTACGATGTAACTGCAACGTAGTAAAAAATAAATGTGTGTAATAAACGAGGATAGAAATTGAGTTTTTGGGGAAAAAATTTTTGAATGTAGATTGTTACTTACTCTTGCCGTCTGGAGATGATGTAGGGTTGATCAATTAAAGCGATATTCGGCTTGCGCTTCATAAATCGAAACTCCATGCGATGCAGTAATCTGTAGAGGGACGTTTTACTGAACGATGGCAGGGTGTCATCATCGTTTACTGCTTCCAAAATTTTGTTTAAATTTGGAACTTCCCGACGTTGCCAAAAGTCGTGTATTTTCTTCCTAATGGCTACGACGTCGGCTTCGGGAGTTCGCTCTAAAATGTTGAGCCGACGCTTCTTCTTATTCGGCGATGTAACAAATCCTTTAGATTTGTATTCCGCCAGCGTTTTGCATATGGTCCTCTGTCCAATGCCCGTCTTCCTCGAAAGATTTTCGACGAGCGGCCTATACTTCACACAGGGTGATGCCCAGTTGGACTCCGACCGATTGGACCCGTCCCGATTGGACTGTCCCGATTGGACCCGTTCCTTTTGGACTCCGTGCCGATTCGACTCGTGCCGTTTGGACACCGTGCCGATTGGACGCGTTCTTTTTGGACGCCGTGAATTGGACACATTTACAGAATTTTAAAATCGCCGTATCTCCTAAACCGTGCGCCCTAGACAAAAAATAACGAAATTTTTGAAAGACTTTACAGAAAGCATATCACCCCGGCACTACATCTTAGGCCTATTCAAAAGTCGATTCGCCACCCCTTTCCCCTCCCCAAATTCATTTTCGCCTCCCCTAAAAATCGCTGTATCTCCTAAACCGTGCATCCTAGACAAAAAATAACGAAATTTTTGAAAGACTTTACAGAAAGCATATCACCCCGGCACTACCCCTTAGGCCTATTCAAAAGTCGATTCGCCACCCCTTTGCCCTCCCCAAATTCATTTTCGCCTCCTCTAAAAATCGCTTCATCTCCTAAACCGAGCGTCGTAGGATGAAAATAACAACATTTTGGGAGGCTTTACGGGGGCATACCACCCTTACCTAACCCCGTAGTTCTACTCAAAAGTCGATTCACCCCCATCTACCCCCAAGTGATTCCCTAAGCCTAAGCCTAACCCTAACCCTAACCCTTTTTTTTCGTGCGGAAATGTTTTATAACGCACATAACCCGAAATTAATCACGACTTGACGAGGCGAAAATGAATTTGGGGAGGGCAAAGGGGTGGCGAATCGACTTTGGAATAGGCCTAAGGGGTAGAGCCGGGGTGATATGCTTTCTGTAAAGTCTTTCAAAAATTTCGTTATTTTTTGTCTAGGACGCACGGTTTAGGAGATACAGCGATTTTTAGGGGAGGCGAAAATGAATTTGGGGAGGGGAAACGGGTGGCGAATCGACTTTTGAATAGGCCTAAGGTGTAGTGCCGGGGTGATATGCTTTCTGTAAAGTCTTTCAAAAATTTCGTTATTTTTTGTCTAGGGCGCACGGTTTAGGAGATACGGCGATTTTAAAATTCTGTAAATGTGTCCAATTCACGGCGTCCAAAAAGAACGCGTCCAATCGGCACGGTGTCCAAACGGCACGGTGTCCAAACGGCACGAGTCGAATCGGCACGGAGTCCAAAAGGAACGGGTCCAATCGGGACGGGTCCAATCGGTCGGAGTCCAAACGGGACACCCCCCTTCACACAGGTCCGAGTTTTCCGCTTTCTCAGACTTGTACAGATTTACAATCATCTGTTTCTGAGCGGATCGGACGAACTAGAAACAGAGAAAAGTTTAGTAAAAAACAGGGATTGAAAACTGTTATGATATCGGTTCCGATTCTCGAAACAGTTATGAAGAATTTAAAAGAAAATAAATTTTTGTGTAACGGCCAAGCAACAATTGGCCACTGTTCTTTAATCATTTCGATATGAATTATTTTAACAATAAATTATTATTGAATTAATAATAAATATTGTGACGTGGCAAACTTTGCGACGTCACTTCACCGTATTTCCGCGAGTGGCGTATGGACCGGGCTGCCGTTGGCGCCGATTACGACTGTTTGAACACACACACACACACACACACACACACACACACACACACAGACAGACAGGAAGGGATCCCCGAGGAAAGTTAGAATCACGCCGGGATAAAGAAATAACGAATTTCCGCGCGCCGAGTATGGCCCATTTGCAGGAATACTCGACGACAACGGGCCAGAAGAACCAGGAAATCCGGTACCGGTAATTTCGACGGATGGGACGAGACACCTGGAGGCGAGCTGCAGGACGAGGACCCCCCTTGCCGAACATCCAGACACCTTGTCGCAGTCCTGCCGCCGCCTCACCTCAGCCACTTGAAAGGGGTCCCGGCGGGGGTGGTGTAAGCGGACCCATCGGGACAGATTGCGAATCTGTCTCTTTTAGCGATCCGGGGAATAAATTCCCAAGGGGGTTCCGGGCCCGCGGACCCCTCGAGTATACGATCCTGTATTCCCGGAAACTCGCGAGAGGCGCGCCCCATTAGGGAAAAATCGGCACTAGGACGAGGAGTGGGGATAAGCTAGCCCTCGCGACCGAACTACGAATTCCGAAGGATCACTGTCGCGGTAACTTCCGCCTAACACGGTAGGTCCGATATTTCCGCGTCCCGCGTCCCGAGATTCCACGGTCGAGCCCCGCGTAGCCAAGTTTCGAGCTAACGAGCTCCACGTCCGCTTTACCGAGTCGCGGAATTTCGCGAGTGGTACGTGCCCCGTGCCAGGAGCTCTGCAGATCAAGGGACGACGATCCGGACCTGGGAAAAATCAAAAAAAGACCATCCGGTTTCCGAAGTAAAGAAACGGTAAGTCCACGCAGTGGTCCTTCAGTTCGGCCCTTCCAGGGGCGTGTTATTCTCGCGAGTTGGTTCGACGATTTCGCGGGAGAACGAGGCGGGTTCTCCCGTCGCGTTCTCCGGGTTTCGCGAGCCGAAACGGGCGGCCGTCTCGAGCTAAATACCTCCCGCCGAACCGTCGGCGTTTTTCGATAATCGGTAGATTGCCCTTCGCGACGTCTTCCTCGGGGTAATCCGTCACAGTCGTAATAGGTTCTGAGATCGACCGTAGCGCGTAATATTATTTTCGCTATTCCGAACACCGTTCAAGCATTACGCATTTCCGTGGCTAGGGAAACCGCGACAGTCCCACCGCAAACGCGCCGACCACCTGCGCGCCGCGAAATTCCGTTCCGACGGACGGAACATCGTACCGTATTACCGTACCAGCGCGGATAACAACCGTTTTAGCGAACGACCACGCGCGGCGAACTTTCCACCTTCTCCCAATTCTGTATGAAGAGCGCGGGCTCTCGGGTGCGGCCTCGTGGCCGCGTGCTTGTAACATCCCGATTTTATAATAAAGACCGTATAGAGCCGAATTCGTCTCTCGTTATTACAACCTGCGCGATCCGCCCTGCCGTGAGGGCTGTCCCCGCTATCCCGTGTCCGAACCCTTTTACCCTTTCGCGTCCTCCGTCGTCCCGCGTATCTCGAAGATTCCCTCCGCGGATTTCGCGTGGCACCCTTCCGGTGCCTGGCGCCCGAGCAGAAGGCTCTCATATCACGTAGCTTCATCTTGCGTAATTTTCCGGGGAATTTTTCGAGATCGCTTTGTACCGGGAGGACCGCGCATCGTCACGGCCGAGCGCGGCCCGGCCTACGTGCCCGTAAATTCCCGGAGTCGTCCCCGCTTCCCGCCCTGACCAGCGGCGAAAAAGGGACGACGTTACAATATATAAACAAATTTCTATACATTATAAAAATTTATTTATTTAAATAATTATTTTAACAATAAATTATTATTGAAATTATAATTCAAATAGTGAATACAGAAACATTATAAAAATTTATTTATTTAAAAATTGTGTAAATAATAAATAACAATAAATAACTACTTAAATAATAAATATATAAAGCCGAACACAATACAGAATACAGAATGACAGAACTGAAACCAGAACCGTGCGAAATCCAGAACCGAAAAATAACGGTTATAGAACAGAAATAATATTGGGGTTCTCCGGAAGGTTCTCCAACGGTTCTGGAGAACCGATAAATAATCCTCATGATAAATAATTATGTATAATGTAAACTTACCTTTCCTCTCGGATTTTTCTTTACTGGAGACCTATGCAACGGGCCAGGAACTTGATTCTCCATTTTTTTTTTAAATCTTGAGAACTTGAGATCTTGAGAACACTCTTTGAACACTTCTGCTGTATATAAATAGTGGAACAAAATACCGCGCAAACACCCGGTATAGCTATGAGTGTGGCTGCATGCAGCGCGGCAGTACGTGGCGCCATTTAACTCTTTGCGGCACAGGAATTCAGGTCATAAAATAGACCCATGTTGCACAGGAATTTTATTGCGTTTTAAATCAAACAAAATTGTTCTATTTTTATTAATGTAGGAGGGAAAAAACTGCCGAGCGCGGTCGGTCGGTAGGACGCCCCGACCGCGAGCGTGTTTGTCAAAACGGCGTCAATGTCGCCAAAACACCGGGCGACAGGTGAATGCCCGAGCGAGCGAGCGCGTGCGAGTGAGTGCGAGAGAGAGCGAGTATGTGTACGAGAGAGAGAGTATGGAAGGTGCGAATGACCTATGTATGGATGTGATCTAGAGCGAATGTGTGTATGTCGGCGATCGGCCTATATAGGCGAGGTAGGTCGCGGTCGCGAGGAGAGTAGAGTACGAGACAGAGTAAGAGTATACAGAGCAAGAGGAAGAGCGTTAAAGAGTTTGTGCACGGAGTTTGAGAGATTACGAGAGCATCTAGAAAGAGTCTAGAGTCCGAGAGAGTATGTCTGCAAGAGGCAACACACACGCACGCACGCACGCACGCACACACGCACGCGCGCACACACACACACACACACACACACACACACACACACAGAGAGAGAGAGAGAGGGGCGGGAGGGAGGGAGGGAGGGAGGGAGAGAGGGGAGAGAGAGAGAGAGAGAGAGAGAGAGAGAGGGCGGGAGGGAGGGAGATTGTTCTAGTGCCTGTTTGTAATCGTCGTCAACGTTAAATAAACGTCCACATTGACTTATCTCACTGTGAATCCCACCGCTTGGCCATCATTCCAAAAACAATCCCTACATTAATAAAGGTATCACATAATGTAACAAAATAAATATAATAACAAAATAATATAAAATAACATAAATATAAATAACATAATAATAATAACATAAAATAACAAAATAATAATTATTTAATCGAATTTGTTGTTAGAGGGCGGGACTCAAATAGTCGCACCGTGCCACATAGGTTCATGAATGGTACTTTTTCAAGAGCGCGATGCTGCGTCGGCTGGCCTCGAGCGAGCGGTGCCACACGGGGGCCCCATATAGGGCTATGGACCGCACCACCCCCAAATAGAGGCGGCGGACGTACAACTGCGGCCCCCCGATGTTGGGCAGCAGCCGCGCGAGTGCGGCCGCTGTCCCCTCTAGACGGGGGGCCAGGAGCTCGAAGTGATCTACGAAACGCCAGCGACCGTCGATGATCAGGCCCAAATACTTCATCGTGGGTCTGACCTCGACGGGGGTATCAACGACCCGGACCCGGAATCCCTGGGGCGGCCGCCGCCGCCAAGACGACTTGTACAACCAAATCGCCTCGGTCTTAGCGGCGGCCACAACAAGCCCCATTTCCCGGATCCGTCCGACAACGCAGTCCAGGGCGGACTCTACGAGGCGTCCTGCCTCCTCCCAGTCCCTTCCCTCCCCGTGGACCAGGGTGTCATCACAATAGCAGATGACCCCCGTCCCGGAGGGGAGGGGAACCCGCAGTGCCGCGTCAAAGGAGAGGATCCACAGGAGTGGCCCTAGGACCGACCCCTGTGGAACCCCGCGGCATATCTCCCTCCGGTATGTACCATACCGGCCGGTAATATACACCTCCCTGTCGCGGAGGTAGTCCCGGAGCACTTCCCGGAGATAGAGGGGGACCCGGAAATATTCCAAGGCCTCCTCCATCTCCTTCCAGGGCAGAGTGTTGAATGCATTGGAGATATCCAATGATACTGCGATCAACACCCTGCCCCGAGCGACAGCCCTTTCCCGGAGGAGGCGCAGACACTCAAGAGCGTCTATGGTAGAGCGCCCCTTCCGGAACCCAAATTGGGAGGCGGCCACCTCTCGGAGGCGGGCAGCGATTATTCTTTCGAACAGCTTGCCCGCCTCGTCGAGTAAACACACCGGCCGGTAAGCAGAGGGAGATTCTGCGGGTTTTCCTACTTTCTGGAGGAGGATCAGGAACGCCTCTTTCCAACACTTGGGGAAGATTCCCCGGCCCAGGCACGCATCTAAGATGCTCCTGTAAGCCGGGGCGAGGACCTTTAGCGCCAAGGCCATTATACCGCCAGGAACGCCATCCGGGCCAGGGGCTTTCTTGCCCCTAGCCCGACGCTCCCGGATGGCCTGGTCGAGCTCCCACTCGGTGACCCGGAGTTCGTCCGACCAATCGCTGGTCGGACCCGGGGCGCGTACGTCCCCCACCTCCCCCCCAATACCGGGAGGGAAGAGGGTGCTAACGACGCGCCCCAGGAACTCCGGGTCCATCCTCTCCGCGACGGGGGGCGCCCAGGGACGGAGCTTCCCAAGTACCATCCTATACGGGAGTCCCCACGGGTCTTCGCGGAGAGTTTCCAGGCGCTTGCTCCAGGCCTTGGCCTTGGCTGCGGCAATAGCTCGCTTGAGGGCCTCGGCGGACGATCTGTACTCCCTGTACAGATCGTCCACCGTCGGCTCCGGGTCGCCGCCACGAAAGTGGCGACGCCGAGCGCGGACATACCGGCGGCGGGCTCGACCGGCCGACCACCAGTATACGGACTTTCGAGGGGGACGGGCACGGACTCGGGGCATTGCGACGTCGCAGATCATCTGCAACGCGCCCCGGAGCCAGGCCGCCCCATCATTTGGTCCGCGCTCCCTGGCCGGAGGCCAGGCGGAACCGATAACCACGGCCCTCAACAGGTCCTCGTCTAGCCGCTTCAGCGCCCATCTGGGCGCCGAACGGGCGCTACCTCGCCGGGGGAGGGGCGTGTCCACCGGCGGGTCCGAGACCACAGCCACGTCCATCAGGGCGTAGCCGTGATCGGAGAGGGTTTCCCCCTCCCAGACCCGCCATCTGAACACACGGCGTGAGGCGGAAGCGTTCGCGAACGACAAGTCTACGATGGACCAACCGTTCCACCTCACGCACGTCGGCACGGAGCCCCGGTTTAGCAGCCGGAGCTCCAGCTCCTCCATCCATTCCTCAAGGGCCCTACCTCGGGGTTCGGTCCTGGGGTTACCCCAACTGGTGGACTTCGCATTGAAGTCCCCCAGGACCAGCACCAGACCGGCTAAGTGGGGGGTCAACATACCTCCCAACCGGTCCAGGAACACCCCGAATTCGGTGCGGCTACAATTCGGCGAACAGTAGCACCCAGCGACCAGAAATCTTCCCCATTTCACCAACAAAACCGAACGGGCCCGAACGGCCCGCCTCCCGCCCTCCTCCGTCCCAGGAAGGCTATCGCGCCATTCCCGGGCAGCGTTCCGTCGAGCGCGGCCCCTGAACTCCGCCACCATGAGCGCCGCCCGATCCGGGGCCACCCCCCCCCCCCCCAGCCGGAGGTCCCTGGAGTACACGTGTACATCCGCCAACACGCGGGCCTTCAGCTCGAGGGGGATTAGCCCCGACATCACCATCGCCGTCGCGTATGAAATGGTGCGGTACCCCAGCACGATGCCGATGGCCAGCCTGCGCTCGATTCGGCGCAGCAGCGATCACGCGCCGCTACGCCCCCGGCCAGGACATCGTACGCCCATACAGGGGCTCCATAAAGGACCAACACTCGCACCACCACCGCAAACAGGCGACGCACCCGTCCACAGGGTCCCCCGAGATTCGGGAGAAGACGACCGAGCGCAGCGGTCGCCCTCTCCGCCCGAGGCGACAGCGTCTCAATGTGGCGGCAGAAACGCCACAGGCCGTCGAGCTCGAGTCCCAGGTACCGCATCTGTGACCCGACCTCGACCACTCCCTCCCCCACGGCGATCCAGCACTGGGGTGGCGCCGCCAGCCGGGCCGAGTGGTAGAACCACATGGCCCTGGTCTTATCGACGGACACCTCTAGGCCCAGCGATCGGATCGCGCGAACCGCGCGCCACGCACCGCGCTCCGCCAGGCAGACGGCCTCCTTCGCGTACCTCCCGGTGGCCAACACCAACGTGTCGTCGGCGTAGCACGTCAAGCTGACACCGGGAGGCATCTCCTCCCGCAGGACGCTATCGCACGCGAGGTTCCACAACAGCGGACCCAACACCGAGCCCTGCGGAACCCCTCGCACGACGCTCCTGCGCACCATCCCGTACCGACCGGGATACTCTATACCCCTGTCAGAGAGATAGTCCCCGATCACCCTCCTGAGGTACGGAGGCACCCGGTGGAAGACCAGGGCCTCCAAAATTCTGTCCCAGGGGACGGTGTTAAATGCGTTGGCGATATCCAGAGAGATCGCCAACGCGACACCGCCCCCCTTCGTACAGGCCTCCGAGAGAGCCCTCACCCGCCGAATCGCGTCGACAGTGGAGACACCCCCCCCCCCGGAAGCCGTACTGTACCTCACTCAGATCGGGGACTCCTCTCCCCGACAGGTGCCGGACGAGGCGTCCCACGAGCACGCGCTCGAACAACTTCCCCGCCTCGTCCAGCAGACAGATCGGCCGGTACCCGGAGGGCGAGTCCCGGGACTTACCCTCCTTCGGAAGGAGAACCAATCTGCCCGACTTCCACAGTGGGGGGAACACTCCCTCCCTCAGACAGCTATTATACAGCCGCCTGAGTTCGGGAGCGAGCCCCCCCCTCCAGGGCCAAGACCAGCGCGCGGCTCCTGAACCGGCCCTGGGGCCGGCTCTACCTCCATGCCACCGGTGGGCGGCGCGGGGGAAGGGACGGACCGGCCCCCCCACCTCCACCAGTGGCCATAGGGGACGGCTCCACATTGCCGCCCCCCTTGGTCTTCTTCTTCTTTGAAGGCGGGGACCAAGCTTTGCTCCCCGCCTTGTGGTTTGCGGGCTTGCCCGCCCCCGCTCACACCACGCAGGGGGGGGGCGGACAAGCACGCTACTGCCCGGTGGGATGGGTCCCCGCACCGGTAGCAATGGCCGCTCCGGTCCACCTCAGCAGTGCACCGTTGCCTCACGTGCCCGTGGGCGAGGCAGCGGAAACACTGCATTGGCCGGGCGGCCAGAATGACCACCCGCGCGAGGGTCCATCCCACCTTTATGCATTTGGCCTTCTCAATGGCCAAGGCCGCCACTGCCGGGCACTGCACCCAGACGGTGCCAAGTCCGCCGGTCGGAACCTTAATGGTCCCGACCCGGACAGACTCGGGGGTGCAGCCCCCGGCCGCCGCCACTGCCGCCACCACCTCCTGAGGGGTCACGGAAAGGTCCAGGCCCGTCAGGCGGAATTCCGCTTTCTTGACGGGCCTGGCCACCCTCACATCTAACCCCCCCAGGGCGGCGGTCATCCCGGCGGCGAGGGCGTCCGCCTTTATACCCCCGTCGGCACCGGGGACCTGAATAATCAGGCCCCCGGTGACCGCCCGCTTCCACTGCAGGGTCTCGATGCCGAGGGCGCCGAGATCGACGCCCTGTCGAGCCCTGCGTATAGCCTCCTCGTAGGTGGCCTTGCTCCCCTCCGGAACGGTGATCGTCACTGCCGCGGAACGGGGAGGGGCCGCCACCCGAGGAGGTGCCTTTTTAGCGGGCCCGGTCCCGCCCTTGGAGGCGGGAAGCGGGGCGGCTGGGTCGGAAGCGGCCTTGGCCCGCCGCTTATCCTTCCTGCCCACCACCTGGGCCCAGGTTTCCTCCAAAGTTTGGGGGCGGGGGTGGCCGGTACGGCGTCCCTCTGGCCACCCTTCCTCTTCTTCTTCCCCTTCTTCTTCCCCTTCTTCTTCTACTTCCCGGCGGGAGGGTTCACCCCATCAGGAAGAAGAGGAGCCCCTACCGGGGGCGAGGAAACGCACGCCGGCGAGACGATAGGGGCGGGTTCTGCTCCCTTAGGGGGGCCAGCGACCCCCAGCATCGGACGGAGCTCCCCACGGAACGCCATTAATTTGGCGTCCATGAGGGCACCGATCCGGGCCAGGAGGATCGCGTCCCCCCCATTCGTCGCCCCCGGGAGTGAGGGGGGCGGCGACCGCCTCTGCACCTCCACCTCTACGGGGAGAAGCGACGACGAGGAGGCTAACTGCCTCTTCATCGCCATCATCTCCCCGTGGATTGCGGTGAGGGAGTCGTTTAACTCCCCCACGTCCCTTCGCAGCGCCGCATTTTGCGCCCTGAGAGCCCGGTTTCCCGCCTGCACCTTTTCCAACAGGTCAGCGGGCGGTCCACCGATAGGCCCCCCCGAGGCAGCGGCGCTGGGACCAGCGGAGGGGGATGAGGAGGCTCCCTGCCATCCTCTTCCCTCAATCTCCCTCATCCCGGCCTCGATGAGGCGCGCGGCGACCTTCAGGTCCCTGATGTAGGTCCCCTTGAGATTGCCGCTCCTAAGGGCGGTGGCCTCGCCCATACGGCCGGCGGTCACCACCCGAGCGGCAATCTCTCCGGGCATCAGGTCCTTCATTTCCCTCCTGCATTCCTCTACGGATGGAGGCCCTTTACCGCGGGGCCTCTTCGGGTCCCTCTCCAAGTCCCCCTCCGCGAAGGGCGACGCGGGTCGCTTCCCAGTCGTACGCGAAGACGACAACGTGTCGTCGTCCTTCACTCCTCCGAGGGAGCCCCCCACAAGGACGGATCGGACTGACCCGTCCCCTCTCGCCACCAAGGATCCCGGAAGGGACCTTGTCGGCGACGCGCCTACTCCTCTCGTCCCGGCGGTAAGGGGTCCCACAGATCCCCCCGCCAAGACGCGGGAAGCCGACCGCGTCCTACGTTTCTCCCCCAAAGAGGGAGAAACCTCCTTCATCACCTCCTCCTCACCAGAAAGTTTTTTTTTTAAGTGCATCCATCGCAGTTTAATTATATACTTATCGACGGTTCGCCCATCATGGGACCCCTGCCGCAGTAGGGATACTATCCCCGCCGTTTAAGTGGCCCTAGTTAAACACGCCGAAGCCGAGAAGCGACTTATCAGCTGGCCAAGCCTATCGACGTGGAAATGACTCTACAAAAGGTTAACGGGATAGGCCCGCGCCATAATGATGCTAAAGATTTTCCGTCACCCCTATTGAGGGAGCTCACCGGATCCGAACCGTATTTTGCTCCAACTTCGGGCTAGACTTTGCCTTGGTTTAAGCCCCCCAAAGCACAGGGTATGAGGAAATACTGGCCAGGTATTATTCGCTCGGCGAGAGTTGGCACGAGAAACTCGTAGGTACCACGTGGTGCTCCCACTACGCGCTACACGTCTTCCGCGATTGGCCGAATCGCTCGACGAAGACAGCAAACGAGCGTATTGAGTGTGACTGCAACAGAGCGATGTCGCGTGGCGATGCAACGCTGAGCTCAGAACATAGGCGTAACTCTATTGTGCGTGCACGGAAAACAGGTCCATGGAAACCTATTTTCCTTGCACGCACAGCAGGGACCCATCAACCCACGCTTGAAATTTACGACTTTTGCCTACGGCTCCGGCAGCCTAAGGAGACCGGGCTTAACTTTCCTTCACGGTTAGTGAGAATCAGAGAATATCATGTTCCCCCCATAGTTTACGCGGATCCTACTTATTTACGCCTATGTCGACCGTCCCCGCCGGGAGTAAAGCGTAAGAGTGGGATCCGCAGCCTTGCGTCAAGAGTGGGGACTCGCCGTTCCCCCTGTACCCCACTGACGAAATTCTGTGCCAACTCTCGCCGAGCGTATAATAATTCTCCATTCCTACGCCCAGTAACACGGCTTCAACCCTCGGATAGGCTCCAGTCAGCTGGGAGTACCGGTTCCCCCACGTTAAACATGTGCGTGTTGCCACGCACAGAGGTCAGGTACTAACATATCTCCCAGCCCCGGTCGGGAGGCTACTACTCCATCCCTTGATTAGTCTCCGAGGAATATCCACCGTGCACCGGCCGCAGCCACATTCATACACACACACTCCCACACATTCATACGGTACACAGGGACGCTGGCCGGACTGTGATTGCTCACAGACAAGAGAACCAGGCAACGTCCTGGAGTACACCCCTCGCTCCGTTCGCCACCCATTGCGGGTGCCCAGGGACCACCACGAGGAGGTGGAGCGTAGAGGATTTTGGGAATATGACCGCCACCACTGTGGCATACCTAGCAGTGGATCCGAGTCACCACTGCTAAGCCCATATTCCCTAGGTCCCCTGTCAGTAGTCTCCCTACTCTCAGTAATAGTAGTTGTGGTTAACTTGAATTTTTTTTTCCGGAGGGGGAATCCATTTACGGATATCCTAACCTGCTGGTGACGGTCGGTAAGGATACTTGGGGCTCGGCTCTCGCCATATCCAATAAACCCCCGCCTCTTTTTCTTGGCCTCTCTACTCCCCGCGTGCATTAGCAACCGAGGACCCGCTTTCCGCATTTCACAGGGTCGCCCGCATGCGCCCGTTTCCACTCCTGTTCTTGCCTTTCGTTGTGGTTAACTTGAATTGTGTGTGCTCTTTCTCTGCGGTCTCCTTGGCGCCCACTTCCGCGGCCTCCTCCGCGGCCTCCTCCGCGACCTCCTTCGTGGCCTCCATCGTGGCCTCCATCGTGGTCTCCTCCGTGGCCTCTTCCACCCTCACCGCCTCTCTATTGTTTATTTTTCTTAGAACGATTTTTGTGCCGGTACTCCGCCCGTTTGATCAATTTGGTGAGTTTGTTCTGAAATATAATATTATTCTTTATAATTTTTTGATCTATTTATTATTTTAATTAAAAAAAATAATACAGAATTGTAGGAAGGAAAAAACTGCCTATCGTGATCGGCCGTTAGGACGCCCCGACCGCGAGCGTGTTTTTCAAAACGGCGTCAATGTCGGCAAATACCGGGTGACGGGTGAATGTCCGAATGTACGCGTGCGAATGAGTGAGTGTGAGAGAGAGCGAGCATGTGTGCGAGAGAGACAGTATGAAAGGTGCGATGAACTATGTATGAATGTGATCTAGAGCGTATGTGTGTATGTTGGCTATCGGCCTATATAGGCGAGGTAGGTCGCGAGTAGAGTAGAGTAGACCCTAGTAGCACAAAAATATTAGATAGATATTTTTTTCGAATATTGGAAAAATATTTTTTGAGCCACACTTTTTAATATTAGATAAATATTAGATCTAATATTGTATACATGTTCAAGAAATATAAATTGAATGTTTAGAACATATAAGCCAAATATTCAGACAATATAAAATAGATATTTAAAAAATATTAGCTAAATATTCAGAGAATATAAAATAGATATTTAAAAAATATTAGCTAAATATTCAGAGAATATGTATAAACTAGATATTTAAAAAATATAAAGTAAATATTAAAAAAATGTGAATATAACATTTGAAAAATATAAATTCAATATTCAAATAACATTTAATAAAATCTTCAAATTGAAGAAAAAGTTATAACAAAAATTAAATACTATCCATATACATCTTTCTATGCACTGCTTGAGGGAATATTCCATTTTATCTTCGAAAAGGACCTTATTACAATTCAGAAAATTTTTATGCAGTTGACGGGATTCGAACTCGGGACTTACGTTTACTTGATGATGTGCTTCCTCGCTGAGCCATGTGAACCTACATTGTTTCATTCATTACTTTTTATTCTTATAAAGGCTCAAATCATATCAAATCATGTAATTATTCGAAGAGACACTCTTGTTAAAAAATTATTTAGGTAACAATAAAACTACTTTTTTTATGATTATTAGTATATTAACGACAAAGATATATATATATATGTAAAGAAAGGATACTTTCTTTCATTCAAGCCAGCCGCGCTTTATTAGCTCAGCGCGCCCTCTAGTCGATATATCGATGCTCAAGGAGAGAGATCAAGGAGAGATAGAGACAGAGTACGTAAGAGAGCACGTGCGAAGATTAGACAGAGATAAATAGTTACCGACAAATAAAATAAGAGACCTCCAGAGGAAGCATGGAGAATAGACTTTAATTGTCGTTTCTCTTTATTTTAGGTAATTGATAAACCACCTTGTACACTTGTAAATATTGTATATACAACATATGTGTAAAATTATAACCTCTTTATTTTAGAGCAACACTTTTTGGTTATTTTCCTGGAAGTCCAAAATATTATCCTTTTGTCTTATATATATATTTTCTTAAGCATTTTAATCGTACGTAAGCATAGAAACACATACAATATATTTGCTAAATAACAAAAACATTACAAACAATAACATGATATTATATTTTTATTGTGAAAAAATATATTGTTGTAATATAGTATAAAAATAATATAGCATATAATAATAAATAGTAAAAACAATAAAATAATATAGCATAGTATATTGCGTGCGCCAGTCTACGACGTTGAACATCGGTAATTTGAATTTAACGGTGCGTTTCAAACATTAAATGAAATGGTTGTGCCACCACCATTTCAATTTTGTCTAATAATAAAAGTGGCGCAAAATAGATATACTACACTTCAAAAGTTTCGAAGAAGGTGAACAGAATCTTATAGAACTTTAGTGTTCACGATTTTTTATTATAATCAAAGTATGTGACTTATTGTTAGTATGAAAATTGAATTTAGGAAAGTGCAGGAAGCTGGGGAAAAAAGGCAACGGGTCAAATGATACATAATAATGAATATATATATATATATATGTGTATATATTTATATTTATGAAAAAAAAATATTTATTAAAAAAAAATTAAAAATATATTTATTAAAAAAAATTTTTTTTTTATTTTTTTTTTATTATATATATATATATATATATATATATATATATATATTTATTTATTACATCCTAGACGGCTGTCGCTAAAAATAAAGACACGTATTGTCGAATCTCTACCTCCGTAATTGCGTTTTGTCTTCTTCCTGTGGCAGCTGTAAAATTAAAATTAAAAATGAAACAAAATACATATGTATTACGTATAGTTCTTGACAATACCACATAAAAGTAATAAGTGTAGGTACTTACTCATTACAGCATCATATAATTTTAAATTAACGAAAGGTAATTTTTTCTTCCGTCCTTGCCCGGAATAATATGACGCTGCTTCATTTGTTAGTAGTTTGCGGAGCATATTATAAATAATTCTTCTATTGGTGTCTCCACCGACTAAATATAACAGTTGTACCTAAAAGATATATGTCATTATTTATTTAATGTCAACATTACAGATTATAAATATGAACCATTTACTAAACAAAAATACTATGAATCACATATAAAGTAAAAAAACCATAAAATTCATATATTTCGGAAATTATCTAAAAATGCAAGTAATGTTTATATTTCCAAATACATACCAGCGAATTAAATTTTTCCGTATGTTCTGATATAATCGCATCGAACTCATTGATGCTATTTATAGATCCTAACGGCAATTGATTAAGAAAATTAGTGTCTATTTCGCTACTTCCAGCTAACTGGTTGCTTCCAGCCGTTACTGTGACGTTCAGTAACCTCTCTATCCTCTCTAATTCATTAAAAACTTGCTTAAGGGGCAGGGTGATGGCAAATTCGCGATAAGGTAGAGTGCCTACATTACCGTCAAAACATGGGTTTACGCTCCCAAAGTTTTCGTCCTTAAATAAGAATATTTTGTCGCTTGTAAAGGGCTTATTCGAAAGAGGAAGGTTCAATTTAGTGCTGGCTGGTCCGGAGGTGCCGAAATTATGCAGATATTTGGTAATGTAAGCGTTAGAAGTTAGGCCAAAAATTGACGATGTGCATGCCGTTGAATCCAAGCATTTTTATGCCATTGGATGAGTTTTCTGGATGCTATACTGACCAGCCAGCACTGGAGGAGATCTCCAGCTACAAATTGAGCTATATTTTGTCTTGATTCTCTGCGAAATAAAGGAGAAAAGTTTGGGAGCGATTTGGACGTGGCTTTCTAGCGTCAGAATTCATGATATCTGAGAATACCGATAACATAGAGCAAAAATTTAGTTGAGCTGAATTTCATCAGGTGGCGTCTAAGTCGAAAGACTGTCGACGTGGTATTGAAAGAAACTGCGTAGATTGTGGTTACGTACGACGCCTATTCGCTCATGGGGGTGTCCCACTTGGACGCCGACCGATTGGACGCGTCCCGATTGGACACGTTCCTTTTGGACGCCGGACCGATTGGACGCGTTCCTTTTGGACGCCGTTCGTTTGGACGCGTCCCGATTGGACGCGTTCCTTTTGGACGCCAAGCCGATTGGACGCGTTCCTTTTGGACACCGTGAATTAGACACATTTACAGAATTTTAAAATCGCTGTATCTCCTAAAACGTGTGCCCTAGACAAAAAATAACGAAATTTTTGCCCTTTGCCCTCCCCAAATTCATTTTCGCCTCGCCAAGTCGTGATTAATTTCGTGAAAAAAAGGGTTAGGGTTATGGTTAGGAACCGTGTTCAAAAGGAACGCATCCAATCGGCCCGGCGTCCAAAAGGAACGCGTCCAATCGGGACGCGTCCAAACGAACGGCGTCCAAGTGGGCATCACCCTTCGCTCATCAGCAACGTGCGTCTGTGTATGTCTGTATATGTATATAATTTTCTTATACATGCAAATACTCCGCTAGTTTGATGTTTTGGACTCATGTAAGCAATGTGTATCATATGAAATTGCGTTCAAATTTGTATACTGATTTCATACGTTAAATTAGTTAAAGTATGAAATTAATCAATTAATTAAATATTTAATTTATTAAATTATTAAATTACTTAATTATTTAAATTAGTTCTAAGTTATAATGTAATATGTGTATCTTTTATTTGTTCCCTTACGGATTACAAAGAATCCCGTTCCCTTTACACTGTGCCGTTTTCTTTTTTTTACATTAATCTTTCACCTATACAAAATCTATAATATCTTATAAATACAATATCTTATATTCTTATATTATTATATAGTAACATTTCATATTTGCTGGAAAGGTGTGCAAGAGAACAAGGAATGAAAGTAGGAATACACGAGAAGGTGAAAGAAATAGTGGCTGAGGACGGGTGGGGGGGGGGGAGAGTGGATGAAAAAAATAGACTGGGAGAGAAAAGAATTAGAGGACGGAAAATATGAAGGAGAGGAAGAGAGATGAGAAGACAGGCGTGAATGGAAGAATGAGTGAGAGAGAGAGAGTGAAAGAGAAAGAAAGACAAGATAATATAGGAATATAAAGTATAATATTTATAAGATATTATAGATAAGATAAGGGAACAAATAAAATATACATATACTACATTCTAACTTAGAACTAAATTTTTAGGATAATTCAGGAAAGGTAGAGGATGTTTTAAAAAATAAGAGACAAATTTTTCATCTTTTATAAATGTTTATGGAACAGGGTCCCCCGTCTTTTCCGCCCCATCCCCCCCATCCCCCCCTTCCGCCCCATCCCCCCTTCCGCCCCATCCACCCCTTCCGCCTCTTCCATCATATCCTCCTCTTCCGCCCCTTCCTCTTCTTCCTCCTCTTTCTGCGCGACCTTTCTTCAGCAGCCTTATCTGCCGCTGCAGTTTCTGGACCTGTAACATGAAAAACAAACATTATGAAACAGATCATTTTTGTTCTCATTCAATACAATAAGGAGCAGAACTGAGTCCACATTATTTGAAGAAACATAACTTTTTTACAATTAGATCAAATGACTTGAATGTTATTGAGAAGTTAGAAGGATTAATTTATTAGACGAGGGTCAAAAAATTTTAATTGGTCAGAATCGCAAAAGAAATAGTGAAAGTTGGTTTTCTCAACTTTTTCATCTGAGCCTGTATTGAAAATTTAGAACACGTGTTTTATTCACTCGAATAAATTATATCCATGTTGACAATTTCATAAATTTTGGATAATTCGTTTACGAGTTATAAACGATTAAAAGTGCGATTGTAAGTCGAAAATCGTAGAAAACTGCAGTTTTTGTCACTTTTTTGACAGTTTTTGTCTTTGTTACGTACCGTTTCCTCGTACAACTCCAGCTTTGAGCCCGTACTGACCGTAGGCGATCGGGTCCTCCGATAGTACGTAGGTGGTCTCGGCGAACGAGACCACCTACTTGAATTTGTCGACCTGGACCTTCGGGATCGCGACCGCGACGGCGACGGCGACGGCGGGCGGTGTGACCGCGACCGCGACGGCGACGGCGGGCGGTGTGACCGCGACCGCGACCGCGACGGCGAGTTTGCTACTTTTTCAATCTCAGGCATCTGAAAACAATTAGCGAAATTATAATAACAATGTTTACTAAATAAAATATTTTGATTGAATGCATTTTTTAATTTTAAATTTGTTTTTGTAATTTGCCATGGTTTGACACAGCTTTCCTACTTTTCTGTACATCTGTTTGCACACAGTATATTCTGCGTACATGGTTTATTACTGTACCCCCCGGACATGCGGAAGCAGTAAAACCTCTGTGCGGTGCCGCATGCGCCCGCACAGGGAACCCCCAATTATGATATTTCGTATCGGACGAAACAATTTTTATTTTTATTCTACCCTGTGTGCCCTGATTTTACACGGCCTTATTACACGGCGGTGGATACGTACCGTATAAAAAGGCCGTGCAAAATAAGGAAACAGGATGGAATAAAAATACAAAACTTGTGCAAAAAAAAAAACGAACCATGTACGCAGAATATACACACCGCGTGAAAACAGATTTGCAGATGGCTGGTGGGTATTACACCACAGCAAACTGTACAAAAACCAATGCATTCGATCAAATTGCATAGAAATGCTTGAATTAGTAAGAGAATGCGTGAAGGGTATACTTACGATGCTTCCTCGGTGGTGGCAACGTGCTTTCTGAAGATTCGGCGGGCGATTTCAGCGGTCTTTTGACGTATCAGCTAACTTCAGGGCACACTTTTCTCAATTTCTCTCAAGAAGATTGAGAGAGCAAGGGAGAGGAAGGTGTGGTTGAAAGCGAGATAGATAGAGTGAAAAAGTGGGGATGTGAGAGTGAGAGAGAAAGAGCTAGAAAGAGAGAGAGAGGAGATACTTCATTCAACTGTTTTAGAAAGGCCTACTATAGGTGACGGAATTCATTGATAAGTTTATTGTCGCGCGCTTTACTATACGGAACTACGAAGAGTATGTTAGTGATTTTGTGAAGTGTAAATGTAATTGCGCGATACAGCGTAAAGTGTATTAGTGTGTATGTGTAGTGTAGTGTAGTGTAGTGTAGTGTAGTGTAGTGTAGTGTAAAGTGTAATTGTGTAGGAAACAACAATGGAAGGAAGACGTGAAGAAAGGCAAAGCATCGCGAAACGCTATTTAAAATTGAATTCAAAAAGCAACCATTACTCAGCATCCACGGCGCGACCGTCTAAGAATAAAAAGTGGCGAGAAAGGTAAGTTACGTCTTCTACTATGAATTTGTATACACTGTCCTTCTCTGTGTTCGAAAATTTTATCGCTTGTTAGACAAGTAAATATCATTGGAATTATATCAGGAGGAAATTGGTATTATTATTTGTATGAATAAATATATGCAAATTTAATGCATGGTTGATGTAAAATATATGCAAAAAATATGTTAAATAGTAACCCTGATGTATTAGTAACAAATGAAACAGTCGAATATAGTATAATATGATACAGAATAGTCCCTAGCAGCACAAAACTATTGGATCTGAATATTGTATACATGTACAAGAAATATAAATTGCATGTTTAAAAAATATAAACCAAATATTCAGAGGATATTTAAAAAATATAAAGTAAATATTAAAAAACTGTGAATTCAATATTTGAAAAATATAAATTCAATATTTAAAAAACATTCAATAAAATTTTCAAATTTAAGAAAGTATAAGAAAAATTAGAAACTATGAATATGTATTACTTTCTGCGCACTGTTTGTTGAGGGAATATTTTCTGTATTATCTGTATTAGGAAAAAATATTCTACTTCTAATATGAAATACAGATTCATGTAATATTTAGAAAAAAATATTTTTCTCGTAATATGAAATAGATATTTCCTGAATATTTAAAAAGAAATATTTGTTACTAATATAAAATAAATATTCTATGTATATTTGAATATTAAAAAAGGATTGTATCTCTTTTTAATATTATATGAATGTGTAACAATATTTTGTGCTACTAGGGGTTGTATAATATTTATGACTGCTTGTAATTGGCATTACAATATGTGACGATAATTTTTTCTGTATTATCAACAGTCATTTGGTGCCTTTTATCAGATAAAATTAATTTATATGCTGAAAATGTCCTTTCAACATCATAAGATGTGATGGAGGCTTATTCAAACTTTCCCCAGTATAGTAAAGATTCTACTGAAGTCAGTACCGACGTTCCCTACTGATGTCAGTGGAACACCTCACACCACTCGAGAACCGTCGGTCGCGGTCACAACACGGGTCGGCTATATCGGTGTGAGACCTGCAGACCACTACTAATCCAATTACAAAACTTCTTTATTTTTCATTATTTTTTTATGAAACTTTTACCAACATATTCGTGGCATTTTTCTGATTAAAATGATACCAAATATTATATAATTCCGATGTTATTTACTTGTGTAACGAGCGATGAAAGTTTCGAACGCAGAGGAGGACAGTGTATGGGAAAGAAAGAGACGCAGGTTTGTTCTCTGCCGGCGGCCGCGACTCTCTGCGTCTCTTTCTTTCCCATACGCTGTCCTCCTCTGCGTTCCAAACTTTTATCGCTTGTTACACAAGTAAATAACATCGGAATTATATCATATTTGGTATCATTTTAATCAGAAAAATGCCACGAATATGTTGGTAAAAGTTTCATAAAAATATAACGAAAAATAAAGAAGTTTTGTAATTGGATTAGTAGTGGTCTTCAGGTCTCACACCGATATAGCCGACAATGTGGTGGCCGCGACGGTTCTCGAGGGTCGCGGTCAGCACCTCGTGACGCCGGCGAGTACCTCCGACGTTCCCTACCCAAGTCAGTCAAAAAGAACCAAAAGACTGACTTCAGTAGAATTTCTACTGTATCGTGGTTTTATTTCCTTCGGACCGTCGATATTTGAAGCATTTAGTTTACACAATATTTCAAATCCTAGATTTTCCTGAAAAACGTCTTTATATTTTGCTCTCATTTTTTCCCCACAGCCAGTAGGTACATTATCTAGATTTTGAACGAAATCTGTAACTAATTTAATTGAATTAATTTAATTAATTTAATCGAATTTTAATGCTAACGTACTTGATTCTAATTTCATTATTGTAACTGGCAAAGAGGAAAAATTAGCTGTAATAAATGCTAAATCATCAATAAGATCTTCATTTTTTACAATTTCTTGGGCTGTTTTAATACATGCTACATTTTGTTCTTTGAAGGATTTAACAATCTGGAAATAAAAAAATACTTTTTTGTCGCCATCGTGCGGCATCAAAATTCTTACAGTCGAATTTGCAAGCCGTGTGTTAGAAAAATTGAAGTAAGCAAATGGTCGAGGCAGGCCATGTGGTTTTTGTCAGCGCGTTGTCCCTCCCTAAGGGAAAGTCCTTTAGCTTGGGGGTGTCATAAACAAAAAGGTATACTGTCGAAGACGTTCTCACGGCTGAGGATTTTTGGGACAGCAGGACATTCTTATTCTAACTGTCGTCGTTTACTAACAGCTACGTTTGCTATATAAAGACCCATTGTATCTTTCCTTTCGTCAACAGATATACAAATACTTCTTTCTCCTATTTCATTTCGTATATTTTGAATCGTCATCTTATAACAATCTAGTAGATAATTTTTTCTGAGCGTCGATTCATTCGGAATATTTCGATTTGTATATTTCGTTAAAAACTTAATCCACACAGGATTATCTAAGCACTGCCATGGAATATTAGCAGCCACCATTGCTTTACACAAATCAGCGTAAAAAATATTTTTCTTCGAAGAACTGCTGCTGGATTGTGTATTGTTACACGAATTTTCTGATTTTGCCTGAACATTTCTTTTATGCATAGCAGTATTTATGTGTGATTTTCGATCACGTTTAATCTAAATTAAAAGATTAAAGAACGATGACATATAATTAAAGTAACACTGATAAATAATATAAACTACTAATCTATGTAGTCGCTCAAGAAAATTTTAACAAAAGTTTTTTGTTTAAACAATACATTAAAAATTTGATTTTTTCTCTTTTCTCTTATTTATTGTTAGTTCATTTTAATGTAAACTTGGGTGTGTGATCTTTGATCAAAAATAGGGGATACATGTTTCAGGATTTTTTTTTTTGCCATTTAACAATAATTATGAATAATGGAAGATAGTCTTACATCTGCCGTGCGTAGGAAGGAATTGTGGCTTGTTTTATCGAAATATAAGCATATAGTATAAACGTGTATAGTATTTTAAACAATACCACTGGGTTATGTGTCGTTTATTGTTTTATTAGTAGCTAAAGAAGGTGGCGCAGGTAGCAGCGTGACGCGGGGCTAATTACCGCGGCGGAGTAAGGGTACCGACTTTTATAGCCTCGTTGTTTATGGTAGCTCTGAAAAGAGCTGATTTTGAATGCGAGGTCAAAAATAGAAGAAACATTTTGAATATTTTATACCAATGTAAAGCTACTTTTTGTACCGAAGTTGTCAGATTTTCTTCAAAATGTAGGAGGACTTTTATCTTTTTATCTTTAAAAAGAAGACATTTCCGATTATGAAACTTATTTTGCAAATACCGTGTTTCCTTCAAACACTCGACACTCAAAGCAAACTGACTTTCATTTGGTTGAAGTCTGTCCAGATATTCTTCTAGGTATTTCGATTTACTTCGTCTTTTATTCTCCATTGCACTGCTAATAAATGCGTACCATATCCGTCTTCTCGTCCACCAAATAACAATAAATTACCATACGATACTAAGTACTAATCGGTTTTGGAAGTAATACTGAAATTCAATTTGGGTATCTTATATGGTCGAGATAGGTGGTCATTTTACAGAGCCTCTTATGTGTCCCTTTGACCAATTTATTTATCATTTGACGGCCCGTGCAACGAGCACGCCGACGAACCGCCAACATACATTGTATGCGCGTCGGCGACCGTCCTGCAACGACCATCGAAAGACGTTCGATGCGGCGATGTTTACATCGGCGGTCGCTCACCTCCTCGTTTGTCATCGAATACGCACAGCTGATCGGTGTCGAGTGAATGACCGTTTTCAGCTTCTCGCAGGTCGCGAGATATACATATTCAGATATACTGTCACGTTGCCTAGGTTTTTCCCGTCCGTCGGACGGCGAAACCCCGGCAACTACGGGTTTTATGGCCGTTGGGCCGGGCCACGCACCGGTCGCGCGGTACGCGGTCCACCCGCGACAAACAGCACGTCGAAAAGTCGGTTTTCGCGGATTCTAACCGAGGACCGAGTCCTGATAACGGGCGCCAGGCATCGAGAGATACCACGCGAAATTCTATGGGATTTCTCCGAGACGCGACAAATAATTCCGACTTTCCGACGGCCGCGCGATGGTCGGGGATAGCTCACCCGGGACCAGGGTTCGACGGGAGGAATACGGGACGTTCCCCGCGACGGGAAGGCTTCTCAAGGAAATCAAAGGCGAGTTAGGGGCTTTACAATCGTTTATTGAACGGAGATGTTATACACGGCTGCCGGGAGATAGCCCGGCAGCAGTTAGAAAGAAGCCCGCGCGATCGCGGTTGATACACGGCGGATTTTCGGCCGCTCGCGCTCTTATCGCTCAATTTTCGCGTCGAACACGACCCCGGACGCGGTGTTGGGCGTCGCCGTTACAAGAGGGTTGAGCGAAATCGGGCCGTGTCCCGGTGTTCTACGCGTGGAAAGATTGTGCCGGCAGCTAAAGTCCAGAACGGGGTTCGGTCACGTCGCGTCGTCCCACCGTGGGCAATCTCTATGATCGTCGCGAAAATATAATTGGGAATTCTCCCCGCAAAACCGGTAGCGTGTCTCGGGTCTTTCGCCAAATACGCGAGCTCGCTTTCGCCAAAATTCGACCCGCGCTGTAACCGGCCGGCGGTCCCGGCTCCTACGCGATTTACTTCTGACGCGATTTACAATTACCCGGAAATCCGCCGTTAACGACGCGAGTTTGAGGCCGTTCGCGAATCGTCCCCGAGCCAACGCGAAATAGGGTGTCAATACAATTCGTGAATGAAAGCCTGATCGGCGCTTACCAGCCGGCAGCTTCGCCCTTCGAACTTTACAGCCTCGCCTAGGTCGAACGGCAGCTTTCTATAGTAGGAACGGCGGCAGCTCTCCTCAATCGGGCACTGAGTCTACTTTATTTCGCGAACTTTCAGCGGTATTAAAGTGCGGCAATCAAACGCGAGAGTTTTCGGCACAATGGCCTAGATCGGCATGGCTCGGGAACGCGGAAGCAGGGCGTCCCCCACTTCCTGGTTTTTCCCACTCCGCGCGACGCTTGGGCCTATCATAGTTTCGGGCACGGCAGGGCCGTGCTCGATCGACCGGGGACCAGGGCGCTCGTCAATCGGCAGCGGTCGCGATCGCCGATTGGTTCGTTCTCCCGCGGAGGAAGACCCTGGGCCAATCCCGCGGCGCGAATTTCCTCTCTGGCGGGTGAGGCAGCTGTGAGGTGGAGTTGATGGTCTTCTCCGGCGCGCTTTTCCTCGGCAGCTCCTCCAGGCTCCTTAACCCGGGCTCGGTGTCTCCCTCGATGTTAGGTGTTGGGTTTTCTATCAGCGTCTCCTGGCAGCGTCCTTCGGCGGGTTTTCCCGCGGGTGGCGGAGTAGAAAAAAGGTTCCGGGTCCCCCTGGGACCCGGATACGGTCCTGCAATTCGCGCCGCGCCAAGTGGCGCGACGTTCAAAACGTATTAGCGCTGCCCCTTGGTCTTTAGAGACCATCCTCGGGAGAGCGCTCGCGGGTGCCGATCCCTTATGGCCCGTTTAAGAAGTGGCCCGGTCTTCCGCTAAAACTCAGGGGGGACGTAGGCAAAACTTGCCACGTCACAATACACATAGGCAAGGATAGAGATATGAAACAAAGTGGGTTTTTTTATTTATATTGAAAGCAATCTCAATATGATATTATTATAAATATAGTCATTTATTTACACATTGAAAAACGATAGTTTATAAACAAAATTTGTTTTTATTGCTGGTTTTCAGTAGATGAATTCTTAGTTCAGTTCTTCCGAAACTGAAACTTTGTTTCAAACTATTATAACATTCGTCTCCTCGACACAAATAAGAGTTGTGCTAATTCATTACTAGTGGATACCCACGTACTCGCTTGCTAACCGGTTCTTACTACATATTTTGTTAAATAATAATTATACAATTCAAAGTATACTATCTTACCAATACGACGCAATCAAAATCTCAGCGGAACTTTGCGGAACTTTTTTTTTATCCTCTTTCAAAGATTAGGGAAACCAATGAAACTGAATGGTTTCATGGTTAATTATTATATTGCATATATGTATTGCACAATTTTTGACGATAAACTAGAATTAGCCAACCCTTAGCCGTTGTCATTTTCTGAAAAGATTATTTCTTATAATCGTCTTTGGTTCATAATATAACGTGAACAAGTTACGCTATGAACTGCTGTACTATTTGATCTTCGTAAAATTCGCTTACAGATTCGCTTGTAACTAATATCCTACTAAACTTTTGAATTTTTTTTAATGTGTTAAACTACTATAACTTTTTCTAAATTGGATTAAACAACCTGACATTTTTTAGCAATTAGATAAATTGGTTTTCCAAATGATGTGCAAAGAAGATTTTGCAAAATGCAATTGGTAAGAAAATAAGAAAATAAAAATGGCACTTTTTACAACTTTTTTTCTACGGAAAGATAAGAGCAACACAGCGTAGATGAAAAGCTGTTCAAAGAACAATTGCAAACGAATGTCGTAATTGCACCAGTAAGTACAACACAGCGCACATGAAAAGCTGTTCAAAGAACAATTGCAAACGAATGTCATAATTGCACCGGTGAGTACAACACAGCGCACATGAAAAGCTGTTCAAAGAACAATTGCAAACGAATGTCATAATTGCATCAGTGAGTACAACACAGCGCACATGAAAAGCTCTTCAAAGAACAATTGCAAACGAATGTCGTAATTGCACCGGCGAGTGCAACACAGCGCACATGAAGAACTGTTTTATGGCCTATTGCGACTGCACCAGCGAGTGCAGTTTTATTTGCTCTTCTGATTTCTAGCAATTGCAATATTTCAAATTCTTTTTTGTTATTTGGTAAACCAATTCTTCTAATTGCTTAAAAAATGTCAGGTCGTTTGGTCCAGTTTAAAAAAAGTTATAGTAGTTTAAAGTAGGGCTGTTACTTTTCCGAAGCTTCGACACTTCGAAGCTTCGAAGGATTCGAAGGAACGAAGGGACCTTCGAAGGTGATGAAAATCGAAGGTTCAAAGGTGCGAAGGATCGAAGCTTCGCACCTTCGAACCTTCGCACCTTCGACACTTCGAAACTTCGAACCTTCGATTCGTTTCCAGTTAACGGATAAAAGGAATAAATTTTCATAATTTGTTTCTATATTCACCACCTAAACTATTTCAATAATTTATTGTTAACGTAATATATTTATAACTTGAATTATCCTTTCGATAGTTCACTGATAAAATAATTGTTTAAATAAATAAATTTTTACAATTTGTTTCTATATTCATTATTTGAATTGTTATTTCAATTATTTATTGTTAAAATAATGGTTTAAATGAATAAATTTTCAATATTTTGTTTCTACATATGTTTCACCGACCCTGGTCTGAATTAAGAGTCCGCGAAAAACACAATACACTGGATCGCGTGCGGAGAGGGGAAAGGAAGCGTACGGGAATCGAAATACAACGAGGAAGTTGCACTGGCGTCAACCGGGTTTCTACGGTTCACAAGACTTCTTTATTGCACTAAATTGCGCGAGCACTACTCTCGCAGAGGAGAGATACTCTACAAAACCCGTGGTTATCTCGCAGGGGAGATAAAGCCGACCGATTCAAAGATATTAGAACTTTAGAGAGATATTCGCGTGTAATCGCAGAGGATGATACAACGGAACTCGTTTGAATTTTCGGGGGGGGCCTATTTACATACGTGATAGACGCCCCACCACCTTCATACACGGGAGCTCGCTTCGCGGTGTCTGCTCGTTCCGAGACGACAAACGGGGAGGGGGGTGTTCTCGGTGCTCGCAATTGGAATAGACCGTTTGAACGCGTCTAACAAACCGCCCGCCTTGCGCGATCGCGCAACAGGACCAGAGTAGTCCTCGTTCGTCTCGGCGAGCTCCCCACAGACACTCACACACACACACACACGCACGCACACCATACCTTACCCTACTATTTACAATTTCGCGACTGACACCTGGGCCGACGACCGGCCGCGAATGTTACGTCACACAGGTCGTGACGTCGCTCGCTTGATAATGGCGTTACGCGCGATCGGTGACGTAACGCCTGTGCGGGGGTTGGGGTGTGCTGTATCAGTCGTTGATCGGTAACCGGCAGATACGGGTGATGGGTCTTTTGTACGTTGAGGTCGCGGTCTTGACCTCCACCACTCGTACGTGCCCGTCGCTACCTGGAAACGTTTTTATTACCCTCCCCAATTCCCATTTATTAGGAGGTAGGAGGGGGTTGTCCAAGAGGACTACGGCTCCTTCCGTTATTTCCCTTTGAGCGACCTGCCATTTGTACCGCGACTGCAGTTCCTGCAGGTACTCGCGGGACCATACTCGCCAGAGCAGTTCGTGGAACTTTTGGACTTGCTGCCATCGTGATAAGTGCGATGTCGGCTCGTCACTCACTGGAGGGATCGGTCGTGCAATCAGTGGACTACCGGTTAAGAAGTGGCCTGGCGTAAGAATTTCCAGACTCTCCGGATCGTCTCGTACCCGCGTGATCGGGCGCGAGTTTAAGGTGGCCTCCACCTTGCAGAGTAGCGTGTACATCTCTTCCGACGTTGGCGCGAACGACCCCATGATTCGACGAAGGTGATGCTTAGTCGACCTGACGGCGGCCTCCTGCATTCCTCCGTGGTGAGGGGCGCCCGGGGGATAGAACCTCCATTGGATTCGGAGAGTGGAGCAGCGACTTTTCAATTCGTCTGAGCTCGTGATTTCGACGAAGTGTCGAGCTAGTTCGTTGGATGCGCCTACGAAATTCGTCCCATTGTCGCTGGTGATCGTCAGAGGAACACCGCGTCTGGACGTGAAGCGATCGAAGGCGGCGAGGAAAGCAGCCGTGGAACCATCATCAGCCAACTCTAGATGGATCGCGTGAGTAGCAAAGCAGATGAATACTGCAATGTACTTTTTATACGTCCGTTTTCCGCGCCCTGGTGCGTCCCTAACCTGGTATGGACCGGCGTAGTCTACTCCAATGTGAGTAAATGGACGGGACGGACGGCAACGTGACGTCACGAGGTCTTGCATTACCTGCGTGGCGGTTTCCGCCCGCCAACGCGCGCATTTGACGCATCGATGGATCACGCGGCGGACCGAATTACGCAACCCTAAAATCCAATATTTTTGGCGTGTCGTGTATGTCGTTATTTGTGTTCCGCCGTGCAGGGAGAGAAGATGCGATTCCCGAATGATGAGATCGGAAACGTAATGTTTCGGCAATATCGCGGGGTGCTTCGTTTCCCAGGGCAAAAAGGAGTTTCTGAGCCTCCCACCTACGCGTACGACTCCGTATTGGTCTATAAAGGGTTTGAGCGGCAAGAGTGACGAGCGATTGGGCAACGGTTTTCCCTGGACGAGCGCGGAGATATCAGCTGCGAACGAACTGCGTTGGATGCTTCGCAGTATTGTTCTTTCCGCGTCGCGTAGCTCAGAGGCGGCGAGGAACGAGGGGACCGCGGTGCTTGTTTGTCTTCGCACCGTGTTTATAAATCGCCGCACGTGACCGAATACGCGGATCAGGCGTTGCCAGCTGGAGAAGCGAGACAGAACATCCCAGTCCTCTGTTGTTGTGGTGCTATGGACGGCGGTCTTACATCTCCCTTCCTCCGTTTCGTAGGTCTGCTGAACGGGCCAATCCTCTTCGTCCCTCTTCAACCATGCCGGTCCCTCGATCCACAACGTCGATGACAGCAGCGTTTCGGCGCTCACGCCGCGCGAATTTAAATCCGCCGGATTGCAGTGCGTCGGCACGTGTTTCCAGGCGGCATTCGGCAGCGTGGTGTGGATTTTGGACGTCCTGTTGGCCACTGCAGTCTTCCAAGCAGCAGGATGTTTCCGCAACCATGCGAGGACAATCGTGGAGTCCGTCCAGCATACTGTCCGACTTACCGGTATCCCGATCGAGTGGGTCACGTGAGCGGCCAGCTCGGTCAACATGACGGCTCCATTCAACTCTAAGATAGGGATGGAGACCGTTTTTATCGGGGCTACTCGCGATTTGGCTGTGAGCAGCGTTGTGTGCGTTTCGCCGGTGAGAGACGTCACGCGGGCGTAAATAGCGCACGAAAAGGCGGCGCGAGATGCGTCGCTGAATCCATGCAATTGGATTTCGAGTGAGTCCGGGGCGTACCGAATCCATCGCGGAATCCTCATTGCGTTTAACGCTCGCCAATCCTTGCAGAAGGTGTTCCAGGATTCGCGGGTGTTGTCCGATACGCAGTCATCCCAGCTGATTTTCTCGAGCCATTGCTGCTGCATCAGTATCTTTGCTCGAACAATTATTGGCGACAACCATCCCAGAGGGTCGAATAGCGTCGCTATCTCCGAGAGCAATTCGCGCTTGCTCATTTTCTCCTGCCTGACCGCGAGTTTTTGCAGGTCAAAGTAGAACGCGTCGTCCGAGGGCATCCACCTTACACCAAGAACTTTGAGTTCCGAATCCTGGAATATTCGCAGATCCACCGCGTGCGAGTGTGTCGCTTCGGGAATATTTCGCAGGGATTCTGCGTCATTGCCCGCCCATTTTCGCAGGTTGAATCCACCCCGAGCTAACAGCTGACAGACCTGTATTCTAGTCTGCTCGAGCAGCTGTTTGTCCGGTGCGCCCATGAACACGTCGTCGACGTAAACACTGTTACGGAGAATCGGGGCCGCGAGGGGGTATTCCGAACCTTCCAACGTGTTTACCTCTTGGATTACGCGCATCGAGAGGTACGGGGCGCAGGCGGTTCCATACGTAACCGTGTTTAGCTCGAACGACTCGAGACTACCGCTAGACTCGTTTTTCCACAAGATGCACTGGAATGTGCGATCTTGTGGGTGGACAAGGATCTGCCGAAACATTTTTTCGATGTCCGCTACGAATACGTATTTGTGGAGTCGCCACGCGAGCAGTATTCGCGTAATCTCGAGCTGCAGTTTCGGCCCAGTGTGGAGTATGTCGTTTAAGGAGTACCCGCTTGACGTGTGGCTCGACGCGTTGAAAACGACTCGTAGCTTGGTGGTCAAGCTTCCCTCGCGTATAACGGCACGATGGGGAATGTAATTCCTCGAACGGTCGACGTTATCGAGACGGGTCATGTGACCGAGCGACTCATACTCGCGTATGAATTCGCTATACTCGCGTTTGACCGCTTCGTTGCCGCGTAGCTTTCGGCTCAGACGTTCAAGGGACGCGGTGGCTCCTCGGAGCGAGTCTCCGAGGAAGTCCTCGGGTACCGATTTCAGAAACGGCAACCGCACAATGAAACGTCCGTCGTCGTCGCGCGAATAGGTTGTCTCGAAGTGCCGTTCGCATTCTATCTCCAAGGGAGTGAGAGCACGCGCTTCGGGGACTGCTTCTGTCTCCCAAAAACGAGCTAACGCGCGTTCCAACGGATCAGTGGTGACTCCGAGATGCGCGGTGACTGCGAGGCGAGGAGAATTTCCTATGTTGAGGCATCCGGACAAGATCCAACCGAGAACCGTGTTTTGCGCGATCGGTCCTTGATCACTGGTGCGTCGAACGCCAGGTCGGAGAATTTGCGCGAAGATGTCCGCGCCTAGGAGCAATTCGATCCGTTGCTGTGATGCGGGCGTGGGATCCGCGAGCGCGAGATCGGACAGGGCGCTATAGTTTTCCACCTGGACTGGAGGCGGAACGTACTGCGTTATGTTGCGCACTATGAACGCGCGAGTCGACAGTGCGGGGGATGCCTCTTTGGCTGAGCCTATCCGAAGATGCACGCTGTAATTAATATTATTTGTTTGCTCGCCGCCGAGACCGGTCACGGAAACCGGTGATCGGACTTTTTTCATACGCAGCTGTTGTACCAGATTGTTGGACACGAACGAGGACTGGGACCCCTGATCTAACAGCGCGCGGGCTAATCGTTAGGCGCGAAGACCTTGACCATTGCGGTAGCCAGTAGGACAGTCCTTGTGCCACTCGGGCTGGCTTCGGTGAAATGTGTCGCGACGTTGCTACCTATCCCTTCCGAACTCGAGGGCTGCGCAGAGGCTTCGGCCGATAGGGGCGTTGTCAGGGTCCGCGCAGGGACAGACGCGTTTGACCGCGGCGGCTGGAACGAAGCTGCCGGTTTTCGATAATTGCCCGTTTTGGGTCTGCTGGGGGCCCTGGTTTCTCCGCGGTGCAACATCGTATGGTGTTTTTCCCCACACTGTCTACAGACGTTTGTGCTGGGGCAATTCGAGACGGTGTGATTTGCGCCTAGACAATTGATGCACACACGCTGGTTTTTTAACGTTTCGAACCGAGCGAGTGGAGAGAGGCTGCGAAACATGCTGCAGTCGCGGGTTACGTGCGCTTCTTTACAGAGGAAGCAGGTAGCGGAGTCCCTACTTTCTTCGATAATGTGCGCGCTCGTTTTTTGCCGCAAAGTTTTCAAAGGGCCCGAAGAGGTTTGAAGCGACGACGCCGGTTGACTCGACATTTTGACTGCCGCAGTTCGTTCGCAGCTGTTAGAGTCCCGTTCACGATTACCGCGGAATTGAATCGCGATTCGAAGGATTTCCAACGAGTATAATCGCCGTCGAATTTCGGGAGTTCGATTCGCGGTAATTGTACGTGCGCCGGACGAGTTACCGTCGGTACTGGGAACGCCATCGAAGAATTCGCCGCAGGGGGTGTGATAGGGGGGCGTAGATGCATCAGCTGCTCCCGTAGGTAAGACCAGCCTTCGAGGTACGCGTCCTCCATCCTGTCCATGGTGTTGGCCTTGAAGTAGGGAAGGTCCTGCTTCGTCTTGTCCGCCTTTCGGTACGCCTGTAGGTACCCGTTGAAGGAGGTGATCTGCGTCCAGGTCTCCTGGTACATCGATAATCTGGCGTCCAGGTACTCCACCGTAAAATTGTCGACCCCTCTTTTCTTGGTGTTCGACAGTATTTTTGTTAGCTGAGCGAACGCTTGTGTTTGTCGCTCAAGGACCGCCTCGAAGGTCTCCATGGCACTTGTATTCATTTTGAATTGTTTGTGGCTTGAATGTCACGACACTCGACACCCGCGTTTGAAAACGACGGTTTGATTGTCGCCGTTACTGAACCCGTACGAACTGTCTCTCTGCGATCCGGCTCGAAGGACCAAAAAACTGTTTCACCGACCCTGGTCTGAATTAAGAGTCCGCGAAAAACACAATACACTGGATCGCGTGCGGAGAGGGGAAAGGAAGCGTACGGGAATCGAAATACAACGAGGAAGTTGCACTGGCGTCAACCGGGTTTCTACGGTTCACAAGACTTCTTTATTGCACTAAATTGCGCGAGCACTACTCTCGCAGAGGAGAGATACTCTACAAAACCCGTGGTTATCTCGCAGGGGAGATAAAGCCGACCGATTCAAAGATATTAGAACTTTAGAGAGATATTCGCGTGTAATCGCAGAGGATGATACAACGGAACTCGTTTGAATTTTCGGGGGGGGCCTATTTACATACGTGATAGACGCCCCACCACCTTCATACACGGGAGCTCGCTTCGCGGTGTCTGCTCGTTCCGAGACGACAAACGGGGAGGGGGGTGTTCTCGGTGCTCGCAATTGGAATAGACCGTTTGAACGCGTCTAACAACATACATTATGTGAATTATTTCAATATTTTGTTGTTAAAATAATTATTTAAAGAATGTACAAGTATTTACATAATGAATATAGAAACAAATTATAAACTTTATTTATTTAAACAGTTATTTTAACAATGTGCTATCGAAAGGATAATTCAAATTATAAATATATTATCTTAACAATAAATTACTGAAATAATTCAGATGGTGAATATAGAAACATATTATGAAAATTTATTCCTTTTATCCGTTAACTGGAAACGAATCGAAGGTTCGACCTTCGAAGCAAAGTAACAGCCCTAGTTTAAAGGGCAATCGTATTTTATATTATGTATTTTATTTTATTTTTATTGTATGTATGCATGTGTCCCTGGTTATGTGTTTAGGCGTCGACGATTAATAGAAGCAGCGTGCAGCAGCGGCATTTCAACTGACAATAACAGAGAAGTAATACAAGAAAACGTAATAGATGAAGAAATAATAGAAGAAGAATTAAGAGAAGAAGAATTAAGAGAAGAAGAATTAATAGACGAAAACGTAATAGATGAAGAAATAATAGAAGAAGAATTAAGAGAAGAAGAAGTCGTAGAAGAAGTGGTACAAGAACCACACACTGCCAACATACAAGGAGCAGAAAACAATAATGTCGAAGCTGGTTCCGATTCCGAATGCTGCTGGATCGAAGAGAATGTAGAATCCAATACAGAGGAACCAGCAATTTCGCAAGCGATAGACTTTGTTGACTTCTCCTACGTCTTCAATAAAATTATAAAGCTTGGAGAACATTCAAAGATAGATTGCGGTACCCAGCATTTCAAAATAGTTGGATGTCAGCAAAACGGACTAGAGAAAATCTATTGCGTACAATGCCAGATGTGCAGTCATAAGGAACGCATAAGATGTATTCCACCAAGAGATGACATCATAGACCTCAATCGCAGTGCAGTTACTGCAACCATATTGACAGGAGGTGGATATAAACAATTAGAAGAAATGATATGCGGCATGAATATGTCGTGCATGTCGAAGAGGTTGTATAAAAAATTCCACGACGAAATAATCGATGCGTTCGAAGCGGCTGCACACCAAGAGATGGAGGATGCTGGAAGACAGGAGAGAGAATTGGCGATAGCAAGAGGCAACGTACATCCAACATGTAATATACCGTTCATTCCGGTAGTCGCAGATGGCAGCTGGATGAAAAGATCATATCGCGGCGGCGATTATAATTCTCTTTCTGGAGTAGGAGCCATCGTTGGATATCACACGAAGAAGATTCTACACCTGAGTGTGAAAAATAAATTCTGCTCCATTTGCCACGCAGCAGCTAGAAAGAAGGAAGTGGCAAGCGAGCATCGCTGCTACAAAAACTGGGGTCGCGATCAGAGTTCGACGGGCATGGAAAGTGCTGCTATTGTGGAAGGATTCCAATGTAGCATAGAAATGCACGGCCTGATTTACAACATTTTGGTTGCCGACGGTGATAGCAGCGTTTATAAGAAGATCTTGGATAACGATCCGTATAAAGATTACATGATACAAGTGCGAAAAATTGAATGCACGAATCATCTTTTACGGAATTTTAGCAGAAAAATAAACGAGATCGTCGCAAAAGGTCGCTATAAAGATCTAAGAAGCATCGTGAAGAAAAATGCCCTCCGTCTGCGCACTGGTATAAAGAAAGCTGCAGAGCATCGCTTTAATGAAACTGTAAGATTATCAAATCAAATTGAAAATTTAAAAATAGATCTGAGAAACGTGCCAAGTCACGTGTTCGGCGAACACAGAGAGTGTCAGAAATTGGCCTACTTTTGTAATAAGTACTCTGACTCCGAACAAATCAATTATGTCCCGCAATTAAAAGAAACGGGCATTTATCAAAGCATCGAAGAAGTAATGCAGCCACTCTTCGTTCACGCGGAAAGTTTATTGTACGCATTAAACAATAACGCCGTAGAATGCTTTAATAGTATAATTGCAAAAGTCATCGGAGGGAAACGGATTAACTATGGACAAAGAGGTTCTTATCAAGGTAGAGTCTCTGCTGCTGTCGTCCAATTCAACACGTACGAAGCGTTTAGTAGATTGAGTACTGCGATGAATAAAGAACCGACAACGATCGTAAAAAAGCTGGAAAATTGACGCAAGCGTGAATTGGAATTGAATATTAAATATAAAGCACAAGCAAAAGCATCCTCCTTCCGACAGGAAAAACAACAATGTGACAAGGATTATGGCCCCAGTGCGTCAAAACCAGACATGGAGGAGACAGTATATGTTTCTGAATGTGAGAGACACATAACAACGCTCCTCGAGTGGCACTCGATGCGACACGAGATCGAGTCTGAAACTCGTGATCAAGGGAACAGCGAAAGATGGATGGCCTACAGAAAAAAATTATTAACGGCATCCAATTTCGGCCGAGTATGCCGATTACGAAAGACTACACCACGAGCAAATTGTTTGAAAGCTGTGATGTACCCGCAAATAGAAGGTCTACAAGCCGTACAATACGGAAGGGAAAATGAGATGAACGCCCTGAGACAAATGGAAGTAGAATTAGGAATCTCTATTCTACCGTGTGGGCTGTTCATCGATTCTGTCATGCCTTACTTAGGTGCGACACCGGATGGACTTGTACAGGACGATACAATTGTCGAAATAAAATGTCCATATTCGGCGAGGGATTTAACTCCCGACGAAGCAATCGAAAAGTTTCCTGCGATACGACGTATTTTTCAGGGTGATAAAATGAATAAAAGTCATCATTATTATCACCAAGTGCAAGGACAATTGCACATAACAAATAGACAAAATGCTCTATTTTGTTTATGGACGCCAAAAGGAATGAAGATAACACAAGTTAAAAGAGACGATGCATTCTGGACAGCAGAGATGGAACAAAAATTAGAAAGATTCTACGAGGATTACATGCTACCAGAAATAATAGACAGCAGATATAACAGAGGCCAGCCGTTTAGAGAACCATTATACGCACAGAAAGAAAGTACATGCGTAACAGAACCAGGTACATCTACGGAAAGATAAGAGCAACACAGCGCACATGAAGAGCTGTTCGAAGAACAATTGCAAAGGAACTCGTATTTGTGTCGAGGAGACGAATGTTATAATAGTTTAAAACAAAGTTCCAGTTTCGGAAGAACTGAACTAAGAATTCATCTACTGAAAACCAGCAATAAAAACAAATTTTGTTTATAAACTATCGTTTTTCAATGTTTAAATAAATGACTATATTTATAATAATATCGTATTGAGATTGCATTCAATATAAATAAAAAAAAACCCACTTTGTTTCATATCTCTATCATAAACAGAACAAAAGTTATTGAATTTTGTCCAAAAAACAGGCATTTCGGTACACTGTGCGGCGACTCCAATACAGCGCAGATGAATAGCTGTTTTATGGCCTATTGCGACTGCACCGGCGAGTGCAACACAGCGCACATGAAAAGCTGTTCAAGGAGCAATTGCAAACGAAGGTCGCAATTGCACCGGCGTTTTTATAGATTTACGAACATAAATATCCGTACGTATAGTAATTCTATAATTTTTCATTTTGTATTTATCTTACGTTTTATAATTTTAATATAATAATATTTTTGCATATGTTCAGGAAGAATCTGAGGCAGAGCAGTGGAGCATTTCAGCCAAAGGATTAGCACTAAGGAGGAGTCAAGTGTAGGGAGGAGGTTTAGTGGGTAGGCCAATAGTACCATCTATTGGAGAATCCCACACTCCCGGGGGTTGGAATGGCCCCCGGACATAGTGTATAAAACATTTTACCTCCCTGCACTCAAAACATTAAAAAAAAAAAAAATAAAACAAAATAAAATAACATATGCTGTTGATAATTTTCAATATTATTTTACTCGACTTTTCGTTGTTGTAGATCCCCGTGGGAAGGAAAAGTGACATTTCAATGTGCCATACATTAGTCCTCCCTCGCTACTGCCCCGGCGACGACGAAAGGACTGTCATGCGGCCTTGGTGCAAAGCTCAGACATTTTCTAACAAGGAGAGTCTGAGAAATGCGAAATCGAATGTCGTTTGCGAGTGTCAATAGACGGACTGAACGATCAGCTGGTCGCGTCTATCCACCGCGTCCGCTCCCCCTGCCGCGTCCGCGAGGCCCGAACTGCTCGATCCATCCGTGGAGCTCGCGGGGAACGGTGGGACGGTGCGGGGATGACGGCGCGCCGAACTGATCGACAGATCGAAGTCAATATTTATTTCTGATACATATGTACAGCGTCATACATTGAAAAATGGTATGTACAATAAAGGGTGAAAATAAAGAGTTGAAATCTCGAACACCTCTCCTTGTAAGATGTAAAATTATCTTCGCTTCGGTCGAATGTACGAGAGCTTGTGCGCAGCAAGCTTGTACTTTGTATCGTCAATAAAATGTGATGCAAATTATATCATGTTCGGTGTCATCTTTATTAGAAGAATGCTACGATTGTATTGGCACAAATTTGATGAAAAAATAATAAAACACAAAGAAAAATATTACTGTATTAGTGTTGTCCCACCCATAAACCTATATATTCTATACATATTTATATTTTATTTTATTCATTACCAATATTTTATTTAATAAATTAGTTTTTTGTTTCTTATCTTTTTACTTCTTTTCGCAGTCGGGTTTTTTGTTTTTTTTTTTTTATAATAATTCTTGTTTTTTAAATATTTGCAGTCACATTTTTTTTTATGTTTGCTTTCTACATTGAAACAATTATCATGCCGTGATAAGATATTATATTTATAAGATATTAAAGATATTATAGATTTTGTATAAGTGAAAGATTCATTTAAAAAGAAAACGAAGAAAAGAAAACAGTAAGGGAACAGTATAGTAAGTATAGAAATAGTAAAAAATATGAGACATATCAGAATTATATTATTATCAATATCTAACTTTGCACGTCTGCATTGTAATACGCGCGGCATCTTTTCCAAGGGTTGGAGCTCGATCGCGGTCGCTCGTCGTCGTAGTATGTCTATCTTGTTCACTTTCGCTATGCCTCTTCGCTTTCCTTGTCGAACCTTCAGAGCTTGTCCAGATGAGGCAATTTGGGCACGTTTCGGATGCCCATGCTGATGGCAGTGGAAAACCTCACACCACCGCTGTTAGTGGCCGAAACTCGTGAGCCGTCACGGCCACAACATTGTCGGCTATATCGGTGTGAGACTAGACGACCACTACTAATCCAATTACAAAACTTCTTTATTTCTCATTATTTTTTTATGAAACTTTTACCAACATATTCGTGGCATTGTTCTGATTAAAATGATACCAAATATGACACAATTCCGATGATATTTACTTCTGTAATGAACGATGAACGTTGCTCCCCATAACAATTACATTAACAGAAAAGTAGTGTAAATGTGATCCGAATTATATCGCATTTGGTATCATTTTAATCAAAATAATGCCACAAATATATTGGTGAAAGCCTCATAAGAAAATAATTAATATTAGAGAAGTTAAATTTTTCAGGCCTGCGATCACGCGAGCTTTGATCTTTGCCGGCGGCCGCGACTCTCTGCGACTCTTTCTTTCATATACGCTGTCCTTCTCTGTGTTCGTAATTTTTATCGCTTGTTACACAATTAAATATCATCGGAATTATATCATATTTGGTATCATTTTAATCAGAACATTGCCACGAATATGTTGGTAAAAGTTTTATGAGAGAATAATGAGAAATAAAGAAGTTTTGTAATTGGATTAGTGTGGTCTTCTAGTCTCACACCGATATAGCCGACAATGTTGTGGCCGCGACAGCTCTCGAGTTTCGAATCAATCGGCTTCAAATAAAAAATTATATTTATTCGTCGGATAAATTCTCGTCGAATAAAATTATTTATTCGATGGTCGTCGAATAAAGATACTTTTCTTTATTCGAACCTAACAATAACGAATAAAGATAAAGTATCTTTTATTCGAATCGTTATTTAAATAATTTTTTATCTAAATAAAATAATAATTAATAATTTTAATAATGACCGCGACATATGCTAAAGACAAAAATAAAAAATATTATTAATAAAACATAAAATCTGACTGCGAAAAGAATTATTAATAATTTATACTCTATATTTATTTTTTATTTTTTATTTTATTTATTACCAATCTTTTATTCAATAAATTAGTTTATTCAATTAGTTTATTCATATATTCAATGAATTAATTAAATTTTTTATGTTTGCTGTCTACATTGAAACAATTATCATGCCGTGATTGTTTATAACTTTCATTTCCACGTCGGAAAACAATACTCTTCGTATTAAAATTCAAATCAATTATATTGATATGTTAACATTTGTTAAAAATATATACAAAACATAATTTGTAAACCTATACTTTTCTTTTGTACATTTACATAGGATGTACACATATAATCAGGTTCGCGTGATATATTAAAAATCCACGAATTAAAAATTTAAAAATATTTAACAATGTTATATTCGTATAGAAAGTTTAAAAAATTAAGAAGATTTTTAAACAAGTCAATGAATATTCAAATGATCGTTTAATACAATTATTTACAATTGAAAATTCCATATTTTAAATTAAGAAAAAATAAGCCTCCTAATTTGGACAGATCCGAAAGGAAGAGAAGAAACCGCTCGAACCAGCTCGAACGCTTTCGATGCAAGCATCGATGGTGTTTGTATGAATACGATGCGGCAATATTGCCCTTTTGAAAGCTGACAACGCACTAAAATCTAGCTTCCTCGTCACACACTTCTTGTGTTGCAACGTCACTCGAGTTCCTTTTCTGATTCGAAATAGAATGCGACGGTAGCTCCATCTCGTGTTCATCAATCAGCTACACGTTTGTAGGTAATACCATTTCTGTAAAGAAAACTGTACGGCAGATACCGACCTCCGAATCTTGAAAAGTCACGTGACTCACCCTGCCCCTTAAGTATATCTCGTCGGTGATGGTAGCACAGACGAGGGATAGGATAGACCAATCACCATATGGGGCTTCTTGTCTCACATGTAAACAAATGGTTTTCTTACGCCCTCTACGCTGTAGAACGATAAATGCTGGAACTAGATCTACAAGAATGATCAAATCTTATTGACGAGTTATGTATCTGATGTTATGACTACATGTTCAAATTATACTCTTTTATTTGATGTCATTATGTTATATATCTGCAATTATCTTTATCAATACAATATTAATAAATGTAGATACCACGTTTTCCAATTATGGAAAAACAATTTTCATAAATCTTGAACATGAATATCTTTACGCATACATTTATTTTATACATTTTCTTTATAAATATAATTATTATTCGCATTTCTATAATTTTTTAACACTATTAATACGCATCCATTTTGAATGTATTTTGTAACTGAATTTGAAAAAAGAATTAAATTGAAATTTACTATACATTTTCATGTATGTTTCATTTAAACAACATAAATTTTGCCTTTAAAGTATCTTACAAAATATCAATAAATATTAATTGTGATAATCGAAAGAGTTAAGAATTAATCAATCAATAATTATGTAGTTGATCGTTTTTGCGATATGTCAATCTATTTTACTACTGACTCAGACCGTAGTTGTATTATTTTCTTGCGTGTTTGTAGTGAGAAAATAAACGACGAACGCAATAGTACGACACGTACGAACACTACCGCATTCATCGAGCTCGATCAGGCTACAGTCGTGATGCAAGAATCATGGGTCGCCGTTCCACGTGGCGCTAGGGTGGGGGGATGAACTCCTCCGCCGGCACGGCCCCACTCAGACCTTCATCACGTCACCAAAATTTCAAGCGCCCGAACCGCAAACGCACAGTTTGCTACAACTTTTAAACCAAAAGAGATATCAATGCGAAATTTGAACCTGAAATTCTTTTTTAAATCGGGTTCAATGTCATATACTGAAATATGTTCTATATTTTTTAAGTAATTTTTTTTGTCGATTTTTAAGATAAAGCCGGATAAGATGGTCAAAAGTGCCTGCAAACCAAATTAATTTTTAATCGCACCATGCTCAACAAAAAATTACGAAAAAATTCATGAATATTCTATCTAATATCATACATGACTGAGATTTTTTTCATAATTTTTCGTTGCAAAATTGATTTCTAAACAAATCCGAAAGCATAAAATTGTCGATTTTATGTCGAAGTTTCCAGTTGACCATGTTTACGTTATTATGTTAGTTGTGTTTCATAGTGATTATTAATATGAATTTTTTATAGATTTTCTAGATTATGCAAACATGTTTAAGAAAATTGAATGTGCCCAATCATTTGAAGAAAGTGCACATTTCGAATTGAAGTTTCAGAGATACCAGTTTTACCAAAATTAAGTAGTTAGATGTTATTGAACTATTGTTCTTAATTTTTTTATAAAGTTTTATTAATTGCATCGTCGTTAAAAAAAAAGATTGAAATCAATTGTTTCAATACCTTCCTACAGTTTTATAGGTGTATTTTGTTATATTGAACACTTTTATCAGTTTCGTTTGGCGCAGGCGGTAACGTCTTCGGATGTGAGAATATTTTGGTCCCGGATCGAATCCCGCATCAAATGATTTTTTTTTCGAACGTAGAACGTAGAACGTAAGAATGTAGCACTTTCAATGTGCATTTTTTTCAAATGATTGGACATATCTAATTTTCTTACACATTTTTGCATAATCTGGAAGATCTGTAAAAAATTTACATTAATAATCACGATGAGATACAACTAACATAATAACATAAATAAGGTGAACTGAAAACTTTGATATAAAATCGGCAATTTTATGCTTTCGAATTTGTTTAAAAATCGATTTTGCGACCAAAAATGATGAAAAAATCTCAGTCGTGAATGATATTAGATAGAATTCTCATGAATTTTTTTGTAATTTTTTGTTGAGCATGGTGCAACTAAATATAAAGGTTTGGGGGCACTTTTCATCATCTGATCCGGCTATATCTTAAAAATCTTCTTCAGTTTAAATGTTGTTGCAAAATGTGCGCTTCGCCGAACCGGGAATCGATCGCGCTAATCGGTGAAACGCTTTGAACAGTCGAGCAGGCATCTCAGACGATGTTACGTCAGAGTGGGGGCCGAGTCGGTGGAGGGGATAGCCCCCCTCCCCTGTAGGACGGCGTCACACGATTATGGTCCAGTCCCAGAGTAGGCAAGATTCACTACCGAAACCGTTTTCCATAAGAGTTTTTAATGTTAATTTATTCTTCGTTATTCTCCGATTTATAGCGAATTTAGATTCGTTTTTATCAGAAAAACATCTCCAATCGGCTGATAAGATTTTCATTACGATATTTTTTATAATAACACAGTTGGGTTCTGGTTGTTCATTATTAATAGGCAATGCGTTACAATGTTGCCTTTCGTACTCTGTTCCGATCGAGGTCTTGAGAATTTCAATGGCTTATTGTCAGCCAGGCAAGCAGCTACCGGACACAACAATGTAAGCTCATAAGCATTGCTTACTAATGAAAATCTAATTTTTGCAATAATTTATTGTTATGGTATGAAAATACGAACAATAAATTGTAAATATTTTTCTGGTAAAAATGAGTCCAAACACGCCATAAATAGAATGAAAAGGAAGTTAAGGAAGTGTGTAGGAATAAAGTGTAAATAAATACACATAATTAGGCTGATTATTTACCAAAAAAGTAACATTAATGATGATATATTTAAATATTAGCAAAAATTCATAATAATGTTTTTAATATGAATTCCACCGAATGAGTGTGAATTTATGCTTCTTGATGCTCGCTATACATACATTCTGCCATCACCCTGACCCTTAGGCACCGACGAGATATATTGAAAGACTGCCAACCCCCGTCACCGACGAGATATATTGAAAGACTGCCAGCCCCCGTGTTAAATTGCGGGCACCGACGAGATATATTTAAAGACAGCCAGCCCCCGTGTTAAACTGCGGGCCCCAAAGTGGGTGCTGAGTGGGTGCTGGGAGCGGTCGGTAACGGCCCCAATGCCGAGATACTCTCATCGGTTGTGGAACTAAGAACGTGGAACTATCACTGATCTCAAATACCAACATCTCTAAACATGCCGCGCTCACTACCTAAATACGACATTTGCTCGTGAAGTACGAAAGAAACGTCAGTGACATAGGCAATAAATAAACATAGAATTTTGACATAATGCATTCTGTAATTGCATGGAAAATAATTATTTTTTATTATATAATTTCATTACACTCTTATTGCCTTCTTATTTTCCATATTGTTCACCATTGTAATCATTGTTTTATAATCGATAGTTTATAGGTGTAATTAATTAATTCGGAAATTATTGCGATATTTATAAAATAATGATTATTCAACAAAATATATTCTGTAGTAATTACAGAATAAAAAACAAGAATAAATACATACACAAGTAATGACAAAATTCAATCGTTCTTATTGTGATCCGTAGTAAAAAACAGAAAATTAATGTTTTTCTTCTAATGCTCGATTGCACTGACTGCAATTATTCAAGTAGAGGTAGTAACAAAGTAAAAGTGTTCAGTAATGAAACTAATTTTTGACGGCTCCTATCCGTATAATGCTATTTGGAGACAGTATTATTGCTATTGGTACAAACGCACAGATACACAGATTCTTATATGTCGCAATGCATGTTGTTTTTTTCTCCGTTTACCGATTTCGATGAAATTTTCAGTATGTGTACCATAGATGTACAAAAGACACATATTTTAAATTTTCATTTGGGATTCAAATAAAAAAGTTTTAAAAAGAGCGTTTTCTGGTTTTTTATGTAATTCTTACCAATTGCAATTTTTGAAAATCTGTTTTACACGTCATTTAGTAAATCAATGCTTTTAATTGCTAAAAGAAAAGTCAAGAAGTAAAAGTATTCTAATTTAATGCACAGACAACATGTGCAGTATTCGGACTGTACGTGGATTGTACGCAGACTGTCCGCGTAAATAAAATCATATAAAATTACAGTAATTGTTCATAAAAGGTTACATCTCGCCGATTTTGGTAAAAGTTAAATATGTTGTAAAACTCAACATTCTGAACAACTTTTTCCTATATATGGTGCCGCTGCTCGGCATTAGTTTCTGAGATATTCTCAAAATCTGTTACTGCTACTAGAATGGATTCTGCACACTCTTCTGTATATTAGAAGGCATGATTAACACATATAAGTTACTTTCTTATTAACAATACAAGATCTCAAGGAGAAGGTATAATTAAAATTGGTTGGGTTTAGGTCGTGTGTGGTGGGGGGAGGGAGACGATTACGCTGTCATTGTTTCACATTTCACATGTAGATTTTTGTATAGAAATATACTTAAAGAATTTTTAATCCCAACCTATTTGAATTCTACGTTCTCCTTGACATTTTGTACTACGAGGAAGTGTATGCAGAATCCGTTCTAGCTGCAGCACCAGATTATAGAATATCTCAGAAGCTAATGCCGAGCAGCGGCATTAGAATAATGACCTTGACAACATACTTCAGTCATCAAAATCGGTGTGATGTACCCTTTTCTGTATTTTTATTGGAGACAGTATTATTGCTATTTGTCCGCACTGTGCGACGCCGTGAAAACTGAGCAGTCGAACTCGAGACGAGAAGGTCTCGCCGGTTCTCTTTCTTTCGCATACGCTGTCCTTCTTTGCGTCCGAAACTTTAATCGTTCATTACACAAGTAATTATCATCAGAATCATATCATATTTACTATCGTTTTCAATAAAAAAATGCTACGAATATGTTAGTGAAAGTCCCAAAAAAAAAATAATGAATAATAAAAAAGTTAACTTTTTGATTTAAAGACCTGAGTTCACGCCAGTCTTTGATCTTTTCCGAACGCTTCGACTGGCCGCGTCTCTTTCTTTCGCATACGCTGTCCTTCTTTGCGTTCGAAACTTTATTCGTTCATTAGACAAGTAATTATGATCGGAATTATATCATATTTGGTATCATTTTCATTACAAAAATGTCACAAATTTGCTTGTGAAAAAGCCATAAGAAATAATGAAAAATAAACATGTTCTTTTGTTTGATTGGTAGTGATGTCACACCGATATCTTGGATGCAACACGACATATAATGTTACACTCTTCGGCGACAGAGGCAGTCGAGCTTCACTGTCCTCTTCTCTGTTCGGCAGGGATCCCAGAAATCATTTCTTGAAAACTAAATTCTGACCGGACCCGAGTGTGCAGAGCCTACAATAATCTTATTTTTTTTTTGTCAAATTTTGATTTTCTATTTAAACTAGTTTGTTATTGAAACTCATTAATAGTTTTAATTAGTACTTGAAATATTTTTAATGATATTGAAATATTGGAATATTACAATTTGGAATATTTCGCCGGACAATTTAGTCAAAAATGCCCTTCAACATATTTGAACGGCCGTTGCGCCATTCGATTTTCGGTCAATTTTTCCCAATTAATTGCATGTAGAAGAAGTATAGAAAAAATCTGACGAATTACGGTTATTTATATTCATATTTGAGGATTTCTGTCGATTTTTCAGTTGAAAATCATATTTATAAAAAATGAAAGACACGTAAGAATTCCACAAATGCAGGTTCTTTTATAGAAATTGAAAAAGGACATCGATCCTATTTTTAAATTAAACCAAAAATGAAATGATTCAAAATTTGAAAGGTTTGGAAAGAACTGCGATTTATAAGTGTCTAAAGTTTTATTCGATCCCTGTTTTGGTCATTGGGCGATGCAACTAAATACATACATTGTAACGCTCGCGTCGGTCTTTGACTGCTCTGACCTCGTTACAGCATTTGAACGCGGCTCCGAAAATTATTCGAAATCAAATAAACCACCGAATAAAGACACAGATGAAAATGAACACTTTTTTTTTTTTATTCAACACTAAATATTTATTTGTTTATTCGTCGAATAAACTTATTACGTGTGGAATAGAGATAACATAATTATTTTTATTTGCCGCGTGACAAATAATTTTTTTATCTTTTATTCGTTATTTTAAATGTCTATTTCATCAAAATTTGCCCATCTTTGCTCCTGCAATTACATTATTTTATATTATATTAGTTTTTCCGTGTGATTCTCTCTCAAACTCTTTATTATTCAGAATAGTATGTCAAATGAACGTTATTCTGGTTTTCAACATATTTCTGTTCCCTCGGATCGATTCTTGGAACAATTAACTATAAAAAAAGTGTAAGGAAATAATGCTTGTTTATGAAATATTTTTAAATTACAAATTGTGCTATCGTTAAATTATGCTTTAATACTTTCTTACGTAAAATATTTCTAGGAATTTTTTGTCCTTGATATTAGTTTTACTTTTAATATTTTACGTCTTAAAAAGCAATACTAAAAAAATATCTGTTTAATTCGAATACGTTCGTCGGAGAATGTAATAAATAAGCGATATGGTTCTGTGATGATTCACCTTCTCGCCGACGAGAATTTCCTTACTAGTCTTCTGCACCGACGAAATACCGTAGTTGGCCTGCTGTTTCTGACTCCAGCCAAAATCTATTCTAGAAGGCGGTAGAAGACACCGTATTTTTCGTGAGACACGTTCTCCCGTAAGGCTAGCAATCTTTCAATATATCTCGTCGGTGCCCCGGGCGTGAGCACTCTCATTCCTCTCTGGTAATACCATTTCTGTAATGAAAACTGTACGGCAGATACCGACCTCCGAATCTTGAAAAGTCACGTGACTATACCTGGCCCTTAAGTGTATCTCGTCGGTGCCCTGACCCTTAGGATTTATGAAAATTGTTTTTCTATAATTTGAAAACGTGGTATCTACATTTATTAATATTGTATTGATAAAGATAATTGCAGATATATAACATAGTGACATCAAATAAAAAAGTATAATTTGAACATATAGTCGTAACATCAGATACATAACTCGACAATCAGATTTGATCATCCTTGTAGATCTAGTTCCACCATTTATCGCTCTACAGCCTAGAGGGCGTAAGAAAACCATTTGTTTACATGTGAGACAAGAAGCCCCATATGGTGATTGGTCTATTCCTATCCCTCGTCTGTGGTAATACCATTTCTATAAAGAAAACTGTACGGCAGATACCGACCTCCGAATCTTGAAAAGTCACGTGACTCACCCTGGCCCTTAAAGCACAGATGAGTTATAGTAGTAGACCAATCACCCAATGTATTTTTCTGTCTCACGCTCGGGGGGTTATAGAGCTGATCGAATTTGCCCGGCAGATTCAAAGTATTTTGCTTACTGGGTTACGCCTATGAAACCGCTGAAACAAATAATAGTCATATAAATTCAATAGAATATTTATACTCACGCTTATTAATGTAAAGTAGAATAATCGATACTAAAAGCCTATGAAATCACTGCAACAAATGATACTTACGCCTATGAAACGCTGAAACAAATAATAGTTATGTAAATTCACACGAATACTTAATAGTCGTTATGAAAGTAAATAGAATAATTGATACTTACGCCCATGAGATGACCAGAACAATACTTACGCCCATGGATGGCTGAAACAAATAATATCCGCATTAATTTAACAAAGTAATTAACACTTACAGCTACGAAATTAGACACAATAAATAATACTTACCTCCATAAAGAATAATTAGAAACAATAATACTTACCATTATAAAACCAGTAGAATAAATCACACTTACCTCTATACAATCAAACAAGGGAAACAAATCATAATTACAAACAATTAAATAAATAAGAATAATAGTCCAAATAGATAATTACTACAATTTAATAATAAATAAATAAATAACAGTTACAATTCAATAAATAATTCAAGGAATAACAACTACAATCGTCATGAATAAATAAATAAGATTTGCAGTTAAAATAAATAATAATCCTAGTTACAATTGAAATCCCAACAAATGCAATAAATATTGACTAAATGATATCTACAATCTCATTAAAATAATTAATATATACAATTGAAATAAATATTAATTACAAATAATCATAACAATTAAAATAATTAATGTATACAATTTGAATAAAATCCTAATTACAAATAATCATAATTAATGTATACAATTTAACTAAATACTAATTACAAAATAAAAGTAACGGTTAATATAAATAATATTTACAATTTGAATAGATATAATCACAAAATAATAGCAACGACTAAAATAAATAATATTTATAACTTAAATAAATACTAATTACCACTAACAATTACAATGAATTATCTCATAAAAATAAGTTACGGTTACGCCAATGATTCTCAAAATGATTCCAACAATTACGCCGCAGATCTCATTAAATAAGTAATTATTATATGCGATACTATAGGAATCAGTAACGGGAAACCGTAAATTCTGCGTCTGAGACATAGTAAATTATAAATAATTAATTATAAGTACACAACCATCGTAACGCAAACACGTTATCGCATAAGCGTGCGAATTCCGTATCTTCTCCATTCCTTAAATAATCAGAGCGGAAACTGCACTTCCGGTAGGAAAATTATTATTAAATTCGGAAATTAATTATAATTTATAAGCTATAATTAATTTCCGAGTAAAATAGCTTCGAGCATGATTAGAAATTCGAAATGCTAAACCGTGCGAATATTTGATAATTACGCCAATGACATTCCTTAGCGCGCGACGAACAAAGACATTCCTGAGCACCTCGGCGCTCTTTGTCTCTCATCCAGCTCTTCAGTCAGTCTCGTTTCAGCTCTCATACCGGCCGCGTCGTGTAGTGCAGTGCGTGTGTGAACAGTGTCAGTTTCGTTCGCTGTTTCCTATTTCCTATTTCTAATTCAATTTCCAATTCTATTTCATTTTACTATTTCCTTGCGTATTATTTCCATTATTCTCCTTATTATTATTCCTATTTTCTATTTCTAATCCAAATTCCAATTCTATTCCGTTCACTATTTTCTATTTCTAATTCAATTTCCATATTCCAGTCCATTTACTATTTCTTAGCGTACTATTTCGATTATTCTCGTCGTTCTCTCGTTATTATTATTATTACTATTATCATAGTATCCTCATACTAATTTCTTGCGGTTTATATTACCATTAGTATTAGTTATTTCTTATATTATCTCGCCAATTACACGCTAGTTCTTTCCTATATTTATCGTTATTACTATCCATAATTCCTTAATATTAATTATCACCGTTTCTCTAATTTTAAGTCGTTTTATAAATCCTTCTCCGTCTCGCTCCATCGTGCACGCGTATATACAGTCAGTACCATAAGTATTTATACCCCTGTTGCTTGAAAAACAAAGTTGAAATCAAATGATGCAGGTAAGATTTTGCAATAACTCTTTTGATACGAATGAACATATATATAAATTTTATTTGTACAAACTTTTAACAAATTTGGGTTATTGATAACCCAAGATAATTTTAATCTACATGGTACATAATAACAGTCCACAAAAGTATTCTTACCGGTATACGTCGTATAAGAAAAATCGCATATTATAATAACTTATGATTTTTTTAGTATTTCGTCGGTCCACCGTTGTGTTTAATTATTTCAATTAATCTAGTTTGCATACTTTTTATTAATTTTTCAGTGGTGCTTTGTTCAATACGATTCCAAACTTCTAAAATTTTTTCTTTTAGTATTTGTTTATTTGAAATTTTATGTTTGCATAGTCTTTTCTCTATTTCTGCCCACAAATTTCCTATAGGATTCACATCGGGACTCTGAGATGGTGTGGATAAAAAATGAGGAATGTGATAAAGTATCCACTCACGAACTATTTGAACAGTATGCTTCAGGTCGTTGTCATGTTGAAAGTAATAATCGTCTGGCATACCCAATTTAACTGCACTTTCTTGCAGATTTTGTTCAAGAATACTTTTATATTTATATTTATCCATAAGTCCATCAATGAATACAAGATTACCCACTCCGGATACTGCCATGCAGCCCCGAATCATTAGAGTCTCCGCCGTGCTTCACAGTCTGTCGTAGATTTTGTAATTCTAGTTCTTTGTTAGGCTTTCTCCAAACTTTTCGTGTTCCGTCACATCCAAAAATATTAAACTTGGATTCATCAGAGAAAATAACTTTTTGCCAAAAGGTAGTACTCTTATTTACGTATTCTTTCACAAATGCTAATCTCTTTGCTCTATTAATCTTATTAATGAAGGGCTTTTTCCTAGCTGCTCGACCATGAAAATTTTCAGATCTTAATATTCTCCGACAAGTTTCAGCAGAAACTGTTTTATTAAACATGTTGTTGCACATTGTGACTATCTTATTGGTGCTAATTCTTGGATGTTTTGCTCTTGACGTATTAAAGTCTTTCCTTCCCAAGCAGTTAAAATCTTTGGTCTTCCAACACGTTTTTTGTTTAACAAAATATTATTAGTTTTTACACGTTTAATTATGTATTGGATAGTAGATTTACTTCTGCCAATAAGTTTTGCTATCTCAACGTAACTTTTGCCCTCTTGGTGCAATTTAAAAATTATTTTACGCTCTTCTACAGTAGTCTCGGCCTTATTTCGACTCATTTTCAATTATCAATGTTATTTTCACAAAGTTTTGACTAAGACTAAGTAACTGAAACTCAATTATTCGACTATGACCTCTGGGAATCAATGTTTATAAGAAAGTGAAACAATGTTTATAAGCAAAATAAACTCAACTCTATCAAGCGTGGTACGAATACTTTTGTGGTATGTTATTATGTATTATGTAGATTAAAATTAATATAATTTTGTTATCAATAATTCAATTTTGTTAAAATTTTGTATACATATAGTTTATGCATCTGTTTATTCGTAACAAAAAACTTACTGCAGAATCTTACATGTATCACTTGATATCAGCAAATTTCTCTTATATGCTACGAGGATACGAATACTTATGAGACTGACTATATACAGTGACTCCCAAAAATATTCGGACGCTAGCTATAACTAACTTTACGACTTGATAATTCGTTTGTTGATAAAACAATCGTCCTGAGAATTGTTTCTAGCAATAAAACATCTATTAATGTTGATAAACATAAATAATTTATTTGAAAAATATACATACATTTTATAATAAAAATTATTAAAAGAAACAATGTACCATTTGTGGCTCACAAAAATATTCGGACAATATTAATTTTTCTATTTAGATAATGTAATTTAGCATTACAAAATTTGTTTAATACTTCGTGGCATAATCATTTTGTTTAAGAACATGTCTTAACCTGTTTGGCATATTATTTATAATTTTTTTTAAATATTCAACACTTATATTCGACCACTCAGTTGTAAATCATTGTTTTAATTCGGCTATCGATGTAATTGGGGTTTTTCGAATTTTTCTATCTAATTCATCCCATAAATTCTCGATAGGGTTAATAGGATTAAGAATTTTGGGGCAGCGGTATAATACAAATTCTTGCACAATACGTGACTTGTGCTTGTGGTCGTTGTCTTGGTAAAACTTAAAATTATTATTAAGCCCCATTTTTTCAGCACTCTGAACTAAATTATTTTTGAGTATATTTAAATAATGATTTTTGTCCATAATGCCGTCAATAAACACTAGGTTACCGACTCCATATGACGAAATGCAACCCCAGACCATTACGCTACCTCCGCCGTGTTGCACTGTACCTCTTGTATTTTCAAAATTAAACTCTGTATTCGCTTTCTGCCACACCATAGCTCTCCCATCGGAATTGTACAGATTGAATTTGCTTTCATCAGCAAATATTACATCCTTCCACCATTTCTCCTCCTTAGAAATTAGCTCTCTTGCAAAGGTTTTTCGTTTATTCCTATTCTTTTCGTTGATAAATGGTTTCTTTCTAACTACTCTTCCATTGTAACCAGCTTGCCTCAGCGTTCTCCGAACTGTTTCGGCTGACACATTTTTGGAGCTATCTTCTAATAGCTCACTAACTAGTTTTGGAGCACTTAAGCGCGGATTTTTTTTCACCTTCCGAATAATTTTGCTTTTCTCCCTCGTACATAGAGACTTGGTCTTCCACTTTGCGGAATAGAATCAATGCGATTCTCAATATAAAATCGTCGACAGATATCTGCAACAGTACTCTTACTTATACGAAGCATTGCACTAATTTTGCGATAGGTTTTTCCTTTTTCTTGATGAAAAATTACAAGCTGTCGTACATCGAAAATCGTATTTTTTTCTTTGCGACCCATTTTGAACGAATTCACGTTTAATACTGACAGTAGTGGGGTGGCATGGACATCTAATGGTCCACGAGAGTCTGTTTGTAAACAAAAGTTTTCGCGTTCCCAGAAGGAGATTGCCAGAGAAATATAATACGTCTCCGAATATTTTTGTCAGCCACAAATGGTCCATGATTTCGTTTAATAATTTTTATTATAAAACGTATGCATATTTTTCAAATAAATTATATATGTTTTGTCACGTTGGCCAGATTTTGCTGTCCGTCGGACGGAAGAAAATCTGGTCAACACCGGGTTTTTATGGGCCGTGAGGCCGGGCCACGCATCGGCCGCGCGGTACGTGGTCCACCCGGGACAAACGACGACTCGTAGACTTTACTTCGATGGAATTGGAACGAAATTTAGGTTCTCCGAACGGGCGCCAGGCACCTCGTGGTGCTACGCGAGAAGTTCGCGAAATTTCGGAAAGCGAAGCGCAATTTCGAGTCTACGAGTGTCACGCGATCTCCTGGATAGCGTACCCGGGGCCAGGATTCTTACGAAGGGAATACGGGACGTTCCCCGCGACGGGAAGGTTTCTCGGAATAATTAGAGACGAGTTAGGGCTTTTAACAAACGTTTATTTCACGTCGATGTTATACACGGCTGCCGGGAGACAGCCCGGCAGCGTCGAGAGAATAAGCCCGCGCGATAACGATGATAACACGGCAGATTCTAGGCCGATCGCGCTATTTCGCTCGATTCTAACTTATTCGCGTCGAACCCGCTCGAGGACGCGATGGACGGCGTCGATTCTATTGAGTTTATCGAGCTTACTTCGACCGAGTTCCGATGGTATACGCGACTGGAAAATTACGCTTGGACTGTAGCCGTCGGCACGAGTCGGAAAACGCTACGGCACTATTTGTTTGGGATTTCTCCCCGCGAAATATCGGTGGCGTATCGGATCCCCCGCGAATCCGCGACTCCGCGTTACAAACCCGGCGACGGACAACCGTAATGAGACGGTCCCGCGGCCCCCCGCTGTCCGACTGGATTCGCGTTACAAACCCGACCCGTACGCTCTTCCGACCGACGATCCCGGGCCCTACGCGATTTACTTTCCGACGAAATTCACGGCACCACGGGAATTCGTCGTACGCAACGCGAAACACAGGTCGTTCGCGAAAAACGTTCCCAAGCCAACGCGAAATGTTCAACGATATTAGTCGAAATACGAAAGCCTGATCGGCACTTACCACTCGGCACAGCTTTTTCTGGGCTTCACCGGCAGCAGCTCTCCGATAATGCGGTGTTCTACACTACTTTCTTAACGATCTAGGCAAAAGTCAACCCGTCTACTACGCGTGATAGCGTTCGGCACAGTGACCTATTTCGTATTCGCTCGGGAACGCGGAAGCGAGGCGTCCCCCACTTTCCTAATTTTTCCTATCCCCGCGCGACGCTCGGACCTATCGCATAATTCGGCGCGGCGGGGCCGCGCCTGGCGGTCCTGGGCCCACGACGTTCGGCAACCGGTATCGATGGCGGCCACCGATTGGTCCATTCTCCCGCGGAGGAAGAGTCCGAGCCAATCCCGCGTCGCACACATTCCTTCGGCGGGCGAGGCAGCCACGAGGTGGAGAAGGTGTTTGCCTCCTGTGCGAATTCCTTCGTTGGCTCCTCCAGGCTGGTAAACCCGGGCTCGGCTTCTCCCTCGTTGCCGTCGTGCGGAAGCTCCTACGGAACGTCACGGGGAGCGCCTCTCCTCGAGGTTTCCCGCTAGCGGCCAGATAGGAAAAAGGGGTCCGGGTCCCCCTGGGGCCCGGATACGATACTGGAATTCGCGTCGCGCCAAGTGGCGCGACGTTTAAAACGCATTAGCACTCCGCCCTTGGTCTTTTCGAGACCGTCTCAGGGAGAGCGCTCGCGAGTGCCGTACGTAAACGCATGATCGGAGAGTGGCCCGGTCTTCCGCCACCGGTTCGGAGGGACGTAGACATTTATGCCACGTCACAGTTTATCAACATTAATAAATGTTTTATTGCTAGAAACAATTTCCAGTGCCATTGCTTTATCAACAAACGAATTATCAAATCATAAAGTTAGTTATATCTAGTGTCCGAATATTTTTGGGAGTCACTATATGTAGGGATATGGTTCGAAGTGTCGGTTAAGAGAAATATCCCTCGTAGTTTTAACGCGCGTGATTTTATTATAATCTTCTCTCTGACTCATAATTACTCGCTATCTCGGACTACACAACCGTGATCCTTTGTCGCTCGCTCGCTTATATATCATTCTCACATACGCACATAGCCACACTGATTTTGGCGGTCATCGCTTTTTACGTTGTTTTCCTTCTTACACGCGCATTCTCTCTCTCTCTCTCTCTCTCTCGCACTCGCTCCTCGGCCGCTCACCTTTCGGCAATGTTTATTTCGCGGGCCGTCGACACCGGTGAGCGGCTTCTCCGCGTGTCCTAGCTGGTGGCATTCATACGCGTTTTTTGCCCTCCTTCTAACCGTCGATACCGGCTGGTTTTATTCGCGATTTTTCGTCTCCTACACTCGGCTGTCCTACACCAACGTCTGGCCCCAGACGTTTTCTACGCTCCCTTCATCACTCTGGTCAGAGTCTGAGTCATGGATCCAACTTTTCATATACTCGGTTGCCGTGCTTGTTACTTTCGGTCCATCATGATACCCTACCTTCTCCACTACGTACCGATCGCTACGCAAGGCTTTTCGCCACCCGATAAGGGTCGAAATACTGTACCGAAAATTTCGTACCTTTCCGTACCTGGTCCTTATTGTGTCCTCTTAATCGCTACTAAGTCACCGATTGCATAGGATTTAGTATTTTTCCTGCGTTTGTCGAAACTACTTTTATTTTCTCGCTGGATTTCCGCGATCTCTTCTTTCGCGCATTCCTTCAACTCGCATCTACTTTCATTGAACGAGGTGACCCGCTCGTGTTCTAGAAGCTCTTTTAAGGATAGATTCCGCACTAGAACAACCGGACTTGTGAAATCGGATAACGAGGATTGAATAACTTCGTTGCGCAGCCACTCCCGTATATGTGCATTTGCTTCGCCCCGTTCTAGCACTGACAAACGTCTAGCTCGTTGGTAGACGGGCTCCTCGTCTTGTAACCCTTTGCATTCGAGGCCTTTTTCGCTTGTGCAAACCAGCAACTCGAGACGGTTTCGGCCAAATTAGGGAAACATTTTACAAGTACTTTAAAATCATTTATAAACAAACTTATACAAAAAATAAAATTTCACCAATTTATTTATTTTTATATAAAAAAAAAAACAAAATTTGAGAAATATTATTGTTTGAGATTCTAGTCGTAGTTTAGGTGCGGTAGCAGAGGAAAAAAAGGAGTGGACTGTATGTGTCGGAGAGGCGAAAGCAAGGCGGTAGAAAAGACGAGTGGACTGTATTTTTAAATAAGTGACTATATTTAACAGATGGATATATACAGAGTGATGACAAGGCGATAGTGAAATGAGACGGCGTGAATATAACACACAAATCGTGAAGCGCACGATTTGAGCAACGGCGAAGTCAGTCGTGAAGCGCACGAAACTAACGAATGTCGGATGATGAGAATTGGTGTGAAAAGACGTGTGAGCGTGATCGCGAGATTGAACGTAGTCGTAAGACGAGAATCGTAAGAACGAGAGCGTAAGAACGAGGTCGTAAGAACGAGAGCGCGATACGGCTCTCGCGCGATATTTATACTGAGCGGGGCCACCGATTTCGGAAGGAATAAGGAGTGGGGTTTTTGAATATGACAAAGGATTTGGCAGTGCTGAACGTTAGTCAGCGCACGAGGGCAATGCCCTAACGGCCGCTGCTGCACGGGGAACAAGGACGATAGGTAGCGGATTTGGTATTTTGGAATATAGGAAAGGTGGCCCACGCGACGGTTTCGGCGCGAGACGTAAACATAAGGTTTACGTCTGAGTGCGTTCACCCGGTCCCGGCGCCGAGCACGATCAGCTGTGCTATTGTCAACGCCGGGACACGGTCGCACCAAGGCAGTTCTTATATTGATAGGCAAGAACTTTATTGCCCCAATGAAGCGTCGATCGTGGCTAGAAATAATCCAGTTCGTATTACTGGTGTCCGAATAAAGATTGCAACGGTTTGCAACAATTATACTCTGTAATTAGTTTTTGTATGATATTTCGTAAAACAATGCCCAAGATGCATCCTAGGTTTATCAGGACACGTATCACAATAATATGTTACTTCCCGCCTACCTCCAGGCGTATTACGGCCAGAGCAAACCTTACAGTTCCTTTTCGGCCCTTTAAGTACGATGTGCAGCTTTCCATTGAGTCTGATGTCATCGGAATGCGACGTAGACGCTTGCTCACGATGCTGGCGATATGTTCCTCTCAATTGCTCAACAAGTGTTTTTAAAATTTGCAAATGGCTCAGTGGCTTTTCCCCTTTTTTAGTCTTCTCTTGTTTATAGAGAAGGTAAGAATTGATGAGGCAAATTTCCATGCCCCAAAAAATAGCTTACGCCACTATTTCGCAGAAAACAATACGTTGATGCATATTGATCGGCCCGATCAACACCACGCATATATTTTATATAATCCAACACAATCTTGGGTTTCTTGACGAGTACTTCCACACCACCTAATATAATTCTTTTGACCGTCAACATTCCTGTGTTACCCCTTGTAGTTAAACAAGTGACAATCCTCTTGTCTTTCCACCCTAAAAGTAAGGTATTGCCCCGTCGATACGCGACCGTGGAGTCTTTCGATAAATTTGGCTCTTTTATTTCTTTGGGCAATCCTTTCCTGTTTGTTAAGATTGTTCCAGTGATATTGCATTTCAATTTGGCTAGTTCTTGAGCTAAATCATAACTAGTATAATACCGATCCGTGTACATATGGTTCCCCTGAGCACCTGAAATTTTCTCCAACAACATGTTGTATAAGTGAATCGGAATTCTTGATGAAACAGGTAAATCGTGTCTGGCCAAGCGCTCTGTTGTGAGTGATTCATAATATGGCAAAATGCAGCAAACGTAGCCAGTCTTCGAGTCAGCTAGAGTATAAAGTCTGATACCCCATTTTGTCGGTTTCTTAGGATTGTATGTTATGAACGAAATCCGACCCTTGAACTTTATCGTTGACTCGTCGACACATATATGCTCGCCCGGTATAAAATAATCCAAGAACTTTGAGTTGATGTAGTCCAAAAAGCAACTTACTCGTTGTAGACGCGTTCTTGGATTCGTGTTGTGTGGTGAAATAGTTTTCAGGTGAAGCATTCAGAATATTTGGCTAAATCTGTCTCTTGTAAATGTGTCCGAAAAGAAAGGAATATAACTAGCGATATTCCTCGACCAATATTCTTGCAAATTGGCCAACGGCATTGTGCCCATATTGATTATAACTGCAATAAATGCTCAGAATTCTGCGTTGTTCACATCATGTCATCTTCGCCATATCGAGTTTGCAGTTAGCGTCTTCCCTTCCAATTTTTGTTTTGCATATGTATTGGTTTCACAAACAATTTTTTCCACGAGGTCATTGGTGAAAAACAGTTTAAAAAAATGCATTGGTTGTTCGATATTAGAAACTATTTGTGATGCTGTGAGGTTTTGGTCAGGTATAAATTGTACGTTTGGCGGTATTTCTTCGTACTCTTTGCAAAGTACCCAGTTTGAACTGCTTGCATCTTTCGCAGTTCCACTTTCGACTTCACTTTCAACTTCACTTTCGCTCTCTATAATTCTAATTTTGCGTCGTCTCACACCTCTTACTTCCTCACTATCTTCTCCACTGGAATCGTTTGTTTCGTGGCGTAATCCGTCGGAGATCAATGTAATTTCTTCATCCAAAGTGGCAAAATTGAATTCGTCCGAACTTGAGCTGATCTGACCTTGATCCATATTTTTAGGGCTCAAAAACTTTTCAGTTGCTATATTCACTGCCAAGACTGTTTCAAGCAAATGCTATGCTGAGACTAACTAAACTGAGCTAAGACTTGGCTAAAAGTGTAAGCCGAGTCTGGTTCACGAAAGTATTTCCGGGAGGAATATCTTATCACATATCGTAAATAAGCAGATCGAGTTACAAAAGACTGTAACGCCGTATCGGCGCCGCTCGAGTTGACACTTCAAATCTGGCGGGCGCAATTTCGGCGCCGCTGGAGTGCAAAGGGTTAAAATAATTGTCGTTTCGATTCCTACGTCGTGCACCTTCTTCGGTTCGTAATTTTTTACCACGGACGCCACGCGTTTTCTGATCTGCGGACCTCTTATGTGAGATGTATCTATTTGGCTCGCTTTTTCGCACACGTCTATCTGTAGCACCTCGAATCGCTTTCCGACGGCTGGGCTTCGCCCAGTTGGACGGTATTTAGAAAATCTATCCCTAATAGCAGGCTATAGCGCATAAAGGTCGGCCCAGACAAGACGGGCAAGATGGTGAAGATGTATGGGCACCCAATATCGTCGCCCATACAGACCCGTCGGGTCCGTCGGCCGCTTGACGGGCGCTCGGGGTGCTCGCAACAAAGGCCAATGACACGCACCACGGGGGTTAGCTACCAGAATTGCAGAACCGTCCACTCCCCTCTACATCCCTGAGATGCCTATGCTGGGCAACAGACGACGGGCAAACGGCCAAACGGGCAAACGGGCAAGTTAGAAATTTCTGCCGGTACGGACCCAGTCACGGTGCGAAATTTACTGAAAAAATTCAATATTCATGTATATCACGATATGAAATAGATTTCATTTGCATAGAATGCGTATGAGGATGGAAATTGTTATAAATAATCATACAATAATCATTTCTATGCACAATACAATTTTGCAATAAGTATATGTCAATCATTTTTATTTATTCCTGATTTGCTTTTACTATATGTTTTGTACCTATCCGAAAAGCAATATGAATGTAAAGGTAGATCGAGATTATTTGCAAAAGCGTGAATGGGGATCACATTCAATGTACTGAGAATGTGACTCGGAAAGCGAAATAACATTCAGTTATTATTAATTTTGTTTTGAATTTGTTAGTTTTTAGAAATAAATTTTTTAAAACACCACGGGGGTTAGCTACCAGAACCGCAGAACCGTCCAATAAATAAAAATGATTGACATATAATTATTGCAAAATTGTATTGTGCATAGGAATGATTATTATATGATTATTTATAACAATTTCCATCCTCATATGCATTCTATGCAAAAGAAATGTATTTCATATCGTGATATACACGAATATTGAATTTAACTTGCTTCATTTTGTCGGTGGCTTGCCCGTTTGCCCGTTTGCCTGTCTGCCTGTCTGTTGCCCGTTTGCCCGTCGTCTGTTGCCCGTCTGCCTGTCTGCTGCCCGTCTGTGCCCAGCATAGGCATCTCAGGGATGTAGAGGGGAGTGGACGGTTCTGCGGTTCTGGTAATTAACCCCCGTGGTGTTTTAAAAAATTTATTTCTAGAAACTAACAAATTCAAAACGAAATTAATAATAACTGAATGTTATTTCGCTTTCCGAATCATTCTCAGTACTTTGAATGTGATCCCCATTCACGCTATTGCAAACAATCTCGATCAATCTTTATATACATTCACATTACTTTTCGGATAGGTATTGTAACGCCGTCCCTTTTTCCACGCTTGTCGAGGCGGGAAGCGGGGACGACTCCGGGAATTTACTGGCGTGGACGCCGGGAAGCGCACGGCCGTGATGATACGCGGTCCTCCCGGTACAAAGGCTGTCTCGAGGGTCAACCTCGATTCTCACGAAATCAGATGCCGTATGTTCGGGCGCCAGGCACCGGACGGGTGCCGCACAAAATACGCGAAGGGCACCCTCGAGAAGCCGAGATAGAGAGTGGCACGAATCGGGTCCAAGGGTCGGACACAGAGGGATCGAGGACAGCCCCCACGGCAGGGCGGATCGCGTAGGGCAAGAGAACGTGGTAGACAATATGGCTCGATATGGTATTTATTACACGATAAATACAGGTGCGCGGCCACGTGGCCGCTCCCGGAGCCCGCGCTCTCGTACACTATTGCGGCCGGTGGTCTGCTCGCGGCGCGTGTCGGTCGAATTACGATATTTCCGCGGGCGTACGGCTTCCCGGTACAGTACGGACCCCCGACGGGGCGATATTCCGCGGAGCGCGGCTGGACGGCGCGATACAGTGTGTTACGTCCTCCGACTCCCTTAGGGATTGGTCGGAAGCCGTTAGAGCCGAGAACGGACGAGCGGGAACCCGTTCTCGAGGCGGGTATCGCTTGAAATCGCGTATGGAGAAGGGTTGAAAACCCGTGTCGTAAGGAGAGGGAAATGTGGCAGTTTCTAGGTTATTTTACTAAATAAACGATTCTTTTGTTGCAGGAGTAACGAAAACACATATATTCTCTAAAATAATAAAGGTTACAAAATAATAATAACGAATAGATTGAAGTATATAAAACAATAGTAATGGAATGAAATATAAAATATAAATATACGTATAAAAACAAATGTTAACGCTTAGTAGGGGGTTGGGGGAACAATTTGTTGGCGTAAAAGTTAAAGCGGGGATCCGTCTCGGCGATCTCTTACAAATCTCTGGAAGCCTCGTATTTTGCAAGGGGCAAGAGGAATGAGTCTCCAGTGGAGGGAGGGGAGTGGCTTGGGCAATGGTCCCGTTTCTGTAAGCTGGGCTCGTTTCTGGAGCTTGTAGCGGCGATTTTCCTGGACCTTCCGTCCTCCTCTCCGGATCTTCTTCTTTCTCGTGAGTGGTCCTGGTGATGGGCGGTCCTTCCTTCGGGGGGTGGTTGTCATGGGTATGAATACGGGAACCTCGTGCGAAACGTCTCTTGCACAGAGATGGACAAAGGTGTGAGGGGGTTGGTCACCAGTGCCAAACGTCTCTTGCACTTGTTGGTGAGGGTTACGGGTCGTACGGCGAGATAGTGCGAATCGTTCTTGCACGGTATCGGTATCGACTCGGGGTTTACTCTTAAGCTGAGGCTTGTAGGAGTGAATTCCGACTTTTCCTGTTTTTTTTTCGGGGGAGGTATATCCGTCAGTGCATACTTTTAACTTCGAGAAAGTCTTCGTCTCAAGTAGCATCTGACGGATATTTTCGAAACTGTTGTACGGGGTGTTAGTGAAGGTGGAGGTTTTTCAGGCTAATTGCTGGGGCGAGCGAGAGCGTCTCGTCCTGGGTTTTTCCTGTGCGGGTGAGAGAGAGCGCTAGCTGGGGTTTTCCTGTGGGTATGAGGGAGACGGCACTAGGCCTATGCAGGCCGTGGGTGCGAGGGAGAGCGCGCCGCTACCTGTGCGTGCGAGGGAGATAGGGGGATGGCGTACCATTCCTTGCAGGAATCGGGCACGAGCACATGCACTAATGCATGGGAACGTGACAAGTGACTGTCGCGGAACCTATGTCGCGATACGGTGTTCGGAACGCGCGTTTCCCCCGAGGAAGACTTCCCGAAAGATAACCTACTCGAATTTTCGGAAATTCTCCAAAAGCGCCGACGGTTCGACGCGAGACCAATGGCTCGGGACGAATTTCGTCTCGGCCCACCAACGTTGGAGAACGCGACGGGCTGCTTACGCCTCGACGAGGTGAGCCGTCTCGTTCTCCCACGAAATTCCCACTAAATTTCCCGATAACCTCTCCGAACCAACTTGCACGAATCTTTCTCCAGAAGGGAGAGATTAAATGAAGGAGGGACCACTGCGTGGACTTACCGTATTCACGATAACAGGGCTCTCGATACTCCGCGACTGCTTCCGGCTTCCCTTCTGCGTTGCCGAAGGCACGGTACTTTTAATCCCTGGGCGGAACGCTGGATTGGCCCGATCGCGATACTTTCTCGCGTACTCGCGATACTTTCCCGCGTACTCGCGGTAGCTCGAAAACGGTTCGGGTTTCGAAGATCTCGAGATGGAAGCGATATTAGATACGATCTCAGACGCGGAGCCACACGATATTCTCGTTAGAGCGTTCGCACGACAGTGGTCCTTCGATTTTCGTCGCGCGATCGCGAGGACTTCCGTATCCCCACTCTCGCGCGCTAGTCTCGATTTTCTCCTAATGGGGCGCGCTAGTTGCAAGTTTCCGGGAAAGCAGGGGCGCATTCTCGACGGGTCCCTGGGCCCCGGACCCCCGCGATAATTTCTGCGAAATCGCAGAATCACCAAGAGGTCAGTCTCGCTCTGACCCGATGAGGCGGAGGCACTACCTTAGTCGAAGCCCATATTCCAATCCTAAGGGGAGGCGGCAGCAGATCTAGGGCGATCCTTTCCGATCACCGTTGTTCGTAAGGGCTTCTCTCTCGCCGCTCGCCTCCAGGTTGTCCTGCCTGAGTGCGTTTCCTCATCCTACCGCCAATTGCACCGGTACCGGATTTTCCCTTTATTCTCGTTGTGTTGGCCGCATTTCGTCGAGTGCTCCTCCTGTCATTTACCCTGGAACTTGCCCCGCTCGGCTCGCGAAAAACTCGTTAGCAATCGATATCGGATCGATACTACGCTTCCTCGGGGAACACCCACGCTCGAAGTCGGCGCCAAAAGGGCAGCCCGGTCCCTTCGATACTCAGGGGTAGGCGGACCAGTGACGTCGCAAAATTTGCAACGTCACAACTCCCCCCCCCCTTAAAGTGGACCGGACTGCACCGGTAATCCCCGCAATGGTCCTCTGCATTCGTTGGTTCGGGGGTGTTCCCTTCGGAAGTTTTCCTTTACACCCGGGGGGAGAACCTGCACCCATTCACGACAACCAACTGGACAAAACAAACATTCACTACAGGCGGTCTGGTCTTTTGATTTCGAACGAGAGTTATCGCGCGGTTAAGGAGTCGTAGGGAAACGGAGGAAAATGAATGTAACGCATCCCCTTATCTTTTTAAAAAAAGACAGTCTTTTTATTAGTTTTTTTTTTCCTTTCTTTATTGTATTTAGTTGGTACTCGGGGTTCTGTTATCCCGGGACGATAAATTCCGTCCTCTCGGCCCGTGCCCCCCTCTCACTGTACACCGTGGCCCACGGAGGCCTCGTCCTAATCGTTCCACCCTCTTCTTAGGTTAGTCCCGGACAGTCCCGAAATGCAAAAAAAAAAACGACTACCGATGCGTGACGAAGGAAAAAAAAATAAATCCAGACCAGATTATCTCCGATTTAATTATAAATCTTTGGTTATGGGTGGCACGGGTGGAGTCGGACTCGAGCGGTTGGGATCGATATTCTTGCATCCCTCTACTTCGATAATACAAAAAAAATTAGTCATTAGATTGGCGAAACGAAAAGAAAAACAGAGAAACTTGTAGATCCGGCCCTTTCCCGAAACGCAAAGGTGGTCCGGACCTTTCCCGAAACGCAAAGATGGTCCGGACCCGCGATACGATAGACTTCAGATGCGAGAGATGCGTACGTTTAGTAGCGATAGTGGGCGGGGGGGGGGGGGGTTTGCGGTCCCGTAAGGTGGAGGGACCGGCCGATACTCTAAGCCCGTTTGCCGGCCCCGGTCTGGGTGGCTTTCTTCTTGGCCCCCTTTTCCCGGTCGGCGTGGTGCTCCTTAAACCATCCCGGGCCGCAGTCCGGGCAGGTCCGAACGGATTGATTGGGTCGTCCGCAACGGAAGCAGTGTGGCTGGAGGGGTACTTCACATTCCCAGCGACGGTGTCCCCGGCTGCCGCAATTCCAACAGCTGTCGGGACGTACTGCCGCCGGATCGGGTTTGGCGGCTTGACCACGCCAATACTCAATCCACTGCTCCGCGGGGGGCCTTCGGGGTGGGTGCCCGCTTCCCCGAGACTTCACCCGTTCTGGCGCGAGAAGTGGGGTTGGTGTTCTCCCCGGTTTCGGAGGGCCGTGCTTTACCCCCGGCGCTTCTGGCCTTACTGTCTCGGTCCGTGTCGGATTTTTTTTTCCATGGGAGGCTTTCCTTCAGCCCCCGGTCTGTTTTGGGGTTTTTCCGGAACTGATGGGGCGACCGGCCCGGGTCGTGCGGTATCTACGGGTGGCCTCCATTTCGGGGAGCCCCGGCCCATCACGCCAGGGAATTCGTCCCCCGGAGTTCTCCAGGGGGCGGCTACCGGTTGCAGGGCTTCCTTCGGATCTGCTGTCGGGCCCTCCACCCCCGTTTTCTTTAGGGGTATCGGCCGTTCGGACGGCTCGTCCGCTCGAATCCCCAGGCGGTCGCCCTCGAGGGCCTCCCTCGTCTCGATAGATAGGGTGGCGATGGTAGGGGCCTCCCTCGTCTCGGTAGATAGAGGGACGACAGTAGGGGCCTCCCTCGTCTCGGTAGATGGAGGGACGACAGTAGGGGCCTCCCTCGTCTCGGTAGATGGAGGGACGACAGTAGGGGCGTCCTCCTTGATCGACAGTGTACGGAGGTACTTTTCTAGGGCGGCCACCCCTGCTCGAAGGGATTCTAACATTTCCTCGGCGGATTCACGCCCCGCCGGTGTCTGCTTTTCCATCGCTTGTCTTCGATAGCGTTGGTCCGGATGATCTGAAAGGTTTTAGTTGGCGTTTGGTGTTGGTGCGACGTCCTCTTTCGACGGCGCGTACGCTTTAAGGTCGGCGATGTGGACCTTTCCTGCGTCCTTTCCGTCTAAGGTTTTGAGGCGATATACTACGGTGGACAATTTCTCGCTGACGCGAAAGGGGCCGCAGTACTTGGGGCATAATTTTGCCGCGATATTGTGCGCGGCCGACGATAATACGCGCTGTCTTTTGAGGACTAATTCGCCTACCGATAGGTGTTTCTCCCTTCTCCGGAGATTATAGTACCTCGCCTGGGAGCGATACGCGGTCTCGAGATTTTCGGCCACCCAGGCGTGTAGGGTGGTCAGCCGAGTCACTCTATCCCCCCACCCCTCGACGTCCGCTACTCCTAATTCCGGTTTTCCTCTCCCTCCGCACGCCAGCACGTGCGGGGCCGCGGTTCCCGTCCGAAATTCAAAAATGCTGGGGAGGATTGGAGTGCGGAGTGGTACGCTGTATTATACGCGAACCTAAAACTCGCTAAATTTTTGTCCACCCGCGATGATCTTTCTCGATATATGCTACGATCATTGTTTTTAACACCCGATTCACCCGTTCCACGGGATTTGCTTGTGGGTGATACGGCGGGGTAGTTGTCAACGCGATACCATACGAACTCGCGAGCTCGTGAATTGCCCGATTCACGAATTCGGTGCCGTTGTCGGTAAGGATTACTTCAGGGGCGCCCCATCGCGAAATTACGAGATCCTCGATTGCTTCGGAAATCTTAGGGCCAGTGGCCCGGCGGAGAGGACAGCACTCGATCCACTTGGTAAAGAGGTCCTGAATCACTAATAAATAGAGATAGCCTGCACGACTCGGAGGAAACGGGCCCATAATGTCCGCGGCGAGTACGGTCCACGGTGTCTCAACGCGGCGCCGTCCCATCAATCCCAAGGGAAGTTGTTGCTCCACCTTGGTTAATTGACAGGTGGGACAGCGCCGCACGTACTCCATCACGGTACGGAAAATGCCCGGCCAAAAATACCGGGTAATAATTCGGCGATAGGTTTTCTCGACTCCGAGATGGCCCGTTTGCTCCTCGTCGTGAGCTTCTCGTAAAATTCCCGGAATCCGATCTTCCGATATCACGAGCTTCCACTCGTCAAGGTCGTCACCGAGGACCTCCTTTACCAATGGATCGGTTCTCGGTCGATAAAGTTTCCCGTCGCGAATTAACCATCCTGTATGCCCCTGGGGATTATTTTGAACTTCCCGAAATTTATCCTCGTACCAACCCGCTTTGATGGCGGCCACGACCGGCATTTCGCTCGCGGAATTCCCTTCCTCGCCGTCCTCGTACATACGCGACACTGCATCGGGCACGTGGTTCAGTGCACCCTGTCGATGAGCGATAGAAAAATCGTACTCGAGAAGTTGCAATGCCCAACGCGCCAAACGTCCGGAGGGGTTTTTCAACGTACGCAACCACCGTAAACTGTGGTGGTCCGTAATCACGGTAAAATGATACCCCTCCAGGTAAGGCCGAAATTTCTGCACTGCCCATACGATAACGAGGCACTCCAGTTCGGTTGCGGAATATTTACGTTCGGGTTCCGTTAATGCCCTACTCGCGAACGCGATAACCCTTTCCACCCCTTCGATCTCTTGCGCGAGAACCGCTCCCAAGCCAACCGTACTCGCATCGGTCTGGAGGACGAAGGGCACGTCAAAATGGGGACAGGCGAGGGTCGGGGCTGTCGCGATAAGGTCTCTTATCTTCTCGAAAGCGGATCGCTGACCGTCTTTCCACCTTCAGGACTGCCCTTTCCTCAATAAGATGTTCAGGGGCTCCGCGACCGTAGCGAAATCCGGGATGAATCTTCGGTACCACGAAGCCATCCCGAGAAATCGCCGCAGTTGTCTTACGTTCCCCGGAACTGGGAAGGACAGTACTGGCGCGACTTTCTCGGCATCAACCTTTAACCCCTCACTGCTCACCACGAACCCCAAATAACGTACCTCCTCCCGACAAAATTCGCATTTCTCGGGATTTACTATGAGCCCCGCCGATTTAATCTGTCACGTTGCCTGAGTTTTCCCCATCCGACGGACGGAGAAAACCGGGGCAACTACGGGTTTTAAGGCGGAAATGCCGGGCCACGCACCGGTCGCGCGGTACGCGGTCCACCCGCGACAAACGACGCGTCGGAAAGTCGGTTTCTCGCGGATTCTAACCGAGGATCGAGTCCTGCTAACGGGCGCCAGACATCGAAGGATGTCACGCGAAACTTTACGAGAATTCTACGAGACGCAGTACGTGATTCCGACTTCCCGACGGCCGCGCGATATTCGGGATAGCTCACCCGGGACCAGGGTTCGACGAGAGGAGGACGGGACGTTCCCCGCGACGGGAAGGTATCTCAAAGTAATCGAATGCGAATCATGGGCTTTACAATAGTGTATTGAACTACGATGTTACACGCGGCTGTCGGCAGCACAACCGGCAGCCGTAATAGTAATAGCCCGCGCGATACTAGATGTTATTCGACGGATTTTTGACCGCTCGCGCTCTTTCGCTCGATTTTCGCGTCGGACACGACCCTAGACGCGGTGTTCGGCGTCGCCGTTACAAAACTGTCGAGCGAAATCGGACCGTGTCCCGATGTTCCACGCGTAATAGATTTTCACGATTGTACCGGCAGCTCTAATCGAAGTTAATGGACCCGGTCACGCCGCGTCGTCCCACCGGGGGCAGCCACTAGATTTTCGAAAAAATAATGGGAATTTTCCCCGCAAAAACCGGCAGCATTTCGGGCCGTACGCCAAGACGCGATTTCGCGTTACAATATTTGACCCATGCTCAGACCGGCCGACAGTTCCGGTTCGGACGCGAATTGCTAGCTCAACGCACCACAAATTAACCCGGAACTCGTCGTCAACGACGCGAAATGAGGTCGTTCGCGAAACGTCCCCGAGCCAACGCGAAATAGATCGTGCAAACAATTCGAATATCAAAGCCTGACCGGCGCTTACCAACGGCAGCTTCTCGAGTCTACTGCAGCTTGCAGGTGTCCGGCAGCGTTATAGAATTACTCAGCTTCCTACGATACGGCAGCTTCCTTCAGATAGACCGGCAGCAATCAGTTAACACGGCAAAGGACTTATGATGCAATAGGCAATCGTTAAACGACTAGTACTCTCGATAGCGTTCGGCACAATGGCCTACTTCGGCCCGGCTCGGGAACGCGGAAGTGAGGCGTCCCCCACTTTTCCTAATTTTTCCCACCCTACTCTACGCTTGGACCGCTTAACGTTTGGGGCACGGCAGAGCCGTGCCCGGCGGTTCGGGGACCGGGGCGCTCGTCCATCGGCAGCGGTTGACCGCGACGATTGGTTGTTTCTCCCGCGGAGAGATGTCCTGAGCCAATCCCGCGGCGCATATTTCTCCTGTGGCGAGTGAGGTAACCGCGAGGTGGAGAAGATGTCGTCCCCCGTTGCGCTATTCCTCGGCGGTTCCTCCGGGCTCCTTGACCCGGGTTCAGGACTTCCCTCGTTGACTGGTGTCGGGAATTCTCGGGAACCTCCCGGCAGCGTCTCCTAGCGAATTTCTCCGCCGTTGGTCGGGTGAGAAAGGGGTTCCGGGCCCCCCCCCGGGACCCGGATACGATCCTGCAATTCGCGTCGTGCCAAGTGACGCGACGTTCAAAAACGCATTAGCGCTGGCCCCTGGTCTTTAGCGACCGTCCCAGGGAGAGCGCTCGCGGGTGCCGATCGCTTTTTGCCCGTTAAAAAGGTGGCCCGGTCTTTCGCCAAAACTCGAGGGGACGTGAGCAAAACTTGCCACGTCACAACTCCCCCCCCCCCGGAAGAGACCGGGCCATACCGGTGGCAGCCACCGGCCAGGCTTTTCGCGGGCTCGGCAACGAGCGCTCGACCTCAGACTGTCCCACGGCTTACGCAAAGAAATACCACATACCTGACGAGTACCCTCCACCAAAATTCCTACGGCAATACTTACATATCCATTACAAGTATCGGGCGAGATACTCGCTCCCGGCCGGCACCAATTACAATCGTTTCCTAACTTCGCTACTTCGCGGTTGGAGTTCGAGGAGTGTTAGGGGCGTCGCGTAGAAAAGTTTCCAAGGTTTTGTTACGGCAGCTATTTATTTCAAAATCCTAATTCTACGGCGTATATAAAAAAAAAAATTCTCAAAAATATAATGCTTATTCTAGTTTCTTACAACTAATCCCATTCATACAAGCATTCCTATCCCCATTCTCACGATTATTTCCCCCCCCCCCTTTTTGCGGCAGCTAAACAATAATTACATTACTTCAATATTAAAACGAAATTATTACCCAAAAAAAAATCACTCATTCCTTCATCTCATACTGACTTACTATTCGTAACCTAGCTTATCTCTGAACAAAATAAAAAAATTAAAAAAACAACAACATTTTATATGCTACTTTCGCGGCAGCACTCTTAGTAGTATTTAGGGGGGTGGGTTGGGGACTACGGACCGGCAGCACAAAATAGAAGAAAAAATAAGTGGGGAGGGCGGTGATCCGGCAGCGGCTTCTTATCGTGTTTCGTGTCCCCAGGGGTGGTGCGGGCCTCCCGATTTCCACGACGGCCCACATTTCGGGCAGGACTTAATGGTGTAACCGGGCCTACCACAACGGAAGCAATATGTGGTCTCCGGCGCGGGGCAATAGGCGTGCTTGTGGCCCTGGCGACCACACCTCCAGCAGCCGTTTTGCCGGTCGAGAGGTCCTTCATCTAAAATTCCCCGTCCGGCAGATGGGGAAAGTGCCTCCTTCGGCAGCTTGGACCCAGTCCACGTACTGTTTGGACGACCGGCAGCTGGGAAAAATGTGTCCTTTGGCGGTTTGGACCCCGTCCACGTTCTGTTTGGACGACCGGCAGCTGGGAAAAATGTGTCCTTTGGCGGTTTGGACCCCGTCCACGTTCTGTTTGGACGACCGGCAGCTGGGAAAGCCTCCAGGACCGACTTCGGGGTTCGCAGCAAAGTGGGGCTGGGTGTTACCCTGGAGTGACGGTGGAATTCCGCCTCCTCCTCTCTTTGCCGGTCCCAATGTTTTACTATCCCGGCAATGGAGCCTTGCAAATTCCTGTGCCCCGGTGGTTTTCGGCACTTTCGGATGGTTCATGATCTCCTCCATCTCTGGTGACCGGATGGTAGGAGGGGTCGCGGGCTCCTCGTCTGTCTCTCCCTCGGTTTCGGGTTCTCGGTCCCGGGGTTCCGGCAGCTCCTTGGAAAGGTTTGAGGGACCGGGGTTGGCCTCTGGTTCGACCTCCGCCGCCTGGGTTGCCTCCGGCTCGGGCGTCTCTCCTACGGCCTCGGAAACCTTCAGTTCCTCCTCTGATGGTCCGGCAGCGTGCTGTAGATGTTCTACCTCGGTTGGTCCGGCAGCGTGCTGTAGAGGTTCTACCTCTGGGACGAGGGTCGGTTCCGATGTGTCATCCGGCAGCTCGTCTATTTCCCCATTGATCGTGTCATCTAGGCCCCCGCCCTGGGCCTGCGGCAGCTGGTCTGACTCTGGCAGATCGTTTGCCGATTTATATTCGGTGGAGAAACTTCCTTCCTCCTCTTCCACCGTAACCTCGGCCTCTGGTGGACACTTTAGGTTCCGTCGTGGCATCGTTATTACGGCTTGCCACGTCTGGGTGGCCACGGTCCTACGCTGGCGCCTCTTCTGGTCGGCCACGTATTCCTCCAGTACGGCATATATTCCGTTCTTATAATCGGAGTCGGCAGCAATTTTGAGGGCCTCCCTCAAGGTTTCCAATGGATTATTCTCCATTTCTCCGGCAGCGTTTAAGGGTGGTCGGCAAGAGATGATGTATACTGTGGAGAAACTGTCGGAGTTAGGCGGTGTTCTTATGGCTCGTGTGGTGGAAAATAGCCTTTTCGGTCGCTTATGTGCGCTTTGCCTAAATCTTTACCGTCCTCCGTTACCAGAGTGTACACGACCGGAGAAATTTTCTTTTTAATCAGTACCGGTCCGTCGAATTTAGGGACTAATTTTGCCGCGATATGATGAGCCGCTGACGACAATACGCGTTGTCGCCGCAGTACTTTTTCCCCCTCCTCGAACTCCCGGTTTCGATGCCGCAAATTATAATGTTTCGCTTGCTTATTATACGCGTCTTCAAGGTTTTCTAATATCCAGCTTCGCAATGCCGGCAGCTGAGCAATTTTTCCTTTCCATTCGGACGTGGAACCTACCTCTAAATCTAAGGGCGGCTCCGTGCTCGCCCGTGCACATTTGGCCGGTCGCGGTTCTCGCCCGAAATTCAAAAAGGCTGGGGAAGCCTGTAGTACCGAGTGTCTTGCGGTATTGTACGCGAATCGGAACTGCGGTAAATAAACATCCCAATCGCGGTGGTCTCTGCCGATATACGCGACGATCATGGTCTTAAGGATCCGATTGACCCTCTCTACCGGGTTTGCCTGCGGGTGGTATCGGGGGGGTAGTGCTCAAGCGGATCCCATATCCGGCAGCAAGTTCTTTTAGACATTTGTTGGCGAACTCCGTGCCATTGTCGGTGAGTAGCACATCCGGAGTTCCCCACCGCGAAAATATTACGTTCTCGAGAACTTCGGCGATTCTCGGACCGGTAGCCCGTCGAAGCGGGGCGCATTCAATCCATTTCGTAAACAAATCTTGGACGACCAAAAGGTACGCGTGACCGGACCTGCTCGGAGGGAACGGACCCATAATATCGGCAGCTATTACCGACCATGGCATGTCCACACGGCGCCGGCCCATCAGCCCCGAAGGGAGTGTCTGCTCCACTTTCGTGAGCTGACAGGTCGCACAGCGTCTTACGTATTCCACTGTGGTACGATACATGCCAGGCCAGTAATAGCGGGTCGCGACTCGGTGGTATGTCTTTTCGACCCCTAAGTGCCCTGCTTGAGGGCTGTCGTGCGCCTCCTGCAGGATCTCGGTCCTACGCTCTTCGGGGACCACGAGTTTCCACTCGTCCCCGTCCTGCCCTAACGTCTCGGCAATTAAAGGGTCCGTCCTACGGCAAAAGAGCTCCCCGCCTCGAATGGCCCAATCCTTAAATCTGTCCGGGTTCTCTTCTATTTCCGCGAACTTCCCCTCGTACCACCTTGGGCGCACCGCGGCAGCAATTGGAACATCCCGCCCCGCGACACCCCCCCCCTCAAAGACTCGCGAGAGTGCATCCGGCACCTTGTTTAATGATCCTTGCCTATATTTGACCTCGAAATCGTATTCTAACAATTGCAAGGCCCATCTCGCTAGTCTCCCCGATGGATTCTGCAATTTTCTCAGCCAAATTAAACTATGGTGGTCCGTAATTACTGTGAAATGATATCCTTCTAAGTATGCTCTAAATTTTTGCACGGCCCATACTATTGCTAGACATTCCAGCTCCGTAGCGGAATATTTCCGCTCCGGCAGCGATAATGAACGACTGGCGAACGCGATTACCCTCTCGACTCCCTCTGACTCCTGTGTTAATACGGCGCCTAGTCCTACTGTGCTTGCGTCAGTTTGCAAAATAAACGGGACTCCGAAGTCAGGACACGAAAGGGTTGGCGCGGTTGCTATCGCCTCCCGTAGGGTTTGGAAGGCGGATTGCTGTCCGTCCCCCCATTCCCATTCCCGATTTTTCCGCAGCAAGTTGTTTAGCGGTTCTGCATGTGTGGCGAATTCTGGAATAAACCTCCTATACCAGGAGGCCATGCCCAGGAATCGCCGCAATTGTTTGATGTTTCTCGGGACGGGATACGATAAGATGGGCTTAATCTTTTCCGTGTCTATTTTCAACCCCTCGTGGCTGACCACGAATCCCAAATACTTTACTTCCTGACGGCAAAATTCGCATTTTTCCGGGTTGATAGTTAATCCGGCAGCTTTGATACGGTTTAAAACGCGCTGTAACCATTCTAGGTGTTGTTCGAAGGTTTTCGTTACGATTATGATATCGTCTAAATATGCAAACGCGTGTGGTTCCATCTCTGGTCCTATCAACCGATCAAGCAAACGTTAGAATGTGGCCGGTGCTCCCGTGAGACCGTACGGCATGCGACGAAATTGAAAAAGACCTTTCCGTGGCACCGTAAAAGCCGTGATTTCGCGGCTTTCAGGGGCTAATGGAATTTGGAAATACGCCTGGCTAAGGTCGAGAGTCGAGATGTATTTCGCTGCTCGCAGTTTGTCTAAGATGTGAGTCATGAGCGGCAGCGGATAGGCATCTTTTTTGGATACTTCGTTTACTTTTCTAAAGTCCAAACAAAATCGGTATTTCCCGTTGGCCTTTTTAACCATAACTATTGGACTTGACCAGCCACTGTTCGACGGTTCTATGATACCGTCCGCCAATAAGGTGTCAATTTCTTTATAAATTGCCTCCTGAACTTTTGGAGACACGGCATAGTACCGTTGTTTTATTGGCGGATGGCCATTCACGTCTATCTTGTGGCTGATCAAGTCTGTTAGACCCGTTTTAATTTTAAAATCCGGCAGCGATTTATCCAAAAATGCTTGTAATTCATCCTTTTTTTTGTGGCTGAGAATTTGCAGTCCACAACATACGGCAGCGAGGGGAGTGTCAACGAAGGGAAATTTCCTCTCTGGTCTATCGGCAAAGTACCATTCCGCTCGATGGTATTCCGCGACGATCCCAAATAATGCTATTGCATCCGTTCCAAGCAATATCGGGGTTACCAAATTTTCTAAAACCCTCGCGAAAATTTCCCGTTCCTTATCTTTAATTTGAAGTTTAAAATTCGCTTTTTCTGTCGCGCGATCGACGGCACCTGTCGCTAAAAGGAAATAGCACGGTTTTTCCGCGGTTTCTAACGCGACTGTTCCGGCAGCAGTTTGCATGATTACCTCACGGCTTATAAACGTTACTGTGGAACCCGAATCTACTAGGGCGCGAACCGGCAGCTGTCCAATTTTTGCGGTGACTGTCAATAAGGGTGTTGTTTTACCGCGATTTATTACCGCTACGCGGGCCGATATTAATTCTGGGGAAGTCTCTCCGGCCCCTGCGAGCGACTTCTCTCCCCGTTTCCCGTTTGCCTGTTGCATTTCCGGCATCTTCTTAAAGTAACCCCCGGTGCTCCACAGAGAAAACAATGCAGCCGTGGTTCTTCTCGGTAATCTCGAGACATGTGCCCGGTCTTACGGCAGTTCCAACATTCTAATGGCTTTTTGCCGAACGTGCGTTGTTTTGCGCGCGTCGGTTCTTGCCTATTATCCTGTTGGTCTTGTCTGTGAGTCGGGTTCTCTTTAATTAACTCCGGCAGCTTTTTATATTTTACTCCCGGTACGTAATTGCGGGCGGGGGATTGGTCGCCCGAGGAACCGCTTTCTTCCCCACTTACGGCAGCCATAGCATATTCAATATCTAAATTTTCCGTCCTACCCTTAACCTTTTTAGGATATCTACCCGGATCGTAGGCAAAGCTGGGGTGTGCCATTTCCGTTGGTTTAGGGTTCCGTCTATTCGTCCTGTCCGTCTGTCTGTCCGCCTCTAATAGTTCGTCTTCTAAGTCTTGTAATGTTTGTATTGTCGTTAATGCTATGGCATTCCGTACCATAGGCTTCGCGCCCCAGTAAAGCGTGCTAATTTGTTTTCTTTCCGGCCAGGGGGGGTTTAATTTTTTAAACATGGCCCGCATTAATATTATGTAGTCGCGTAGGGGTTCGTTTTCCCCCTGGAATCGATCTTTAATATTACGTTCCAGCGTTTCTCTATAATCTGGGTCTCCGAAAAATTTTCTAAAACCGGCAACGAAATCAGGCCACGACGTCCACTCGCCCTCCCGCGTACCGTACCAATATGCCGCGTTTCCGTCTAGGCAGACCGGCATACACCGAAGCAAACTCTCATCCGAAATATTACAAAATTTCCTTTGTTGTGCTAAGCGATCCAGGAAGGCTTCCGAGTCCTCCCCGGATGCTCCCGAAAATTTGATTCGCCATTTCCGCATTATTTCTGCGGTCGGCATTCCTCGGTAATGCTCGTCTCTATTCACGGTCGCGGGTCCGGCGTGTGAACGTGTCGACATCGTGTTAAATTCCGGCAGCTTATTCATTGTAGGAACCGGCAGCGTTATGTTTTTCGGCGGTGATCTTTCCGGCCAAACATACGCTTCCTTTGTTGATTTAATTTCAGAGAACGGCGGTTCATCGAGCGCGTCGCCGTACTCAGATTTCGCGTCCCCTTCGTCGTAATCCGGTTTTAACATTTTGACCGCGTTTATTATCCTCGACCGTATTTATTATATTCGAGCGTGTTTATTCTATTCGAGGATCCCTATTATTTACTCGACCGACTGTACCTACGGGGCCATAAACTTCGTGTGTTTACGTTATGTTTACTTAGGCGACCCTGGCCTCGTAGCTCGACGCGCGCGAACAATGGGCCGCTGTTCCGACCGGCAGCAGAAAAAAAATTTCCCCGAATTCCTCGGTATTTATCGGGTGACTAAAATTTTCGAACGTTTAGGAACGTTTACCGGCAGCAAGATCTACAATTACGGCTTTCCCCAGCGATTTTCACACGAATTCTCTTAATTTCGCAACTAACGCTCACTAAATTCCGTTTCTTGTTTCTCGGCGGTAATTATTTAATTGATATTTAATTTCCTTCGGGACGGCACGATTACGGCACAGTTCTAAAGGTCCTATTTTCCACCACCGTTATACAATTATATAATACCATACAACATCATTTCCAATACCATTTCATATATCATAAACATCAATTATAAATTTTAGAAATCCAGAGAAACAGAATATTTTATACACAAGAAATGCCAAGCAATTTATCAATAAAAAATATCACAAAATGTATAGCATGAAATATATATGACATATAATATCAATTCACATAACCATCATAAATATCATCATAAATATCATATCACATATTACCAATACATTTTTTCCACGTCATCAAGTTTTCCCAAATAGATAGATGAAAATAATTTGTAAATAATAGATTAGTTAAAACAATAATAAAATAACCGAAAAGATAACAGAATAAATTATAAAATAACGAAATAAAATCCAAAAATAACAAATTAAAATCAAAAGGTAACAAAATAAATAAGGAAATAACAAATCCAATAGGGGTAATAATAAATTAAGTAACAAAAATAAATAGGACTCGAAACACAATAACTAAGGACAGAACTAAAAGGAAAGACTAAATTAACCGAATAAATTAAGGGCGAACACAAAATAAATAATAATAAGTGGAATTTTACGAAATTACTTAACGACCAAAATAAATTATCTTTAAAATCAATTGAATATTTAACTCTGTTTTAATTATGTAGTTTTTCTCCTTGATGGCGTGGAACGACATAATAAAATACATTTCATATAACTCATATAAAATATCATCAAAATTTCATCACATAATAATTGCGTTGGCTCGTTTTATTCGCGAAATTTCGGTTCTACGGAATGGTACTGGTCAGTTTACGACGCGGCTTTTTCGTTTCGACTTTTGACCGTTCCCTTTTCGACTTTTAACCGGCAGCTTTACAATGACTTTGAGAGTCCCGTATTCCCTCGCTCGTCTAAAATGAAAAGGCCCTTCGAATTTCCTTTTACGACCGAATGTTCTTTGTCTAGTTCGACGAAGGATCTTTTCAAAACCTGTTCGGGCGCCAATTTGTCACGTTGCCTGAGTTTTCCCCATCCGACGGACGGAGAAAACCGGGGCAACTACGGGTTTTAAGGCGGAAATGCCGGGCCACGCACCGGTCGCGCGGTACGCGGTCCACCCGCGACAAACGACGCGTCGGAAAGTCGGTTTCTCGCGGATTCTAACCGAGGATCGAGTCCTGCTAACGGGCGCCAGACATCGAAGGATGTCACGCGAAACTTTACGAGAATTCTACGAGACGCAGTACGTGATTCCGACTTCCCGACGGCCGCGCGATATTCGGGATAGCTCACCCGGGACCAGGGTTCGACGAGAGGAGGACGGGACGTTCCCCGCGACGGGAAGGTATCTCAAAGTAATCGAATGCGAATCATGGGCTTTACAATAGTGTATTGAACTACGATGTTACACGCGGCTGTCGGCAGCACAACCGGCAGCCGTAATAGTAATAGCCCGCGCGATACTAGATGTTATTCGACGGATTTTTGACCGCTCGCGCTCTTTCGCTCGATTTTCGCGTCGGACACGACCCTAGACGCGGTGTTCGGCGTCGCCGTTACAAAACTGTCGAGCGAAATCGGACCGTGTCCCGATGTTCCACGCGTAATAGATTTTCACGAGTGTACCGGCAGCTCTAATCGAAGTTAATGGACCCGGTCACGCCGCGTCGTCCCACCGTGGGCAGCCACTAGATTTTCGGCAAAATAATGGGAATTTTCCCCGCAAAAACCGGCAGCATTTCGGGCCGTACGCCAAGACGCGATTTCGCGTTACAATATTTGACCCATGCTCAGACCGGCCGACAGTTCCGGTTCGGACGCGAATTGCTAGCTCAACGCACCACAAATTAACCCGGAACTCGTCGTCAACGACGCGAAATGAGGTCGTTCGCGAAACGTCCCCGAGCCAACGCGAAATAGATCGTGCAAACAATTCGAATATCAAAGCCTGACCGGCGCTTACCAACGGCAGCTTCTCGAGTCTACTGCAGCTTGCAGGTGTCCGGCAGCGTTATAGAATTACTCAGCTTCCTACGATACGGCAGCTTCCTTCAGATAGACCGGCAGCAATCAGTTAACACGGCAAAGGACTTATGATGCAATAGGCAATCGTTAAACGACTAGTACTCTCGATAGCGTTCGGCACAATGGCCTACTTCGGCCCGGCTCGGGAACGCGGAAGTGAGGCGTCCCCCACTTTTCCTAATTTTTCCCACCCTACTCTACGCTTGGACCGCTTAACGTTTGGGGCACGGCAGAGCCGTGCCCGGCGGTTCGGGGACCGGGGCGCTCGTCCATCGGCAGCGGTTGACCGCGACGATTGGTTGTTTCTCCCGCGGAGAGATGTCCTGAGCCAATCCCGCGGCGCATATTTCTCCTGTGGCGAGTGAGGTAACCGCGAGGTGGAGAAGATGTCGTCCCCCGTTGCGCTATTCCTCGGCGGTTCCTCCGGGCTCCTTGACCCGGGTTCAGGACTTCCCTCGTTGACTGGTGTCGGGAATTCTCGGGAACCTCCCGGCAGCGTCTCCTAGCGAATTTCTCCGCCGTTGGTCGGGTGAGAAAGGGGTTCCGGGCCCCCCCCCCCCGGGACCCGGATACGATCCTGCAATTCGCGTCGTGCCAAGTGGCGCGACGTTCAAAATCGCATTAGCGCTGCCCCCTGGTCTTTAGCGACCGTCCCAGGGAGAGCGCTCGCGGGTGCCGATCGCTTTTTGCCCGTTAAAAAGGTGGCCCGGTCTTTCGCCAAAACTCGGGGGGACGTGAGCAAAACTTGCCACGTCACAAATCCTATCGAATATTCGCGATAGCCATTCGAGATGTTCATCAAAGGTGGACGTTACGATAATAATATCGTCCAAGTACGCGAAAGCGTGCGGCTCCATCTCGGGACCGATAAGACGATCTAACAATCTCTGAAACGTGCCGGGGGCTCCCGAGAGCCCATACGGCATTCGTTTGAACTGAAACAAACCCTTTCCCGGGACGGTAAACGCGGTGATCGGTTTACTAGCTTCCTCGAGCGGAATTTGGAAGTACGCTTGGCTTAAATCGAGGATGGAAATGTAACGCGCGGCACGTAATTTGTCAAGAATACTCGACATGATCGGGAGCGGGTACGCGTCCTTCTTGAAGACCTCGTTGACCTTTCTGAAATCTAGGCAAAATCGATACTTGCCATTCGCTTTTTTCACCATGACGATAGGGCTCGACAATTTGCTATCCGATGGTTCGATAATATCATCCGCGAGTAATTTATCCCCTTCGCGATAAATGGCTTCCTGCACCTTCGGCGATACAGGGTAATAACGTTGTTTAATTGGTCGATTATCTCCTACGTCAATTCGATGCCGGGTTAGGGTGGTTAGACCCGGTAACGCGGCGAAATTTTTCATCTCGGTCTCCAAGAACTTACGCAGCCGCTCCTCCTCTTCCCCGGTCAACGTTTTTAATCCGCAACAGAGTGGCACGCGAGAGATGGGCTCAAAAGAATGCTCTTCCGTCGGACGCGACGCGAAATACCAGACCGCTCGGTGGTACTCGACAACGATACCGAATTTTGCGATTGCGTCGATTCCCAATACGAGGGGATTCACTAAATTCTCGAGAACATATGCGAAAATTTCCCGGGTCTCTGACCCGATACGCAACACTAATGTGACTTCGTCGGTGGCTCGATCGACGGACCCCGTGGCCAGGAGGAAAAAGCAAGGCCGTTTCGCGGCAGTCACTTGCACCGTATTCCCTAATTGATTTATTACCTGCCGACTAACGAAAGATACGGTCGACCCGGAGTCGATAAGTGCGCGAAAAACGCTTTCTCCAACATGGGTATCGAGAACCAAGAGGGAGGGGCGTGGCTCGCGGTGATCGTCTCGCGAGAGTTCATTTACGCGCGCCGAAATCAACGGGATTGGAGCCGCTCCGGTTCCCCCGAGCGGCTCCTCCGCCGGTTTCCCGACTTCGGACCACACCGCGGGCATTCCGATATCCTTATTCCCGGCTCCCCGCACCCGTAACAATGTACTCGATGTTTTTCGGGGCAAACCATTGCCCTATGACCGAGTCGGCGGCAATTCCAGCCTTCCAGCCGCCGGTCGCCGGATGTTTTTCCGACGAGTCGCCGGCTCGGCTGGAATCGGTCATGGTCGCCGCCTCTCGGCGCTCGCTCGAGCGCGGCTGGTCTGCTCGCGGTCGAGAACGCTCGGGAATACTCGGCCCCGCTCGGGAGTAGCCTCTCGGCGACGCGGCTTGCCGCGCGCCCAAGTTCCCCAACGGAGTGGTACGGGGATCGCGGGAACGAGAGGGTCCCGCCACATCCCACGGCGCGCTACGCGTCCCCCCACTCGTCTCTCTTACCGCGTTTACGCGTTCGAATCGGCTCTGCACGCTATCCGAATTTCTCGGAAAACCCCCCGTTCGCTTGTTGTACCGGCGCGGATCATACGCGAACTCGCTATAAGTTCGCGCGGGGTTTCTATACAGCTCCGGGTCCACGGAGCGGAGACGCGCCTCCGCTTCCCGTAATTCGCCTTCTAACTCGTCGAGAGATGACATTAGGCGGAGGGGTACTACCGCGCGTAATTCGGCCCTCGCGCCCCAGGACACGGCCTGCATCTTCTGGTCCTTCGGCCACGGTTTCTCGAGACGCTTAAACATAATTCCCATTAACGTCCGATAATCCCGGACCGGTTCGTCGGGGCCCTGCTTCCGCGCACGGAGGTCATGCTCTAAGTGCTCCTGATAATTGGGGTCTGAAAAATTTTCCTGGTAGGCTCGCACGAAATGCTCCCAGGTGCGAAATTCCCCCTTCCGGTCGTACCAGAGGGCCGCCATCCCGGAAAGAAAAAGCGGCAGACAACGCAAGAGGTCCGCATCATCGAGATCTGCGCATCTCCGGATACTCTCTAACCGGGCGAGGCACGTCTCAGGATCCTCCCCTGGAGTACCGGCAAAACTAATGCGCCAATCCCGCAGCACCTCGTACGCCGTTGGCCTCCTTGACCCCTCGCGACGGACCCCCGATAGCGGCGGAGGAGCGATTTGACTCCGTTTCTCGAGATTGTCGTGGGGTCGGTACGGGAAGGCTCATTACAGTTTTGTATAGGCCGTCTCTCGGCAAATTCAAGGACGCCTTGGTGTTATTTATAAGGGGCTCGGGTTTTTCCGGGTAGCCTGCGTCTCGTCCGTCCACTAGGGACGGCCACGCGTGCCGCTCCCCTTCGTCCCCCGAGCACTCCTCGTAGTCGGATCGTTCGTCCTCCCCGCCCCTCCAACCGACGAACATTCTCGATAGTCACTGGGAATCTTTTCCCCCCACTAATAACGCGCGACCGCTGTATTTCTCGAACTCGAGATCGTAAACACGCGTGGCAAGGACAACCGCCGGCCCGGGATGTTTACGTTCCGCGATACTAACCGTAGCGTCGTTCTTAAGATAATCCCTCTATTGAGAATCGAAGCAATACCCGGGGCAATAATGTTCCTCGAGACCCGTGACGCGTAAACAACTATTGTTCGCGGAATTCTGTTCCGCTTCGCGTCGCACTCCAATCGACCCTAACAAGACCGCTATTATAACAGGGTACACGAAAAAAAGCACGAAAAAAAAACCAACAAAAGAAAACCAAACAGACGCGAACTACGCGTGAATAAATTTGGCCGACTAAGTAAATCAAACGAACGAATGAATTAAGGCAAATAAATAAATTAAAACCGACGAATAACTTAAGACAAAATGAATAAATTAAAACGAACGAATAAATTATTATGAAATAAATAAATTAAAACAAACGAACAAATTAAGACAAAATGAATAGATTAAAACGAACGAATAAATTAATATGAAATAAATAAATTAAAACAAACGAATAAATTAAGACAAAAGAAATAAATTAAAACGACCGAATAAATTAAGATAAAATAAATAAATTAAAACGACCAAAGAAATTAGGACCAACACAGGGCACTACTATCGCCCAATCACCTTAAAACGTACGCCCCCAAATTATCATTCCATACCCTTTACCAGTATAATTCAATTTAAATGATATTAAATAACATACGATAAAATAACATAAAATAATACCAAAAAAAAAAAGAAATGTGTTTTGCCGAGTTGGTTCGCCGATTGAGGCTTCCTCTCGCGAAGCCCGTTCGAAAACGACTTCGAACACACGAAACGCAATCGAGCGCGTTCTCCACGCCTCGTCGAAACAGCTGTGATCGACCGTAACGCCCGCAATCCGCGACAATTCCCTCGATTTCCGACCTCGCGAAATTCCCTACGCGAGTCCTTCGATATCTCCGTGCCTCTCTCCGTTATCGGGCAAGCCCTTACGAGAGAGAGGTCCCTGTTCGGGCGTCAATTTGTAACACCGTCCCTTTTTCCACGCTTGTCGAGGCGGGAAGCGGGGACGACTCCGGGAATTTACTGGCGTGGACGCCGGGAAGCGCACGGCCGTGATGATACGCGGTCCTCCCGGTACAAAGGCTGTCTCGAGGGTCAACCTCGATTCTCACGAAATCAGATGCCGTATGTTCGGGCGCCAGGCACCGGACGGGTGCCGCACAAAATACGCGAAGGGCACCCTCGAGAAGCCGAGATAGAGAGTGGCACGAATCGGGTCCAAGGGTCGGACACAGAGGGATCGAGGACAGCCCCCACGGCAGGGCGGATCGCGTAGGGCAAGAGAACGTGGTAGACAATATGGCTCGATATGGTATTTATTACACGATAAATACAGGTGCGCGGCCACGTGGCCGCTCCCGGAGCCCGCGCTCTCGTACACTATTGCGGCCGGTGGTCTGCTCGCGGCGCGTGTCGGTCGAATTACGATATTTCCGCGGGCGTACGGCTTCCCGGTACAGTACGGACCCCCGACGGGGCGATATTCCGCGGAGCGCGGCTGGACGGCGCGATACAGTGTGTTACGTCCTCCGACTCCCTTAGGGATTGGTCGGAAGCCGTTAGAGCCGAGAACGGACGAGCGGGAACCCGTTCTCGAGGCGGGTATCGCTTGAAATCGCGTATGGAGAAGGGTTGAAAACCCGTGTCGTAAGGAGAGGGAAATGTGGCAGTTTCTAGGTTATTTTACTAAATAAACGATTCTTTTGTTGCAGGAGTAACGAAAACACATATATTCTCTAAAATAATAAAGGTTACAAAATAATAATAACGAATAGATTGAAGTATATAAAACAATAGTAATGGAATGAAATATAAAATATAAATATACGTATAAAAACAAATGTTAACGCTTAGTAGGGGGTTGGGGGAACAATTTGTTGGCGTAAAAGTTAAAGCGGGGATCCGTCTCGGCGATCTCTTACAAATCTCTGGAAGCCTCGTATTTTGCAAGGGGCAAGAGGAATGAGTCTCCAGTGGAGGGAGGGGAGTGGCTTGGGCAATGGTCCCGTTTCTGTAAGCTGGGCTCGTTTCTGGAGCTTGTAGCGGCGATTTTCCTGGACCTTCCGTCCTCCTCTCCGGATCTTCTTCTTTCTCGTGAGTGGTCCTGGTGATGGGCGGTCCTTCCTTCGGGGGGTGGTTGTCATGGGTATGAATACGGGAACCTCGTGCGAAACGTCTCTTGCACAGAGATGGACAAAGGTGTGAGGGGGTTGGTCACCAGTGCCAAACGTCTCTTGCACTTGTTGGTGAGGGTTACGGGTCGTACGGCGAGATAGTGCGAATCGTTCTTGCACGGTATCGGTATCGACTCGGGGTTTACTCTTAAGCTGAGGCTTGTAGGAGTGAATTCCGACTTTTCCTGTTTTTTTTTCGGGGGAGGTATATCCGTCAGTGCATACTTTTAACTTCGAGAAAGTCTTCGTCTCAAGTAGCATCTGACGGATATTTTCGAAACTGTTGTACGGGGTGTTAGTGAAGGTGGAGGTTTTTCAGGCTAATTGCTGGGGCGAGCGAGAGCGTCTCGTCCTGGGTTTTTCCTGTGCAGGTGAGAGAGAGCGCTAGCTGGGGTTTTCCTGTGGGTATGAGGGAGACGGCACTAGGCCTATGCAGGCCGTGGGTGCGAGGGAGAGCGCGCCGCTACCTGTGCGTGCGAGGGAGATAGGGGGATGGCGTACCATTCCTTGCAGGAATCGGGCACGAGCACATGCACTAATGCATGGGAACGTGACAAGTGACTGTCGCGGAACCTATGTCGCGATACGGTGTTCGGAACGCGCGTTTCCCCCGAGGAAGACTTCCCGAAAGATAACCTACTCGAATTTTCGGAAATTCTCCAAAAGCGCCGACGGTTCGACGCGAGACCAATGGCTCGGGACGAATTTCGTCTCGGCCCACCAACGTTGGAGAACGCGACGGGCTGCTTACGCCTCGACGAGGTGAGCCGTCTCGTTCTCCCACGAAATTCCCACTAAATTTCCCGATAACCTCTCCGAACCAACTTGCACGAATCTTTCTCCAGAAGGGAGAGATTAAATGAAGGAGGGACCACTGCGTGGACTTACCGTATTCACGATAACAGGGCTCTCGATACTCCGCGACTGCTTCCGGCTTCCCTTCTGCGTTGCCGAAGGCACGGTACTTTTAATCCCTGGGCGGAACGCTGGATTGGCCCGATCGCGATACTTTCTCGCGTACTCGCGATACTTTCCCGCGTACTCGCGGTAGCTCGAAAACGGTTCGGGTTTCGAAGATCTCGAGATGGAAGCGATATTAGATACGATCTCAGACGCGGAGCCACACGATATTCTCGTTAGAGCGTTCGCACGACAGTGGTCCTTCGATTTTCGTCGCGCGATCGCGAGGACTTCCGTATCCCCACTCTCGCGCGCTAGTCTCGATTTTCTCCTAATGGGGCGCGCTAGTTGCAAGTTTCCGGGAAAGCAGGGGCGCATTCTCGACGGGTCCCTGGGCCCCGGACCCCCGCGATAATTTCTGCGAAATCGCGGAATCACCAAGAGGTCAGTCTCGCTCTGACCCGATGAGGCGGAGGCACTACCTTAGTCGAAGCCCATATTCCAATCCTAAGGGGAGGCGGCAGCAGATCTAGGGCGATCCTTTCCGATCACCGTTGTTCGTAAGGGCTTCTCTCTCGCCGCTCGCCTCCAGGTTGTCCTGCCTGAGTGCGTTTCCTCATCCTACCGCCACTTGCACCGGTACCGGATTTTCCCTTTATTCTCGTTGTGTTGGCCGCATTTCGTCGAGTTCTCCTCCTGTCATTTACCCTGGAACTTGCCCCGCTCGGCACGCGAAAAACTCGTTAGCAATCGATATCGGATCAATACTACGCTTCCTCGGGGAACACCCACGCTCGAAGTCGGCGCCAAAAGGGCAGCCCGGTCCCTTCGATACTCAGGGGTAGGCGGACCAGTGACGTCGCAAAATTTGCAACGACACAGTATATAAAACATATAGTAAAAGCAAATTAGGAATAAATAAAAATGATTGATATATGATTATTGCAAAATTGTATTGTGCATAGAAATGATTATTATATGATTATTTATCGTCGTCGCAAAAAACTTTTTCTTCTTAAATAATTTATCATTTTATATTCGAATGTGATTTCTTAAAGTTTTTTGCGATGACGATTAAAAAAAGAAAATGTTTTTATCTTTAATAATAACTGTGGTATAAAAAGTGTTGTGTAGGCGGTTTTCGTAAAACTCATCCAAAATAGCAAACTTTTATGGTCTGTATCTTTGAAACAATTTCGAAGATTATAAAATGATAGCTCAACCCCCACCCTCCCCCCTCCCAATTGTCGCTCGGGCTACAAAATATTTCAGTTTCATCCAAATTCGAAACGTAGTCCCAAAAAAATGATTTAATTCACATGGAATCATCCCTTTCCTAATTTGGATATTTCCTTAAAAAAAAGAAGAAAATAACTACCATTCTTGTTTTTACAATATGTGTGTAATTGACGTATAATAATATAAGAATGGGCGATGCTATTTCACCAAGAGGCAGGGACGATTCCTATCCCCATGATGGTGTTGCAAAGAGATACCGATAGTTTACCTAAGGAGCTGTGAAAAGCCCCTGAAACCTTTTCTTTTGTGCCATGCACAGCAGGGAACTGTCACCGTGCTCTCGAAGGGCCATCTAGAAGCAATAAGACGTTCAAATTTATAGCCCCACCGCCGTCGGGAAAAATTTCCAGCACGAAGTCCACTTTTCGACCGGCAAATTTCTGACCCGTGTTCTTAAATGTAAGTGCCCAAACATCTTCACCGTCTTGCCCGTCTTGTCTGGGCCGACCTTAAAAGACTCAGGAACGACGTGCGCCACAATGGGGTATGTGAACCCTTCGATCTCGATGGTGGTTGTGAAATCCCCTAGAGTTTTATTTGATGCGGATCCTATACCGTCAAAGCAAACTTGATTGTGTTGCAAACGCAGCGCGCCTATTTCATTGTAAACGTCTGCTCGCATTAAAGTTACATTCCTTCTGGTGTAGATAAGAGCGGTTATCTCTGAGTTATTTATTACTACTGGTTTAAGGTACTTTTCTTTCGCTATCGCCTCCACGAAACTGCCGTCCACCACGGCTGACGTCTTCTTTGAACATTTGGAGGCGACGTGCCCAAATTCTCAACAGTGGAAATATTTTGCGCCTTCGTCCTTCAACGGGCACTTGACTGCTCGATGTCCTCTCCCTCCGCAGTTGTGGCACCTCTCGACGATCTGCTGCTGACCGTCCGCGGCTCGTGGTCCTGGTTTCTCCATGTATCCACTGGCTCCTGTCGCTTTCCTCGGAAATCGGCTAACGTCGGCCGCCGCTGGTGGTACAACCTTCTCGAACGCGGCGAAAAGGTCAGGTTCCGTCCTGAATCTTTCTATGCGGGCTTGATTTCGCAATGTCGCATCTGGAATTCCTTCGAGAAGATATTCAATAATTTCATCTTCGTCGATAGGTACGCGATTACCCAGGATTAATTTTTGGTGATAGTAGTCGCTGAAATAACTTGAGTAAGGATTAGCACTCTTCGTGATTGCTCGAAGGATGGACAAAAAACGGAAAATCGGTACATGCTTCGCGCAGTTGTGGCATCCTCGATTGCCACACGCCGGAAATACGAGGATTGTCCGCGACGAATCGAACATCCCTCGTTGTCTTTTTGCGGGATTTCCTCCGGAACGTCCTGGGAGCGTCTCTCCTCAAGGTTTCCCGCTTGCTCCAGGGTAGAAAAAGAGAGTTCGGGTCCCCCCGGGACCCGGATACGATCCTGGAATTCGCGTCGCGCCAAGTGGCGCGGCGTTTAAAACGTATTATCACTCTGCCCTTAGTCTATCGAGACCGTACCATTGAGAGCACTCGCGAGTGCCGATATCGTATTTGTAAGATCAGAGAGGGGCCCGGTTTTACGCCACAGGCTCTCAGGTACGTGGCAATTTTGCCACGTCACAATATATATATATATGTATATATACATGTTGTCACGTTGCCTCGATATTCTTCCTGTCGGACGGGAGAAAACCTGGGAAACTCCGAGTATTTATGGGATATGAGGCCGGGCCGCGCATCGGCCACGCGATCCACCCGGGACAAACGGCCGCTCGCAGACTCGATTTTCGCGACGATTATCCTAGATGTTAATTTACGAATAAAATATATTTACGTTTACGTTAACGGAAACGCGAATCGCGGTTTCGAGTCTGCGAGAGTCGCGCGATACCTTGGATAGCGACTGCCCGGGTCAGGGTCCTAAACGAAGGGAGTACGGGACGTTCCCTGCGGCGGGAAGGTTAACTAGTACTCGGGTATGGGCTTCTACGAACATTTATTTCACTTGGATGGTACAAGAGGCTGCCGGGGGATAGCCCGGCAGCAGGTCTAAGAGAAGCCCGCGCGATTACAATGGTTTTACGGCAAATCTTTGGCCGCTCCTGCTATTGTCGCCCGAAACTAGATGTGTCGTTGTCGAACACGGCCGCGCACGCGATGGACAGCGTCTATTTCTCGGTGATTACCGGGTGAGAAGCGACCGGGTTTCGCTGGACTACGCGAACGGAATTTTTCACTTGACTGCTACCGTCGGCACGAGCCGGAAACGGCGATACCAGCACGTCACGTCGTCCCACCGTAGGACGTCTCGAGGCTCGCAAAATAATTAAATTCTCTACACCAAAATCGGTGGTTGAAGCAGCCACGAGGTGGAGATGGTCTTCGTCTCCTGTCCGATTTCCCTCGTCGGCGCCTCCAGGTTGGTGAATCCGGGCTCGATCTCACAACCGCTGTCCTGGTGCGGGATTTCCTCCGAGCCGTCCCTTGAGCGCATCTCCTCGATGTTTTCCATTTGCTGGAGAGTACGAAAAAGGGTCCGGGCCCCTCTTGGACCCGGGTACGATCCCGGAAATTCGCGTCGCGCCAGATGGCACGATGTTCAAAACGCATTATTACGCTATCCTTGGAGTCTCTTGACTTTCCCAGGGAGAGCGTTTGCAAGTGCCGGTATCGCATTGGCACGGCCAGAGGGCGGCCCGGTCTTCCATTACCGGTTCGGAGGGACGTATGTAATTTTGCCACGTCACAACTCCCCCCCTCCCCTCCCGAAAAAGACCTGGCCGTACCGGTGACTGCCAGCGATCAGGCTTTCGCGGGCTCGGCAACGAACGCTCAACCTCAGAGAGTCCTATGGATTACACAAAAAAAATTTTACCGACAAATACCCGTCAGCAAGATATTTCAAGACAAATACTTACAGTACAATCACAAAGGTTCAGGCGAGACACCCGCCTCCGGCTGGCACCAACTTACTCTGGTTCACGAAATTCTTATTTAACTCGGACGGAGTTTGAGGGGATGCAGTTATCGCAACGCAAAAAAATTTAGAGACCTATATGTTTCGGCAACTACTATTTATTTAATATTTGTCGTCCTGTTGCCTCGCCGCCAGTCTTTAATCTGAATTATAAATACTCAGAACACACTTCCCCCCCCCCCTTTATCCGCGGCAGCCACTCTAGTATATACAGGGTGAGTCACCAAACGTTAGCACCTCAAATATCTTTGTTGTTTCTAAAGATACGTAAAATATGGTAAGGACAAAGTTGAATGGTACAATGTGGCTGACACGATGCAAAAAAAAATTTTGTTTTTATGTCATTTTTTTTGGAGATATCAAGGTCACCTTGACTTTTTTAAATGGAACCACTCTTTTTTAAACACCTACAATGATAGTCCGTTTCATTAGGAATTCAGTGACTATAATTAGTCCAAGGTCATTCAAGGTCAAGGACAGAAAAAACGTATAAAACTAAAATATGGAAGCAGAATACCTGTATTTTATAAATGTTCGAAATTGCTACGTCTCGTCCTGAGGTAGTCGGGACACGTGGGTGAAGGTGGCGAAGAAATAAGACTTGTTATATTCACTGATATGTAGCGTTTACTTGCACGTGCGCTCGCGTGGCTCGTCGTACAGAGAGTGCCTTCCCGCCGCCCGGCAGCGCCGCGCTCGGAGCGGTTCGGCAAGGCGAGGCCCGCGTTCCGCCAGCGACCGCGATATTGTCGCTGTGCGAATACATCACAATTCCTCCCCTGTTTCAAATGAGTCGCGCGGTTGCGGCTCACGCTCCGCGATTCTTTCGGAGCGGCGCACCGGCTTTACAATCTGATCGGTGTGCCGCTTCATCGTTGTACCTGTCTCAGCTCTAACTTCAAATGTCGACGGTGACAACGCCTTGGTGATTACAGCTTTAATACGTTTACCGCCGGTTGTCCCGTGATTGTCGACCATGACCGAGTCGCCCGGATTGAGAACTATATTCCGCGAATGCGGGCGAGCGTCAATCTGCGCCTGTTGTCTGTCGTACACCTTGTTCCTCAAATTTGGTCTTAACCGGTCGAAACGCGTTCGGAGTTCTCGCTTGTAAAACAGCAACGCTGGCGTTTTACCGGTTGTACAGTGAGGTGTGCTGCGATAGTCGAATAAGAAACTGTCCACTGCCACTCTCACGCCTTTCCCCCCTTGAACAATCTTCGATACCTTATCCTTAAACGTACCTACAAAGTTTTCCGCGGCTCCGTTGGTAGCCGGATGGTATGGCGGTGAAAAACTGTGCTTGACACCGTGCCTTTTCAAAAATTCTTTAAATTCAGCTGATATGAATTGCCTTCCATTGTCTGTGACTAGATGATTTGGCAGCCCGTGTCTTGCGAAAAGTGTTTCCCATACCTTAATCAGCGCGCTCGCTTTAGTGTTCTTTCCGAAATTAATGACCTCCGGCCATTTTGAGTGCGCATCCACGACTACCAAGTACATATCGCCGTAAAACGGCCCTAAAAGATCTGAGTGGACGCGCTCCCAAGGTTTCTCCGGCCAAGGCCATGGCGTCATTGGTGCGTGTGGTGGCGTTTTTTGGTTTTCTACACAAACTTTACAGCTTTTCGCTATTCTCTCGAGGTCCGAGTCGATATTTGGCCACCACACGTACGACCTCGCCCACGCCTTCATTTTCACTATCCCTAGGTGTGACGCATGAAATTCGTCAATCAGAAACGACTGCAAGGATTCGGGTATAATTATTCTGTTGCCCCAAAATAAACACCCCTCCTCTAACGCGATTTCATTTCTTTTGGTAAAAAAACTGCCCTCGATCGCTGACGCGTCCTTGCACTCGTTTGGCCATCCTAACACACAGTATTTCATTATTTTATTAAGCAACTTGTCCTTCTTCGTATCATCTGACACTGCTTGCCAGTCTAAGTTCGCTATGTTATTTTTTACATAATACACTGGCGTAAAATCCGAATCGAACACATTAGTACTGTCACTAATTGGTAGACGCGATAATGCATCGCAGTTTCCGTTTTGTTCGGATTTTACGGTCTCGATGTTGTACCTGAAACCTGACAAGAAATATGCCCAGCGCTGCAGCCTCGATGCTGCTGTTAATGGTATGCCTCGTTTTGGCCCGAAAATTACTTCTAGCGGCTTATGATCAGTACGCAATATTATGTCCTGGCCAAACACAAAATCGTAAAATTTCATGAAACCAAAAACAATCGCACTCGCTTCTTTATCTATGATTGCACGGCCCCTCTCTTTCTTTGGAATCAGCTTCGACGCGAATGCTATTGGCCTTTCTGAACCGTCCTTGTATTTGTGCGATAAGATCGCTGAAAGCCCGTAGTCGGACGCGTCGCAGGCTAGCACTAACTTTTCATTTGGGTCATAGTGAGCGAGTACCCTTGGCGATATCATTTCATTTTTTACCCAACAAAAGGCCCCCTCGCATTCCTTATTCCACTCAAATTTTTCTTTACTAGCGCAGTCAAAAAGAGGCTTGAGTTTATCAGCTCTATGTTCTAGAAATCTTGCATAGAAATTTATTAAACCCAGGAATGAGGCAAGCTGCTTGCTATTTTCTGGCCGTGGTGCCTCGTACATCGCCCTCACCTTGGATTTAGCCTTGTGTAAACCGTTTCTATCTATTACAAAACCTAATACTTCTATACGTTCTTTGAAAAAGTCACACTTATTTTTATTTAGTCGTAAACCACGCTCTTCCAACCTTTGGCATACCCGACGCAAGTTTTCCATATGCTCCTCATTCGTAGTTCCCGTTACAAAAATGTTATCGATGTACGCAATCGTGTTGGGAACTCCTTGCAAGCATTCATCCATAATTTGTTGGAACTCGCCCGGCGCTGGTGCTGTACCCTCGGTCATTTTGGTATACCTAAATAGTCCTACGTGCGTCGTGATCGTCAATAAATTTCGTGATTCTGCATTTACGGGGATTTGCATGTATGCATGCGGAAGATCGAGTTGTGAGGTCGTTAAGCCCTTTTGTAGTGTATTAAAAATATCCTCAATTTTAGGAAATGGACGTTTAGTGACCTCGATATGCGGATTGACTGTTACTTTAAAATCACCGCAGATTCGAACCTCCCCATTCGGTTTCAAAACCGGAACTATAGGTGTAGCCCAATCGCTTGACTCCACCGGCTCCAGGTGACCCAGCCCGACCAACCTCTCGATTTCCCGCTCAACTTTTTCTTTCAACGCAAAAGGTACATGCCTAGGACGCAACGCTACCGGCTTTGTGTTTTCTTTTAAATGCAACTTGATTTCTTTTTTTTTTTTTGTACAACCCGGGTGTGCTGCCGAACAATTCTCCAAATTCTGTTAATATTCTCTCTTTCGCTTTCCTTACATCAAAGTTTTTTACCTCTTTAATACTGTTGTTTCCAGTAATACCTGAAAAATTTAATGGCCAAAGTCCGAATTCTGCCAGCCACTGCCTTCCTATCAGTGGTGGTCCATTTCCACGCAACACAAAACAATTCAAATTTCTCTTCTTCCCTTTTAGTCTGACTTGCAGATTTTTTAATTGACCTAGCGGCTTCATGGGACTTTGTTCATAATTTACTAAGTTTGTAACTGCTTTATCTATTCTGCAATCTTTGAAATATTCGTCTAAACATTTTTCAGATACTACTGTAAAGTATGTGCCTGTGTCCACTTCCATTGAGACTACTTTACCATTGATTTCAACGTCTACGAATTTCGGATCCGCTTTAATTAAATTGTAACAGTAACTTACGTCATCTATATTCGCGTTAATCGAATAGAACTCTACATAGTTATTTGTCGTCGTGTCGCCGTTCGATGAGTCCGGCTCAGCTCTTTCCTCCAGGAACTGGTTGGGCGTCTTCGTTCTGCTGGACAGGCATGCCTTCCGTAAATGCCCCCTCCTTCCGCAGCCATGACAGATCGCACCCCGGTGTCTGCATTTGCCTGCGAGATGTCCGGCTTCACCGCAGCAGTAGCACTTCCTCTCGTTCTGATCCTTCTCGTTATGTGTTTGCCGGCGGTTTTGCCCATACAGTTTTCCTTTGGCGTTGTGATTGGCCTTGTGTTCCATCGCGAATACCTCTTCTTTCATGTTACTCCTTACCAATGTTTTCTCAGCGCCTGCCGCATTTTTTACAGCGCTTTCTCGTGCGAGCGCTTCTTTCCAAGCGTTTTCGAATGTCAAGTTTGCTATTTTGAACAACTCGATTCTCGTGTTTTCGTCGTAAACTCCGCAGACGAACTGGTCACAAAGGGCGTCATCGAGGTTTTGAAACTCACAGTGCAGTGACAATTTTCGCAGTTTCGCTGCGAACTCCGCTATCGACTCGTTTTCGCCTTGTTTCGCCTTGTGAAACATACACCGCTCCATGACTTTTGACGGTTTCGGGTTTATGTGACTTGACATCAATTTAACCAATTCCGCATAGCTTTTCGTTGCAGGCTTGGCTGGAGCGCATAAATTCCTAAACAAGATATAGGCTTCTTCATCCACACTTGTCAATAACATTGCGGTTTTCCTGTCCTCTTCGATCTCTCTCAATCCGAAATGTAACTCGAGTCTCTCCGTGAACGCCTCCCAGTCGTCTGTATTTAGCTTGAACTCGATCTTTAGTTTGCTCGCCATCTTGTTGCTGTCGTCTAACTCACCGGTTTCACTCCCCGAGTTACCGACTGTACCGATCTTGTCCGCGCTGCCGGTTCCTTTGTTACCGACCGCAGCCGGCTTCACTTGTTCACTTTCTCGCGGGTTTTCAACGACCACGTTTACGGTTTTTGCCTTCTCAATTTCTTGCCGCACTAGCCCGACGAGCTTTTCTCTCAACTCGTCGCGTTTATCGCTGTCGTCGCACACAACACCACGTTTTCTTAGCTCTTGAATTAATTCCGGTTTCAGCAACCGTTGTGCTTTCCCAATCGTCAATTGTCCCTCCGAATTTCCAATTTTACTCATTTATTGGCGACACTACGAATGGATGTTCGGCTTCTTATAGCCCGATACCCATTACACGCGTGAAGCACACTTGTTCACGAAAACACGTTCGTCGGGATACCACGCACGTTGTGGATAACCTTGGTCGACCGCACGCCGCGTTTTCGCACTACCGTTCGGCTTTATCACTCCCGGAACTTTGTTCGATTACGCACCTGAGCGTTTAATGACTCTCCCGTGCCCAGGTGTCACATCCACACCCTTGTGTGTCGTGAAATACACAATTACACAATGTAGCGATTCTCCGCTAACCTACAAACTGCGCACGTGGCCGCTTGCTTCCGGCACGTCTCGCCGTGTTCTTCTATTGTTGTTCTCTTACTTCTTCTCCGTTGCCTCGTCGCCAGTTGCTACGTCTCGTCCTGAGGTAGTCGGGACACGTGGGTGAAGGTGGCGAAGAAATAAGACTTGTTATATTCACTGATATGTAGCGTTTACTTGCACGTGCGCTCGCGTGGCTCGTCGTACAGAGAGTGCCTTCCCGCCGCCCGGCAGCGCCGCGCTCGGAGCGGTTCGGCAAGGCGAGGCCCGCGTTCCGCCAGCGACCGCGATATTGTCGCTGTGCGAATACATCACAGAAATGATGGCCGTCTGCGGCGATACATTGTTGTAAACGAGCTCTGAAGGAATGTTGAACTCTGATAAGTGTATCCGACGTGATATTCGTACATGCTGTGATGATACGCTGACGCATATCTTCAACTGTTGTTGGAGCATCCGTGTACACGGTCTCTTTTAGCAGACCCCATAAAAAGAAATCCAGTGGATTTAAATCAGGCGAACGTGCTGGCCATGAAACTGTTCCGCCTCGTCCAATCCATCGGTTTGGATATCGAGAATCCAACGTTTCTCTTGCTACTCGTGCATAATCAGCAGGACAACCGTCATGTTGGTACCACATATCGTAGCGATTTTGTAAAGGGACATCTTCTAACAAAATTGGCAGATCTACTTGCAAAAATTGATCGTATTTCTGTCCCGTCATCATTCCGTTAACGAAATATGGTCCAATTACTTTGTCGTTCAAAATACCACACCACACGTTTACGCTCCATTGTCTTTGATGTTCAATTTCTCGCAGCCAGTGCGGATTATCCACAGACCAATAATGGGCGTTCCGTAGATTAATTGAGCCATGATTAGTAAATGTTGCTTCGTCCGTAAACAAGACATTAGAAAAAAATGAATGATTTTGAAGCAATCCCCATTGACAAAAGTTAATTCTATTTTGAAAATCATTCCCGTGCAATTCTTGATGGAGCGATATGTGGAACGGATGAAATTTATGTCGGGCCAGAATTCGTATTATGGTACTTTGACTTATGCCTGCCTCTCGGGCAATTTTTCTCGTACTCACGTGAGGATTGACAGCTATAGCTGCTAAAATATTAATTTCATTGTCTTCATTAGTCGTGGGGTTCTTCCGTTTGTACTGTCGTACATGTACACTTCCAGTACTTCGAAACAACCTGTACGTATTAGTGAAAGTATGTCTAGACGGAGTGTTTCGCTCGGGGTACCTTTCTTCATAAAGTAGTCGGGCCTTCACTGCATTGTTTCTACATTCACAGTAAATCGTGATCATATCACACTTTTCAGTCATCGAATATAACATAGCGGAATCGCGTTTGGAAACATACTGATAGTAAATAAGAATGCTGAATAACATTGAAGGACCTTAGTATGTTTACTTTAACTACGACCATAGTATGTTTACTATTTCCTACAAGTCTCAACCGTGAAAAATGTATTCTGCTTCCATATTTTAGTTTTATACGTTTTTTCTGTCCTTGACCTTGAATGACCTTGGACTAATTATAGTCACTGAATTTCTAATGAAAGGGACTATCATTGTAGGTGTTTAAAAAAGGGTGGTTCCATTTAAAAAAGTCAAGGTGACCTTGATATCTCCAAAAAAAATGACATAAAAACAAAATTTTTTTTTGCATCGTGCAAGCCCCATTGTACCATTCAACTTCGTCCTTACCATATTTTACGTATCTTTAGAAACAACAAAGATATTTGAGGTGCTAACGTTTGGTGACTCACACTGTATAGAAAACTCACTCATTCCCACACAATACAAAAAGGTAACCTATCCTATAACAAAAAAACTGCTTATCTTAAAACCTAATCTCGTCGTACCTTATAAGTATGGGAACATGATCAGAAAAATACAAGAGAAACTGCAGCTAATTTTCTTTGACTGTTCGTCCGCGGCGGCACCATTTCAACTCGGGAACAGGGTGGGGGCGCGGACCGACAAGTTAAAAAAAGAACGGCACTTGGGGCGGCCTAGCCCTGATGTCCCCAGGGGTGATGTGGCCCGCCGGCCTTCCACATTTGGCCGCATTTCGGGTATGACTTGATCGTGTAGCCGATCCGGCCACATCGGAAACAATACGTGGTTTCTGGGGCCGTGCAATATCGGTGCTTATGACCGCGAAGGCCGCACCTCCAGCACCCATTCTGCCTGTCACAAGGCTCCTCTGCGAACATGCTGGTTCCGGCAGTTGGGGGAGGGACCATCCGGCGGTTCGGCGTCTTTGGGGCCGTCATGGAGGGGAATCTCGGTAGCTCTCCTATCGGGGTAGGTCGCACAGCCCTGGGTGGATTGGCGGCTTCCTCTGCCTGCCTCTGGTGGATGCGTACCAGGCCCTCTCGATGTTCTAGTTCGAACAAGTCCCCCATTGTCATCGGCGGGTCAGCGGAGGTCGCTTGTGGGCTTTGGCTGCGCTGCGTTGTTGGCGTGGTCTCCTCATCCTTGTTCTCTTCGAGACCCGCGGCCAGCGTCACTGGCTCCGGCAGCTTTCCATCGGTGTTGTTCTCCGACACCGCATCGAGATAATCCCCCCAATCTTCCGACGTGTCGTCCGTTGTGGGCGGACCGGGTACGGCCTCCGGCTCCTCGTTGACCCTGGCTGCGGGCTCTACCGCTGGGTTATTCTCGACCGTCTGGTCCGGCAGGGGGTCCAATGGCAATTCCTCCAGGTCTCCATCCAAGGTATCGTCGTGGCCCGGCAGCTGATCGGACTGAGGGCGGTCGACGGCCGACTCGTAGAGGGTGTCGGAGCTCTCCGGCTCCTCCTCCACTGTTACCTCCGCCTCCGAGGGGGGGGGCAGTGTTTCGATCGGTGGGGGACGGAGATTATTTGTCCTTCGCTTCTTCCTATACATCGCGGTCAGGAGGTCCCGCAATACTCGGCCGATTTCCAAACGATATTCGGAGGCGTCGGCAGCTTTAACCGTTTGAGTTCCAGGGGTATTGAAAAAACACTGTCGAAGAATCCCAAACAGCGCGACCGCGCTTTCTCTAAATGAGAATTTTTATTTTGTAATGTATTATTGCATTATTATAGTATTATTCTACCTATTGTAAAATGTACTATTTACATTAAAAGAAGCTGTGTGATGTACTTGCGTCAGTAAATCTGAGCGCGCGACTTCGACAATCGGTAACGCACCGTCAGTTGTCCACAATGCTCGAAATGTGCTGGGTTTTCTCGACATAAAATCTCAACAGCGCGATCGCGCCGCTTGGGACTCAAGGTTAAGGACCTCCATTAGCCCGTCCAGTTTCCATCTTCAGTAAATAACGGCCGTAGAAAAACTGTTAATTTTAGGCCGTATTTTTTTCCTCTCGTGATGGAAGGTAGCCCTTTAGGTCATGCGCCTTGCCGAGATCTTTGCCGTCTTCCGTAACCAGGCCGTAAACAAGGGGCGAGATTTTCTTTCGTACGATTACCGGTCCGACGTATTTCGGAACTAATTTAGCCGCGAAGTGTTGTGCCGTTGACGAGAGGACGCGTTGCCGTTTTAAAACTCTAACCCCTACCTCGAACTCCCGATCGCGATGTCGTAAACTATAATAACGCGTCTGTCGATGGTACGTGTTTACCAAATTTTCGAGCACCCAGCTCCTCAACGTTGGTAGCTGGTCGACTCTTTCTTTCCACCGCTCGTAGGAACCTAGCTCGTAATCTATAGGCGGCTAGGTGCTCGCTCTCGCGCAGTTGGCCGGTCGCGGCTCTTGCCCGAAATTTAAAAAGGCTGGGGAAGCCTGTAAAACGGAATGCCGTGCTGTATTGTAAGCGAATCTGAATTGGGGTAGGAGCACGTCCCAACACCGATGGTCCCTGCCTATGTACGCGATGATCATGGTTTTTAAAATCTTATTTACGCGCTCAACCGGATTCGCCTGCGGGTGATAGGGGGGTGTCGTGCTTAGCCGGATTCCGTATTCTCCGGCAAGGTCACGTAAGCATTTATTCGAAAATTCCGTGCCATTATCGGTTAATAGCACGTCGGGGGTTCCCCATCGCGAAAAAACTAAGTTTTCGAGAGCCTCGGCGATTTTCGGATACGTCGCACGTCGAAGCGGGACGCATTCTATCCATTTCGTGAATAGGTCTTGTATCACGAGGAGGTAAGCATGGCCGGACCTGCTAGGAGGGAACGGTCCCATGATATCGGCAGCCACCACTGTCCACGACATGTTAATACGGCGCCGGCCCATCAACCCGGAAAAGAGTGTCTGCTCCACTTTCGTTAATTTACAGGTCGTACAGCGTCTTAGGTACTCGACCGCAGTCCGATACATTCCGGGTCAGTAGTAGCGAATCCCGATACGATGTTTTCTCAATTCGTAAATGTCCCGGTTGCGGACTATCGTGTGTCTCCTGCAGGATCTCGGTTCTGCGTTCCTCGGGGACAACTAATTTCCATTCGTCCCTGGCTTGCCCTAACGTTTCCGCGATAAGGGGATCAGTTCTTCGGTAAAACAGTTCCCCGCTTCGAATGGACCAGTCTTTAAATTTTTGCGGGTTCTTCTCGACTTCCGAGAATTTTCCCTCGTACTACCTCGCGCGTACTGCGGCAACTATCGGAAACCCCGCCCCCCCAATGACACCTTCCCCCTAAAAAACGCACGAGAGTGCATCCAGCACTTTATTTAGGGCACCTTGCCGATATACTACTTGGAAATCGTATTCCAGTAGTTGCAAGGCTCACCGCGCTAGCCGCCCTGATGGATTCTGCAGTTTTCTCTCTCAACCACCGTAAACTATTATGATCCGTTATTACGGTGAACCCGTAGCCTTATAAATATGGTCTGAATTTCTGCACTGCCCAGACTATTGCTAGACATTCTAACTCTCTGCCGCGGATTTTCTCTCCGGCATCGTTAGTGATCTACTGGCGAACGCGATGACCTTTTCGATTCCCTCTATCTCTTGTGTTAGAACGGTGCCTAATCCTACCGTGCTCGCATCCGTCTGCAAGGTGAATGGGATTTCGAAGTCGGGGCACGAAAGGTTTGGTGCTGTCGCGATCGCGTCCCTTAAGGTTTTGAAGGCGGATTGTTGTCCGTCTTTCCATCCCGATTCCCGATTTTTCCGCATAAGATTGTTTAGCGGTTCGGAAAGTGATGGGAACCCTGGGATGAACCTCCTATACCGGGATGCCATTCCCAAGAATCGCCGTACCTGTTTCACGTTTTTCGGAAGGGGGTACGATAAGTAGGTCGACTTTTAACCCTTCGTGGCTAACAACGAATCCTAAATATCGGACCTGCTGTCGGCAAAATTCGCATTTATCGGGATTTATTATTAACCCACCCTCTTTGATTCGTTTTAACACGCACTCTAGCCATTCGAGGTGTTCGTCGAACGTTTTTATTACGATAATTATATCGTCTAGATACGCGAACGCGTGAGGTTTCATTTCTGGCCCTATTAATACTACAACTACCGAAGATTGACGTATACCTACTTCTACCGGAGGGGTCAAAATGACTTGTTTCTTAAATTACTAAGACATTTAAGAAAAGACAGCAATTTTTACGTTTTTATATATTTTTTAATTTTATGAACAAAAATTGAATATAATCTGAATATAATGTCACGTTACCTGGGTTTTCTGGCCCGTCGGACGGGAGAAAACCTGGGCAACTCCGGGTATTTATGGCCTTGAGGCCGGGCCACGAATCGGCCGCGCGGTACGTGGTCCTCCCGGGACAAACGGCACGTCGTGAACTCGGTTTTCGCGAACTCTATTTAAGGAACGGGTCCTTCGAACGGGCGCCAGGCACCGGGAGGTGCCACGCGAAGAGTTTACGGATCTCTCCGAAAAGCTAAGCGTAATTCCGATTCCACGACGGCCGCGCGATATCCTGGACAGCTCACCCGGGGCCAGGATTCTAACGAGGGGAGTGCGGGACGTTCCCCGCGGCGGAAAGGTTTCTCACAAGAATTCGAAGGCGATTTAGGGCTTTAACAAACGTTTATTAAGCGTTGATGGTATACACGGCTACCGGGATATAGCCCTGCAGCGGTTAGAGAAAAGCCCGCGCGATCACAATTATTTTACGGCGGATATTCGGCCGTTCGCGCTTCCATCGCTCGATTCTAATTCTTTCGCGTCGGACACGATCGCGGACGCGATGTTCGGCGTCGCCTTTACAAAAGTCGTCGAGCGGGATTCGACCGTGTCCCGATCTCGAACGCGTACGGAAATTCTTAGTTGACTGTAGCCGGCAACTTTGGAAACGGAGATCCGGTCACGCCGCGTCGTCGCACCGTGGGTAGTCTCTATCCTCGCAAAATTATATGGGATTTCTCCCCGCAAAAACCGGCAGCATATCGGGTCTCCCGCAAATACGCGATCTCGCGTTATAATATCCGAGCCGTACACTAACCGGCCGACGATTCCGGGTCCTACGCGATTTACCAAACGACGCGATTTACGGCAGCGTGGAAATTCGTCGTTTACGATGCGAATTGAGGTCGTTCGCAAAAACGTCCCCGAGCCAACGCGAAATAGGTTGCCAAAATATGCGAGATAATAAAGCCTGATCGGCGCTTACCAGTCGGCAGCCTCGCCCTGATCTATCGGCAGCTTCGCCCTGATATTATCGGCTCTTCCAAACGGGCACTGATATTCTAATACTTTTCAAGATCTTAAGCAGTAATTCAAGGACTGATACTCGCGAGAGTTTTCGGCACAGTGACCCAGTTCGGTACGGCTCGAGAACGCGGAAGCGAGGCGTCCTCCACTTTCCTAATTTTTCCTACCCCGCGCGACGCTCGGACCTATCATAGTTTAGGGCACGGCAGGGCCGTGCTCGGCGGTTCGGGGACCAGGACGTTCAGCAATCGCCAGCGGTCGAGATCGCCGATTGGTTAGTTCTCCCGCGGAGGAAGACCCTGGGCCAATCCCGCGGCGCATATTTCTTCTCTGGCGGGTGAGGCATCTGCGAGGTGGAGACGATGGTATTCTCCGATGCGCTTGTCCTCGGCAGCTCCTCCAGGCTCCTTAACCCGGGCTCGGTGTCTCCCTCGATGTTAGGTGTTGGGTTTTCTATCAGCGTCTCCTGGCAGCGTTTCTCGGCGGGATTTCCCGCTGGTGGCCGAGTAGGAAAAAGGGTCCGGGCCCCCCTGGGACCCGGATACGGTCCTGCAAACATGTTAGCTCTACACCCTTGGTCTTTAGAGACCTTCCCAGGGAGAGCGCTCGCGGGTGTCGATCTCTTTCTGCCCGCTTAGAAAGTGGCCCGGTCTTCCGCCAAAACTCGGAGGTACGTAGGCAATTTTGCCACGTCACAAAATCAGACATGTTTTGCAAGTTACAGTTATTTTAGCAGAACATTTACCACAGACTCGTTTATGGCATGTACCACAAATATTGTTCGTTTTATTATTAGTACACAGTGCTATTTGACACCGTTTACGTTTCATCGAAATATGTGTCTGGTTTTGTGACGATATAAATGATGATATTCCTTCTGCTTGAACTGTAGATCGACCGGTTAGTTCTTTGTAGTCAATTGCAAGTTCTTCGGATAACTGGAGTAAAAAGTCTTTTCTTGAAATCTTTTCTCCTGTTGTTTCTTTATATAATATCCAGGCATTTATTCCGGCAAGATCTAGGATATTGTAAAACACTTGTAATGGCCATCTTCGGGATCCAGCTTTCACAGTATATTTCCGAGCCATTTGATCCGTAACATCTACGCCAAATTTAGTATTGTTATAACATGTAACCGTTTCAGGTAAACGTTTGCCATCTTTTTCAATTTTCACTGACTTATGTTTTGAACTGAGCACTAATACTTTTTTATTGGGTTTACTCTTGTATATGGTCAGAGTACATTTTTCTGTTTGATAAAGTACTGTCGAGAAACGAGACATGTTGTCCTTTTTTGATTTTGCAAGTTTAGGTAGTTCTCTCTTATTTTGTCTAATGGTGCCAACTAAGGAAGTTCTTTTAGTTATCAGTTTTGTTGCTAATGGCAAACTTGTAAAGAAATTATCTGTTGTAACTGTTCTCCCGCAACCAATATATGGATCTATAAGTTTTAGGACGACAAATTCACCTAAAGGTACGGATAACCTCATTTCGTCTTTTCCTAAGTAGGGAAATGCATTTATACAACATATTTACTTTTTACATCCGACGCCAACCAGAATTTTATACCAAACTTATTCGGCTTGTTTGGCATATACTGCGTAAATCTACATCTGATTTTGGTCGGGAATAATTGCTCATCAACTGTAATGGCAGCACCTGGTTTATAACACATTTGACTGTCTTCAATGAATTTATTCCATACCTCTGAAACTAATGCAAATTTATCTGTTTGCAATCTTTGGCTTCTTTCATTTTTGTTATCGAACCGAATTAGCCGAAGAATTTTGGCGAATTTATTTCTGCTCATTGTCTTAGAGAAAAATTTCGGACCCCATTTTTTGGACCATAAATATGGAAGTTTTAAGTTTTTTGCTTCGTATGCACCACGAGCATATAAAATTGCTATAAACGCATTCAACTCTGCTAACGATACAGTCCAGTCATGGTTATTCAGAATTCGACGAGCTTCTGCTTCAGTGCAAGTTTTTATATGTCTCATAACACTATTGCAGAGTATCAGAGAAAATGCTGTTCTTACACTACCTTTCATAATATGTCGTCTCGCGTATGCCGTTGGACCTGACATTTCTTTGAAAATGTTGTGTACTGGTAATCTTCCTGATGTTAAGCCCTCTTGCAGTTTTTCCACATAGTGCCGTCAACAGATATTTCAGTATCTTGATCGATTACAGACATTTCAACATCCTGATCACTTTCACTTTCAGAATTAGAAAAAACTTGGACATTTTTACTTTTTCTACGCAAAGGTCGAAGTATTTCATCTTCACTGTCAATATCGGATGACTCGCTTGGACTTTCGTTGTTTGATGGAAGGTATTCATTTTTACTTTTAACTAGATCACTTTCATCATACTCTGTATCGGAACAATTTTGTTCCAAATTATTTATTTCTTTCAATAATATTCGCAAATATTTCTGCACTTTGCGTAATGATTTGCACAAACATATATTTCTAAAACTTTACAGATATTTTCCGATATAGTTAGGACGAGGTTACAGCGAATATAGTTGTACTGAGAGTTGTGTTTCAATGTTTCTGATAGACGACTGAGTTGTATATGGCAGTGTTTCTGATGATCGACTGAAAGTAATCTGAGTGAACTTGACTGAAGTAAATACTGCAAGTAATGACCAAGCGTAACCAGTGCAGGCCGTGGGAACAACATTTTTTTGGTTGTTGACAGATCTTTGAGTTTAAAAATATTTTCTTTTACGACTACATAATAAATTGCTACGTTAATGAGTGCCCAGTTTTATTGGGCGCGTAACGCAATAAAGTTATTCAATTCAATCCTTTATTGATCCCCTCAGGGTTACAATCCTAAATACCGCTTCCGCCAACCTTAACCTATCTTACAATCTACCTTACTTACACCTACGCAGTGTAACGTCGTCCCTTTTTCGCCGCTTGTCAGGGCGGGAAGCGGGGACGACTCCGGGAATTTACGGGCGCGTAGGCCGGGCCGCGCTCGGCCGTGACGATGCGCGGTCCTCCCGGTACAAAGTGATACCGAAAATTCCCCGGAAAATTACGCGAGATGAAAATACGTTTGGTAAGAGCCTTCTGCTCGGGCGCCCGGCACCAGAAGGGTGCCACGCGAAATCCGCGGAGGGAATCTCCGAGATGCGCGGAACGACGGAGAACGCGAAGGGGTCCAATGGTTCGGATACCGGATAGCGGGGACAGCCCTCACGCCAGGGCGGATCGCGCAGGTTGTGGTAACGAGAAACGAAGTCGGCTCTATTAGGTCTTTATTATAAAATTGGGTTTACAAGCATGCGGCCACGAGGCCGCACCCGAGAGCCCGTGCTCTTTGTACAACTTTGCGAGAAGGTGGAGGGCTCGCCGCGCGTGGTCGTTCGTTAAAACAATATTCTCCGCACACGTACGGTACTACGGTACAATATTCCGCCCGTCGGAACGGAATTTCGCGGCACGCTGGTGGTCGGCGCGATTACAATGGGACTGTCGCGGTTTTCTCCCACGGAAAACACGTAACGCTTGAACAGTGTTCGATACTACGCGGTACGGTCGATCCTTGAACCAATTACGACTGTGACGGATTCCCCCGAGGAAGACGTCGCGAAGGGCCTTCTACCGATTATCTCAAAACGCCGACGGTTCGGCGTGAGGAATTTAGCTCGAGACGGCCGCCCGTCTCGGCTCGCGAAACGTGGAGAACGCAACGGGAAAACCCGCCTCGTTCTCCCGCGAAATCGTCGAACCAACTCACGAGAAAATAACGCCCTCAGAAGGGTCGGACAAAAAGGACCACTGCGTGGACTTACCGTCTCAGTACTTCGGAATTAGGACGGTTAAATTTCTTTAGCCTCCTATCGCCGGATTATCGCCCCTCGTCCACAGCTCTTAATCCGGATCGCTTGGGGAGTCTCGTGGTCGGATGGCCGGAAACACGATGTTCGGTACCACGGAACACGCGGGGCGCAAACTTTGACTCTTCGGGTCGCGAGACTCCGGAACACGAAACGCACCGTAGCCGAACGGAAGATACCACGACAGTGATCCTTCGGAATTCGTCGTTCGGTCGTGAGGACTACGACATCCCCACTCCTCGTCCTAGTGTTGATTTTTCCCTAATGGAGCGCGCCTCTCGCGAGTTTCCGGGAATACAGGATCGTATACTCGAGGGATCCGCGGGCCCCGAACCCCCTTGGGAAATTCTTTCCCAAATCGCGAAAAGAGACAGATTCGCCCTCTGTCCTGATGGGTCTGCTTGCACCACCCCCGCCGGGACCCTTTTCAAGTGACTAAGGTGAGGCGGCGGCAGGACCGCGACAAGGTGTCTGGATGTTCGGCGAGGGGGGTCCTCGTCCTGCAGCTCGCCTCCAGGTGTCTCGTCCCATCCGTAGAAATTACCGGTACCGGATTTCCTAGTTCTTCTGGCCCGTTGTCGTCGAGTATTCCTGCAAATGGGCCATGCTCGGCGCGCGGAAATTCGTTATTTCTCTATCCCGGAGTGATTCTACATTTCCTCGGGGAGCACTTCCTGTCCGTTAACCCGCCTCACTGAGCTCGCCGGCCGACACCTCCCACTCCGCGGACCAGGAGAGAGGCTCCTGTTCCGGATGGGGGCGGCGTTGCTGTCCCCCCTCTCGGGGGAAGAGGGATGCCACCACCCCCTCGAGCAGGCAGGGGTCCATGGACTCCGTCACCGGGGGCGCCCACGCGCGCAGCTTGTTCATCAGAAGCTTATACGGGCGTCCCCACGGATCAGAGTCTACCATGCCGACGAGCTCCGACCACGCGTCAGCCTTGGCCCGCGCGATGGCCCTCCGGAGCACCCCGAGCGCGGATCGGTACTCTCCGTGGAGCCTCGCCGTCACCTCCTCGTCGTCGCGCCTCCTGCGGGCCCGGCCATACCGGCGCCGCGCGGCATTGCAAGTCCGCCGGTGCTCCGCAATGCCCGCGGACCACCAGTACGCCGCCCTCCTGGGGGCGGACCGGCTCCGAGGCACCGCAGTATCGCAAACCGCCGTCATTACCTCCCATGCTAGTCGTAACCCGCCCCGCGCGATGGCGCCACCTCAGCCAAGTGCGGCCCCTATGTCACCGCGGCGACAGCGGCCCGAAACAGGTCCGCGTCCAACCTGTTCCAGGCCCACCGCGGCCGTCGGTCCACCCGGTCCGGTCGGGAATCCCGCGCGTAGAGGGCGGGTCACACGTCCATAACTATGGGCGCATGGTCGGAGGCGATCTCGATCTCCTCCGCCACCCTCCATCCCGACACTCGGCGCGCGGCCGACGGCGTCCCCCATGTCAGGTCGACAATAGAGACACCCTGCGGCCGCACGCACGTCGGCGTGGATCCACGGTTAATTAACCGGAGATCCAGGCCAGACGCCCAGGTTAACACCTCGCTACCCCTAGTGGTCGTCCTGGGACTCCCCCACGATACCGCGTGGGCATTGAAGTCTCCCAGGACGAGAACCGGGCGGGCGCTGCACCGCGCGATGCAGCTGTTCAGCCCGCCCAGGAACCCCCGAAAATAATCGAGGCCACAGTTCGGCGAGATGTAGATCCCGACGACCGCGATGTCGCCCCAACGCACCGCCACGTATCCCTCGCCCCGCTCCAGAAGGGAGACCGCGTACTCCGAATGAACAGTTCCTCACACCGTAGGTCCTCTGGTGACATCGGCGACGACGGAGCGACCTCCTCAAGTTCCCAAAACCGCTGGAGGTCTGGCAGCAAATCCTGACGACTCACATGGAGAACCCGAGTCGTCCTAGCAGCTTCCGGCTGTTCGACAGGTCCCAGCAAAGTCCAGCCGAACGGTGTACGAACAGCGACAGGCGTGCCAGCGGGTCCCACTCGCTTCTCCAACAGCAGCATCCCGCAGACGTCGGCGCCGAGGAGAACGTCCACCTGAGCAGGCTCGGAGAACCGCGGGTCCGCCAAGGGCAGTCCAAAAGGACTGCGGCCAGTCCCCGGCTGAGAACCTGCTGCGACGGCGTCGGAGCAATGAGGCTCTTCGTCACCAGGGCGTCTACGGCCACCTGAAAAGCACGATCAGACGGAGATCGGAGTGTTAGGAAATAGTTTATTAGCAAACTCATTATCTATGTTCCGCATGGAGACGGTTACAAAAACAAAGAGAAATTATATTTATACATAAGAATAAAAAGGTAGATATAGTATAATATAATATAATGTACGTAATGTATATAATAGTAAGTAAATAAGTCATTCATTATACCCTTTACCATTGATAGCTCGCATTTATTGACAGCTTTTGTACTCTAAAGATTCAAGATCGGTAAGTTGTAATCGTTACAGTAAATTGTTTAGGTTTTATATTTCTGGTTCATTTTATCTTATAATCTGTTTGTGTAATTAATTTTCTGCTGTTACAGGTTGCCATAAGTGGTGCATTCTCACTGTTGTCATTTTCATGAATCTTCTGAAGTTTAGGTAGGATCCCATTAAAGCTCTGGTTGTTAGGCTCCGTCTTAGGGATTTCGATATGCCGATATTCCTCAGGAACTCGTCGGATTGTCTCGACCATATCCCTCTCCATGATATTGTTGCTGTGGACACTTTGATTCTGCTCCTATTAGTGTGATTTAAATGTGCAAGGTAAATTATTAAATCGCTATTATTTGCATAATATCGTGTTTTCTTTTCGTGGGCTTCCCGTAGATTTCTGTATACTGAAACAATTTGAACATCTATATTAGTACTTCCTGTTCTTTGGTAGCTATTATGTCAGGCTTTCTAATACCCTCCCTCGTGGGTATTCTTGGCTCCTCAACAACCTGATGTCCTTTATTTTTCAACGCATTGGCTAGTTTATTGGCTATGTTATTGTGTCTTAGAATCCTGCCTCCATGTGTTCTATGGCACTCCTGTATGACATGGTGCGTGGTCTCTGGCACTTGACATCCTGCTCGACAAAGGGTGTTTTGCGAATTTCTTCTGTTCCCTCTAAACTTTGTTTCTCGAGAGTCCATGGTCAAGTCGCGCAGCTTAAAAGTGGTGGGGATCGCAGCGGGGGGTCTGGCGCGTCCCTTAACTTACTTGTCTCCGCCTGGTTCATTATACAGGGTAGGAAAATAGTACCGATGAATAGGTAGGGTAAAGAATTATATACGTGATTAAGAAACGTGCGCGTTTTCACACTTAAAATGTATAAACATTTAATATTCTTAAAAAAACATACATTAATTAAATAAAAATATACAATATTTATATATTAAGGAATATATACATATATAAACAAAGAAACATAGAAACATATAATATAAGAAATATATAACATTAAGACAATATTTACAATGACAAAAACATTTACATGACTATTCATTCTCTATTACATCTGATTCATTATTATGATCGGAAACATCCGGCTCTTCAGGCGTCCAGGGATCACCCTCGTCTAATATCTCGTCAGTAATGCTATCTAATTGATGAAATTTCTTTTCTATTTCTATTGTGTGTTTAATCAAATTCTTCCAAGTTTCTGCTGTGATATTATCTATTGCCTCGTGTACTAATTTTTCGACATCGGCCAATTTATATGTTGTATTTCTATCTCTTATGAATGATTTTAATTGGGCCCATGCCATTTCAATTGGATTCAATTCGCAGTGGTACGGCGGAAGGCGTAACACAGCGTGTCCGAATTCTTTTGCAATTTCATCAATTAAATAGTTACTGCCCTCCGGACGCTTATATTTTTCGACGAGGGTGAGTAACAGCCCCTTTAAAAAATGGGGTTGCACCTGTTCGCCCTTTTCTGTCAGCCACGTTACAATGTCTTGTTTTTTCCAACTTAAAGTTGGATATTTTTCCATTTTTACACTGTGGTATGGTGCGTTGTCCATCACAATCACGGACTTTTCTGGTAATGTTGGCAAAATATTTTTGAACCACGTGGAAAAGGTATCGCCGTTCATTTCGTTGTGGTAATCGGTGGAATCTTTCTTCGATTGGAAGCAAAGTAAACCTCCAGGTAGAAAACCGTCCGACGACCCAATGTGCAGGATAATTAAACGTTTTCCCTTGCCAGAGGGATCAGGTATACCTGTGGATAGTCCCCTTTGTGCTGCGTTCTTAGGGGAGGTGATCGTCGTGTCCACCCAAAGTTTTCTTTTGCAGTCGCCAGCATTTATCCACGTTTCGTCCAGAAAATAGATTTTCCGCCCTTCCAATCGATATTGGCAAATCTGTTCGATATATTTTTGCCGCCAACCGACAATATAATCTTTTTCGATTAATGCGCTATTGCGCTTACGGACCATATACTTAAAGTCCAGCTGTTTTAATGTCCGGTATAATGACGACCTGCTAAAGGACGGGAGATCCGGATCGCTGTTCACTGCGACTAATATTTTTTGTAAATTCGGGATTTCCCGACGCAGCCAAAAATCATGAACTTTTTTCCGAATCAAAAGTAAATCATCCTCGGATAACTTATTAAAAATTTTCACGCGCGGTCTCTTTCTATTTGGCGATGTTACGTTACCACTGCGCTTGTATTCTGCAATTGTTTTTTCTATGGTTGTTAGACGCGTTCAAACGGTCTATTCCAATTGCGAGCACCGAGAACACCCCCCTCCCCGTTTGTCGTCTCGGAACGAGCAGACACCGCGAAGCGAGCTCCCGTGTATGAAGGTGGTGGGGCGTCTATCACGTATGTAAATAGGCCCCCCCCGAAAATTCAAACGAGTTCCGTTGTAACATCCTCTGTGAGTACACGCGAATATTCTTCTCACGTTTAGCATTATTGAAATCGGTCGGCTTTGTCTCCCCTGCGAGATAACCACGGGTTTTTGTAACGCATCTCTCCTCTGCGAGAGCACGTCTAGATCTATCTAGTGAAATAAAGACAGTTTGTGAACCGCAGAAACCCGGTTGACGCCAGTGCAACTTCCTAGTTGTAGTTCGATTCCGTACGTCTCCTTTCCACTCTCTGCACGCGATCCAGTGCATTGTCTTTTTCGCGGACTCTTTAAACAGACCAGGGTCGGTGAAACAGTTTTTTGGTCCTTCGAGCCGGATCGCAGAGAGACAGTTCGTACGGGTTCAGTAACGGCGACAATCAAACCGTCGTTTTCAAACGCGGGTGTCGAGTGTCGTGACATTCAAGCCACAAACAATTCAAAATGAATACAAGTGCCATGGAGACCTTCGAGGCGGTCCTTGAGCGACAAACACAAGCGTTCGCTCAGCTAACAAAAATACTGTCGAACACCAAGAAAAGAGGGGTCGACAATTTTACGGTGGAGTACCTGGACGCCAGATTATCGATGTACCAGGAGACCTGGACGCAGATCACCTCCTTCAACGGGTACCTACAGGCGTACCGAAAGGCGGACAAGACGAAGCAGGACCTTCCCTACTTCAAGGCCAACACCATGGACAGGATGGAGGACGCGTACCTCGAAGGCTGGTCTTACCTACGGGAGCAGCTGATGCATCTACGCCCCCCTATCACACCCCCTGCGGCGAATTCTTCGATGGCGTTCCCAGTACCGACGGTAACTCGTCCGGCGCACGTACAATTACCGCGAATCGAACTCCCGAAATTCGACGGCGATTATACTCGTTGGAAATCCTTCGAATCGCGATTCAATTCCGCGGTAATCGTGAACGGGACTCTAACGGATGCGGAAAGACTGCAGTACCTGCTTAGCGCATTGTCGGGCGAACCACTCGAAGCGATACAGCACCTCGATGTATCTGACGCGAACTTCCAGATCGGCTGGAAACGTCTCAAGGAGATTTACGATAATGAGCGAGTCATCGTACACACGCTGATGCAAAAGCTTTATTCGCTCAAAACGATCAAATTGTCTCAACTCGACTCACTGAATCAGTTCGCGATTCATTATCGTAATACCCTCGAGGCGTTATATCAATTAGGTAGAGGCACAAAGGAGGATCACCTTGTTTATTTCGTTTCGAGCAAGTTCGACCGCGAATTAGAAACGGAGTGGAACAAAACTCTCGGCGATGCGCGATCCTACCCGAAGTACGATACGCTGGAAAAGTTCATCCTCGAACAAACCGCGGCAGTCAAAATGTCGAGTCAACCGGCGTCGTCGCTTCAATCCTCTTTGGGCCCTTCGAAAACTTTGCGGCAAAAAACGAGCGCGCACATTATCGAAGAAAGTAGGGACTCCGCTACCTGCTTCCTCTGTAAAGAAGCGCACGTACCCCGCGACTGCAGCATGTTTCGCAGCCTCTCCCCACTCGCTCGGTTCGAAACGTTAAAAAACCAGCATGTGTGCATCAATTGTCTAGGCGCAAATCACACCGTCTCGAATTGCCCCAGCACAAACGTCTGTAGACAGTGTGGGGAAAAACACCATACGATGTTGCACCGCGGAGAAACCAGGGCCCCCAGCAGACCCAAAACGGGCAATTATCGAAAACCGGCAGCTTCGTTCCAGCCGCCGCGGTCAAACGCGTCTGTCCCTGCGCGGACCCTGACAACGCCCCTATCGGCCGAAGCCTCTGCGCAGCCCTCGAGCTCGGAAGGTATAGGTAGCAACGTCGCGACACATTTCGCCGAAGCCAGCCCGAATGGCACAAGGACTGTCCTACTGGCTACCGCAATGGTCAAGGTCTTCGCGCCTAACGGTCAATCACGATTAGCCCGCGCGCTGTTAGATCAGGGGTCCCAGTCCTCGTTCGTGTCCAACAATCTGGTACAACAGCTGCGTATGAAAAAAGTCCGATCACCGGTTTCCGTGACCGGTCTCGGCGGCGAGCAAACAAATAATATTAATTACAGCGTGCATCTTCGGATAGGCTCAGCCAAACAGGCATCCCCCGCACTGTCGACTCGCGCGTTCATAGTGCGCAACATAACGCAGTACGTTCCGCCTCCAGTCCAGGTGGAAAACTATAGCGCCCTGTCCGATCTCGCGCTCGCGGACCCCACGCCCGCATCACAGCAACGGATCGAATTGCTCCTAGGCGCGGACATCTTCGCGCAAATTCTCCGACCTGGCGTTCGACGCACCAGTGATCAAGGACCGATCGCGCAAAACACGGTTCTCGGTTGGATCTTGTCCGGATGCCTCAACATAGGGAATTCTCCTCGCCTCGCAGTCACCGCGCATCTCGGAGTCACCACTGATCCGTTGGAACGCGCGTTAGCTCGTTTTTGGGAGACAGAAGCAGTCCCCGAAGCGCGTGCTCTCACTCCCTTGGAGATAGAATGCGAACGGCACTTCGAGACAACCTATTCGCGCGACGACGACGGACGTTTCATTGTGCGGTTGCCGTTTCTGAAATCGGTACCCGAGGACTTCCTCGGAGACTCGCTCCGAGGAGCCACCGCGTCCCTTGAACGTCTGAGCCGAAAGCTACGCGGCAACGAAGCGGTCAAACGCGAGTATAGCGAATTCATACGCGAGTATGAGTCGCTCGGTCACATGACCCGTCTCGATAACGTCGACCGTTCGAGGAATTACATTCCCCATCGTGCCGTTATACGCGAGGGAAGCTTGACCACCAAGCTACGAGTCGTTTTCAACGCGTCGAGCCACACGTCAAGCGGGTACTCCTTAAACGACATCCTCCACACTGGGCCGAAACTGCAGCTCGAGATTACGCGAATACTGCTCGCGTGGCGACTCCACAAATACGTATTCGTAGCGGACATCGAAAAAATGTTTCGGCAGATCCTTGTCCACCCACAAGATCGCACATTCCAGTGCATCTTGTGGAAAAACGAGTCTAGCGGCAGTCTCGAGTCGTTCGAGCTAAACACGATTACGTATGGAACCGCCTGCGCCCCGTACCTCTCGATGCGCGTGATCCAAGAGGTAAACACGTTGGAAGGTTCGGAATACCCCCTCGCGGCCCCGATTCTCCGTAACAGTGTTTACGTCGACGACGTGTTCATGGGCGCACCGGACAAACAGCTGCTCGAGCAGACTAGAATACAGGTCTGTCAGCTGTTAGCTCGGGGTGGATTCAACCTGCGAAAATGGGCGGGCAATGACGCAGAATCCCTGCGAAATATTCCCGAAGCGACACACTCGCACGCGGTGGATCTGCGAATATTCCAGGATTCGGAACTCAAAGTTCTTGGTGTAAGGTGGATGCCCTCGGACGACGCGTTCTACTTTGACCTGCAAAAATTCGCGGTCAGGCAGGAGAAGATGAGCAAGCGCGAATTGCTCTCGGAGATCGCGACGCTATTCGACCCTCTGGGATGGTTGTCGCCAATAATTATTCGAGCGAAGATCCTGATGCAGCAGCAATGGCTCGAGAAAATCAGCTGGGATGACTGCGTATCGGACAACACCCGCGAATCCTGGAACACCTTCTGCAAGGATTGGCGAGCGTTAAACGCAATGAGGATTCCGCGATGGATTCGGTACGCCCCTGACTCACTCGAAATCCAATTGCATGGATTCAGCGACGCATCTCGCGCCGCCTTTTCGTGCGCTATTTACGCCCGCGTGACGTCTCTCACCGGCGAAACGCACACAACGCTGCTCACAGCCAAATCGCGAGTAGCCCCGATAAAAACGGTCTCCATCCCTATCTTAGAGTTGAATGGAGCCGTCATGTTGACCGAGCTGGCCGCTCACGTGACCCACTCGATCGGGATACCGGTAAGTCGGACAGTTTGCTGGACGGACTCCACGATTGTCCTCGCATGGTTGCGGAAACATCCTGCTGCTTGGAAGACTGCAGTGGCCAACAGGACGTCCAAAATCCACACCACGCTGCCGAATGCCGCCTGGAAACACGTGCCGACGCACTGCAATCCGGCGGATTTAAATTCGCGCGGCGTGAGCGCCGAAACGCTGCTGTCATCGACGTTGTGGATCGAGGGACCGGCATGGTTGAAGAGAGACGAAGAGGATTGGCCCGTTCAGCAGACCTACGAAACGGAGGAAGGGAGATGTAAGACCGCCGTCCATAGCACCACAACAACAGAGGACTGGGATGTTCTGTCTCGCTTCTCCAGCTGGCAACGCCTGATCCGCGTATTCGGTCACGTGCGGCGATTTATAAACACGGTGCGAAGACAAACAAGCACCGCGGTCCCCTCGTTCCTCGCCGCCTCTGAGCTACGCGACGCGGAAAGAACAATACTGCGAAGCATCCAACGCAGTTCGTTCGCAGCTGATATCTCCGCGCTCGTCCAGGGAAAACCGTTGCCCAATCGCTCGTCACTCTTGCCGCTCAACCCCTTTATAGACCAATACGGAGTCGTACGCGTAGGTGGGAGGCTCAGAAACTCCTTTTTGCCCTGGGAAACGAAGCACCCCGCGATATTGCCGAAACATTACGTTTCCGACCTCATCATTCGGGAATCGCATCTTCTCTCCCTGCACGGCGGAACACAAATAACGACATACACGACACGCCAAAAATATTGGATATTAGGGTTGCGTAATTCGGTCCGCCGCGTGATCCATCGATGCGTCAAATGCGCGCGTTGGCGGGCGGAAACCGCCACGCAGGTAATGCAAGACCTCGTGACGTCACGTTGCCGTCCGTCCCGTCCATTTACTCACATTGGAGTAGACTACGCCGGTCCATACCAGGTTAGGGACGCACCAGGGCGCGGAAAACGGACGTATAAAAAGTACATTGCAGTATTCATCTGCTTTGCTACTCACGCGATCCATCTAGAGTTGGCTGATGATGGTTCCACGGCTGCTTTCCTCGCCGCCTTCGATCGCTTCACGTCCAGACGCGGTGTTCCTCTGACGATCACCAGCGACAATGGGACGAATTTCGTAGGCGCATCCAACGAACTAGCTCGACACTTCGTCGAAATCACGAGCTCAGACGAATTGAAAAGTCGCTGCTCCACTCTCCGAATCCAATGGAGGTTCTATCCCCCGGGCGCCCCTCACCACGGAGGAATGCAGGAGGCCGCCGTCAGGTCGACTAAGCATCACCTTCGTCGAATCATGGGGTCGTTCGCGCCAACGTCGGAAGAGATGTACACGCTACTCTGCAAGGTGGAGGCCACCTTAAACTCGCGCCCGATCACGCGGGTACGAGACGATCCGGAGAGTCTGGAAATTCTTACGCCAGGCCACTTCTTAACCGGTAGTCCACTGATTGCACGACCGATCCCTCCAGTGAGTGACGAGCCGACATCGCACTTATCACGATGGCAGCAAGTCCAAAAGTTCCACGAACTGCTCTGGCGAGTATGGTCCCGCGAGTACCTGCAGGAACTGCAGTCGCGGTACAAATGGCAGGTCGCTCAAAGGGAAATAACGGAAGGAGCCGTAGTCCTCTTGGACAACCCCCTCCTACCTCCTAATAAATGGGAATTGGGGAGGGTAATAAAAACGTTTCCAGGTAGCGACGGGCACGTACGAGTGGTGGAGGTCAAGACCGCGACCTCAACGTACAAAAGACCCATCACCCGTATCTGCCGGTTACCGATCAACGACTGATACAGCACACCCCAACCCCCGCACAGGCGTTACGTCACCGATCGCGCGTAACGCCATTATCAAGCGAGCGACGTCACGACCTGTGTGACGTAACATTCGCGGCCGGTCGTCGGCCCAGGTGTCAGTCGCGAAATTGTAAATAGTAGGGTAAGGTATGGTGTGCGTGCGTGTGTGTGTGTGTGTGAGTGTCTGTGGGGAGCTCGCCGAGACGAACGAGGACTACTCTGGTCCTGTTGCGCGATCGCGCAAGGCGGGCGGTTTGTTAGACGCGTTCAAACGGTCTATTCCAATTGCGAGCACCGAGAACACCCCCCTCCCCGTTTGTCGTCTCGGAACGAGCAGACACCGCGAAGCGAGCTCCCGTGTATGAAGGTGGTGGGGCGTCTATCACGTATGTAAATAGGCCCCCCCCGAAAATTCAAACGAGTTCCGTTGTAACATCCTCTGTGAGTACACGCGAATATTCTTCTCACGTTTAGCATTATTGAAATCGGTCGGCTTTGTCTCCCCTGCGAGATAACCACGGGTTTTTGTAACGCATCTCTCCTCTGCGAGAGCACGTCTAGATCTATCTAGTGAAATAAAGACAGTTTGTGAACCGCAGAAACCCGGTTGACGCCAGTGCAACTTCCTAGTTGTAGTTCGATTCCGTACGTCTCCTTTCCACTCTCTGCACGCGATCCAGTGCATTGTCTTTTTCGCGGACTCTTTAAACAGACCAGGGTCGGTGAAACAATGGTAGTTATTCCAATTCCGGTTTTAATGGATAACTCCTTTACCATCGGTTTGTATTTCATCGTCGGATTTTCAGTTAATAAATGTTTATATACATTGACGACCATCATCTTCTGCGACGATCCGACGAACTATAAAAAGAACAAAGTTCGTACACGTCAGTAAATCACAAAAATAAATTTGAAATACATATTTTATGTAAAAGAAAAAAGACTATTTCGCGTATCGAAATGTATAGACAATGAGATGTGTTCTTACCTTTCCCGATGGATTTCTTTTCTGTGGAGAAATGTTGGATGTTCCTGGACCTTCCTCCATTTCTATGTTAACGTGTCACAAAATGCACAATAAGTATAAAAGTACAAAAATTTCGACTGTCGCTCTCACGAACTCTCACTCCAAACCCATCGATCACCTTATAGATCGCTTCGGTCGATCTGACTTGGTGTCGCCCCGTGACTCTGTGCGCATGCGCTTGCATTGAGAAATGGCTGCGTGGGAGGGACTTGCGCATAACGGTAAAAATCTGTACTATGCCTAACCATGGACTCTCGAGAAACAAAGTGTAGTGGTTCTCATCCTGGAAGGTAGTACATTTATCCTTACCGCGTGATATTTTATCCAATCTTTCGCTGGGATTGCAATATATGGATCTACAACCCAGCTTGTGGATGGAGTCGTTTTCGATGCTTCCCGTAGCTCGTGTCCGTCAACTGGCTTATAAAGTTTCTGGTCCCATTTGTCGTCTTCCTTTGCATGTATTTTTGCCCATTTTATACGTTTTTCCAGGGTTTTGTGGTCCGCTATTTTACTGGCAAGTTCAAAGGATGAGTTTTTCAGGCTCTCTATTCTTCTTTGGACTAAGTTTGGAACTTTTGTGTATAAAGACATAATGCCCATCCCGCCTTCTTTCACTCTAGTGTGGAAATAGGCTATGGGTACATCCACGGGAAAATGTAATCATTTCCTTGCGTATCGTCTTACTAGTCGGTCCAGTTTCCTTAGGGTGACGTAGTTTATTTTGCCTAGTACCATCTTGTGTAGAAATTTTGGTAAAAGATACGTTTTCAATATTATTAGTCTTTCCTGAGGCTTCAGCGGGGCTTTGAACCTCAGATCGTGCGGTTCCAACGTTTGCTCCCTGGTAACCCGTCAGTTCCACGCGTACCGCTCGCCTCTTCAGCCTGAGGGACTGGGCTGCCCACTCGGACAGGAACGACGACTCCGAGCCAGAGGAGGGTGATCCGGTTGGTGTTGACTGCGAACACTGCCGACGTGGACGACGACGAAGCTTCAGCCGGTTGACCCCCGTGGAAGGAGTCATTCTGGGGGCCCGGGGTGCGAGCTGACCCGGGCTCCCGGGGGGAGCATAGCTCCTCCCGTGTTTGAACGACACCCCCCGGGTTAGTTTCCCGGTGTGGGGGGGGGCGGTCCGTCCCTTCCCTTATGGGAGGGGGATTCGTGGGGGGTTGGGGTAGGAAAGGTCGGGGCGTGCCGGATCACGCCTCCGACGGCCCTTCCCTCCGGTGGCGGCGTCTTCTTGCCTCGGCCTGGGATGGTTCCTTCGGTATCCCGGCCCCGATCGGGGCACGAAGACTCCGGGAGATGTGAGTGGACCGAGCTGGGGCTCGGCAAGTTCAATTCGAAGGCTCCAGCTATGGGGACACCGGGCGGGTCCCTCCGCCCGGGGTCTAATAGTGTAGGGCATGGGTGAGGGGTACACCCCCTCCCCCAGGGATAGTATGTTTAGCTGGGAGTTGTCCTGTTGAGTACTCGCGTGATCCAGGCACCTCCCATATAGCTTAGGTGGGCGTGAGGTTTTAGTGGGTAGTACCCAGGGGGTTCACCCCCCCTGGGGAGACTCCCACATAACCCCGGCTTCCCCCAGGGTGTCGGGGTATGTATAAAACATTTCCTCACGATAAAAAAAAAAGGAGTCATGAAGAGTGGTGTGGTGGTTCCCGTCGCACGCCCAGCAGCGGTACTCTGAGATGCACTGCGTCAGCTGATGACTGGACGCGAGGCAGTTGAAACAGAGGCCCCTCTTCTGGACAAGTTGCCTCCTCTCCGTTGTTGTGAGGGCCTTGAACGCCTTGCACGCACTGAGAGCGTGACTACCTGAGCACAGTGGGCACTGGCGTCCTCCCTTGGCTTTGGGTTTCGGTTCCACCTTGACAGCCAACGCGTTACGCGTGGAAGACGGGTTGCTGCGAATCAAGGCGCCTCCACCCTTCGGAACCGGTACAGGAGGATCCGGAACTCGCGCCGATCCGAGGGCGTGGACACGGTTCTCCAGGAAACTCTCCAAGTCGTCGAAGGACGGGGTGACCGTTGGGTCCCTTAGCGACACCTCCCATGCTAGTCGTGACCCGCCCCGCGCGATGGCGCCACCTCAGCCAAGTGCGGCCCCTATGTCACCGCGGCGACAGCGGCCCGAAACAGGTCCGCGTCCAACCTGTTCCAGGCCCACCACGGCCGTCGGTCCACCCGGTCCGGTCGGGAATCCCGCGCGTAGAGGGCGGGTCACACGTCCATAACTATGGGCGCATGGTCGGAGGCGATCTCGATCTCCTCCGCCACCCTCCATCCCGACACTCGGCGCGCGGCCGACGGCGTCCCCCATGTCAGGTCGACAATAGAGACACCCTGCGGCCGCACGCACGTCGGCGTGGATCCACGGTTAATTAACCGGAGATCCAGGCCAGACGCCCAGGTTAACACCTCGCTACCCCTAGTGGTCGTCCTGGGACTCCCCCACGATACCGCGTGGGCATTGAAGTCTCCCAGGACGAGAACCGGGCATGCGCTGCACCGCGCGATGCAGCTGTTCAGCCCGCCCAGGAACCCCCGAAAATAATCGAGGCCACAGTTCGGCGAGATGTAGATCCCGACGACCGCGATGTCGCCCCAACGCACCGCCACGTATCCCTCGCCCCGCTCCAGAAGGGAGACCGCGTACTCCGAATGAACAGTTCCTCACACCGTAGGTCCTCTGGTGACATCGGCGACGACGGAGCGACCTCCTCAAGTTCCCAAAACCGCTGGAGGTCTGGCAGCAAATCCTGACGACTCACATGGAGAACCCGAGTCGTCCTAGCAGCTTCCGGCTGTTCGACAGGTCCCAGCAAAGTCCAGCCGAACGGTGTACGAACAGCGACAGGCGTGCCAGCGGGTCCCACTCGCTTCTCCAACAGCAGCATCCCGCAGACGTCGGCGCCGAGGAGAACGTCCACCTGAGCAGGCTCGGAGAACCGCGGGTCCGCCAAGGGCAGTCCAAAAGGACTGCGGCCAGTCCCCGGCTGAGAACCTGCTGCGACGGCGTCGGAGCAATGAGGCTCTTCGTCACCAGGGCGTCTACGGCCACCTGAAAAGCACGATCAGACGGAGATCGGAGTGTTAGGAAATAGTTTATTAGCAAACTCATTATCTATGTTCCGCATGGAGACGGTTACAAAAACAAAGAGAAATTATATTTATACATAAGAATAAAAAGGTAGATATAGTATAATATAATATAATGTACGTAATGTATATAATAGTAAGTAAATAAGTCATTCATTATACCCTTTACCATTGATAGCTCGCATTTATTGACAGCTTTTGTACTCTAAAGATTCAAGATCGGTAAGTTGTAATCGTTACAGTAAATTGTTTAGGTTTTATATTTCTGGTTCATTTTATCTTATAATCTGTTTGTGTAATTAATTTTCTGCTGTTACAGGTTGCCATAAGTGGTGCATTCTCACTGTTGTCATTTTCATGAATCTTCTGAAGTTTAGGTAGGATCCCATTAAAGCTCTGGTTGTTAGGCTCCGTCTTAGGGATTTCGATATGCCGATATTCCTCAGGAACTCGTCGGATTGTCTCGACCATATCCCTCTCCATGATATTGTTGCTGTGGACACTTTGATTCTGCTCCTATTAGTGTGATTTAAATGTGCAAGGTAAATTATTAAATCGCTATTATTTGCATAATATCGTGTTTTCTTTTCGTGGGCTTCCCGTAGATTTCTGTATACTGAAACAATTTGAACATCTATATTAGTACTTCCTGTTCTTTGGTAGCTATTATGTCAGGCTTTCTAATACCCTCCCTCGTGGGTATTCTTGGCTCCTCAACAACCTGATGTCCTTTATTTTTCAACGCATTGGCTAGTTTATTGGCTATGTTATTGTGTCTTAGAATCCTGCCTCCATGTGTTCTATGGCACTCCTGTATGACATGGTGCGTGGTCTCTGGCACTTGACATCCTGCTCGACAAAGGGTGTTTTGCGAATTTCTTCTGTTCCCTCTAAACTTTGTTTCTCGAGAGTCCATGGTCAAGTCGCGCAGCTTAAAAGTGGTGGGGATCGCAGCGGGGGGTCTGGCGCGTCCCTTAACTTACTTGTCTCCGCCTGGTTCATTATACAGGGTAGGAAAATAGTACCGATGAATAGGTAGGGTAAAGAATTATATACGTGATTAAGAAACGTGCGCGTTTTCACACTTAAAATGTATAAACATTTAATATTCTTAAAAAAACATACATTAATTAAATAAAAATATACAATATTTATATATTAAGGAATATATACATATATAAACAAAGAAACACAGAAACATATAATATAAGAAATATATAACATTAAGACAATATTTACAATGACAAAAACATTTACATGACTATTCATTCTCTATTACATCTGATTCATTATTATGATCGGAAACATCCGGCTCTTCAGGCGTCCAGGGATCACCCTCGTCTAATATCTCGTCAGTAATGCTATCTAATTGATGAAATTTCTTTTCTATTTCTATTGTGTGTTTAATCAAATTCTTCCAAGTTTCTGCTGTGATATTATCTATTGCCTCGTGTACTAATTTTTCGACATCGGCCAATTTATATGTTGTATTTCTATCTCTTATGAATGATTTTAATTGGGCCCATGCCATTTCAATTGGATTCAATTCGCAGTGGTACGGCGGAAGGCGTAACACAGCGTGTCCGAATTCTTTTGCAATTTCATCAATTAAATAGTTACTGCCCTCCGGACGCTTATATTTTTCGACGAGGGTGAGTAACAGCCCCTTTAAAAAATGGGGTTGCACCTGTTCGCCCTTTTCTGTCAGCCACGTTACAATGTCTTGTTTTTTCCAACTTAAAGTTGGATATTTTTCCATTTTTACACTGTGGTATGGTGCGTTGTCCATCACAATCACGGACTTTTCTGGTAATGTTGGCAAAATATTTTTGAACCACGTGGAAAAGGTATCGCCGTTCATTTCGTTGTGGTAATCGGTGGAATCTATCTTCGATTGGAAGCAAAGTAAACCTCCAGGTAGAAAACCGTCCGACGACCCAATGTGCAGGATAATTAAACGTTTTCCCTTGCCAGAGGGATCAGGTATACCTGTGGATAGTCCCCTTTGTGCTGCGTTCTTAGGGGAGGTGATCGTCGTGTCCACCCAAAGTTTTCTTTTGCAGTCGCCAGCATTTATCCACGTTTCGTCCAGAAAATAGATTTTCCGCCCTTCCAATCGATATTGGCAAATCTGTTCGATATATTTTTGCCGCCATCCGACAATATAATCTTTTTCGATTAATGCGCTATTGCGCTTACGGACCATATACTTAAAGTCCAGCTGTTTTAATGTCCGGTATAATGACGACCTGCTAAAGGACGGGAGATCCGGATCGCTGTTCACTGCGACTAATATTTTTTGTAAATTCGGGATTTCCCGACGCAGCCAAAAATCATGAACTTTTTTCCGAATCAAAAGTAAATCATCCTCGGATAACTTATTAAAAATTTTCACGCGCGGTCTCTTTCTATTTGGCGATGTTACGTTACCACTGCGCTCGTATTCTGCAATTGTTTTTTCTATGGTAGTTATTCCAATTCCGGTTTTAATGGATAACTCCTTTACCATCGGTTTGTATTTCATCGTCGGATTTTCAGTTAATAAATGTTTATATACATTGACGACCATCATCTTCTGCGACGATCCGACGAACTATAAAAAGAACAAAGTTCGTACACGTCAGTAAATCACAAAAATAAATTTGAAATACATATTTTATGTAAAAGAAAAAAGACTATTTCGCGTATCGAAATGTATAGACAATGAGATGTGTTCTTACCTTTCCCGATGGATTTCTTTTCTGTGGAGAAATGTTGGATGTTCCTGGACCTTCCTCCATTTCTATGTTAACGTGTCACAAAATGCACAATAAGTATAAAAGTACAAAAATTTCGACTGTCGCTCTCACGAACTCTCACTCCAAACCCATCGATCACCTTATAGATCGCTTCGGTCGATCTGACTTGGTGTCGCCCCGTGACTCTGTGCGCATGCGCTTGCATTGAGAAATGGCTGCGTGGGAGGGACTTGCGCATAACGGTAAAAATCTGTACTATGCCTAACCATGGACTCTCGAGAAACAAAGTGTAGTGGTTCTCATCCTGGAAGGTAGTACATTTATCCTTACCGCGTGATATTTTATCCAATCTTTCGCTGGGATTGCAATATATGGATCTACAACCCAGCTTGTGGATGGAGTCGTTTTCGATGCTTCCCGTAGCTCGTGTCCGTCAACTGGCTTATAAAGTTTCTGGTCCCATTTGTCGTCTTCCTTTGCATGTATTTTTGCCCATTTTATACGTTTTTCCAGGGTTTTGTGGTCCGCTATTTTACTGGCAAGTTCAAAGGATGAGTTTTTCAGGCTCTCTATTCTTCTTTGGACTAAGTTTGACTGAATGAAGATTTCTTCCGTCCTTGTAGTGACGTGGTCGATGTTACAGTCGTCGATTGTTTTGAGAGATATAGTAGTCACGTTTAAGTGGTGTCCATTACAATCGTATCCGATAATGGCACGTGAAGGTTGTATGAACATGAATATTAGCCAAAGGCCTAACATTTTCTGTAAACAAATATGTTATTCTGCTAATGTTAATATACATTTTTTTATTAATTTAGGGTAAAGTTATTATATATATATTTTCTTATTGTAGGTAATTTATATGTAATATGTACTTTGTGTAGGTGTATATGTGTTTTATTTATGATAACGATATATATATATATATATATACATATATGAATAATAATAATAATAATAGTAATAGTATGCGGTTAAAAGGTATAAGGGGATATATATATATATAGAAAAAAAAAAAAAAAAAACTTATGGCATTCTTGTGGACATATTTGTGTGAATGAGTTTATCACCATCGGGTGATAACGTCTTTGGGAATTCCTCTATGTATTAGCCACCACTCATCTGGGCTCATTTCAAAATGTTCTTCAATGCATTCTGTGCACAATGATGCCAGATGCACTGTTGATAGTTTTTCGCCGCAGTCTCGGCATTTGGAAAATCTTTGGGATGCTTCTAATTCACATAAGAGGTGCCAGCCGCCTTGTTCATAATATCCTTGTTCTTCCGGTGTTAGACGATCGTAACAAGGTTGGCATATTTTATGATTATAGGATACGTACGAGGTAATTTGTTGGAGTGTAACTACACAATAGAGCTTTAAAAGTTTTTGGTAAGTTTCGGGGTAATTGATGGGTATTATTCCGTCTATTGGTCCATAAAATTCTTCTAGTTCTTCTTCTTCTGGGTGGTAATTTGGTCTGGGTATAGGCATGTTTTATCTATGGAATAATTAATTTTATGATTTATGATTTTTGGTTTACCATTTTTATATCAGTATTTTTTATTTTTAAGGAATTTATGATTTGTTAAATAATATGTATTTTATATAGGTAATTAGATATATATTTATTAGGTGTAATATTTTGGAGTACAGATATATATATATATATATTTATAAAGAATATGGAAATAATAATAATAATAATAATAATAAAATGGTGCGTTAGAGTATAATAAGGTTATTCCCATGTGACGGCAATTTCTACAGGGGTGCCTGTGCGAATATGCCACCAATGGTTCGCATTTAAGTAAAGGAATCCTTCTATGCACTCAGTGCAATCGCTGGCTGGCTTTATTACAGCCAATTCTCGGTTACAACTTCGACATGCCGCATAGATACAGGCTGGTTCCCATTCACTAATAAAATGTGCCCCACATCTTTCATAACGTCGTTGGTTAATTGGTGCCAAATGTTCATAACACCTTTGGCAAATTCTGTCATGATGATAAATATAGGTCCAATTTTGTCGAGGCGTTGAAACACAGTGGAGCTGTAATAATTCTCCATACGTTGCAGGGTGGTCGGTGGGCACCACCCCGTCTATTGGGCCATAGAACTCTCCTACGTTCTGTTCCTCAGGCCGGTAAATGGGTCTTGGGATGGGCATTTCTGTTAAAATAATGATTTATAATGTATGAATTTTGTTCATCGTTTTTTTTTTTTAAATACGTCTGTCATTGTCTGGTTCCGTTGTCCTTCGTCATATCGTATCGTTAGTTGGGTCTATGGTGTGCTAATTTTAATTTATTTATGTGTACCGTACGAGGGTTTCCGTTAATTAGAATTTTTACATTTTGATTAGGTAAAATTTCTATTACTTCATGGGGTCCAGTATATTGATCGCTGAATTTGCCTTTTACTGGTTCTTTTAGCAAATATACGAGGTCTGTTACCTTGAAGTTCTGCGGGTTTATTTTCATTACGGAGCGGCGCTCTGTGGGTTTTGCTCCCTTGGGTGCGCCACTGGTCCCTGGGGAGACCCTCTCGTTTCCCGACTTTTGTTGGGAATAGGGCACTATCTCACCTGATTCTACCTTTGATTTAAATTTATAACAATCTTTGATTGTGTGTCCGGTTTTTTTGCAGTAATTGCAAGTGACAGGTGGGCCATCTGTTCTAAGCCGATTATCGTTATCTGTTTGTTGGTTGGTCCTCAAGTTGCTATCCGGATTCCTGTTATTTTGATAAGAATTATTGCGATGGGAAGGAGGGTCGGAGCGCCAGCGCGATCCGGTATAATTATCTCGCCTCAGAGGGGCCTGATATCTGTTTGAAGAAACTTGATATCCTTGTTGTTGTTGACTCGCGCTTCTGTAATATGCTCTGACTCGTTCTTCTTCGTATCGGATTTGTTTCGAGATCTTTATTGCATTGGCGTATCCTTCCTCTAAGTTAGTAAAGCCTTCTAATTGCAATCTGATGTGAATTTCTGATGGTAACCCCTTTGAAAATGCTTCCATGACATCGAGGTCTATATTTTTTTGTAATCCTTCCGAAATTTCTCCGTATATGCTGCGTTCTCCATCCATAATAGCAAGTCGTAGATTTTTTACGCGACTTATATAATTCAAAATATTTTCATTAGGTTTTTTAAAAATGTTTCCTAATTCGCCCTTATACTGATTAACCGTCTTTTGGGGTCCGAACATAAGTTTTAATTTTGTTCCAAATTCTTCTAGGATGTCTATGTTAGAGTCTTCGATGGCCATAAATGCATGTCCTCTAAGTTTGTTTGTTAATAATTTAATCAAATATGGTTCCATATCCGGTAGGAGCATTGCTTTAGCTCTTTCACATGCTCTTAAGAATTGAAATATAGAGGGTTTATAACCATCGAACACTGGTACTGTCTCTAACGCGTCTTTGATTCGTATTGGGTAACCTAACTGTTCTGTCAGTCCGGGTGTCGGTTTTTCTGGAGTCGTTTGTTGGATTTTAACCGGTGTCATTTTTCTATGTATTGAATATAATACATCTTGCATATCTGCTACTTGTTGACTTAATTCTCGAAATTTATTGCCAAGATCGGCTATAAAATCGTTACTTTCTTGGGCCCTTTTTATTTGTTCTATGGCCATTTTTAATATGTCTGATTCAGGTCCAGGTAATTTAGATCCGTCATCACCGGATTTTGCCATTATAAATTTTATGAGAAGTTATGGGTAAACTGAATTTTCCAATCCTCAATTCTGCGCTCTATCCCACCGCTGTCACCAAATTTTGTTACGTCCTGAGTGGACCGAATTATAGTTTTGAAGGGATAGTACGCAGTTTCGAACCTACCTGCATTCACCGGCTACGGTTCGGGAAATTGAGGATCGTTTAAATAAAGGTTGTACCCTTTTATTGTTAAAAATTGATTTATTTATTCAAAAATAGGAAACTGAATCAGATATTAAGGTTTACAGATATTATTTATAGAGCAGATATACATGAGTGCTTTTAACACGATAAAAATATAGAAAATATAATATAATCTAATATTACCGAAATACAATCTTCTTTGGGGGTACAATATAGTAGGGGATGGTCGAGGTTTCTCCGGGATCCTTGTATAAACCTCTTGGTTTCCTTGTGTTGTGAGATTGGGTTAATCCAATTGGTTCTGGTTCACTTTCAAATAAACTTCAGCTCAAATGATTCAAATTGTTAGACACTTCAATTGTAACTGCCGCTTAAGGAGCTGAACCCTTTATTTATAGGTAGCCAATTCTTTGTCTTTGAAGATGCTGGCTCAGGAGTAGGGGTCCTCATCATCCGATGTCATTCTTATTGATTCTCAGAATGTAAATCGAGCTTTCATTGTGCAGTTTGAATTATCATAGCTTTTTTTTCGTGGCAATATCTGATATCTCTTCTATTGAGTCTAAGGATGCAAACCGATCTATTTGTGCATTTCGCAGAAGGCTGAGTTATTGACCTGGCATCCTGTTGATGCGTCACTATATTGCGCAGTTCGAATAATTTATATTATATGTGTGTATAATTATATATGTACCTATTTGATTGTTAACATGAATTTACTTAACGCTGATTATTTTATTGTTCTATTTCTAAGCTTACCTTTCTCGTGACATTATCGGACTTTGCAATAATTCTTTATTAGATTGATTAATCATTGGCGGTCGAACCACCGGACGTGACAATACATAAGAATAAAAAGGTAGATATAGTATAATATAATATAATGTACGTAATGTATATAATAGTAAGTAAATAAGTAATTCATTATACCCTTTACCATTGATAGCTCGCATTTATTGACAGCTTTTGTACTCTAAAGATTCAAGATCGGTAAGTTGTAATCGTTACAGTACATTGTTTAGGTTTTATATTTCTGGTTCATTTTATCTTATAATCTGTTTGTGTAATTAATTTTCTGCTGTTACAGGTTGCCATAAGTGGTGCATTCTCACTGTTGTCATTTTCATGAATCTTCTGAAGTTTAGGTAGGATCCCATTAAAGCTCTGGTTGTTAGGCTCCGTCTTAGGGATTTCGATATGCCGATATTCCTCAGGAACTCGTCGGATTGTCTCGACCATATCCCTCTCCATGATATTGTTGCTGTGGACACTTTGATTCTGCTCCTATTAGTGTGATTTAAATGTGCAAGGTAAGTTATTAAATCGCTATTATTTGCATAATATCGTGTTTTCTTTTCGTGGGCTTCCCGTAGATTTCTGTATACTGAAACAATTTGAACATCTATATTAGTACTTCCTGTTCTTTGGTAGCTATTATGTCAGGCTTTCTAATACCCTCCCTCGTGGGTATTCTTGGCTCCTCAACAACCTGATGTCCTTTATTTTTCAACGCATTGGCTAGTTTATTGGCTATGTTATTGTGTCTTAGAATCCTGCCTCCATGTGTTCTATGGCACTCCTGTATGACATGGTGCGTGGTCTCTGGCACTTGACATCCTGCTCGACAAAGGGTGTTTTGCGAATTTCTTCTGTTCCCTCTAAACTTTGTTTCTCGAGAGTCCATGGTCAAGTCGCGCAGCTTAAAAGTGGTGGGGATCGCAGCGGGGGGTCTGGCGCGTCCCTTAACTTACTTGTCTCCGCCTGGTTCATTATACAGGGTAGGAAAATAGTACCGATGAATAGGTAGGGTAAAGAATTATATACGTGATTAAGAAACGTGCGCGTTTTCACACTTAAAATGTATAAACATTTAATATTCTTAAAAAAACATACATTAATTAAATAAAAATATACAATATTTATATATTAAGGAATATATACATATATAAACAAAGAAACACAGAAACATATAATATAAGAAATATATAACATTAAGACAATATTTACAATGACAAAAACATTTACATGACTATTCATTCTCTATTACATCTGATTCATTATTATGATCGGAAACATCCGGCTCTTCAGGCGTCCAGGGATCACCCTCGTCTAATATCTCGTCAGTAATGCTATCTAATTGATGAAATTTCTTTTCTATTTCTATTGTGTGTTTAATCAAATTCTTCCAAGTTTCTGCTGTGATATTATCTATTGCCTCGTGTACTAATTTTTCGACATCGGCCAATTTATATGTTGTATTTCTATCTCTTATGAATGATTTTAATTGGGCCCATGCCATTTCAATTGGATTCAATTCGCAGTGGTACGGCGGAAGGCGTAACACAGCGTGTCCGAATTCTTTTGCAATTTCATCAATTAAATAGTTACTGCCCTCCGGACGCTTATATTTTTCGACGAGGGTGAGTAACAGCCCCTTTAAAAAATGGGGTTGCACCTGTTCGCCCTTTTCTGTCAGCCACGTTACAATGTCTTGTTTTTTCCAACTTAAAGTTGGATATTTTTCCATTTTTACACTGTGGTATGGTGCGTTGTCCATCACAATCACGGACTTTTCTGGTAATGTTGGCAAAATATTTTTGAACCACGTGGAAAAGGTATCGCCGTTCATTTCGTTGTGGTAATCGGTGGAATCTATCTTCGATTGGAAGCAAAGTAAACCTCCAGGTAGAAAACCGTCCGACGACCCAATGTGCAGGATAATTAAACGTTTTCCCTTGCCAGAGGGATCAGGTATACCTGTGGATAGTCCCCTTTGTGCTGCGTTCTTAGGGGAGGTGATCGTCGTGTCCACCCAAAGTTTTCTTTTGCAGTCGCCAGCATTTATCCACGTTTCGTCCAGAAAATAGATTTTCCGCCCTTCCAATCGATATTGGCAAATCTGTTCGATATATTTTTGCCGCCATCCGACAATATAATCTTTTTCGATTAATGCGCTATTGCGCTTACGGACCATATACTTAAAGTCCAGCTGTTTTAATGTCCGGTATAATGACGACCTGCTAAAGGACGGGAAATCCGGATCGCTGTTCACTGCGACTAATATTTTTTGTAAATTCGGGATTTCCCGACGCAGCCAAAAATCATGAACTTTTTTCCGAATCAAAAGTAAATCATCCTCGGATAACTTATTAAAAATTTTCACGCGCGGTCTCTTTCTATTTGGCGATGTTACGTTACCACTGCGCTCGTATTCTGCAATTGTTTTTTCTATGGTAGTTATTCCAATTCCGGTTTTAATGGATAACTCCTTTACCATCGGTTTGTATTTCATCGTCGGATTTTCAGTTAATAAATGTTTATATACATTGACGACCATCATCTTCTGCGACGATCCGACGAACTATAAAAAGAACAAAGTTCGTACACGTCAGTAAATCACAAAAATAAATTTGAAATACATATTTTATGTAAAAGAAAAAAGACTATTTCGCGTATCGAAATGTATAGACAATGAGATGTGTTCTTACCTTTCCCGATGGATTTCTTTTCTGTGGAGAAATGTTGGATGTTCCTGGACCTTCCTCCATTTCTATGTTAACGTGTCACAAAATGCACAATAAGTATAAAAGTACAAAAATTTCGACTGTCGCTCTCACGAACTCTCACTCCAAACCCATCGATCACCTTATAGATCGCTTCGGTCGATCTGACTTGGTGTCGCCCCGTGACTCTGTGCGCATGCGCTTGCATTGAGAAATGGCTGCGTGGGAGGGACTTGCGCATAACGGTAAAAATCTGTACTATGCCTAACCATGGACTCTCGAGAAACAAAGTGTAGTGGTTCTCATCCTGGAAGGTAGTACATTTATCCTTACCGCGTGATATTTTATCCAATCTTTCGCTGGGATTGCAATATATGGATCTACAACCCAGCTTGTGGATGGAGTCGTTTTCGATGCTTCCCGTAGCTCGTGTCCGTCAACTGGCTTATAAAGTTTCTGGTCCCATTTGTCGTCTTCCTTTGCATGTATTTTTGCCCATTTTATACGTTTTTCCAGGGTTTTGTGGTCCGCTATTTTACTGGCAAGTTCAAAGGATGAGTTTTTCAGGCTCTCTATTCTTCTTTGGACTAAGTTTGGAACTTTTGTGTATAAAGACATAATGCCCATCCCGCCTTCTTTCACTCTAGTGTGGAAATAGGCTATGGGTACATCCACGGGAAAATGTAATCATTTCCTTGCGTATCGTCTTACTAGTCGGTCCAGTTTCCTTAGGGTGACGTAGTTTATTTTGCCTAGTACCATCTTGTGTAGAAATTTTGGTAAAAGATACGTTTTCAATATTATTAGTCTTTCCTGAGGCTTCAGCGGGGCTTTGAACCTCAGATCGTGCGGTTCCAACGTTTGCTCCCTGGTAACCCGTCAGTTCCACGCGTACCGCTCGCCTCTTCAGCCTGAGGGACTGGGCTGCCCACTCGGACAGGAACGACGACTCCGAGCCAGAGGAGGGTGATCCGGTTGGTGTTGACTGCGTACACTGCCGACGTGGACGACGACGAAGCCTCAGCCGGTTGACCCCCGTGGAAGGAGTCATTCTGGGGGCCCGGGGTGCGAGCTGACCCGGGCTCCCGGGGGGAGCATAGCTCCTCCCGTGTGTGAACGACACCCCCCGGGTTAGTTTCCCGGTGTGGGGGGGGGGCGTTCCGTCCCTTCCCTTATGGGAGGGGCATTCGTGGGGGGTTGGGGTAGGGCGGGTCCCTCCGCCCGGGGTCTAATAGTGTAGGGCATGGGAGAGGGGTACACCCCCTCCCCCAGGGATAGTATGTTTAGCTGGGAGTTGTCCTGTTGAGTACTCGCGTGATCCAGGCACCTCCCATGTAGCTTAGGTGGGCGTGAGGTTTTAGTGGGTAGTACCCAGGGGGTTCACCCCCCCCTGGGGAGACTCCCACATAACCCCGGCTTCCCCCAGGGTGTCGGGGTATGTATAAAACATTTCCTCACGATAAAAAAAAAAGGAGTCATGAAGAGTGGTGTGGTGGTTCCCGTCGCACGCCCAGCAGCGGTACTCTGAGATGCACTGCGTCAGCTGATGACTGGACGCGAGGCAGTTGAAACAGAGGCCCCTCTTCTGGACAAGTTGCCTCCTCTCCGTTGTTGTGAGGGCCTTGAACGCCTTGCACGCACTGAGAGCGTGACTACCTGAGCACAGTGGGCACTGGCGTCCTCCCTTGGCTTTGGGTTTCGGTTCCACCTTGACAGCCAACGCGTTACGCGCGGAAGACGGGTTGCTGCGAATCACGGCGCCTCCACCCTTCGGAACCGGTACAGGAGGATCCGGAACTCGCACCGATCCGAGGGCGTGGACACGGTTCTCCAGGAAACTCTCCAAGTCGTCGAAGGACGGGGTGACCGTTGGGTCCCTTAGCGACACCTCCTATGCTAGTCGTAACCCGCCCCGCGCGATGGCGCCACCTCAGCCAAGTGTGGCCCCTATGTCACCGCGGCGACAGCGGCCCGAAACAGGTCCGCGTCCAACCTGTTCCAGGCCCACCGCGGCCGTCGGTCCACCCGGTCCGGTCGGGAATCCCGCGCGTAGAGGGCGGGTCACACGTCCATAACTATGGGCGCATGGTCGGAGGCGATCTCGATCTCCTCCGCCACCCTCCATCCCGACACTCGGCGCGCGGCCGACGGCGTCCCCCATGTCAGGTCGACAATAGAGACACCCTGCGGCCGCACGCACGTCGGCGTGGATCCACGGTTAATTAACCGGAGATCCAGGCCAGACGCCCAGGTTAACACCTCGCTACCCCTAGTGGTCGTCCTGGGACTCCCCCACGATACCGCGTGGGCATTGAAGTCTCCCAGGACGAGAACCGGGCATGCGCTGCACCGCGCGATGCAGCTGTTCAGCCCGCCCAGGAACCCCCGAAAATAATCGAGGCCACAGTTCGGCGAGATGTAGATCCCGACGACCGCGATGTCGCCCCAACGCACCGCCACGTATCCCTCGCCCCGCTCCAGAAGGGAGACCGCGTACTCCGAATGAACAGTTCCTCACACCGTAGGTCCTCTGGTGACATCGGCGACGACGGAGCGATCTCCTCAAGTTCCCAAAACCGCTGGAGGTCTGGCAGCAAATCCTGACGACTCACATGGAGAACCCGAGTCGTCCTAGCAGCTTCCGGCTGTTCGACAGGTCCCAGCAAAGTCCAGCCGAACGGTGTACGAACAGCGACAGGCGTGCCAGCGGGTCCCACTCGCTTCTCCAACAGCAGCATCCCGCAGACGTCGGCGCCGAGGAGAACGTCCACCTGAGCAGGCTCGGAGAACCGCGGGTCCGCCAAGGGCAGTCCAAAAGGACTGCGGCCAGTCCCCGGCTGAGAACCTGCTGCGACGGCGTCGGAGCAATGAGGCTCTTCGTCACCAGGGCGTCTACGGCCACCTGAAAAGCACGATCAGACGGAGATCGGAGGGTTAGGAAATAGTTTATTAGCAAACTCATTATCTATGTTTCGCATGGAGACGGTTACAAAAACAAAGAGAAATTATATTTATACATAAGAATAAAAAGGTAGATATAGTATAATATAATATAATGTACGTAATGTATATAATAGTAAGTAAATAAGTAATTCATTATACCCTTTACCATTGATAGCTCGCATTTATTGACAGCTTTTGTACTCTAAAGATTCAAGATCGGTAAGTTGTAATCGTTACAGTAAATTGTTTAGGTTTTATATTTCTGGTTCATTTTATCTTATAATCTGTTTGTGTAATTAATTTTCTGCTGTTACAGGTTGCCATAAGTGGTGCATTCTCACTGTTGTCATTTTCATGAATCTTCTGAAGTTTAGGTAGGATCCCATTAAAGCTCTGGTTGTTAGGCTCCGTCTTAGGGATTTCGATATGCCGATATTCCTCAGGAACTCGTCGGATTGTCTCGACCATATCCCTCTCCATGATATTGTTGCTGTGGACACTTTGATTCTGCTCCTATTAGTGTGATTTAAATGTGCAAGGTAAGTTATTAAATCGCTATTATTTGCATAATATCGTGTTTTCTTTTCGTGGGCTTCCCGTAGATTTCTGTATACTGAAACAATTTGAACATCTATATTAGTACTTCCTGTTCTTTGGTAGCTATTATGTCAGGCTTTCTAATACCCTCCCTCGTGGGTATTCTTGGCTCCTCAACAACCTGATGTCCTTTATTTTTCAACGCATTGGCTAGTTTATTGGCTATGTTATTGTGTCTTAGAATCCTGCCTCCATGTGTTCTATGGCACTCCTGTATGACATGGTGCGTGGTCTCTGGCACTTGACATCCTGCTCGACAAAGGGTGTTTTGCGAATTTCTTCTGTTCCCTCTAAACTTTGTTTCTCGAGAGTCCATGGTCAAGTCGCGCAGCTTAAAAGTGGTGGGGATCGCAGCGGGGGGTCTGGCGCGTCCCTTAACTTACTTGTCTCCGCCTGGTTCATTATACAGGGTAGGAAAATAGTACCGATGAATAGGTAGGGTAAAGAATTATATACGTGATTAAGAAACGTGCGCGTTTTCACACTTAAAATGTATAAACATTTAATATTCTTAAAAAAACATACATTAATTAAATAAAAATATACAATATTTATATATTAAGGAATATATACATATATAAACAAAGAAACATAGAAACATATAATATAAGAAATATATAACATTAAGACAATATTTACAATGACAAAAACATTTACATGACTATTCATTCTCTATTACATCTGATTCATTATTATGATCGGAAACATCCGGCTCTTCAGGCGTCCAGGGATCACCCTCGTCTAATATCTCGTCAGTAATGCTATCTAATTGATGAAATTTCTTTTCTATTTCTATTGTGTGTTTAATCAAATTCTTCCAAGTTTCTGCTGTGATATTATCTATTGCCTCGTGTACTAATTTTTCGACATCGGCCAATTTATATGTTGTATTTCTATCTCTTATGAATGATTTTAATTGGGCCCATGCCATTTCAATTGGATTCAATTCGCAGTGGTACGGCGGAAGGCGTAACACAGCGTGTCCGAATTCTTTTGCAATTTCATCAATTAAATAGTTACTGCCCTCCGGACGCTTATATTTTTCGACGAGGGTGAGTAACAGCCCCTTTAAAAAATGGGGTTGCACCTGTTCGCCCTTTTCTGTCAGCCACGTTACAATGTCTTGTTTTTTCCAACTTAAAGTTGGATATTTTTCCATTTTTACACTGTGGTATGGTGCGTTGTCCATCACAATCACGGACTTTTCTGGTAATGTTGGCAAAATATTTTTGAACCACGTGGAAAAGGTATCGCCGTTCATTTCGTTGTGGTAATCGGTGGAATCTTTCTTCGATTGGAAGCAAAGTAAACCTCCAGGTAGAAAACCGTCCGACGACCCAATGTGCAGGATAATTAAACGTTTTCCCTTGCCAGAGGGATCAGGTATACCTGTGGATAGTCCCCTTTGTGCTGCGTTCTTAGGGGAGGTGATCGTCGTGTCCACCCAAAGTTTTCTTTTGCAGTCGCCAGCATTTATCCACGTTTCGTCCAGAAAATAGATTTTCCGCCCTTCCAATCGATATTGGCAAATCTGTTCGATATATTTTTGCCGCCAACCGACAATATAATCTTTTTCGATTAATGCGCTATTGCGCTTACGGACCATATACTTAAAGTCCAGCTGTTTTAATGTCCGGTATAATGACGACCTGCTAAAGGACGGGAGATCCGGATCGCTGTTCACTGCGACTAATATTTTTTGTAAATTCGGGATTTCCCGACGCAGCCAAAAATCATGAACTTTTTTCCGAATCAAAAGTAAATCATCCTCGGATAACTTATTAAAAATTTTCACGCGCGGTCTCTTTCTATTTGGCGATGTTACGTTACCACTGCGCTCGTATTCTGCAATTGTTTTTTCTATGGTAGTTATTCCAATTCCGGTTTTAATGGATAACTCCTTTACCATCGGTTTGTATTTCATCGTCGGATTTTCAGTTAATAAATGTTTATATACATTGACGACCATCATCTTCTGCGACGATCCGACGAACTATAAAAAGAACAAAGTTCGTACACGTCAGTAAATCACAAAAATAAATTTGAAATACATATTTTATGTAAAAGAAAAAAGACTATTTCGCGTATCGAAATGTATAGACAATGAGATGTGTTCTTACCTTTCCCGATGGATTTCTTTTCTGTGGAGAAATGTTGGATGTTCCTGGACCTTCCTCCATTTCTATGTTAACGTGTCACAAAATGCACAATAAGTATAAAAGTACAAAAATTTCGAGTGTCGCTCTCACGAACTCTCACTCCAAACCCATCGATCACCTTATAGATCGCTTCGGTCGATCTGACTTGGTGTCGCCCCGTGACTCTGTGCGCATGCGCTTGCATTGAGAAATGGCTGCGTGGGAGGGACTTGCGCATAACGGTAAAAATCTGTACTATGCCTAACCATGGACTCTCGAGAAACAAAGTGTAGTGGTTCTCATCCTGGAAGGTAGTACATTTATCCTTACCGCGTGATATTTTATCCAATCTTTCGCTGGGATTGCAATATATGGATCTACAACCCAGCTTGTGGATGGAGTCGTTTTCGATGCTTCGTGTCCGTCAACTGGCTTATAAAGTTTCTGGTCCCATTTGTCGTCTTCCTTTGCATGTATTTTTGCCCATTTTATACGTTTTTCCAGGGTTTTGTGGTCCGCTATTTTACTGGCAAGTTCAAAGGATGAGTTTTTCAGGCTCTCTATTCTTCTTTGGACTAAGTTTGGAACTTTTGTGTATAAAGACATAATGCCCATCCCGCCTTCTTTCACTCTAGTGTGGAAATAGGCTATGGGTACATCCACGGGAAAATGTAATCATTTCCTTGCGTATCGTCTTACTAGTCGGTCCAGTTTCCTTAGGGTGACGTAGTTTATTTTGCCTAGTACCATCTTGTGTAGAAATTTTGGTAAAAGATACGTTTTCAATATTATTAGTCTTTCCTGAGGCTTCAGCGGGGCTTTGAACCTCAGATCGTGCGGTTCCAACGTTTGCTCCCTGGTAACCCGTCAGTTCCACGCGTACCGCTCGCCTCTTCAGCCTGAGGGACTGGGCTGCCCACTCGGACAGGAACGACGACTCCGAGCCAGAGGAGGGTGATCCGGTTGGTGTTGACTGCGTACACTGCCGACGTGGACGACGACGAAGCCTCAGCCGGTTGACCCCCGTGGAAGGAGTCATTCTGGGGGCCCGGGGTGCGAGCTGACCCGGGCTCCCGGGGGGAGCATAGCTCCTCCCGTGTGTGAACGACACCCCCCGGGTTAGTTTCCCGGTGTGGGGGGGGGGGCGTTCCGTCCCTTCCCTTATGGGAGGGGCATTCGTGGGGGGTTGGGGTAGGGCGGGTCCCTCCGCCCGGGGTCTAATAGTGTAGGGCATGGGAGAGGGGTACACCCCCTCCCCCAGGGATAGTATGTTTAGCTGGGAGTTGTCCTGTTGAGTACTCGCGTGATCCAGGCACCTCCCATGTAGCTTAGGTGGGCGTGAGGTTTTAGTGGGTAGTACCCAGGGGGTTCACCCCCCCCTGGGGAGACTCCCACATAACCCCGGCTTCCCCCAGGGTGTCGGGGTATGTATAAAACATTTCCTCACGATAAAAAAAAAGGAGTCATGATGAGTGGTGTGGTGGTTCCCGTCGCACGCCCAGCAGCGGTACTCTGAGATGCACTGCGTCAGCTGATGACTGGACGCGAGGCAGTTGAAACAGAGGCCCCTCTTCTGGACAAGTTGCCTCCTCTCCGTTGTTGTGAGGGCCTTGAACACCTTGCACGCACTGAGAGCGTGACTACCTGAGCACAGTGGGCACTGGCGTCCTCCCTTGGCTTTGGGTTTCGGTTCCACCTTGACAGCCAACGCGTTACGCGCGGAAGACGGGTTGCTGCGAATCACGGCGCCTCCACCCTTCGGAACCGGTACAGGAGGATCCGGAACTCGCGCCGATCCGAGGGCGTGGACACGGTTCTCCAGGAAACTCTCCAAGTCGTCGAAGGACGGGGTGACCGTTGGGTCCCTTAGCGACACCTCCCATGCTAGTCTCGTCGTGTGGTCGAGCTTCTCTGATTCGAGGAATACTAGCCACTCGTCCCACGCTGCGACTGGTTTCCTCAACGCCTGGAATGCCCGCTGCGTTTGCTGGAATTCGTCCAACAGACGCTTAATCTCCGACGGCTGGGCTTTTGCCAAAGTCGGGTAGGTGATCAAGCGTCTCATGTGCGCTACGGTGAGTATTCGCTGATTCCCGAATCTCCGCTCCAAGGCCGTCCAAGCACCGTCGTAATTGGCCTCGGTGATGGGCGTGAGATCCAGCATTTAGGCGGCTTCACCCGTCAAGCAGGACTTTAGATATTGCATCTTCCTGACTTTAGGGATGCGGGTGGATTCGTGAACCAGCGAGCAGAATTGATCCCGGAAGCTCTCCCACTGGTACAGATCCCCCGAGAAGGAAGGCAGCTTCATCGGTGGCAGCACCACATCTGACTCAGCAGGCATCGAGGTCACCGGCGTGGCCACAAGGGGAGCGGGTCTTGCCTCTATCATTTCATCTATTGCGGAACCGTGATCAATGTATGCCTCCTCGACCTCGGAGAAAAAGTCGGTGGCCAGGTAAGGGAGCGCGGGGTCCGCTTGGAGAGTAATCTCTGCGTGGCGCTCGTTTAATAGTCTTCAGTAGCTCTGTAATAATTCCCTTCGCCTCAGGAGATTCGATCGCGTCAGATTATCACCTCCGCTTTTTTTCAGGCTACTCAGGAAGCTCGAGATTCGACCGCCGAGATCCTTCTGCGCGGCCACGAGGTCTGTCACTTTCGTTGACATTTTTGAACACGCGCGGTGTGACCGAAATTAAATAGAGGTGAGTTGAAGCCGAAAACACACGACGCTCGAACTCGCGGACGACCTTCAGACGCTCCAACTATTTGTTTGTCAAGCTGACGAGCTCGCCTAGGTACGGGTCACCAAAAAAACGACCGTTGACGGTTCAAAAACTAACCGTTTTCGGACACGTTCTTTTCAGAACAATTCGGCACTTTTCTCACGAATGTTTCGTTTTCAGACAAGAAGAAAGACGAAACGCCGACTGGAGCACGAGTCGAGTGAAAAAGAAGCGCGAAGAACAGGGGCGCGGATTAAACGAGGGGGTGGATCGTTGCCGATGCTCAAGAGTCCCGCACGCACGTTTATCCGGCTCGAAGGACCAAATGTTTTGAACAAACCAGATCTCTCAATGTTCTGAGAGATTTCTGCGAGTTCAGAAAGAACGAGGAATAGGGAGAAAAGGACGACGGATCGGAAATCGCAAGACGGAAAGAGAAAGCACGTACTTGTGAAACACCGATGGTCGTTTGTACATACAGATAGACTGCGACGATCGACCGTTGTCGCGATCGCTCCTGACGCCCGTACCCCGCGCGGCTCGCGAGGGCCACCAAGCTGCTCGGTCCACCTGGTGACTCGCGGGACGCGGGGAGGAACGCAGGTGCGACGTCGCGCACGCGCCGTCGATCCAGTCATCCGAGTCATTTATTTGGCATATGTACATACATGTATTAGAGAATAAAGACGAGTTTACAAATTGTGGCGCATAGAATTATGCTTGTCAATTTTGGGTTACATTTGATCGGCGGCTGAAATCCCCTCCTCGCAGAAATCCCAAACAGTTTACAATATTTACAATATTTACATCGCATCAGTGCCCGATTCCCTCAAACCGAAAAGAAAATCTTTAAACTGTTCTCTGATACTGAATGCTTCAGTCGACCCTCTGCCTCCTTGGCGGCCGACTGAATCTCACGTTGCACGTGGCGCTTCTCCTTCTTCCTCCTGGTTTGTTGAAAGCGATCCCTCGTGGGCCCGTATAAAATTGTGCAATATACATGTTGCCATGATGATACGGTCAACATTTTCTGGTTTGCCCTGGATCTTCCTGTGATATACCCGGAATTTCTGTGATAAAATGCCAAACGCATTTTCTACCACTCGTCGCGCTTTGGAGAGCCGTGTATTAAAATACGTCCGGTCGGCGTGTCTTTCGGCTTTGCTTCCCGGGTATGGCCTCATTAAATTTCTTTTAAGCGAGAACGCTTCGTCGCCTACAATTACGCAGAGTGCGCAATTTGACGTGCCCGGCAAAGGCTATAGCCGGTTTTGGGGGTCAAATCTGCCCTGGAAGGTATTTTATTCTAATTTGCGCCATTCGATAGACAAAAAAAAAGATACTTTTCAGCCAAGTTTTAGCCCGATAGCTCATCTGTAAGGGTAGTTATTGAGAAAAAACGAAAATTCAGTTTTTGGCCCATTTTTCCCATTTAATGACAATTTAAAATTCTGAAAAAAATCTGACACATTTCGGATACCAAACCACATACTTTGAGCCGTTTTCAGATTTTTCCGTTGCAAACTCTGGTTGTAAAAATCGAAAAACACGAAAAAAATCGGAAAAAAAAGATTTCATATGGAAAGCTAAGAGACACTAGAACAGAATTAATTTAGCAATTAGCTATTGTCCTAAGTATTATGCTCAATTTTTTTCAAACCCCTGCGTGTGGTGCGTCATAGTAGGAAAAAAGAAAAACCGCTTTTTTCGGCGTTTTTTCCGTGAAAAAGTAAGTTATAATTTTCGTAAAAATATATTATGTAATATTAAACATTCCTAAGTTCAGAGAAACATCGTCCAGACTTTAAAAATTACGTAGTACAAAAACAACAATTATACTATGCAGGGTATATTCGAATATTTCGAAACTATTTTCAACAGCGCCGGTTGGTTCAGTGGCTATGGTCTCCGACTGCGGAACCGCTGAAGACTTTTTTGAGCAGGTTCGTATCCCGCCGCGGGCCAATTTTTTTTTTTCGTTAATCAGATGTTTTTTCGATTTCTAACCTTATGATTGTTGTTACGCTGTTGTAAAAACATTTTTTAACTATGTTTAAACTATTTTTTAATAATTTTTCGGAAAAATATTTTTGGAGTACTTTCGGTCTTTAGTCGTTTACGTGGAATAAGTGACTCATTATTTTTATGACAGAACATATATACATGAATTATTATTAGGAATACTTATTTGTAATGATTGTAGGTGGATTGGTGTGTGGTGGAATCATGTATGGCGTTTTCAGTCTTCGTCGCTATCTTCGTCAATTGTCGGTGTTATTTGGTCGTTGTTGAAAATTCTAGTGAGTATCTCTGCTGGCCGAACTATGTCTAAATGATTATTTAGTGAAAAGCGATTACCATTGAAAATTATCTTTAAATCGTCTTCTGTCATTTCCGGAAAATCAAAAATATCTGTGGAAGATATGTTTTTAAATGGCGTTTTTCGCGGTTCCAGTGTTGCGCTTCCACTTGTGCTAAACTATTTATTACTTTATCTTCCCTCAATATCGTGTCAGTTATTATGTCATCGAAAAGTGTGACATCAGAATTTAGCTTTTGCCGAACTTATTATTTGGGAAGCATAAAATATGATTTGACTGTAGGAAGAAGTTTGTTGTCGAGCTGTTTTTGTAAAAGCAGGTATTTTTCCCTAATATGCCATGTATAGCCTAGACAAACCCCAACAACTTTTAGTAACTTTACGAGATGAATTGAACTCCTCTCAGTAGTTAGTTAAGAACGATTGCCTTTTAGTGTAGGTATGAAAACATAAAAACCACACTCTTCTAAGTGTGATTTAACTTCACGAAAACCGCGATCTATTTACAATACAAACGTCTCCCTGTTTCATAATAGCCATTGGGATCTCGAAGAGCGATCTGTATGATTTCAGCATCATTCTGGTTGGCATAAAAAGGTTCGAAGATGTCAATGATATATCCATTTATCGTGTAAACGGTACAAGGATTACATAAAGATACTTTTTTCGATTATATATTGATTGTCAATATTATACAATTTTTTAGCGACATTAGAAGTTTCATGTTCAATGATATGCTCACGGGAAAACATCCTAACACCAGAATGGAGAGAAAGAATATCCTTTAAAAAACAATTCATGAGTGTATGAGAAAAATCAGAAACTTGGTCGCGCTCAAATCGATGCATTTATTCCACGTAAAAAAATGTTAAGTAGATAAGTAATACAGCCCGTAAACGACTAAAGACCGAAAGTACTCCAAAAATATTTTTCCGAAAAATTATTAAAAAATAGTTTAAACATAGTTAAAAAATGTTTTTACAACAGCGTAACAACAATCATAAGGTTAGAAATCGAAAAAACATCTGATTAACGAAAAAAAAAAATTGGCCCGCGGCGGGATACGAACCTGCTCAAAAAAGTCTTCAGCGGTTCCGCAGTCGGAGACCATAGCCACTTTTTTTTTTTTTTTTTAAACAAAGCGTTTATTGTGCCATATAACGAAACAGAAAAAAGATAACAAGAGTACATATTTACAGAGCGGTACAATAAACTTAAACGCTAAACAAAAAGTATAACAATTTGTGTATTAATTTCGTCTAAACTAAAGGACCGGCAATCCGGTCACGCGCTGTTTGAGGCGCTGTCATTTTTATTGCATTTATTGCACGTGTGGTGTTTAGAGCAAGGAGTGGGTTTTGCTTATAGGCTAGCGGGGGTTGTTATGTACAGCGGGGCACGGTTTGAGGAACGCTGTACATGAATACTTAACTTATAGGTGTTGCGGTGTATAGGTAAATGAATGACACTTTTATGTGTAATTTTAATTTGCTTATTTCTAATACGGGTGAAACCTGAGCCAGTTGAGGGTTATAATCTAGATTATGGTTACGGCTAATGCTAAAGGTACGCAGGTACTTATTCTATGTCTTTGGCGGCGCTAATACATTACTGCTTTGGTGGCGCTATTGTGTGAATTGAGGTGGTTCGTCAAGCCACCAGTATATTTTTGTGTTTTTTCTGTGATCGTCTTCTGTGTCGTATTTTGTAAGTTTGTGTCGGAATCGCATGGCTGTGTCGTGAATGTTGCAGTTATTGTCGTATTTTATGGTTTTATTGTTGTTTTTCCTATTATGGTGATATATTATTGGGTGTCCGAGTGTGTTTTGTATGAGTCCTGTGTTGTCTAGGTGTATGAAGGCTTCTGGGGGTATGTAACCTGTGTGTTTCGTGCTTTCGTGGTATAGAGGGTTTGGGTATGTGGAGCTGAAGATTAGGCTATTGTTGTGTACTTTGCGTGTGTGCGCCCAGTGGTTTCTGGCTAGTTTTAACATGTGTATGTCTATTCTGGTGATTTTGGCTTTGGTCAGGAGGTTGTAGTTGCTTATGTATTTGGTGTAGTTTGACTCTGGTGTTTTGTAAGTGTTTGGGCAGGCACGTAAGCATTTTCTCTCTAGTAGCCGGATTCTCTCCATGGTGCTGGCGCTTATATTGAACCATATTGGGAACCCGTAGAAAATGATGGGTTTTATTAATAATTTGTAACAGAGGAGTTTTACCTCTGCGTCGAGGTCTTTCGAGTAAAAGAGCCTTTTGTTAGCGGCAAAGGCTTTTTGTGCTTTGCCTATTTGTATATTGACGTGATCGTTGAAATTTAGTTTAAAGTCTAAGTGTACGCCTAGGTAACGCACAACCTTTTTGTGGGGAATTTTGATGTTGTTGTCTTTGTTGTCCCGTATGTGAAAGTGTTTGGCGTTCGTGCGTACGTCGTGGTTTGCGTCTGAGATATTGGACATGTATGGTCTGAATAGGATTGTCTCGCATTTGCTTGTGTTTATTTTTAGTCTCCATGTGTCGAAGTAGTCTTGTATTTTGTTGAATAGGTCTTGTAGCTTAATCTGTAATTTGGAGGGTTTGTTGTCACTAATGTAGATCAGTAGGTCGTCAGCGTAGGCTATTGCCCCTTTTTGGTTGTCGTTACCCAGGTCGTACATTGTAAGCAGGTCGCTTATGTATAGGCTAAACAGGATGGGGGAATTGACCGCTCCTTGCTGTAAACCGTTATGGACTGTAAATTTCTTTGAGGAGGTGTTGGGGCCCTCCACTACCTGGAAATTTTTTCCGTGGACCATGTTCCATAACATTTTTGTGAGGTGTGCGGGGAAGTTTTTCTTTAAGAGTTTAAAAAAGAGACCGTCCAGCCATACCGTGTCGAACGCTTTTTCCAGGTCAATAAACACTGCTCCTACGCAGTCACCAGCGTTTCGCGCCCAGCAGATGTCTGACGTAAATTTTGTTATTGCATGAATGGTTGAATGTCTTCTTCTGAACCCGAATTGTGTTTCAGGGATTAGTTCTTTCTCTGTGCAGACTGCTTCTATTGCTTTGTTAATGGTTATTTCGAATACCTTGCTAATGTTTGGCAGGAGACTTATGGGGCGGTAGCTGGCGGGTTTGCTATCGTCCTTGTCTTTTTTTTTTAGGCAAATTGTTTTTGCTGTTTTCCATGCGGTTGGAAAATGGGCAATATTGAGACAGTTGTTAAATAATATGGCGTAGTTGTATATGAAGCGGGGGGGAAGGTGTTTCAGGATGATGTTAGGAATGTTATCAAAGCTGGAGGATTTTTTGTTTTTCAGTCTTCTTAGTATATGCCTCAGTTCGTGTGTAGAGGTGAAGAAGTCTGTCGGTGTTTCGTTAGGGTTTGGATTGTCTGCTTTGTTTGTGTCGGAGAAAGTGCATACTGTGTTGTTGTTTCGTCTGTCCTCGTCCATTTCTGCTTTTAGCATGTTTATTTTTTGTGTGATTATGTTTGTCAGTTGTGGTTTGCCCATATCGTTGTTCTGTGTGTGTGCTTTTTCGAAATGTGCTCCTAGTACATTTAATTTGTCGTTTATGTCCGTGATAAGGAGGTTATCTTCGTCGTCTGTTTGTGTGTTTTTGCTGTCTATGTTTGAGTTTGTTATTAAGTCTGTGTTACTGTTGTGTATTTTCAGGGTGTTTATATTGTTCTGATCTTTTGTGCGGAATATTTTGTTTATTGTGGGGAATAGATCTTTTGTGTTATGTGTCGAGATGTTCTCAATTTTTTTTTTCCAGTATGCACTTACGGATTTTTGGAAGGCTATTTTGATTTCCTTTCTGACTATTTTTAATGTGTATTTGATTAATGCTATTTGTGTGTCGTTTGCTGTGGTGTAATTGGGGATTGCTGTCAGTCTGTTGAGTCTGGTTATTAATGTGCTTTTTGTTTTTTTAAGGTTTTTTATATTTGGTGTGATGTATCTGTCTGTTGAGTTGTAGTCATTTTGGATGCGTGGTATTGTGTTCTCTATGGCTGTGTTGATGCTTGTGTTTAGTTTATCTATTAGGTTGTCAATTTCTTCTGTTGTTAGGTTTCTTGTGTTTGGTATTACTGTGTTGTCTCTGGATAAGAGGTCTTCTTGAAAATCTCGCCAGTTTGCTTTGTTAAAATTGTATTTAATGGTGTGTGTTGGTTCGTCTATTATAAGTGGATTGTCTGAATCGAGTGTGATTGTCATTTCGGTTGCCCTGTGGTCGCTGTCGTAGTCTCGTACGTTAAGTCTTCCGGGTGCGGGGAGTCTATGGAATTTGATTCTATTGTCTGTCAGGCAAATGTCTATGAATGATCCGCTGGTCGGGAAAGATGGTAGGATTGTGTTGAGGAGTGTTGCTCTATATTGTATTTCGTTGTCTTGTAGCCACCTTTTTAGTGTGACGCCTCTATTGTTGTCTGTGCTATTGTGCCAGTCGGAGTGTTTTGCATTTAAGTCTCCTGCCAAAAGATAGTAATTGTTTGTTTTGTGAAATTCTAGTTTCTCGAATATTGAGTTTAGATCGGCTGTGAACTCTTTATTGTTACTGCTGGGGGCATAGGCTGCTAGTAAGAACAGGTTTTTTCGCTGGATTTTAATTTTGACTATTGTTGTTTCGAGATTAGTGGGGAGATTAATACCTAGCTGGACGGTTTTGAATTTGATGTTTCGCTTTATTAGGATTGCGGTTCCCCCACCCTGTTTAGAGTTTTGCCTGTCGTTTCTTATCATTGTATAGTTCTTGAAATTGACGCGGTGCCTGTCATTTAGTTTCGTTTCGCATAATAGGACCGCATCCGGCTCGTGTGTGGTGAGAAAATCGGTGAGGGCTGCCCTTTTTACGTTTGAAATGAGGGAGTTTACGTTTATTTCTACTATTTTTAGTGCTTGGAGTGTGGTTGTGTTTGGGGGGGATGGTGTGGCTGTGGTGTTGTTTGTTGTGATGTGTGCCATTTATGGGTCTAGGTCAAGTGCATGTGTTATTACGTTGATTTTGTTGCTGTTATCGCGTATTAATGAGAGTAGATGCGATGTTTGTGTATTGACTGCGGCTTCGATTATTGTTTTTATTTGTTCAAGTAACGTGTTTTGTGCTTGTTGGGAGGGTGCTGTGTCTGTGATGTTGTTTTGCGCTGTGTGATTATGGGTTGCGGGTTTATTAGTGGCGATACTAGCTGCGACGGAGCTGAATGAAATGCCTGGTTTGATGTAATTTGATCTAATGCTGATTTTTTTTTCTGTAACTGCTTTTTGTGCCTCTTTTTTGGCCGCGATTGCTTCTCTCATTTCTTTTAGTTTAGGGCAGCCTCTGTATGACGCGGGGTGACCGTGGCTTTTGCAATTTATGCAGAATGGGGGTGTTTCGATTTTTTCGGCGGGTGACGCGTTCGATCTGTTGCACTCGCCGGGGTTGTGTTGTTGGTCACATTTAACGCATCTATACTCTAAGTTGCAGTTCGATGCTGCATGGCCGATGCGCTGACAGCGCTTGCATTGGATGCGGTCCTTTTTGATTATTTTTTCCCATTTTATACACGTGTGTAAGATGGTTTTAATCTGGCTCAGGTTCGAGATTATGCTGTCCGCTGACAGTTGGACTAAGAATATCGGAAGAGCTTTACCTTCCTCTACGGATCTCTTGGTTGTGAATCTCTTGACCGAAAGAAACGTGATGCCTGGTGTCTTTTTGTTGGCTAGTGCCTCTAGTATTTCGTTGGGGTCGAAGTTACCTTCTATGTTTTTTAATAAAACTGTTATGTTTTTGTTAGACTTGGGGGTGTATGTAAAGAACTGTATTTTGTGTTGTTTTAGTGATTCGCAGGCTATTTTGTGGTTGTCTAAAGTGTGAGTGTGTAGAATATGTTTGTTGTTGTTAATTCTTTTTACCGTGAAGTTGTTTATTTTATGTTTTAGTGTTTCTATAACTGTTTTTACTATGCTGGTGTGTAGTGTAATTGGGGGCGGTTTGTAGGTGCGTGCATTGTCTGTGTTTCTCGCGTTTACGAGCGAGGGGGGTACAAGCGCGATGCTACCTGCATTTGACGTTGTTTGGGGTTGCCTTGGGTCTGGTTTTACTGCTGTTGGCGTCGCTTGATCTTTGTTTGCTGGTTGGTTTGTAGATGGATGGGCCTGGTTGTTGTTGGTGCTTGTCCCTGGTGGCGGCTTCTTTTCGGCTGTCCTTGGTGCGTCCGTTATATGGGAGAGACCATGTGTTTGTTTCGTTGTTTGGTGTATGTCCTTTTCAGATTTTTTTATTGTTATATTGAGGTCCGTGCTTGGGCACGGCCTTTTTTGGCCGGTGATGGCGACGTCCTTTTGTCTCTTGGAGACTCCTGGGTCTGGGAGGGCCGGGAATGGTTCTGGCCCTATTTCGGTATCTAACGCAGCGAATTTGTTTGTGTCTGCATAGCTGCTTTGGGTGATTTGGTTGTTTTTTCGCCTTTCTTCTTCTAACTGTTTCGTGAGGTTTTCAATTGTTGCGTTCAGGTTCGCTATTAATTTTAGTAGTTCGTCCATTTTCCCGTTGGCATTTGGATCTGTAGCTGCTGTCCTGGTCTGTGAGGGGGTTGTCTGTTTTTTTATTTTTCCCATCTCTATAATGGTGGGTGTTTTCGCTGCGTTTAGCTTGTTTTTTGGTAAGTTCGGCGTAGGGTTGCACCTCCTCTTGTTATTTCTGGAGAATTGTTTGATGATCCTAGCCGTATGTGGATCCTCTAGGATGCTGGCTGGTAGGCTGCATTTTATGTTGGTTTCTGGTGTTTCCTGGTGTGCATTATTGCTTGATGTTTGGGAGGTGTTCGAGCTACTTGCTGTTTTTGGGTTTGTTTGCGGATGATTGCTGTCCGTTACATCTGATGGGGCGTCCGCCCTCCACTGAATTTTGATCTCGTGATCTATTGTGAGGCTTGTATCACTAAAGTTTGTGCACACTGTATTTCACTGTGGTGGTGCCGATGGCGACGCAATAATGTAGATCGGGTTGCCCCGCTGGGGACCCGCACTGATTTTAACACACTGCTAGAATTAACAATATCAGTTTTTGCACTGCCACGACACTTGGAACGCTTGTGTTGATCGCTACCTCGGGGGTGCCAGAAGGGATGGTTGCACTCTGGGCACGTCTGACCTCTCTGAGGGACCAAGGACGAATGAGACCATAGCCACTGAACCAACCGGCGCTGTTGAAAATAGTTTCGAAATATTCGAATATACCCTGCATAGTATAATTGTTGTTTTTGTACTACGTAATTTTTAAAGTCTGGACGATGTTTCTCTGAACTTAGGAATGTTTAATATTACATAATATATTTTTACGAAAATTATAACTTACTTTTTCACGGAAAAAACGCCGAAAAAAGCGGTTTTTCTTTTTTCCTACTATGACGCACCACACGCAGGGGTTTGAAAAAAATTGAGCATAATACTTAGGACAATAGCTAATTGCTAAATTAATTCTGTTCTAGTGTCTCTTAGCTTTCCATATGAAATCTTTTTTTTTTCCGATTTTTTTCGTGTTTTTCGATTTTTACAACCAGAGTTTGCAACGGAAAAATCTGAAAACGGCTCAAAGTATGTGGTTTGGTATCCGAAATGTGTCAGATTTTTTTCAGAATTTTAAATTGTCATTAAATGGGAAAAATGGGCCAAAAACTGAATTTTCGTTTTTTTCTCAATAACTACCCTTACAGATGAGCTTGTAACGAGCACGGTTTCTCGCGGCTCGTTCCAACGGACGGGACTCGCGGCCGGATTGAGCTCGCCGTGCCAGGATTCGTAGGATACGCGAGTGGGATAGACGGGGTGAAATAAACGTCGCAGAGGTTACTTTTCTACGGCTACGGTTCGCGGCTCGTTCGTCTGCGCGGTGTCGGACGTCGCGGTTTCGGGACGCGGGTTATCGCGGGCCGCGGTTTATCGCGGTGCGGACGTTCGCGTATCGCGGCTTATCAGTTCGCTTCTTATCGGGACGCGATACGACGGGGGCACGGTGTCGACAGCGGGCGACACACGTGGGCGGCCGAGAGCCGTTCTCCCTTAGCCTCGGCGGCAACTCTCGTCGGTGCCGAGGCCATGGTATCACGGCTTACGGGCAATCCTCTGCGGAGGATCGTGCTTTCGGTGGTGCGGAGACGCCAGCGGGGGTCTGGTCGCACGTTTCCAATTCACCGGCCGAACGATAGCAACAACGGTTACATAGTCCGGCCAGGGTCTCGTCCAGGTGGGGGCCAGGGGCAACGGCGGTTACCGGGAAAACGGAAAGGACGGCACGAACACCGGAATACTTACGATGGGTCCGTTGTGTGTGCGAGTGTGTGACAGTGAAAGTCTGTATTGTCGTGACTCGAGGTATACTAGTAAATCAATCGTACTCGCGGGTGGTCCGGAAGCAAAAGAGGCCCGTGCCTGCTCGCGGGTTCCCTTTATGCCCTCAGCACTCTAGGGCGAGGGGCGCGGCGCGGAATGGTTTTCGGCGGAAGTTCCGGTGTTCGTATCGCGTCCGGTTCGCGCGTTCGCGAAGTATGGCGGTTTCCGTTTCCCGCGTAACCCGGTTTCTAGGCGCGGGGGCGCGAAGCCCGGGGTCGATGTCGTTCGGGGATCGTCGGCTACGCTCGGGGGTAGTCGCGGCGGCGCGTGTTCCCGTTCGTAACAGGCCTGGAATATCCAGGTCTGTTACACCCCCCCCTTTCGTCGCGGAACGAGTGAACCGTAACCTGATTTATTGAACAAAAATAAATTCATGTATTTTGTCACAATATCATGACCTTAACAATACTCCAAAATATAAAAACAATAATCGCAAATATGATTCCAATCTCTAATCACTGATAACAAAAGTATAACTTCCTAGTCGGAACAAAGCGGTAACAAAGTTTTAGACATTTCTAACTTCCTAAATTCCTGAATTCTTAAATTCTTAAATTGTCGCGGGCCACACTGCGGTGCGGGATTTCTCGGCGTACAGCGGGACGGTCTTGGCTTTACAGCGGACCGTTTTACGTTTGATCGGCGGATCGGTCTTTCGTTTAATACTGGACCGGTTTCGGGAACGGCGGACGGTTTTCCGCCGTGCGGCTAGCGGCTCTGCCGCCTACGCGACAATCTACTTACGACCTAATTACGACCTAACTTACGCGCTAATCTTAACCTACATTAAACAATATTGGCTTTAACCGTGAAAGAAAAAGACAAGAAAAGAAAATAGAAACTTATATCTAACGCCGGCGCGGGCTTAAAACTAACTTACGTACTAACTTATACACTACGCTTAACACTGTCCTAACTATTTGCACTTTCCGGCGCGATCTGCTCAGCGTCCGGTTCGCACCCCCGACGCGATTCACTCAGCGTTCGGTGGCACTGCTGTCTGACGCGATGCGCTCAGCGTTCGTTTCACTTCCCGTCGCGATCACTCGAGCGTTCGGGCACCCGCGCACTGCACTATTCACGGGGGTCGGCGTCCGGGGCGGTCGGCTCCCGTCTGATGCACCGGACCAGACGCCCGCTGCGATTAAAGATGAGCCGCCACCGCTCTTCGTCGTCGCCCGGCACCGACACGTACGAGCTCCTTTTCAGGACGTGTCTTACTGGCACCTCGCAACAACGTCCATTCGGCAGCCGGAACCATCTGCTGGGCGCCTCGGGACACCAGCCGGTGTAGGGCACGGGGGTCAGCAGGTGCGGGAACAGGTTCTCCCGTTTTATCGGCCGCCCCTCGTTTCGTGGCCGCTCCGAATCGTCTCGCGGTTCCTCCCTGAACGGGTCCCGGCGTCCCGCGTTCCTTCGCGGATTACTTATCCTCTGCTCGGCGGGCGGGCTCGGTTTTCTCGCTGGCGTGACTCGCGGGGGTGGCGGTGGTGCGTGCCGCGGCAGTTGCTCGGCGGCCCGTTGTTCTACCCTCGCGGCCTGCGGGGGTGAGGGTAGGCGTGCCTGTGCGATGGCGGGCAGCGGCTCGTCCCAATGTGACAACTCCCCCTGGGGCCGGTGGCGGCTGGTGCGGACAGGGTGCCTGGTTGTGCTGTCGGTTGCGGTGCCTGGTGTCGGTCTGCGGGTCGGCTGTGCCCGTTGTCGAGCGCGTTGTCGGCGCCTCGCCTCCCGGCGCTCTTGTGTCCTCGAATTCCGTGGGGCCTCGCGTTCCGGAGAGGGGGCGGGTGTCCACCACCGCGGGGGTTCGGGGGAGCCGAGCCGTCCGTAGCGGGGGACGGGAGGTTGCCACGGCGTCCTTGGGGTTCGATCCTTGGCCTCAAGCTCTTTAATCAAGTCGGACCACCGGGGCATCCGCGCCATTTGGCTGGACTCCGGCGAGTCCTCCCGCTTTCGACGGCGGCTCTCGCTCGGGGTGGTGTTCGGGGACGGGTCCCGGGCGGCTGGCTTGTCCTCGGCGGCGGTCGTCTGCTCGGTGGTCCAAACGGGCAGGGCGGGTTGTGCTGGGGCCGCGGGGGGGCTCGGCGGCTGGTCCCCACGGGTCGTCCCCAGGACGTCGTCGTCCTCCGCGGTTTCCCCGGGTGCGGGGTCGGTGGGGCCCTCCAGTACGGGCGCGGCTGCGTCCGTCTTGGGTCCCTTGGGGGCGGCTGGGGGCACGTAGCGTGCGGGTTCGGGACTCTCCTCCCGGTCCGACGCCTGCGTGCTTCCCTCTCCGTCGGTGACTCCGTCGGCGGCGTGGGCCTTGCTGCCGTGGCTGGCCTCCGTGGCGGCGGCCTCGATGGGGGTGGGCCAGCGGATGTCCGGCGTCGGCGGGCGCTGGTTTAGATTGGGCTCGTCGAAGAGACCGGACAGGTCCCAACTCCACTCAGCCATATTTTCTTTCCTATGAAAAGAGTGTACAGGAGAGATTAATTTGCGGGGCCGTCCTCGAGGTCTAGGGGCTGGCCGGGACGTGTCGGGACGGGGCGGGGGTTGAGCCCGGGCGTCCTTCGCAGTGGGCCTTGGGCGCGTACGCCGCTTGGGTTCCCTTGCGTCGGGCCTCGGGTCGTTTGTAGTACTTGGCTGTGCCGGATGGTTTGTAGTACTTGGCTGTGCCGGGTGGTTTGTAGTACTTGGCCGTGGTGCCGGCTTGAGGTCCTGCACGTGGATGTGCTTGACCCAAGTGCCCTTCGGGTCCCGGAGGTCCACGATGACCGGGGATACTATCCGTCCCACGGTATAGGGCCCAGTGTATTTGGGTGCCAGTTTGGCATTTACCCCCTCTGCCTTGTTCGACAGCGTGTGTTCCCTTTTCCACACGACTTCGCCTCTTGCCGGCTTCCAGTCTCGGTGACGCAGGTTGTAGTATTTGGCTTGCCTTTCAAAGGCCCTGGCCAAGTGAATCCGGGCTAATTCCTGGGCTGCCCTTAGGTTCTTCCAGCGCTGCGGCGCGGAGGTGACGGCGGTCCCTGTCGATGCCTCCTGTCCCGGTGCTCTCAGCTCTCTTCCGTGGTTGATATATGCTGGACTGTATCCTGTGGATTCGTGCCGGGCGGTGTTAACCGCGAACCGGGCTTCGTCCAGTTTCTCGTCCCACCGGTTGTGCCGGTTCCCGGTGTATTGTGCGAGCATGGTCTTTACGACCTTGTTGGCCCGCTCTACTGGATTGCAGTGAGGCGCGTATGGCGGCGTTCTTCGGTGTGTCGTGCCGGCGTCTCGGAGCAGTGTGACGACTGGCTCTCCAATGAACTGCCGTCCATTATCGGAGATTATGATCCTTGGAGCTCCGTGCCTGAGGATGACTTCCTTTCGGATCGCGGCGGCGACGGCTTCGCTAGTCGCTTTACGGAGCGGAACTAGCTCGATCCATTTCGAAAAACGGTCGAGAGCAACTAGCAGCCATATGTGGCCGCGCCGCGAGCGTGGTAACGGGCCTATGAGGTCCACGGAAACGGTGTGCCACGGTTCGTCCCCCGGGTTAGCATGCAATTTGCCCGGTGGAGCTTGAGGTGGTGCTTTGTAGGCCTGGCATGTCGCGCACTGGCGAACGTATCGAGACGTCTCCCGAAACATTCCCGGCCAGTAAAAGCGTTGCGCCAGCCGCACCGTAGTTTTCGCGACCCCTAGATGACCAGCGGTGGGGTCGTCGTGGTATTGTTTTAGCACCGTTTTCCGTTCTTCCGACGGCACGCACAGCTTCCATGCTGTGCTCGGCTCAGGTTCATTGTAATCCAGCTGGTGGAGGATATGTTTGTATAGTCGTCCGCCCTCCATTCTGTAGTCCGGTTCGGCGGCCGGATTGCTCTTTACGGCTTCGAACATCCGTCGGTACCACGTGTCGGTGCTCTGCGTCGGACGGAGTGCGCTTACTCCGATTTTCGGCGGGATACGGGACAGAGCATCGGCCACGTGGTTTAATTTTCCGGGACGGTATCGGATGTCGAAGTCGTATTGTTGGAGCTCGAGGGCCCATCGGGCTAGTCGTCCGGTCGGGCTGTCTATTTGGCGGAGCCATCGGAGCGCTTGGTGGTCGGTGATGACCGTGAATTTATACCCTTCCAAATATGGGCGCATCTTTCTAATGCCCCATACGACGGCCAGGCATTCCTTCTCGGTCGCGCTGTACTTCCGCTCGGTCTCGTTGAGCGTGTGGCTCGCGTATGCGATTACCCGTTCGTTGTTTTCCGGGCCCTGGGTGAGTACCACTCCTAACCCATAATCGCTGGCGTCGGTCTGGAGGGTGAACTGCTGTTCAAAATCTGGGCAGGCGAGTATGGGCGCGTCGACCAATCGTTTCTTCATGGTGTGGAAAGCCTTTTCTTCGGCGTCGGTCCATTGCCATTTCGCGTTCTTGCGGGTGAGCCGTGTCAGCGGTTCGATGATCTCCGCGAAATTTGGTACAAAACGTCGGTACCAGGATGCCATGCCGTGGAATCGCCGTATGTCTCGGACCGTCTTCGGTGTCGGAATCTGCGCGATCGCCGCAGTTTTCTGCGGGTCGGTCCGTATTCCTCGTTCGTCGACAATGTGGCCCAGATAACAGAGGCTGTCGACGCAGAAGCGGCATTTCTCCGGATTTAACCGGAGACCGGCTTCCCTCAGTCGGCGGAATACCTCACGCAGATGATCTTTGTGGTCGTCTACCGTTCGACTGACGATAATAATATCGTCCAGGTAGGCGAATGCGTGCGGCTCCAATTCCGGTCCGATCACTCGATCCAACAGCCGTTGGAACGTGGCTGGGGCGGAGTGCAGTCCGAAAGGCATGACCGTAAATTGGTAAAGTCCGAGCCCGGGTACCGTGAAAGCTGTCAGCGGACGGCTTGTCCTCTCCAAGGGCATCTGCCAGTACCCGTTTTTCAGATCCAACGTTGTGAGGAACCTGGCCCCGCGTAATTTGTCCAAGGTCGCCTGGATGTGTGGCAACGGGTACGCGTCCTTTTCCGACCGTTCGTTTAGCTTGCGAAAATCAACGCAAAATCGGTGCCGTCCGTCCTTCTTTTTCACGACGACTACCGGCGAGCTCCAAGGGCTGCTGGAGGGCTCGATGACCCCATCGTCCAGCATTTTCTTGACCTCTTGGTCGATAATCGCCTGCATCGCCGGGTTTCGGGGCCGATATCGTTGTTTGATCGGCGTCTCATCGGTCAACTTTATCCGGTGCTGGGTCATCGTGGTACGGCCGGCCACGGTCTCGAACCGAGCCAATTCTCGCTCCAGGAATCTTTGAAATTCATAGTCTTCCTTATCCGTGAGCCTCCGGAGTCCCACCTGCAGGCAGGGTGCGTGCGTTTTCCGTTTTCCGTCTTCGCGGGGGTACTGCGGTACCGGCCACTCGGCGATCTCTGGTGGCGGTGTTATTGAGAGACGCAGTGCAGCGATCGTATGTATGCCCAGAAGTACTGGCGTATTCATTCGCGGCAATACGGTAAAGTCCTCGTCGTATTGCCGATCGTTCGCTGTGAATGGAATTCGGAGCGTGCCAGCTGGCCGGGTATCGGTTCCGTCGGCCAAGTTGATCGTGCCACCGGACTTCTGTTCCAGGGCCCCGTGTTTACATGCCCAGTTCCGCATCTCCTCGTTGACGCAGGAGAGCTGGGATCCGGTGTCCAAGAGTGCCTCCACGGTACGGCCGAATATTGAAATTTCCGCGGTCGGTCGCGGCTCGTACTTGATCTTCATCATATCTGGTTCTAGCGGGCCCGGCGTTCTCCCCTCGGTGCCGGTCTTGCCGGCGGGCCCCGTGCTCCGTTTCCCGACGGGTGACAATCCCTGGTCAGAATTCCGTCTCGGCCACAACGGGAGCAAAATCTCCGGTAGGCATTCCGGCATTCGTACCGATGATGCCCGCGCTGCTTGCACCGCCAGCAGTGCGTTTCCGGGTCGTAAGTTTCCGGACGTCGGTCCTCGTCCCGGACCGGGGCCCTCCGAGGGCTCGGACTCCGGTCGGTCCGCCTGGGTGTCGCATCGCCGTACCGCGGCTCGACGTGCGTCGCATGGGCGGGCATGTGTCGGGCTCGCTCCTCTCTCCGCCGTTCGTCCAGCTGTTCGATATTCTGGACCCGCCTCTGGAGTGTTTTAAGGTCCGGTATCGTGTCCTCCGGGAACAGTTCCTGGTACCGGGGCAGCATATTGTCATAAATGACCTCTAGCCAGCTGTCCTTCGGCATCTGCGCCCGTCGCATCAGTGTTGTGACTGCGGTCACAAATTTGACAAACGGCTCTCCCCGCTGTTGGAGCCGTCCCAGGGCCGCTCGTCTCGATTGTACCGGCGATGAAGTTGCTGCCCATGCTGCCAAGAACTCTTCGGCGAATTCTCCCCATGTAGCGATGTCCTCGGCGTGGTTCCGGTACCACTCCTGGGCCTCGCCCAGAAGCAAATCGGGTACCGCCCGCAGCAGGTCCTGGTTGGGGATCGCATGATTCTTTTGCAGCATGGCTAGCCTTTCCAAAAATGCGTGGGGGTCCGAGCCATCGCTAGTGATCCCTGAGTTTCGGGCTCGGTCAACGAGTCGGTCGGGGTCGTCGACTCTGATCATTTTGCTGGCCTCGGCGGCGGCCGTCATTTTCCTGGTTACGACTCCTTGATTCGCCAGATTGTCGTATGCGGTGTCAATTAACTGGCCGATACACTCGGCCCACTGCTGTCGGTCCCTTTCCGGGGATCCGAATTTTCGTAACTCTGGTTTAGTTTTCCTCGCGGCGGCTGGCGGGGCCCTTATCGGCATGCGGGGTTCCCGGCGGGGTACGTGTTCCTAGCGGGAGAGCGATTTTTCCTCGCCGAGCGGTCGCTCTTTCGTTTCCCACGGTCGTCCCTTTCCTCCTAGGACGTGGTTTCTTGGCTCGAAAGTTGCTCCATGGTCCTGGTAACAGATCCGATTACCCGTTTCGGCGGTTCGCGGCCGTGGAAACGTCGTACGAGCCTCCGAAAAATTTTCCTTCTCGACGAAAGTTAAATTCTTTCACGGACGTGTGGTACGGCCGGCGGACGCCAGATGGCGCCCGTCTACCTGCACTCCTTCGCGACCGCGACGCGCGGCGGCGCGCGTGTACCAGCGCGCTACGGCGGAGCGGCGCGTGCGCGACGTGATTTTCTCGCGGCGAGATAACCTCTCTCTCGACGCCACGTGGCGGAGAGTTTTGCCGGCAACGGAATAACCGATTAATGTGACTTAACCGGTCCCTGTTCGGGCGCCATGTAACGAGCACGGTTTCTCGCGGCTCGTTCCAACGGACGGGACTCGCGGCCGGATTGAGCTCGCCGTGCCAGGATTCGTAGGATACGCGAGTGGGATAGACGGGGTGAAATAAACGTCGCAGAGGTTACTTTTCTACGGCTACGGTTCGCGGCTCGTTCGTCTGCGCGGTGTCGGACGTCGCGGTTTCGGGACGCGGGTTATCGCGGGCCGCGGTTTATCGCGGTGCGGACGTTCGCGTATCGCGGCTTATCAGTTCGCTTCTTATCGGGACGCGATACGACGGGGGCACGGTGTCGACAGCGGGCGACACACGTGGGCGGCCGAGAGCCGTTCTCCCTTAGCCTCGGCGGCAACTCTCGTCGGTGCCGAGGCCATGGTATCACGGCTTACGGGCAATCCTCTGCGGAGGATCGTGCTTTCGGTGGTGCGGAGACGCCAGCGGGGGTCTGGTCGCACGTTTCCAATTCACCGGCCGAACGATAGCAACAACGGTTACATAGTCCGGCCAGGGTCTCGTCCAGGTGGGGGCCAGGGGCAACGGCGGTTACCGGGAAAACGGAAAGGACGGCACGAACACCGGAATACTTACGATGGGTCCGTTGTGTGTGCGAGTGTGTGACAGTGAAAGTCTGTATTGTCGTGACTCGAGGTATACTAGTAAATCAATCGTACTCGCGGGTGGTCCGGAAGCAAAAGAGGCCCGTGCCTGCTCGCGGGTTCCCTTTATGCCCTCAGCACTCTAGGGCGAGGGGCGCGGCGCGGAATGGTTTTCGGCGGAAGTTCCGGTGTTCGTATCGCGTCCGGTTCGCGCGTTCGCGAAGTATGGCGGTTTCCGTTTCCCGCGTAACCCGGTTTCTAGGCGCGGGGGCGCGAAGCCCGGGGTCGATGTCGTTCGGGGATCGTCGGCTACGCTCGGGGGTAGTCGCGGCGGCGCGTGTTCCCGTTCGTAACAGGCCTGGAATATCCAGGTCTGTTACAAGCTATCAGGCTAAAACTTGGCTGGAAAGTATCTTTTTTTTTTGTCTATCGAATGGCGCAAATTAGAATAAAATACCTTCCAGGGCAGATTTGACCCCCAAAACCGGCTATAGCCTTTAAGGGGATGTGTTAGAAATCTATCAGATAGATGGCGTTGCGAGCGGAGTGTTGTGGGGATTGCGTCCCCGCGCATGCGCCATTCCCCTAGGCCGTCCCTAGGGGAAACTCCAACCACACGGTTGGCACCAGCGGAGCAAGCTTCGAACAGGAAACCATCGGAGAGATCTCTCTCTTCGCGCCCGGCTGTCGTACAGTAAAGACGTGTTTTTCCTTTTGCTCCGCGCAGGCACATGTTGCCTCTCTGAATAAAGTTCAAGTTCACAGTTTCAATCGAATCAAATATTCTCTTTCCCACCACGTGTTCCTTCCTTTGACCACTGGTGCAATGCACTCCGAGTTCGTGACGTTCTCGGTAATCACAAACGCCACAAACTGGTGACCCCGACGTGATCTTTCCACGTTGAAGAGCAACACGTGGGCCGCGGAACCTGCGATCCAGCCAACGTTTCCGGCCTTCTCACTCCTGCGGTTGGGTTGGCCGCAGGACCCAGCGAGGGAATCCACGCTGTTCGAGCCGGCTACGAGTTCCAGCCGTCGAGGAACTACGTCGCAGCAGGAGATCATTTCTACGACGTTCCGTCCGCCATCTTGGCCATCGCAACGAGGCAAGACCGGCAGCCGCCATTTGCCGGCCTTTCTCCGAAGGAGCAGCCGTCAATTCCACAGCGTACGCCATCCGTAGACGAGTAAGTCCGTGCGCACCTTCTTTAATTTTTAAGCGTCGTCTTTGTGTGATCGTGGATCTTGTTCGCGCGTCTTCCCCGGTATCGTGTAACGGGTAATCGCCGCGTCTACGCTCTAGCACCATTGTCCGCAGTTCGCGCGTGCGCAGTCTCCCTGCCGTTTCGCGACGTGCGCGCGCATCGCACACGGATTCAGTACCTCGCCGCGAATTTTGAACGCGATGATGCCTATTGCAAACCCCCCAGGGGGGAACGACGACGTTGATCGAGCCCTAAGCGAGGCTCACGTGGACAATTATCGTGTTCCGAAGATTCCATCCTTCTTCAGGGAGGACCCTCAGTTATGGTTCCTCCAGGTAGAATCGTCCATCGCTCACGCCGGTATTTCGACACAAAAAACAATGGCCGACACCATTATAGCATCGTTGACCTTCGACGAGGTCGCCGTGCTTCGCGATATCGTGGCCACGATCCCTCAGCCGCGTGATTTGTACAATCAGATCAAGGCGCGTCTAATCTCGAGTTTCTCGACCTCAGCGGAGGCCTGTCTCCGACGCCTCCTCAAAGGAGAAGTCCTGTGCGAGGGCAAACCCTCGCAAATTCTGCAACGCCTCCGCAGCCTCAATGACGGCATTTGCGGGGACGAGGTCCTACGCGCACTCTTTCTCGAGCATCTCCCTGCTCAAACCAGGAGCATCCTGGTGATGTCCAAAATCACCGATCTTAACGAGGTTGCCGAAATGGCCGAAAAGGTCCCAGAGGCATCGGGAGCCCCGTCGAGCCCCGCGTTCGCGGTTTCAATGACGGGACCGCTCACGCGTGACACGGGTTCCTCCGGTCCCACTACCTCCGTCGCGTCGGTCGCTCAGTCCGCTCCTCCTGCCGAGGATCTGCACGCGATTGTTCATTCTCTGGCCAAACAAGTTGCCGAATTGGCGAACGTGGTCTCGCGCAGTCCGCGCAATCCTCGTCGCGACGCACGAACCCGCTCTAAGTCACGCGCGCGCTCCAAATCGCGCGATCCCAAACCGGGCGCGTGTTGGTTTCACCGGAAGTTCGGCGACGACGCCCGCAAGTGCCTTAAACCTTGCGATTTCTCGGGAAACTAACCCGCACGAGCCGCATCGAGGCGAGCGTGCCCTGTGCTGGTTCACATCGCCTCCACGTTCGAGACCGTGATCTCGGACTTAGTTTTTTGGTTGACACCGGGGCGGACCTATCATTGGTCCCGGCCGACAAGGCCTCTCGAACGTCCGCGTCAAACCTCAAACTCTACGCTGCGAACAAGACCGTGATTCTGACTTTCGGCGAAAGACCACTCACTCTCAACCTTGGCCTCCGCCGCGCGTTACGGTGGAACTTCTGCGTCGGCTCGGTTCCTTACCCGATCATAGGCGCGGATTTCTTGAATCATTACGGCCTTGTGGTCGACCTGCGACGCCGCAGGCTAATCGACCCTCTCACCAACAAGTTCGCAGCCTGCGCAGTCGAGCTCTCGCCGGTTCTTGACGTTAAAACAGTCGACCCCGCGACTCCTTTCGCGGAAATCCTCTCGGAGTTTCCTCAAGTCATCGGTCCGTCGCAACTCAATTACGACACACCCCGCGAGGTGCTCCATCACATCGTCACTCAAGGTCCTCCCGTCGCCGAACGGGCACGCCGACTGACCTTCGACAAGCTCCGGGTCGCAAAGGCTGAGTTTCAGCTACTCGTGGCCGAGGGAACCTGTCGTACGTCCAGTAGCCCCTTGGCCAGCCCTATCCATCTCGTACCCAAGAAGGACGGGGAGTGGCGCATTTGCGGCGACTACCGGCGTCTGAACGCTGTCACGGTCCCAGACAGGTACCTCACCTGCACGACTTCAGCGTGAAGCTTCACGCGAAGACGATCTTCACCAAACTCGACTTGCACCGCGCGTACCAGCAGATTCCAATCGCGCCGGACGACGCCGCGAAAACCGCGGTTATCACCCCGCTTGGGCTGTTCGAGTATACCTCGATGCCCTTCGGCCTTCGCAACGCCGGCCAGACCTTTCAGCGGTACATTCATCGCGCTCTCGGTGATCTCGAGTTCGTGTTCGCGTACATTGATGATATTCTCATAGCGTCCTCGAGCCTCGAGGAGCATGAAGGTCATCTCCGCATCGTTCTGCAGCGACTGCAGAAATACTCACTGCGCCTCAACCTCTCGAAATGCGAGTTCCGCAAATCCGAGCTCGAATTCCTCGGCTACATTGTCGATCGGAACGGTTCTTCCCCGATTCCTTCTAAGGTTCAAGCAGTCCTGGACTTTCCTAAGCCCAAGACTATCTCTGACCTCCGCCGTTTTCTCGGCATGGTCAATTATTACAGGCGTAGTCTGCGCCACGCCGCAGACGCACAATCACCCTTGCACGAGTTCCTTAAAGACTCTCGCAAAAATGACAAGCGCGTCATCGCGTGTACCCCTCGGTCTGAGGAAGCGTTCTCACGAGTCAAAACCGACCTCGCGAATGCGACCTTGCTAAGCCACCCTGTTCCTGACGCCGCCACGCGTCTCGTAACCGACGCATCGGACACAGGAATTGACGCTGCCTTGGAACAGCAGCTTCGTGGTGCTTGGAGGCCGCTAGCGTTCTTCTCGCGTAAGCTCACGCCGTCACAGCGTAATTACAGCGCGTACGATCGCGAACTGACGGCCGTGTACGAGTCCATTAAATATTTCCGACATTTTCTCGAAGGTCGAAACTTCACCATCGTTACCGACCACAAACCTCTAATTTACGCCTTTCGTCGACGCGCTGACAAAGCGTCTCCGCGTCAACTGCGTCAACTGTCATTCGTTTCGCAATTCACGACTCAGATCGAGCACCTACCCGGTCATCTTAACGTAGTTGCCGACTCGCTGTCTCGCACAGACGCCATCCATCTCGCTACGGACTTCTCACTGGAGGAACTCGCTAAGCTCCAGGAGTCCGACAAAGAGCTCAAGCGTCTTCAGAGCTCACATGATCACTCGTTGTCCCTTCGGCGAATCCGATGGGGCCCGACTCACATAAACATTACCTGCGATCTCCAAGGCAAGGTACTGCGTCCCTACGTGCCGAGTCCGCTTCGCAAAGCGATTTTTAACAAGTTCCACGACCCCGCGCACCCTGGCGCGAAAGTCACCGATCGCATCATCCGTAAACGTTACGTGTGGCCGGCTATGCACCGCGATATCGCTCAGTGGTCGCGTGATTGCTTGGAGTGTCAGCAGTCCAAGATCACGCGTTACAATCACGTGAAGCCCGCCGAATTCGTGGCTCCTGACGAACGCTTCAGCCACGTCCACATGGACATCGTCGGTCCGCTACCTCCATCCGAGGGATTTAGGTACTGCCTCACGATGATAGACGCTCTAAAAACCCTAACGACCGATCAGGGCAGTCAATTTGAGTCGCAGCTGTTTACTGCACTCCTTAACCTCACCGGTTGTCAGCGTATCCGAACGACTGCGTTTCACCCCGCTTCAAACGGTATGATCGAGCGGTGGCATCGCTGCCTCAAGGCCGCGATCATGTGTCACGCGAACGCGACGTGGACCCGCGTCCTTCCCACCGTGCTACTCGGTCTTCGCAACAATGTTCTCGACACCGACTCATCTCCTGCCGAATACGTTTACGGCACGTCGCTCCGCTTACCCGGGGAGTTCGTGCTACCCGACGACGGGCCTGCGGACCCGCGCATGTTCCTCGAGGAATTTCGCGAGCACATGCGCGCGGTCAAACCTGTCTGCGTCGCCCACCGACATAAGAAGCGTGCGTTCCTGTTTCAAGCCATGCATTCGTGCACTCATGTGTTCCTGCGCGTCGGAGCGAACAAGCGAGCACTCGAGCGTCCTTACACCGCGCCTCACAAAGTAATCAGCCGGCCGAGCGACCGCGTGTTAGAAATCGAGGTCAACGGCAGACCTCGTTCGGTCTCGATCGAGAATGTTAAATCAGCGTACTCCGTTCGCGATGACCTCGAACCCGCTTCCGCCGAGCCGTCCGCTTCCGGCACAGAAAACACTTTGCGAACCTATTCGCGCACGCGGAACGTCACGTTCAACCCCCAAGCTACGACTATGTAAATTTTGTAAATAAAACAAGCTGAAAACCAGGGTACTGTCACGTTGCCCGAGTTTTCCCGATCCGACGGACGGCGAAAACCTGGGCAACTACGGGTTTTAAGGCGGTAAAGGCGGGCCACGCACCGGCCGCGCGGTACGCGGTCCTCCCGCGACAAACGACGCGTCGAAAAGTCGGTTTTCGCTAACTTTACTTGAGGAACGTGTCCTGATAACAGGCGCCAGGCATCGCGAGATGCCACACGAAACTCTAATGGATTTCCCTGAGACGCGACAAGGAATCCCGACTTTCCGACGGCCGCGCGATATCCAGGATAGCTTACCCGGGGCCAGGATTCGACGGGAAGAGTACGGGACGTTCCCCGCGACGGGAAGGTTTCTCAAAGCAATCGAATGCGAATTAGGGCTTTACGATCGTTTATTACACGAAGGTGTTACACACGGCTGCCGGGAGGTCGCCCGGCAGCAGTCAGAAAGAAGCCCGCTCGATACCGGTTGTTATTCGGCGGATTTTCGACCGCTCGCGCTCTTATCGCTCGATTTGCGCGTCGGACACGACCCTGGACGCGGTGTTCGGCGTCGCTGTTACAAAAGTGTCGAGCGAGATCGGGCCGTGTCCCGATGTTACACGCGCCAAAGGCTTTCCACGACCGGACCGAAGAATAGCAGTCGGAAACGGCGATTTCGCACCGTCGCGTCGTCCCACCGTGGGCAGTCTCTAAGTAACGCCAAACAAATCTGGGATTTCTCCCCACCAAAATCGTCGACGGACGGATCCCCCGCGAATACGTAATTTCGCGTTACAAACCCAACCCGCCCGTTCGACGACCGACGCTCCCGTGCCCCACGCGGAACTCTAATTAACGCGCTGTTCCGGCAGCAACGGAATACGTCATAACGACGCGAATCGCGGTCGTTCACCAAGACGTTGCCGAGCCAACACGAAATCAGAAATCACCAAACTGTAAAGAGAGAAAGCCTGATCGGGACTTACCAATCGGCACAGCTCCGCTCGATTCCTTCCGGCAGCAACTCTCAAGTGGTATCAGTTAACAAAGTACTTGGTCTTTAAGCAATAATTAACGGTCTACTACTCCCGTAGGTCTTCGGCACAGTGACCTACTTCGGTTTGGCTCGGCAGCGCGGAAGCGAGGCGTCCCCCACTTTCCTAGTTTTCCCTACCCCGCGAGACGCTCGGACCTATCGCTAATTTCGGCGCGGCAGGGCCGCGCTCGGCAATCCAGGGGCCCTTGTCGCAAGATGGTCGGCACCGATGGTGACTGCTGATTGGCCGCTGGGCCCGCTGAGGAAGCTCCCGGGCCAATCCCGCGTCGCACCTTTGTCTTCCGGCGGGTGAGGTAGTCTCGAGGTGGAGATGTTGTTCGCCTCCGGTGCAATTCCCTCGTAGGCTCCTCCGGGTTGGTTAACCCGAGCCCGGCGTCTCCCTCGATGTCCTAATAAGCGGGATTTCCTCTGGATGGTCCTCCGCGGTCTCCTCTATCCGGCAGCGTAGGGAAAATATGTCCGGGTCCCCCTGGGACCCGGGTACGAACCTGGAATTCGCGTCGCGCCAAGTGGCGCGGCGTTTAAAATGCCTCATTACTCTGCCCATGGTCAGCTGAGACTGTCCCGGGGAGAGCGTTCGCGGGTGCCGAAGTCGCATTTGATACGACCAGAGAGGGGCCCGGTATTATGCCACAGGTTCGGAGGGACGTGGCAATTCTGCCACGTCAGAACTCCTCCCCCCCCCCCCGGGAGAGACCGGGCCCTACCGATGGCAGCCACCAATCAGGCTTTCGCGGGCCCGGCAACGAACGCTCTTCCTTAGAGAATCCCACGGTTTTCACACAAAAGATATCGATACAACATACCTGACAAGTACCCGGCACCAATAGAATACTACACCAATACTTACGGTACAATCACAATGAGCGGGCGAGACACTCGCTTCCGGCCGACACCAATGTTCTATACTGTCTACAGTCCTAATTCCTAGTGGGAGTTCAAGGGGTAATTATCGGATAGTATCGCAAAATAATTTGTACTCAGTTTTTCCGGCAGCGATATTTAATGCTAGTCCTTTTTCGTTACAAAACCTATTCTACTCTTATATTTAAGCCCAGTCATACCAAAAAAAAATTCACACCACGGTAATCCCCCCCCTGGTTTTGTTCCCTTCGCGACATTCGTACTATCCTTACAAAACCACTCATTCCCATACCAGTGTAGCTCGACTTACAAAAAAAAATATCCTCGCAGTCTCTCTGATCTCTCTCGCTTATTTTAATGAAACAATACTGCTCCTGTGACTATCCGGCAACGCGAAGAGAAAAAAAATAAAATATACTCGCTTATGTTAAATCTAATTTTTCCGCTACAAATTCTTTGGTAGGGTTGGGGGGTTGCGGACCGGCAGCAAAGACTAATAAAACAAAAACAAAATAATATTCTAACTGATAAACGAAAGGGAAGGCTTCTAAAGCCCGGCAGCGTCTAATAAATCGGGGTCCGTTAACGGGATTCCCACGGGTGGTGCGGTCCGCCGGCCTTCCATCGTTGCCCACATTTCGGGCATGACTTGATGGTATATCCCAGACGACCACAACGGAAGCAGTATGTAGTGTCTGGGGCCGTACAGTACCGGTGTTGGTGACCCCGGCGGCCACACCTCCAACAGCCGTTCTGTCGATCTCTCTCTTCTTCCTCCAACAGGCTCTTTGGGGTAGGGGTCGGTGGCGGAGCTTCCCGCGGTAGCTCCATACGTTTGTGCGGGGGCCGGGGAACCACCCACGTCTTGAAATCTGGCAGCCTGATGCGAGGGATTCTAGGCGGGTGTGTCGGCACGCGCTGGGCCTGGGCCTCTTCCTCGGCCTTCCGTTCCAGGAAGCGCTTCAACCCTTCCCGATGCTCCCACTCAAATAGAGCCGCCCCTGTGAGCGGGTTGTTTTCGGCGTCAACCGGTATCTCTCGCCCGGCTCGAGTCGGGGGAGTCGGCGGGGTGAGGCTCCGCTCGGCTTCCTCGGGTATTTCACCCGCTGGTTCGTCCACCTTCTCCGGCAGTGGTTTCAGCGTTTCATCTAGTGCGACGCTTTGCTCGGCTTCCTCGGAGGTTTCTCCCCCTGAGCCTTCGGTCTCCTCCGGCAGCGGTTCCAACTGTTCGCCCGGGGGCGGAAGACTGGCGTGGGTTTTAGGCTCTTCTTCCGCTGGCCCTTTTTCCGCCTCCGGCAGCTCTCCTACCGGCTCCGCCTCGCGGCTCCCCTCCTCCGGGATAGCCACGGCAAACGGTCCTACGGGTTCGGCCTCTGGTGCCATGGGCTCCGCCGATGTCGTCGGTATTTCGAGGTCCTCCGGCAGCTCTCCTACCGGCTCCGCCTCGCGGCTATCCTCCTCCGGGATAGCCACGGCAATCGGTCCTGTGGGTTCGGCCTCTGGTGTCATGGGCTCCGCCGATGTCGTCGGCATTTCCAGGTCCTCCGGCAGCTCCTCGATACCTTCTCCCAAGGTGTCGTCGAGGGGAGTATTCTGTTCGGATTCCGGGCGATCGTCTGCCGACTCATAGTGCGTGGAGGAGCTGCTCTCCTCTGACTCCACCACCACCTCGGTCTCTGGTGGGCAATACTTCCACCTCCGCGGAATTGGGATGACCTGCTGCCACGTTTGTGTCCCCACCGTCCGTCGGCGACGACCCTCGGCCCCGGCAACATATTCTTTCAAAATGTGCAGCACCGTTGTCCCTTTCTCCGTTTCGGCGACCGTTTTCAAGGCCTCCATCAGACTCGCCACGGGACTCCTGGTGTCGTTTGTTTCCTCCCCGGCAGCTTGCATTATCAACTTTTGTGTTACGGCTGTGGAGAAACTTTATACTTTAGGCCATATCATTGGGCTTTGCGTGGTGGAAGGTAGCCCTTTAGATCGCTGACGTGCGCCTTGCCTAGGTCTTTGCCCGTTTCCGAAACTATCGCATATACAACTGGCGAAATCTTTTTCCTAATAACAACCGGTCCGTCAAATTTAGGGGCTAACTTGGCCGCTACGTGGTGGGCCGCGGACGAAAGGACGCGCTGCCGTCGCAAAACTTTGTCGCCCACCTCGAACTCCCGTTCTCTATGTCGCAAATTGTATTGTCGCGCTTGCCTATTATACGCGTCTTCTAAATTTTCTAATATCCAGCTCCGTAGTGCCGGCAGCTGGGTGACCCTATTCCTCCACGCGTCCGTGGAGTCGAGGTCGAGTTCTATTGGCGGTTCGGCGCTCGCCCGTGCGCATTTGGCCGGTCGCGGTTCTCGCCCAATGTTTAGAAAGGCTGGGGAAGCCTGTAATACGGAATGTCGTATTATACGCGAATCTAAAGTGTGGTATATGAATGTTCCAATCACGGTGATCCTTTCCAATGTACGCAACAATCATGGTTTTTAATATGCGGTTGACCCGCTCAACCGGGTTCGCCTGCGGGTGGTACGGGGGAGTTGTACTCAGCCGAATACCGTATCCGGCAGCAAGATTCCTAAGATGGTTGTTCACGAACTCCGTGCCGTTATCCGTAAGCAGCACGCCTGGAGTCCCCCAACGCGAAAAGACTAAATTTTCGAGGGCCTCGGCGATTTTCGGACCGGTAGCCCGTCGAAGCGGGGCGCATTCTATCCATTTTGTGAATAGATCTTGAACGACCAACAGATACGCATGACCGGACCTGCTAGGAGGGAATGGGCCCATGATATCGGCAGCTACTACTGACCATGGCATGTCAATACGGCGCCGGCCCATCAGCCCGGAAGGGAGTGTTTGCTCCACTTTCGTGAGCTGACAGGTCGCACAGCGTCTTACGTATTCTACTGCCGTTCGGTACATCCCGGGCCAGTAGTAGCGCGTCGCGACTCGATGATAGGTCTTTTCGACTCCTAAATGCCCTGCCTGTGGGCTATCATGTGCCTCCTGCAGGATCTCGGTCCTACGTTCTTCGGGGACCACTAATTTCCATTCATCCCCGTCCTGCCCTAATGTTTCGGCTATTAATGGGTCCGTTCTCCGACAATACAGTTCCCCGCCTCGAACGGTCCAATCCTTAAATCTCTCCGGGTTTGCCTCTACTTCCGCTAATTTCCCCTCGTACCACCTCGCGCGTACTGCGGCAGCTATCGGAACATCCCCCCCCCATGACACCCCCCCCCCCTCAAAAACGCGCGAGAGTGCATCCGGCACCTTATTCAGGGCTCCTTGCCTGTATTTTACCTCAAAATCGTATTCTAATAATTGAAGTGCCCATCTCGCTAGCCTCCCTGATGGGTTTTGCAGTTTTCTCAACCAAATTAAACTGTGGTGGTCCGTAATTATCGTGAATCGGTATCCTTCCAAGTATGCTCTAAACTTTTGCACGGCCCATACTATTGCTAGGCATTCTAGCTCCGTGGCGGAATATTTCCGTTCCGGCAGCGATAGTGAACGACTGGCGAACGCGATTACTCTCTCGACTCCCTCTACCTCCTGCGTTAATACGGCGCCTAGTCCTACTGTGCTCGCGTCCGTTTGCAAAATAAATGGGGCCTCGAAGTCAGAGCACGAAAGGGTTGGCGCGGTTGCTATCGCCTCCCGTAGGGTTTGGAAGGCGGATTGCTGTCCGTCCCCCCATTCCCATTCCCGATTTTTCCGCAATAAGTTATTAAGCGGCTCGGCCTGTGTGGCGAATTCTGGAATAAACCTCCTATACCAGGAGGCCATGCCCAGGAATCGCCGCAATTGTTTAATGTTTCTCGGGACGGGATACGTTAGGATGGGCTTAATTTTTTCCGTGTCTATTTTCAACCCCTCGTGGCTGACTACAAATCCCAAATATTTTACTTCTTGACGGCAAAATTCACATTTTTCCGGGTTGATCGTTAATCCGGCAGCTTTGATACGGTTTAACACGCGTTGTAACCATTCTAGGTGTTCATCGAAGGTTTTCGTTACGATTATGATATCGTCTAAATATGCGAACGCGTGTGGTTCCATTTCCGGTCCTATCAACCGATCAAGCAGGCGTTGGAATGTGGCCGGTGCTCCCGTGAGACCGTACGGCATGCGACGAAATTGGAAAAGGCCTTTCCCCGGCACCGTAAAAGCCGTGATTTCGCGACTTTCAGGGGCTAACGGAATTTGGAAATATGCCTGGCTAAGGTCGAGAGTCGAGATGTATTTCGCTGCTCGCAATTTGTCTAAGATATGAGTCATGAGCGGCAGCGGATAGGCATCTTTTTTGGATACCTCATTCACTTTTCTGAAGTCTAAACAAAATCTGTATTTTCCATTTGCCTTCTTTACCATAACTATTGGACTTGACCAGCCACTGTTCGACGGTTCTATTATGCCGTCCGCTAATAAGGTGTCCACCTCTTTATAAATAGCCTCCTGTACTTTTGGAGATACGGCATAATAGCGTTGTTTTATCGGCGGATGACCGCCCACGTCTATCTTGTGACTGATCAAGTCTGTTAAACCCGTTTTAATTTTAAATTCCGGCATCGATTTATCCAAAAATTCTTGTAATTCGTTCTTTTGTTTATGGTTGAGAATCTGCAGTCCACAACATACGGCAGCGAGGGGTGTGTCCACGAAGGGAAATTTTTGCTCCGCGTTATCGGAAAAATACCATACCGATCGGTGATACTCCGCGATAATTCCGAATGACGCGATCGCGTCCGTCCCTAATAGTATGGGAGTCACTAAATTATCTAAGACGCGTGCTGTAACCCGGCATTCTTTATCCTTTATTCGTAATTTAAAATGTGCCTTGTCCGTAGCACGATCTACGGCACCCGTGGCCAACAGAAAATAACACGGTTTATCCGTGGTTTCCAACGTTATTTCACCGGCTGCAGTTTGCATGATCACGTCACGGCTTACAAACGTTACCGTAGAACCCGAGTCTACCAAGGCGCTTACCGGCAGCTTCCCAATTTTTGCTGTTATTAATAAAAGCGACGTAATTTTTGCGCGGTTTATTACTGATACGCGGGCCGATATTAATTCTGGCGAAGTCTCTCCGGCCCCTGCGAGCGACTTCTCCCCCCATTTCCCGATTGTTTGTTATTTATATTACATTTCCGGCAGCTTTTTAAAGTTATCCCCTGTGTTCCGCATCGATAACAATGTAATCGCCGTTCTTCGCGGCAATCTCGCGACATGTGTCCTGTTTTCCGACAATTCCAGCACTCCAATGGCTTTCTCCCGAACGTGCGTTGTTTTTCGCGCGTCGGTTCCGGCCTATTGTCGTGATCTGATTTTGTTCGCTGCGTCGGGGTTTCTTTCTTAACTACCGGCATCTTTTTACTCGATTTTCTAGTCGCGTATCCACGGGTTGGAGATCGATCGCTCGAGGAACCGCTTTCCCCTTCGCTTACGGCAGCCATAGCATAGTCAAAATATTCCGTTTTTCCCTTTCCCTTTCGTGGGTACCGGTTCGGGTCGTAGGCAAAGCTGGGATGTGCCATTTCATTCGGTTTAGGGTTCCGTCTGTTTGTCATGTCAGTTTGTCTGTCTGCTTCTAATAACTCGTCTTCCAGTTCGTGTATCGTCTTTATAGTCGTCAATGCTATGGTGTTACGTATACTCGGTTTCGCGCCCCAGTATAACGTTCTAATTTGTTTTGATTCCGGCCACGGTGGATTCAACTTTTTTAACATAGCTCGCATTAGTATTACATATTCGCGAAGGGGCTCGTTTTCCCCCTGATATCGGTCTCTTATGTTTCGTTCCAATGTTTCGCGATAGTCAGGGTCCCCGAAAAATTTCCGAAATTCGGCAACGAAATCATCCCATGACGTCCATCTGCCTTCCCGCGTTTCATACCAATGGGCTGCGTAACCGTCCAGGCATACCGGCAGGCAGCGAAGTATATTTTCGTCCGCGATGTTAGAAAATTTTCTTTGTTGGAATAAGCGGTCCAGGAAGGCTTCCGAATCCTCCCCGGACGCTCCCGAAAATTTTATACGCCATTTCCGCATTATTTCTGCGGTTGGCGTTCCCCGGTAATGTTCCTCCTTGGTATTGTCGCGGGTACGGCATGTGAACGCGTTATTTTTGGATTAGATTCCGAATGTTTTTGTTTATCTGGGTTTATATTCGGTACCGGCAGCATAATATTTGTTGGCGGTGGTTTTTCCACCCCAACATTATCTTCAGTTCTTGTTATATTATCGGACAAAGACATTTCTTCGAACGTATCCCCGTATACCGATTTCGTGTCCCCATCATCGTATTCCGGCTTAAGCATTTCGCTGGTGTTTATTATTTCGGGTTCCCTTTTGTATTTCTTTGACCGACTGTACCCAATAGGCTGTAAACACCGCGTGTTTATATGGTGTTTACCTCGCTCGCGCGAGGCGACCCTGGCCTTGTAATACTACGCGCGCGAACAAAGGACCGTTGTCCCGAACGGCAACAGAAAAACTATTCCCCGAATTCCTTAATACCTATCGGGTGACTCTCCAATTTTACAATTCCTACCGGCAGCACGATTATTATTCCTATATTTCTTTCTACGTGGTTTTCCCCAGCGCTTTCTACACGTATTTCCGTAATTTATTTTATACGGTTCGCTAACTTTGCAATTGTTCCGCTCACTAAATGTTTAATCGTTCCGCTCGCTAAATATTTCATCAATAATTGTCTTTAGGACGGCACGGTTTACGACACAGATCTAATGGACGGACCTTCCATCACCACATATTATTTTTACAATATACCGCAAATACCACATACAATTAAATTTCAAATATCGCCAAATGTCACAAAAAAATTGAACATATTATATGCAGAATATCATATCATATATAGACCATCATTTCACACATAAATAGCATATTATAAATTATCAACTGTAAATCATTGTATATCATATTTTGTCCCCGTTATCAAGTATTTCTTTCTATCTTATTCTCCGATTGATATCATCAATACTATTTTAAAATAAAATTAAAATGGAGTAACAAAATAAGTAAAATTAACAAGTTGAATAAAAGAACAATAAGATAACAAAATGGATAACAAAATAAATTAGGGAATAACAAAATAAATCCGGAAATAACAAAATAAATTAGGAAATAACTGAATAAATTAGGAATTAACAAAATAAATTAGGGACCGACAAAATAAATAGGACGGGTAATACAATAACTAAGAAAATAACAAAATAACTTACTAAAATAACGAAATTATTAAGGAATTAACGGAATAAATTAAGGGAGACACCAAAATAAATAGAATAAATACCGAACAAACTAAATCAATAACGAAATAAATTAGAAACGAAATAAATTAAAACTTGGTGAAATTATTAAATAGCAATTTTCCTAAATTGAATTCTCTCGACACCGATTCATTACGTGTTACGAGAGTGGCTTCTACTTTGAGCTATTTAATCTTTAATTTTTCTCTCTTATAGAATCTCGTCTTATTTAATTTTCTATTCTTTTACTTGATAACGTGGAACTGTTCAACAAAATATTTCACACCATATAAATTCAAAGCATCATAAAAATTGTACATCTCAAAAATTATCATTTCATAAACAACATTCATAAATTTCACATAATATTAAATATGTGTGTTGGCTCGTCCTATACGCGGAAATTCGATTATCTACGCCGTGGCACTTGTCCGGTTTTCGACACGACGGTACCGATCGCGTTCCGACCCCGTATTCCCGGTACGCGTGAAATTTCTGTGAGAGCCCCGCACTCTCCTCGTCCGTCTTAAAGGAACGGGCCCTTCGAATTTTACTTTTCAGGCTAGATTTTAAGTGCCAATTTTATACAAGGGTCGATTCAAAGCCTGTTCGGGCGGCAATTTGTCACGTTGCCCGAGTTTTCCCGATCCGACGGACGGCGAAAACCTGGGCAACTACGGGTTTTAAGGCGGTAAAGCCGGGCCACGCACCGGCCGCGCGGTACGCGGTCCACCCGCGACAAACGACGCGTCGAAAAGTCGGTTTTCGCTAACTTTACTTGAGGAACGAGTCCTGATAACGGGCGCCAGGCATCGTGAGATGCCACACGAAACTCTAATGGATTTCCCTGAGACGCGACAAGGAATCCCGACTTTCCGACGGCCGCGCGATATCCAGGATAGCTTACCCGAGGCCAGGATTCGACGGGAAGAGTACGGGACGTTCCCCGCGACGGGAAGGTTTCTCAAAGCAATCGAATGCGAATTAGGGCTTTACGATCGTTTATTACACGAAGGTGTTACACACGGCTGCCGGGAGGTCGCCCGGCAGCAGTCAGAAAGAAGCCCGCTCGATACCGGTTGTTATTCGGCGGATTTTCGACCGCTCGCGCTCTTATCGCTCGATTTGCGCGTCGGACACGACCCTGGACGCGGTGTTCGGCGTCGCTGTTACAAAAGTGTCGAGCGAGATCGGGCCGTGTCCCGATGTTACACGCGCCAAAGGCTTTCCACGACCGGACCGAAGAATAGCAGTCGGAAACGGCGATTTCGCACCGTCGCGTCGTCCCACCGTGGGCAGTCTCTAAGTAACGCCAAACAAATCTGGGATTTCTCCCCACCAAAATCGTCGACGGACGGATCCCCCGCGAATACGTAATTTCGCGTTACAAACCCAACCCGCCCGTTCGACGACCGACGCTCCCGTGCCCCACGCGGAACTCTAATTAACGCGCTGTTCCGGCAGCAACGGAATACGTCATAACGACGCGAATCGCGGTCGTTCACCAAGACGTTGCCGAGCCAACACGAAATCAGAAATCACCAAACTGTAAAGAGAGAAAGCCTGATCGGGACTTACCAATCGGCACAGCTCCGCTCGATTCCTTCCGGCAGCAACTCTCAAGTGGTATCAGTTAACAAAGTACTTGGTCTTTAAGCAATAATTAACGGTCTACTACTCCCGTAGGTCTTCGGCACAGTGACCTACTTCGGTTTGGCTCGGCAGCGCGGAAGCGAGGCGTCCCCCACTTTCCTAGTTTTCCCTACCCCGCGAGACGCTCGGACCTATCGCTAATTTCGGCGCGGCAGGGCCGCGCTCGGCAATCCAGGGGCCCTTGTCGCAAGATGGTCGGCACCGATGGTGACTGCTGATTGGCCGCTGGGCCCGCTGAGGAAGCTCCCGGGCCAATCCCGCGTCGCACCTTTGTCTTCCGGCGGGTGAGGTAGTCTCGAGGTGGAGATGTTGTTCGCCTCCGGTGCAATTCCCTCGTAGGCTCCTCCGGGTTGGTTAACCCGAGCCCGGCGTCTCCCTCGATGTCCTAATAAGCGGGATTTCCTCTGGATGATCCTCCGCGGTCTCCTCTATCCGGCAGCGTAGGGAAAATATGTCCGGGTCCCCCTGGGACCCGGGTACGAACCTGGAATTCGCGTCGCGCCAAGTGGCGCGGCGTTTAAAATGCCTCATTACTCTGCCCATGGTGAGCTGAGACTGTTCCAGGGAGAGCGTTCGCGGGTGCCGAAGTCGCATTTGATACCACCAGAGAGGGGCCCGGTCTTATGCCACAGGTTCGGAGGGACGTGGCAGAATTGTACACAGTACATACCGACTAGTTTTAAGCAGCGCACAAACCAACTAGTTAAGCATTGTACATATCACCTAGTCCTAAGCATTTCGATGTATCTGAAAAATTGTATTCGTGCGTACCACACTCGGGGGGGGGGGGGGGAGTGTGTGGGGAATGCGTCCCCGCGCATGCGCCATTCCCCTAGGCCGTCCCTAGGGGAAACTCCAACCACACGGTTGGCACCAGCGGAGCAAGCTTCGAACAGGAAACAATCGGAGAGATCTCTCTCTACGCGCCCGGCTCTCGTACAGTAAAGACGTGTTTTTCCTTTTGCTCCGCGCAGGCACATGTTGCCTCTCTGAATAAAGTTCAAGTTCACAGTTTCAATCGAATCAAATATTCTATTTCCCACCACGTGTTGGAACCTCGGTAATCAAAAACGCCACAGTGTGTGTGGTCCGTTTTATATTGTCGCGTGCCGATCTGGTGTGTTCCTGTTCTGTTTGATTCTTGATCGTGTATGTGCGGTCTTGCCATGAGGTTTCGATAGAAAATCATTGTACAAGTTTTCTTCTTTTAGTTTATTGTGTCCGGGTGAGCACAAAAATGTGCTCACATCATTATTCACATCATTATTCACATCATTATTGTAATTTCAATTAAGAAGTAAATATAGTTTTCCTTTTTCGAGTTCGTATTTTAATATACAACCTCTGGTGATAATTTATTTTTCGCTTTTTTATGCAATTTTCTATTGCTTGTTATGAAAGGATCAGAACTCAGTAACAATCGATTGAGCACATCGCAATTATACTACTTCCTCGAAAATTTTCTACTATGGTCTTCTCTATAATTTCGGAAAGCCTGGCCGTAGGCTTGAACAGACCCCAAGAGAGAACCTGGAAAAGCCAGGAGCGAGGATTAGGACTGCGTGAACCGGCACTGACCAGACCCGCGCAGGACGGAGGACAATAGGAAAGGAATATAAAATAAGGCACTGATATATAAATCTGACCCCTGATTACTTTACTAGAAAGGATGCTTGATCATGCTCACCACAGTATTCAAAGAAAGACTGACACTCGATTGTTTAACCACGATTACATTTTTCCAATAATATAAACTAAATATTTTAGCAATAGTGACATTCATTCTCCTTCATTTACCTCCAAGTATCTATATCCTACAGATCAATTATTTCATCATTATCAGTAATATGTTATACGGTCGACTCATGCCATACTGATATGTAACGCACAAAAAGTTTAATTTCTCCATGTGTGGCACTATGATGCACCTAAACTCTTCAGGATTCTGTAAAGCAATGTCTACTGAATAACCTCAAAAAAAAAATAGAGAGGTGTTTTGCGGAGAAAAAAAGTTATTACATAATACATTTTAATTTTCTGAAAAAAAATTGTACCATTTTCGATTGTTTATTCTATCAAAACCACCAAAGCGTTTAGAACAAAAAGCTATAAAATTACTTCATATACCTTCCTTTACATCCTAGATATGTTTTTATCCCGATTCCATACACCAAACTTGTGAAAAGAATCATTTCTTTAACACATGTTTTTCGACCCTTCTCTTGGTCACGAGAATATGTCACTTTCAAGTGTCTATATGTTACTAAATAATACTGTTTATAGAAAAATATTATTGTATATTACTCGCATATATATTCAGGTACACGAGGAAAAGGTTCAGTCATTTTGAACAAACTAAAAATTTTGACTTTTGGTGCGCTAAACTGGCCAAATACCCAACTGTGCGACGGCAGCCCGGTCCATCCGCCATTCGCAGAAATACGGAAAAGTGACGTCGCAAAATTTGCAACGTCACAACTCCCCCCCCCCCTTGAAGTGGACCGGATGCACGGTGGTCCGCGCACTGATCCCTCTGTTTAGCTGGTTCGGAGGCATCTCCCTTCGGAAGTCCTTCTCTTACAATTCGGGGAACCCTCACTGTTGTGTGGAAACGTTTGGCATGGTCTGGGTGAAGAAATTGAGACCGTGTAATAATATAATATATATTTATTGATACTTAACAAAAATACAATGCTTTTCACAGAGCCCATGAAACACACTTCTACGTCTATTGTTTTCGCGCTCCCTCTCGCTATACATTATGCACTATCGTCGGTAAGGTAGAATCCCTACAATTCCCCCCCTTACTGCATACATGTTCGTTTCTCTATCAGTCTATCTGTACACCGCATATGTTGCATTTTACACAATAGTTTAGTTAGTACATCTGCTTCCATCATTTCGGAACGTACATGTATTAATTCTATATTCCCCTTTTTAATCTCGTCCTTCACAAAATAGTACTTTCTGTTTATGTGTTTCGTTCTATTAGTTACATTTTCTTTTCTAATCCAATCTATCGCCGCTCTACTGTCTGTGTTTAATTTAATCGGTAATCTAGTATTATTATATAATTCCATATTCTCTATTAAACTCGATATCCATAATATTTCCTGGACGCTGTCACATATTGCTATCAATTCTGATTCGCATGTCGAAAGTGCTACTAAATTTTGTTTTTTACTCTTCCAACTTACAATACTGTTACCTATTTTTAACGAATATCCGCTGTATGATTTTGCATCTGGAGTAACATTCCAGCTCGCGTCTGCGCTTACATTTATGCTATCCCCCTCCCTTGCATAGTGCAATCTATATTCTCTAGTCCCTTTCAGATACCTGAAAATCCTTTTTAATGCTGTTAGGTGGATCATTTTTGGGTTTTGACTATATTGTGATAACTTACTTACACCAAAGGATATATCGGGTCTTGTTGCTACTGATAAATACATGATCGAGCCGATCATCTCTTGGTAGAGACCCTTGTCTACCTCCGCAGAATCCTCGTGGAGGTCTAAATTTTGCTGCGGGTCCATTGGCGTTGTTGCTGTGTTGCATTCCTCTAATTTGTATTTACTTAATATTTTGTCTATGTATTTCCCCTGATGTAATTTTATACCTGATTTGTCCTCTTCGACCTTTATATTTAAAAAATTGATTTCTTTGCTCTCAACTAACTCTATTTGTTTACTGACTTCCTTCACTATTCTATTTGTCATTTCCTCATTTGTACTTATAACTAAAATGTCATCTACGTATATTCCTATTAATAATATATCATTTTTAACCTTAAGTTTGTAAACGCACGGGTCTTCTTCTAATCTATTCATCCCTAACTCAGTAAGTACCTTATTTATTTTTTGGTTCCAATGGTATCCCGATTGTGGTAACCCATATATGCTTCTATTTAATTTACATATTTTACTTCTGTCTTTTACGTATCCCGGGGGTTGTTCCATATATACCGTTTCCGTTATATCACTATGCAGGTACGCGGATTTTACATCAAACTGTCTAATTTTTAACCTATTTATACTGGCTAACGCTAACATAACTCTAACCGTCTCTAACTTGATCACGGGTGCAAAAGATTCCTCATAATGTATTCCTACCCTTTGTTGGCATCCCATAGCTACCTATCTGGCTTTATACTTTACCACTTTTGTTGAGGTATCTTCATTCTTGGTAAAAACCCATTTGCTCTTAATTACCTTCGCCTGTGTTTCTCTCGGTACTAGGTCCCATACCTTATGCTGTTCTAGTGACATCATCTCTGTATCCATTGCTTCTCTCCAGTTTTCTGACTCTTCAGATGCCATCGCCTCATCATAATTGGTGGGGGTTTGCCTGTTGTACGATACCACATTATTTGCCTGTGTTACGAACCTGTCCTTGCTTGGACGAATTCGCTGGTATGGTGTGGAATTTAATGGAATGCAGGCGGTGGAATGAAAGGGTTGAATGATTGCGAGATTGAACTGGAATGATTCGGAAAAGAGTGACAGTGGAACGAGTGGACTGTATAATAGAATTGAATGGAAGACGGATTTGCAAATAATTTATCTGTATTGAACACTGTAAATGATACAAGATTGTCAAGATACTTTAAATAAAACGATTAAATGATAAAGATAACTGAGCGCTGAGTGACTTGATTGAAAACCCGATTGCGTAACTCACAGCTGACAGAATTTCGGCGAAAAGAGAGAGAGTCACGGCTCTCTCTCGGTTTTATTGGATCGACCCTTCTGGAAGTTCGTCACGCGCAGATGTTTCCGTTTTGGACATCGAGAACATTCCAGAAGGATCGAGCCTGGATTCCGCGAATCGCGCTCTTGGGTTTTCGCCCGCGCGAGCCTCGATGGCAGATGTAAAGCGTCATGGCGTCCGCACGCGCCAATCTCAAACATGCCGCCCGCCTCGACTTGTCGAATTTCCGAGTATGCAAACGGTAGTGATTTTGAGTGAATTATTGCGGTGATGTACAGCAGTAATTTGAAACAGTGATTTGAACCGTGATTTACAACAGAGAACATGGTTAAGTGCAGTCAGATACAGTCGCCGCGTGCTAAGAAGAATGTCTGAATTAACCACAAGGGCGCCGGAGTGGGAGGCCACGTCGGCTGGCATCGTGAATGAGCGGCGCTTGCGCCCAACGATTGCACGCGTACTACGCAGTTGTAGAAGATCTTCGCTCGTGAATGGATTTTCCGCGTGATACAATGAATCGACTCGGTCATCGATCGTTTTCGTTAATCGGCAATACAATCAGTTTATGGATTGGTCTTACGAATTCGGACGCGGAGGTGGCCACGGTGACAACCCGAGTTTTTCCATCGCTTCCAGGATGCACTTCCTTGACTCGTGCGAGCGGCCATCGAGCAGGTGGCGTCGATTCGTCGCTGAGGATGCACAGGCTGCCTTGTGTGATGTTTTCCTGGGGTCGGCGCCATTTTGATCTTGTGGTGAGTCCGTGCAGATACTCTCGTTGCCATCGCAGCCAGAACTGATCCCTCATTTGGCTCACAAGCTGCCATCGTGTGAGCCTGTTAACATTCTGGTCAAGCAACGACGGTTCCGGCAACGCATTCAACGGGGAGCCTACAAGAAAATGCCCTGGAGTTAGTGCGGCTAAATCGGACGGGTCATCGGAGAGAGCGGCCAGCTGCCTTGAATTAAGGCAAGCCTCGACTTGTGTGAGAAGTGTGGACATCTCCTCAAATGTGAGTCGAGTCTCTCCTATAGTTCTCCTCAGGTGGTGTTTGGTGGACTTGACGGCTGCCTCCCAGAGTCCACCAAAGTGAGGCGCTGCTGGTGGGTTGAAATGCCACTGCGTGCGTAAATTGCTCATCTCCTCCCTCATGTGTTTGTTTTCCAGGCTATTGGCGTTGAACAGGCGGCGCAGCTCTTTGTCAGCTCCTGTGAAATTGGTCCCGCAGTCACTGTACAAATGTGCGCAGAGACCCCGCCTTGAGATGAAGCGCCTGAAAGCCGCCAGAAATGCCTCGGTGTCGTAGCTGGATACCACTTCGAGATGGACGGCCTTGGTCACCATACAAATGAAGACAGCAAAGTACGCCTTGGTTGCCTTCTGACCACGCCCTGGAGATGTCCGCACCCATATTGGCCCAGCGTAGTCCACTCCGGTGGAATGGAATGGTCGAGCCGGAGTGACGCGGTGCTCTGGTAATTGGCCCATCATCTGCCTGCCTGTTTCCGCCCGCCATCTCAGACAGGTGACGCATTTGTGGATTGCTGATTTAACCCTTGATCGCCCTCTAGGTATCCAGAACCTTTGGCGTATGTCTCCCAACGTCGCTTGCACCCCGCCATGCAGCGTTTTGAGATGGCTGTGAACAATGCAAAGTTGGGTAAAGGCAGATTCAGGAGGCAGGATTACTGGATGGGTTTCATCTGGATTCAGGTGTGCTCTACTCAGGCGACCCCCTACTCTGAGTATGTTGTCGCTGTCTATTTCCGCAGATAGAGGTGAGAGCATGCTCCTCGTGGGAAGAGAGGCCATCTTTTGCACACAGACGATTGCGCACGACGGCAATGCACACAGTTCTTTTGGACACGGTATTATTGGACACACGGTTCTTTTGGACACAGTAACATTGGACACAGTGGGTTTTCGCTCACGCAAGGATTGCCCACATGGTTAATACGCACACGCTGAGTTACGCACATGTAAAATTGGACTCATGATAGATTGCGCACAGATTGAATTCAAACTGTTGTTTATCATCGTGTGTTGTGCTGTGTGATTAGTCTATGATTATATATCTTCTATGCAGAATACGAAGAATCGGACACATCTCAATTGCGCACAAATAGAATTGGACACATTCACAGAATTTTTAAATTGCTGTATCTCCTAAACCGTGCGTCCTAGACAAAAAATAACGAAATTTTTGAAAGACTTTACAGAAAGCATATCACCCCGGCACTACCCCTTAGGCCTATTCAAAAGTCGATTCGCCACCCCTTTCCCCTCCCCAAATTCATTTTCGCCTCCTCTAAAAATCGCTGTATCTCCTAAACCGTGCGTCCTAGACAAAAAATAACGAAATTTTTGAAAGACTTTACAGAAAGCATATCACCCTGGCACTACCCCTTAGGCCTATTCAAAAGTCAATTCGCCACCTCTTTCCCCTCCCCAAATTCATTTTCGCCTCCTCTAAAAATCGCTGTATCTCCTAAACCGTGCGTCCTAGACAAAAAATAACGAAATTTTTGAAAGACTTTACAGAAAGCATATCACCCTGGCACTACCCCTTAGGCCTATTCAAAAGTCGATTCGCCACCCCTTTCCCCTCCCCAAATTCATTTTCGCCTCCTCTAAAAATCGCTGTATCTCCTAAACCGTGCGTCCTAGACAAAAAATAACGGAATTTTTGAAAGACTTTACAGGAAGCATATAACCCCGGCACTACCCCTTAGGCCTATTCAAAAGTCGATTCACCCCCTTCAACCCCCAAGTGATTCCCTAATCCTAACCCTAACCCTAACCCTAACCCTTTTTTCCGTGAGGAAATGTTTTATAACGCACATAACCCGAAATTAATAACGACTTGGCCGCATTTTCATCACTGTCCAAAATTACTGTGCGCAATTCTATTTGTTCTCGATTCGCCATTCTGTGCGCAATCTATCATGAGTCCAATTTTACATGTGCGTAACTCAGCGTGTGCGTCTTAACCATGTGGGCAATCCTTGCGTGAGCGAAAACCCACTGTGTCCAATGTTACTTTGTCCAAAAGAACCGTGTGTCCAATAATACCGTGTCCAAAAGAACCGTGTGCAATGCCGTCGTGCGCAATCGTCTGTGCGCAAAAGAGCCATTCCCTCGTGGGAATGCATGCACCAGATGCTAACAGTCTCCTTTCTTCTTTGAAGTAGGTCTGCTGCACTTGCCGGATCCAGGATTTCTCCGCCTCATCGATTTCCCCCACTGACAGGACTGAGGGATTACCATGGTTGGTAGCGATGTTGCTGTTCAAGACCGAATGGTGCTTGCGTCGTCTTTGGAGCTGTAACACCCGAAGTATGCCGGATCACTTGTATTTCAACACGACAGGGCAACAACCCGGAATATGCCGGATCATCTGTATTTCCACATCACCTGCACACGACAGCATTCGCCGACTCGATACTAATGACCCAAAAACTGCATTATGTCGAATCATCTCTATTTCAACTGCGCACAACAGCATTCTCCGAATCGACACTAAAAAATCATTACTCACCAATAAATTTAACTATAAGTATGGGAACATTCCCAAGGCAGTTAATCTTGACTGAACCTCCGTAATTGTAACTTCGTTTTAATAAATCTGTAGTTTTCTTGTACCTTCAAATATTTCGTCCATTTTTACGTTACATTTTGGCGATCCTGCCAGGATAGTGCAAATCGATCTTCAAGTAAACCAACGACAACTCTACTACGGAAGAGCCACTCCTTGGGACTACGGTCAACTCTGAAGACAACTGCACTATAACGAATCCAGGGAAGCAGTCGATTTGGAGCTTTCTACGGAACAGCCCCGTGCTACGGCAATCACTAAGGTAAAAAACTCTGGCTTCATTTACTCGTTACCGCGTAAGACGTAGTAGCATCAGCAGTCAAGATTCAGACGACGGAAAAGTTACAATAATGACAAGAGACGGAGAACAAGGTTCAACCTCTACAAGTGTAGACCCCAATCTAAGAGCAATCCTAGATGCTATGCAAAAACAAAACGAACGACATGAAAAAGGAATGTCGGAAATCCAAAAGCAACTTGTGGTACTGACAAAACAAGCTGACGAAGAAAATAAAAGACGTATTAGGGAAATAGAGATCCTCGGCAAGAACCTCGCTGATCTACGGATGGGCGTGAGTATTAGAACAGTGGCGACCGACGATTTCGGATCCTTAATAACAGACGAAGATGGTGCAAGTACAGCCATACAACAAGAACGAGCTTGGCAAACTAGACGTAATATCGAAACCACAACTCAAACAGCACCACCGATAGCCACAATTAATAATGATGCGAACGAAGAAGATTCTGAACAAGCGACAGACCGTACTCCAACGCTACGAGCTAAGGATGCTATACGGTATATTCCAACGCTAAACGGAGATGATGATATTGGGGTAGAGGATTTTATCAAAGAGGTACGTTGCATGCGCAACATGTGTACCGAAAAAGAATTGCTGTTAAAAGCCATCAAAGTAGAAAAAATCATTGGGAAAGCAGCGCAAGGGATACGAAATTTACCAATAGAATCTTTTGGTGAATTATACGAGGCATTACGATCGAACGTGGCAACTCAGGTAACCACAGACGAATACAGTGAGCAACTACGGGAAATCAAGCAAGGAAGAGAAGAAAGTGTACAGAAATTTAATATCAGATTCAGACGCGTATTGAACAAACTTACATATGCCATTACCAACGAGTATCCGCAACCAATAACCAGGCGCATAATGATGGAAACGACAATGAAGAAAGTGAATAGAATCTATCTGAAAGGACTAAGAAGAGACATAGGACGAACGCTTTTGGCAAACGAACCTCAATCATTAGCCGAAACCGAGAAGAAAGCGGCGGAAATCGAACGCTACCTACGAGAAGAGCAAAACGAATGGAAGCGACCAGCAACATCCCGATCAGAACGAGCGGCGAACACCAACCGCTTCGCTATTCAACAACAACCAAGACGCTACGACGAACGACAACCCACGGTACGAGCAATCGCGCAGTCAGCAGCAGCAAGCAGTCTCAACCGTTTCGAACGAACACCGTTAGGTGAACGCACGATGATGAAATGCTTCAAGTGCAATCGATTGGGACACATAGCCAACCAGTGTCCAAATGGAAATTTTCCGCCAGCCAGCCAACGAAACCTACCACCACGGGTAAACAGAGTGAAGATCGAGAACGATCAAGAATCCGAGTCAACACAACGACAGGAAGACTTCTTACCACCACATTCGATACATCAGGAGGAAGACGGATACACCTCATCGACACAGGCGCAGGAATTAATTTAATTAAAGAATCAAAAGTCAATAGCGTTATAAACAAGACAGAACCGCGAACATTTTTCATGGGACAAGACCGTTACACTACAGACAGATACGTTAAAATTCGAATCTTTGACCAATCACATCAATTCTTTGTTTTACCAGACAACTTTCCTTTAATAGAAGACGGAATCATAGGGCTACCTTGCTTAGAAAAGTATCAATACGAAATCTCTAATGATAAAATCAAGCTTAACGACAATGTGCTATATTTTCAGAAACCAGCCACAGTACAACCAGGAGAAGTCAAAGTTCAGACAATCTATCTCGAAGGCAAACCAACGCGAGTATGCTTCTTCAACTTTGGTGAGACAAACAAAGATATCTCTAACCAAATTTATAACATAAACGAAATAGACCAGATTGCAAAATTTAAAACCATAGTGAGAACAAGTCATATAGAGAAAAATCTCCGCGAGCCTATTGAAAAAATTTTGATCCATTACCTAGGCGTGTTCAACTTAGAAACCGATACCCTACCCTGTACTAACCTCGCTAAACACACTATAACTCTGAAAGAAAATAAGATTATTAATACCAAATCGTATAGACCTCCGGAATGTCACAAGCAGGAAATCGAAAAGCAAATGAATGACATGCTCAATAAGAAAATCATCGAAGAATCGGATTCACCGTACAATTCTCCTGTATGGGTAGTACCCAAAAAGGCAGATGCTTCAGGAAAACAGAAGTGGAGGATAGTTATCGATTTTAGAAAATTGAACGAATTAACAGACCAAGACGCTTACCCTTTACCAGACATCGACGACATACTTAGCCAATTAGGAAACGCTAAATTCTTTTCAGCCCTAGACCTATCCTCTGGTTTCCACCAAATTCCTATGGATCCTGACTCAAAAAAATACACAGCCTTTAGTACACCTCAGGGACACTTTCACTATAACAGAATGCCTTTTGGACTTAAGAATGCACCAGCTACTTTTCAACGAATGATGGACACAGCACTTAGAGGACTAGTTAATAAACACTGCTTCGTTTACTTAGACGACATAATAATTTTCGGAGACACGATAGGGAAACACAACGAAAACTTAGCTATGGTACTTCAGAGACTCAGAGAACTTGGACTAAAGATACAGCCAGACAAATGCGAATTTCTAAAACCCGAACTAGAATACCTGGGACACATAGTAACCGCAGAAGGAGTCAAACCAAACCCTAAAAAGATACTAGCTGTAGAAAATTTTAAAGTACCCACAACACCGACAGAAATCAAATCATTTTTAGGATTATCCGGATACTATCGAAAATTCATACGGAACTTTTCAAAGATCGCTAAACCATTGACAGACTTGACCCAAAAAGACGTACCATTCCACTGGACAGACAAACAGCAAAACAGTTTCGAAACCTTAAAACAAAAGCTATGTGAAGCACCCGTATTAACATACCCAGACTTTAACAGACAATTCACTCTAACGACAGACGCCAGTAACGAAGGTATAGGGGCAGTGCTATCACAAGACGGACACCCATGTTGTTATATATCGCGAACACTTAATGCACCTGAACGAAACTACACGACAACAGAAAAAGAATTATTGGCTATCGTATGGGCAGTAAAGAGACTGAGACAATACCTATTAGGACGAAAGTTCATCATACGCACCGACCACCAGGCACTCAAATGGTTAAACAACTGCAAAGATCCTTCTTCAAGGTTAATGAGATGGAGACTGAAATTGGAAGAGTATGAATACGAGATCGAATATACAAAAGGAAAGGATAACACAGCCGCGGACGCGTTGTCAAGAGTACATGCAATCACCACGCAACAAGACGAAGAAGATCCCGAAATTCAAAACCACCTAAAGATTTTTGACGAATGGGAAAAGGATGAAGCAATACCAGCACGTTTAAAGATCGTACCAAATGACCATACGTTCTATCAGCTAACCAAGACGGAATTAGGCAACTATGACAAAACAAACTGGCTGAAGAAGATATACAAAATACTGCAGAAAAATACGAAGATTGGAATCGGAGACAAAGCACTGACCGAAATTGAGAAAAATAGGATCAAGATCATACTAATGTACTTCAACGACCGATATAAAACGATCTACTTCGCATGGGAACCGATACGAGAACTGACGGAAGAAGAAATAGAGACGATATTGAAAGAAAATCACAACGACGCCACCGGACACTTCGGAATACAGAAGACCTACCAAAGAATAAAAGATAAATTCAAAATACCACACCTAATGGAGAAGATAGAAGATTATGTAAAGAGATGCGACGCCTGTCAAAAGGAAAAATTAACAAGAATCAGACCCAAAGAAATGCCAGTAATATCGGACACGCCAATTGAACCGAACGACAAGATAGCTATGGACATTATAGGCCCAATGACAAAAACCAAGAAAGGAAATCAATTTATACTCTCTATACACGATGACCTAACGAAATATCTCATACTAGTACCACTAAAAACACAGCAGACAGAATCGATACTTAACGCATTATTAGACCATTACATATACATATTTTCAGCACCTAAAACGATACTCACCGACCAGGGACAAAACTTTGTTAGCGAACTAATGACGAAATTCGAGGAAGCATTTAAAATCAAACACGTAAAGACCACATCCTTCCATCCCCAATCCAACGGATCCTTAGAAAGAACTCATGCTACGGTAAAAGATTTAATACGAACTAGCTTACACGACAGTGACAAGGAATGGGACGATATTCTGAACTTCATTTGTCTAGGATACAATACTTCTATTCATGAAGCAACTGGCTTTACACCTTTCGAACTCACCTTCGGTAGAAAAGCTAACCTACCCTCATCCATCGCGAGAACCACAGGTTTCACCTATGATGAAATGTTTTCACTTTGGCAAAAACAATTAAATAGATATTTAACATTGGCTAGGGAAACTCTGTTGAAGAGTAAAAAGAGATATCAAAGGGACCAACAAAGAAAGATTGTCAGAACTCAGGCAATATTTAAAGAAGGAGATTTTGTGTTAATACACAACGACCATAAAAAAGACAAGTTAGATGTTGAATGGTTAGGGCCATATAGGATACAACGAATCAACACACCATACTATGAAATTTTTGTAGACAATCAAGTCAAAAAGATACACGGTAACCGATTAAAACCTTACTTTGCAGGGCGATCACCATCACCTTTACCGGGAACCTCGTATACGGATTAGATTTAGTACCCTTAGAGGATAGTTCCATATTCCACGAGGAAATAAATAAAGCGTACTTGTATACCTCTAAAAGCAGAAAATCAATACATAGCCATTCCAGAGAAACCATTCGAAATCAATGTAATTTGTGGAAAGACAACAACAACTATTAAACTCAAAAAACCATCATTGTTGCGATATGCTGAAACATGTGACTTGATATACGGTGACAACCATATGAACATAGGAGCTACGAAAATTAACATAACGTACGAGATCAGGATTAAAACCATACCATTAGGAAATGACACAGACTTGCATTTGATACTAGACACTTTAGAAAACACACCAAAAATCTTCAGTAACATTAACAGCTACCAGAATACTTTAGACCAAATAACTGACAGGACAAATCAATTGACTTATTCACATAGAATCGAAAGCATTAAACACTGGGGACTCACAACACTACAAATAGCAGGCTATGTTTCCCTTGGACTATTAGGAGTATATGTATTAAATAAGATAGGAATCTTTAATTGTTTACCTAAAATACTTTGTATCCATTCATTATTTCGTAAGACTAAGAACAATACGCAAACCATTAACAATGTAACACCAGCACCTGTACCTCTAGCGCCGCTAAACATTTGTACAGAGGTACCGGTAATAGAGTTTTCTTCCGATACAGGAAATAGGCATATTACATTCGAACCAGGTAAAGCAAGATTCCACAAGTCCATTCTCAAGAGAAAGTAAAATTTTGGAGGACCAAAATCAATCTAAGGAGGGGGGTATGTAACACCCGAAGTATGCCGGATCACTTGTATTTCAACACGACAGGGCAACAACCCGGAATATGCCGGATCATCTGTATTTCCACATCACCTGCACACGAGAGCATTCGCCGACTCGATACTAATGACCCAAAAACTGCATTATGTCGAATCATCTCTATTTCAACTGCGCACAACAGCATTCTCCGAATCGACACTAAAAAATCATTACTCACCAATAAATTTAACTATAAGTATGGGAACATTCCCAAGGCAGTTAATCTTGACTGAACCTCCGTAATTGTAACTTCGTTTTAATAAATCTGTAGTTTTCTTGTACCTTCAAATATTTCGTCCATTTTTACGTTACAGAGCCATCGTCGACACCAAGCAGTGACTCTCAGCAGTCTTGTGTAGGATGAGAACCTCATTAAGGTATCGTTGTTCTCGATCCTGCTTGTGACCTTGTTCGTCACAGCAACTAATTTCCCTTTCTCTTCTGGCAGATGATCGGGAATTTCTGCGTGAGCCTCCGTGACCTGCTCGCTGTTCCGAAGGAATTCTGGGCCGTTCCACCATAATGTTAGTTGCAGCAACTGCGACGGTGTGAGTCCTCGAGAGGCGGAGTCTGCAGGATTTTCAACCCCAGCCACATGATGCCATTGTGCCTCGGGAACTCGACGCTAAATGTCTGCCACTCTGTTTGCGACATACGTTCTCCACCTGCTTGGATGTGCTCGTATCCACCCCAGAGCGACTGTCGAGTCTGACCACAAGTGCACCGGTGTGTTTGTGTACTCCAGTGTCGCAGTGGTTTTCTCTGTTAATCGAGCGAGGAGATGTGCTGCGCAGAGTTCCAAGCGTGGCAAAGAAACTTGTTTGAGTGGTGCGACCTTGCTCTTTGCGGTGACTAGTGCGACTTCCCAGTGACCGTCCTTGCCCTTTGTTCGCAAGTAAATTACTGCGGCATAGGCTCGCTCCGAGGCGTCTGCGAAGCCATGGATTTCCCTCTGAGTGGGATGTGGGCTGAGAGACAACGGTCGAGGTACCCTTGCTCGTTCGAGCAACTTCAGCTCGGCGCAGAATGACGCCCAGTCCTCCGCCAGAGATGCAGGAAGTGGCTCATCCCAATCCAGACCCAGCAGCCACGTGGATTGGATGGATATCTTCGCTCGCACGGTCACCGGTGCCAGCCATCCCAGCGGATCAAATAACTGAGCGGCCTTTGATACAACGCTGCGCTTGGTTGCTGATTGGGTTGCGTCCTCTGTGAGGGAGTATCTGAAATTGTCCTCACGTGGTGTCCAGTGGAGACCTAGTGCTGTGTGGATGCAGTCAGTCCAGGTTTTCTGCTCCTCCAGCTGGTCCTGGTGCAGTGAGGACTGGGTGATTGCGCTCTCGGGGCGTGGTGCGAACGCTAGAGTGCATTGCGAAGCATCTTGAGGCAGATCAGCTACGTTGGAGCCCCACTTTTGGATAGAGGAAAGCCGCCCGCCATGCACAGCTGCTGAAGTTGATCGGCAGCTTCCTTCAGCTCTTTCACTGTATCGGCTCCCGTGAGGATGTCATCAACGTATGTGTCTCTCAGGATGGCTAGTGCACCTTTCGGGAACCGCGAGCCCTCATCCTCAGCTAGTTGACGCAGTGTTCGCACAGCTAGATATGGGGCACACGAAAGACCATACGTGACGGTGTTCAAGCGGTACTCACGAACTTTCTCGCTTTCTGTCCGTCTCCAGAGGATGCGTTGAACGTCTCGATCCTCTGGATGTACCAATATTTGCCGGTACATCTTGGTGACGTCGGCTGTCACCACATACTGGTGTTTGCGCCATCTCAGAATGACGTCAGCGAGTGGTGGCAACAAGTTCGGACCCACATGGAGGGCGTCGTTTAGAGAAGATTGCGAGGGCTCGGACCAGGACCCGTTGAAGACGACTCTCAACTTCGTGGTGGAGCTGCTGGGCCTCAGGACACCATGGTGTGGGAGGTAATGACGTCGATTTCCTCTCACTGTTTCGTCGACCAGTGACATGTGGCCAAGCTCGCGGTACTGCTCCAGAAAGTCATCGTACTGTTCCTTGAACTCCTTGTCTTTGGTGAACCGCAGCTCCATTCTCCGGAGTGATTGCCACGCTGCTGTCCGGGAGCCTGAAGTGATATTCACGTGAGTTTTAAAAGGAAGTCTCACCTGATAACGGCCTTCTGTTGTACGTGAGTGAGAGGTTGCGAAGTGTTTTTCACATTCTTGTTCCTCAGCTGTCCACGCCGAAGCTGTGTCTGGGATGTCCTCTTGTTCCCAAAACCGCCGCACGAGTGTGTTCAGACTGTCGCCAATGCTTGTCTGATGCACTTGGGCCTGAACCGTACTGGACGCCGAGCCTGTCATCCCGGTGACGATCCATCCGAACATCGTAAGTTGAGCCACAGACTGATTTGGAGCTCCTCTTTTAATGCCTTCTCTAATAATTGCAGGGTAGACATCCGCCCCGAGCAGGACTTCAATGGGTGCCCTGTTTCCTGGTGATGGATCGGCTAGCTTCAATCCTTTCAGGTGTGCCCATTCTTGTTGCGCCTTAGTCCTGGTTTGAGAGTACGCCGAGAGCTTAGCAAGGATCACCGCTGAGACTGTGATGGTGTCCTTCGTCTGGGAGGCTGAGACATTCAGCGTGACTCTGCCTCGGCATCTTGCAAGCTGTTGCCCTCCGACTCCGTAAAGATCCACCTTTGCTGCTGAACGAGGTAATTGGAGCTTCTGAGCAAGCCCTTCGCTTATCATGGTTATTTCGGAGCCAGAATCGATGAGCGCTCTCGCTACCTGATGACGGCCGAAGCGATCTGCAACATTGATTAATGCTGTGGCTAACAATACCTCACCCTCTTTGTTGCAGCAATTCTGAGCATGGTGGATTGTCCGTCCGGCAGCGGAGACGCCCTTAGACGCATCGTGGAGTGTCGTGTGATGCCGTTCGCCACAAGTGTAGCAACCCTTTTTCGACGGACAGCTCTCCGTGGTGTGCTTGCCAAGACAGTTGCTGCACAGCTGATGTTTCTCGACCGTCGACTTCCGCTCCTCCGCAGAACTCTCCTTGTGTGATGAGCAATGCATAAGATAATGATCCTTTCCACAGATCACGCATACAATTTGTTGCCTTTTCCCTGCATGATTGACGCGGGCCATGCTTGCCGCTTGTTTAGCTTTGTGGGCGCCTTGACTGGATTGAAACTTGGAAGGTCTGAATTGGCTGGAATCTGAGGACGCTGAGCTCGGAGATGCCTGCATCATCTGGAGCCGCTTTATCATAAAATCCTTCAAGGTTGCACAGGAGGGAGGCTCGCTGCTAACCGTAACGCTCTCCTCCCACTTTTCTCTGGTGGTGGGGTCGAACAAGTTCACAATGGAGTGAACAAACCAATCTGCAGTTTGGTCAACCGGTCTGCCCAGTCCTTCTAGGGTGTTGATGACGGTGGATACTCCCTTTTTAATTTGAGACATTTCTCGCACCGTGCTTTCTCTCATCCTCGGAAGCGCTGCCAGTCTGTCGAGGCAGGACCGTACGAGAATGCGCTTATTTTCGAAGTGCTCCAGGAGAATGTCCCACGCCTTCCTGTAATTCTCGTTCGTGGTCGGAAGGTCTTTGACGAGCTCGGCTGCCTGATCACGAAGAGCTCCCTTCAAGTAATGGAGCTTGTCTACGTCGCTCATTCCTTTCTTCCGATCGATCATCGAGAGAAAGCGATCTTTGAACGAGGGCCATTCTACGTACTCTCCATTGAATTGCGGCAACGGCATCCGTGGGAGTGAAGATGATCCGGACTTCGTCTCTTCCTCGTCTGGGCTTTGCTCTGACGCTCTTTCGCAGCTCTTTCTGAGTTGTCTAGCCAGGTCGCGCAGCCGGCTTTTCTGTAGCAAGTACGTTTCTTCCACGGATTCGGCCATGCCTGATCTGTCGTAATCGCTGTCTTTGCTCGCAGCTTTGTGCTCGTACATTAACAGGTCATGGTTTCTCTGAAACTTTACCCAGTAATCTTCTAACAGTTCTAGCCTGGTCTCAACGTCGCTGATGGTGATCTTTGATTGCGCAACGGATTTTTTAAAGTTGTCCATGAGGCGCGCAATCTTTCCTCCGATGGTTTTCTGTTTATGGAACAGGTCGTCGGCTGTGAACTCCATTGTAGGTGCTGCTGATTCGCTTGAAGGAATTCACAAACGGAAACACAGAACTCACCACTGAATCGACCCTGAATTGCAAATCCTGGAAAGGTATCGGCCAGACACGTGGGAGAGAATCCGGCTCGAAGGACCAGAAATGTTGGCTAACGCTAACATAACTCTAACCGTCTCTAACTTGATCACGGGTGCAAAAGATTCCTCATAATGTATTCCTACCCTTTGTTGGCATCCCATAGCTACCTATCTGGCTTTATACTTTACCACTTTTGTTGAGGTATCTTCATTCTTGGTAAAAACCCATTTGCTCTTAATTACCTTCGCCTGTGTTTCTCTCGGTACTAGGTCCCATACCTTATGCTGTTCTAGTGACATCATCTCTGTATCCATTGCTTCTCTCCAGTTTTCTGACTCTTCAGATGCCATCGCCTCATCATAATTGGTGGGGGTTTGCCTGTTGTACGATACCACATTATTTGCCTGTGTTACGAACCTGTCCTTGCTTGGACGAATTCGCTGGTATGGTGTGGAATTTAATGGAATGCAGGCGGTGGAATGAAAGGGTTGAATGATTGCGAGATTGAACTGGAATGATTCGGAAAAGAGTGACAGTGGAACGAGTGGACTGTATAATAGAATTGAATGGAAGACGGATTTGCAAATAATTTATCTGTATTGAACACTGTAAATGATACAAGATTGTCAAGATACTTTAAATAAAACGATTAAATGATAAAGATAACTGAGCGCTGAGTGACTTGATTGAAAACCCGATTGCGTAACTCACAGCTGACAGAATTTCGGCGAAAAGAGAGAGAGTCACGGCTCTCTCTCGGTTTTATTGGATCGACCCTTCTGGAAGTTCGTCACGCGCAGATGTTTCCGTTTTGGACATCGAGAACATTCCAGAAGGATCGAGCCTGGATTCCGCGAATCGCGCTCTTGGGTTTTCGCCCGCGCGAGCCTCGATGGCAGACGCTCTTTGCCTGTGTTCGAGCGCGTGTACGCGGGACGCTCCGTCATTGGCAGTCACGCGGCCGCGAACGGTAAAGCGTCATGGCGTCCGCACGCGCCAATCTCAAACAGCCTGCTCCCCTTTATTTTGAATCCTTTCCGATCTTCTTACACCGCTTGCCTTCAAATTCTCTTCTCTTTCCCTGATTTTCATTCTATGTTCTATCTCTCTTTGTTCTTTGGTTTTTCTGCTCACTCTGTTTCTTTGGTTTACCTCTTGGTGTCGATTTCCTTGTGAAGTATCATCATCTGACGTTATGGGTGTCCCTTCCGTTTGTCTATCTCCGTTTGTTGGTGCATCCTTCTCTTCCTCTTCTTCAACCAGTGATTCCTTTGGTTGTTCAATCCCATTATGGTCAATTGTACTTACTATGTCATATTTTATTTCTTCTATGTCATTTTCCTGGTTCCCATATTCTAACAATTGTGATCCTCTGACCTCTTCATTGAACTTTACCGTTCTTGTGACGCATGTTCTTCGACTTGCGGGATCGTATATTCTGAATGTCCTATTTTCCCTTGCGTATCCAATGAATATCCCTTTTCTTGCCTTTTCCTGCAGTTTTTTCCTCGTTTCTCGTGGTACATAGTAATATGCTATGCATCCAAATATTTTTAAATATGACACTTTCGGTTTTCTTCCCGTCCATTGTTCCAATGGCGTTGTCATCTTGTCTATCTTCGTCGGTGTCCTGTTTTTTATATGTGCTGCAATCATGACAGCTTCGGCCCAGAAACTTCCGGGAAGTTTTGCATCTATTAGCATTGCTCTCGCTCTCTCCTATAAGGTTCGGTTAGCCCTTTCGGCAATCCCGTTACTTTGTGGGTTATATGGTACTGTTCTCTGATGCCATATCCCTTTGCTTCTAAACAGCTCTTCGAATCTATTATTGACGAATTCTCGTCCATTGTCTGATCTGACCTTTTTTATTCTCCTCCCGGTTTCGTTTTGTGACTTTTCCAAAAAATCTTGAAAACATTCAAAGGCCTCATCCTTCGTCCTTATTACGTATACACAGGTATATCTGCTGAATCCATCCACCAGTACGTACATGTATCTATTCCCGCCTAATGACGTTACCGGCATAGGTCCGCACAGATCCATGTAAATTATTTCTAACGGTTCCCTGGGTGTTATTCCATCTAATTTCCTGTGTGGATCCTGAGACATTTTTCCCATTACACACGGTTCGCAAAATCCCAATTTCTCCGAAGTGTACTTCAAGTCTCTGACGAGGTCCTTTTCTTCCATCGCGTCGATGTAGTTTTCACATACGTGACCTAACCTTTTATGCCATAACATCTTTTGGAATTTAATTTCTATCAGCGCTCTTCCATCCTTCTGTTTATCTTTAGTCTCGGTCTCATTTTCTTTATTGTCGGTATCCTTGACTTCCTTGATCACCAGTCGGCAGTTTCTCTCTGCTAATGTTGTTTCTAGTATGAATATTCCATCTACCTCTGTAGCTTCGGCGATCACTTCTTGTCTTTTTCCTATTATCTGGGCACCTCCAACCTTAAATATAACTGTAATCTCATTATTGTTTAGTTGACTCACCGACAATAGGTTAGCGCGCAGATTTGGTACATATAATACGTCCTTAATCGTTACGTTGTTCATTCTACCCCGGTACCTGGTAGTTATTCTTATATCTCCCTTTGCTTCTGATGTAACCTCTCTATTGTGTTCAGATACTTTGATAACTGTCCTATAGGGTACCGTATTGCACATCAATTCTACATTCGGTGACATGTGTGATGTAGAACCCGAATCCAATGTCTAAATTTGTTTTAAATCCTTTTCTTCTTTATAATTTGTCTTATAGTCGTTGCTTCTAAACGTGTGGAAAGTGTATTCGTCTCTTTCTTGTGTTGTCATGTTGCTTTGTTCTCTTCTAGTTCTAAATTGTCTGTTATCCTTGTTATAACTACTATATTTTTTCACTTTACTCACCGGTGCGTTTCTACTCTTCTCCTCTCTATGGTAGCACTCTCTAGCCATATGATTTTTTCTTCCACATATATAGCAACCGCTATAGTTCCCTCTTCGACTTTGCGTACCTTGTGTAGTTCTGTAGGTTTTTTCATTTTTCCATTGGCTCATCGCACCACTAGATCCTTCACCATCATTTGGTGACAGTACATTTTCCTCTTCTGATAACGCTTGACGTATCTCATCTAGTGTTATACCACGTTGTGTTCTAAGTGCTGCTGCAACATTATCAAATTTTCTGTGAATTCCTCTTACTGCATGGTATGTGACCTCCCTTTCTGGTATCACGTGTCCTAGAATTGCACTTCGAGACTCTATATTTCTTATTCTGCCTATATATTCATTAACGGTTTCATTATTACCCATTTTCGCATTTTTCAATTCTAAACCTACGTTTATTCTCTTATCTTCAATATTTCCCTCATGCATAGTTTGTAGTTTTCGCCACAACCTCTGTGCATTGTCTTCTACCAGAAACTGCCCCGCTTGTTCGTCGGACAGCGTATTTATAATTATTCCGAAGGCCTCATCGTTTTTATTTTCCCACTTTATTCTAGCTTTATATTCATTAGAATCAACATCTACACTCACCGGTGGTTCAGGATCTTCTATTACCTCCTTGTACAACTTCTTTGCTTTCAGTATGGATTTAACTTTCAGTGACCATACGTAATAATTATTATGACCCAGGCGATCTATTTTATTAATTGATATTGTTGTTCCTTCCGCCATTTTTCTTATTACTTTCCCTCTTCTGTGTTCTATTCTTTGTTAGCCACGTGTCTCACATAACCTCTTCTCACCACGTGTCTCTGTTAACCTCACTTAACCACGTGTCTCTGTTAACCTCACTTAACCACGTGTTACATCTAATTTCCACACCAGTTGATTTTTTCCACACTACAGACCATTTCCCAACCACGCTCTGCTACCAATTGTTGTGTGGGAACGTTTGGCATGGTCTGGGTGAAGAAATTGAGACCGTGTAATAATATGATACTTAATGATACTTAACAAAAATACAATGTGTTACGTCCTGAGTGGACTGAATTATAGTTTTGAAGGGATAGTACGCAGTTTCGAACCTACCTGCATTCACCGGCTATGGTTCGGGAAATTGAGGATCGTTTAGATAAAGGTGTACCCTTTTATTGATAAAAATTGACTTATTTATTCAAAAATAGGAAGCTGAATCAGATATTAAGGTTTACAGATATTATTTATAAAGCAGATATACGTGAGTGCATTTAGCGCGATTATAAAAATATAGAAAATATAATATAATATAATATTACCGAAATACAATCTTCTTGGTTTGATACAATGTGGTATGCAGTGGACGCTCGTGGAACCTCAGGGATCCTTTGATTATATTTGATCTTCTCGTGGTGTATACAGTTTTAATCCAGTGGTTCACTAGCGGAACTCGCAGTTTCAAATGATTTTCAACACAATGTCTCAACTCAACACAACTCAAATAAACTTGACTCTAACTCGATTGACACTACTATTGCAACTGCTCTCTTAAGGAGCTGATTCCTTTATTTATAGGGTAGCCAATTCTTTGTCTTTGAAGATGCTGGCTCAGGAGTAGGGGTCTTCATCATCCGATGTCATTCTTATTGATTCTCAGAATGTAAACCGAACTTTCATTGTGCAGTTTAAATTATCATAGATCTTTTCTCGTGGCAATATCTGATATCTCTTCTATTGAGTCTAAGGGTGCAAACCGATCTTCATTTGTGCGTTTCGCAGAAGGCTGAGTTGTTGATTTGGCATCCTGTTGATGCGTCACTATATTGCGCAGTTCGAATAATTTATATTATATGTGTGTATAATTATATATGTACCTATTTGATGGTTAACATTAATTTATTTAACGTTGATTATTTTATTGTTCTATTTCTTAGCTTACCTTTCTCGTGACATTATCAGATTTCGCAATAATTCTTTATTAGATTGATTAATCATTGGCGGTCGAACCACCGGACGTGACACCATCCTCCTTAGAAAGCAAATTTCCAAGGGAAATTTGTTGCAAGCTTTTAACAGTTTTTTCGAGTTCTGATGTATCTGGGTCATTGGTACGAGGTAAGTTATCGTTAGAGGTTATCTCATCAGCTGGTCGGGTCGTGTTTCTTCGCGTGTTGGCTCGTTGAACCAGGAGGTGCTCAGCGAATTCCATGTGGCGTCGCACAAGGTGAAACTGCATTCGTATAGCGAGTGCAGCTGATAATCTTGTATTATTGTGTCAGCAATTGTCTTTATAAATTTGAGTATTATAAAGACTGCTAATATTCTTGCACTGAACGATCCAATTGCAATGAATCCGTGCCAGAATTTCTCCGCTGCGTTTTCTGCTATTTTCTTCATTCATCATGTTCAGTTCTTCTGCTGATGTGAAGGGTCGCGTTACCGTGGAGTTGGCTTTCTTCCTACGGACATTGTACCTTACAGGTGCACCCTTTTGCACTGTTCTTCTGTTATCGGTTCTAGATATTCGCGTATCCCATTTTGCACCGCGGATATGTGAGAATGCATGCCACAATAGCTGATTGTTCTAGATATTATGACCTTGCATTGAATGATGTCTGCGTAGCTGTAATCCGATACTTGTAGTAGCTGAATGAAGACTTCTTCCGTCGTTGTAGTGACGTGGTCGATGTTACAGTCGTCGATTGTTTTGAGAGATATGGTAGTCACGTTTAGGTGGTGTCCATTATAATCGTATCCGATAATGGCACGTGAGGGTTGTGTCAACACGAGTACTAGCCAAAGGCCTAACATTTTTCTGTAAGCGAACGTACTGTTCTTCTAATGCTAATATACATTCTTATTGATTTGTCTTTTAATTCGTAAATAGGAGTTAATATGGAGATAGCAGAAAAGTGCCTGTTGAAGGTATTCTGAATAATTATTGTGTGAGTAAAAAAAAACATTTTGTCTTGTTACTGTTCCATGACGGCATTCATCCGCTAGTTTGAGATAGAGTCATTCTTCGTTATTTTTACAAATAATATTATCGGTATGTTATTTTTAATGATAATGGTAGAAATATTCTACTATAGAAATTTTTTGTTTTATTAAATGGATTCATGATTCGATAGTCTAGCATTGGTGCTTATGTATATATATATATATGAATAATAATAATATACGGTTAAAATGTATAAGGGTATAGAAGCTATATGATATAATATTATATGTGTGTGTATTTTGTTTATAGAATAATAGATTCGTGGTTTATGAATTTCAATTCGTCATTCTTTTAATACGTCCGTCGTTGTCTGTTTCTGTTGTCCTTCGTCGTATCGTATCGTTAGTTGGGTCTATGGTGTGCTAATTTTAATTTATTTATGTGTACCGTACGAGGGTTTCCGTTAATTAGAATTTTTACATTTTGATTAGGTAAAATTTCTATTACTTCATGGGGTCCAGTATATTGATCGCTGAATTTGCCTTTTACCGGTTCTTTTAGCAAATATACGAGGTCTGTCACCTTGAAGTTCTGCGGGTTGATTTTCTGATCGTAGTAGTATTTTGATCTTACTTTGGCGGCGTTCAAATTTTTAGCTGCTAACTGTTGTAATTCGTTGATGGTCATATGTAAATCTCGGAGGTAATCCGCGTAGGTGGGTTCTAAATTTTCTTTTATTGGATCTCTGCTAGTCGGTTCGCGGGCGATTCTCCCGTAAACCAGTTCGTGTGGGGAGAATTTAGTTCCTTCATGTACTGACGTATCATAGGAGAACATGGCTAAATCTAACCAGTGATCCCAATTGTTCGCATTATTTATGTATTGTTTTAAGTATTCCATCAGTACATGATGTGATCTTTCAATTGAGCCGTTGCTTTGTGGGTGGTATGCTGTAGTCTCATAATGTTTAATTCTAAATTTCTTTGCCACCTGGCTCATTATGTTGCAGGTGAAATTTGTTCCTAGATCTGTTAAAATTGCTTTAGGAGCTCCAAATCGGCAAATGAAATTTTTAATGAAGGCGTCCGCGATATCTGTAGTTGTGGTTCGTGCCAAAGGCACTGCTATGGAGTATTTTGTTAATAGGTCTTGCATGGTCAAGATATATTTGTTTCTTCTTCTTGTTTCTGGTAGAGGCCCTACAATGTCGAGGCTGACTGTTTTAGATATACGGGCGTTTCCAAACTGAAACGATACCGGTAATCTAAGATAATGTAAAAACAGCGGGGTACCGACGAAACGATCACGTAAACTGCGGAAGGTTGAGAAATGCGAAATTGAATGTCGTGTGCGCGTGTCAATAGACGAACTGAACGATCAGCTGGGCGCGTCGATCCACCGCGTCCGCTCCCCCTGCCGCGCCCGCGAGGCCCGAGCTGCTCGATCCACCCGTGGAGCTCGCGGGGAACGGTGGGACGGTGCGGGGACGACGGCGCGCCGAACCGATCGACAGATCGGAGTCGATATTTATTATTGTGTTACGTCCCGGTCTACGAATGACGTCTATGACGGCGTTCGCGATTTTCGGTTAACGACGCACACGTTACATCCCGGTCGACGATTGACGTCTACGACGCGCTCGCGATTCCCCGGTTAACGATGCAACTAAAATATAACGGCCTTTGACCCAAACGGTACGTTACGCCCGAATCTGATCTGGACCCGAAACGAGATCGACCATTCACGGTTTTACACAGAAAATTCACATTTGCGTTCGCAACTTATGTGATAGCGCTCACCGGTGACGAATTCTTCTAATATCTGCTTAAAATTCTAGCTCGACGTCGGATATCTCCAGCGGATGATCTGGTAATGGTGACAGTCGGCTCCTCTCAGAATCTCATCCTTCACGATGCGGCAGCGAATCGGTTGAACTGTCGTAGGAGCATCAGCGGGTGCGGCAGCAACAGGGGCGGCAGCAGCAGCAGCAGCAGCAGCGAAGACAGCCTCAGTATCGAAGGGATTCAAGGTACGCGTGTCACCCGCGTGGTTGGTGACATTTTGCAATTGAGATTCTTGAAATTTCGCGGCGCGAGCTAGCTTGGCTAGCTGAGCTTTCCTCCCGGCGCGGCGAGTTCGTCTCATGGAGATGGATATTGAAAAGGAAACGGCAATCGTTCAATATATGCAACTCTCTCACGTACTCCCTTTCCTTCAGACGTCGGAGCGGATCAAGTCCTGTCTCTCGTAACGACTGGCTAAAAGGACGTAGGCGAGGGCACGATTTCTAAATATTGCAAAATACGCCTGATTCCCCGTCGGAGCGGATCAAGTCCTGTCTCTCTTGACGGATCACACTGGACGCATGCAATCGCAAGTGAATTTAATTATCTACACAGGCGGCCGTTGGATTTGAGGTATGATGTCGTTGGAATAACCGAGAATATGTTGCATAGGTAAAAGATGGTATATTCTGAACTTGAATTGAACACTATGATACTTTACAAACGATTAATGTATATATATATATATATATACGTCGAGAGCCATAACGGGACTCTACTAATTGAAAGCGACTGAACTCGATGAAAGCTGGGCGATGACTGAAGACTGAGGACTGTCCCCTCTCCGGAACGTCGACTGCAAAGTGCCGTGGCGTGAAGGGTGGGGAGCCAATCAGGAGCAAGTGGTCCCACAGTGGTCCAGCTGCTGTGTCAGCTCGCACGTGCAATTTCGCTGACGCTGCAATCCGTGCTTCTGCGACGGAGCCAGGGCCTTATCTCTGCTGACGCGTATCCGGTGGCCGTCGGCCGTCCCAACGGAGTACGTGCCTCGCTCTTTGCGATAAGGCACGCGCCATTGGCGTACATATTAATTATTTCACAATTTCCATTGGCGTAAGTATTAAACGCGTTACAATATTATTTCGTTGTTAACTAATTCTAAAATATGTTCGTTGTGTGTCAGTGTACTTATTATCTATGTGTTTGCGTTACAGAGCTTGTGTGCTTATATTCTACGCATCGCTACGGTACGTATAATTGTTATTAACATTCTTGCATACTTATTACAATTCATCCTTTTTTATAAACATTCTTTCATACTTGTTATAATTCATCCTTCGTTTACAATTGTTATAAACATTCCTCGTTTATGCGCTTCGTAATGCATTCATTTATACCTTTGTTATAAACGCTTAGATATTATTCGTTATTGTTATAAATGTCATTCGTTATAAAATATTCTTATAAATGTTCTTATATTTATGTTCGATTATACATTATTATTCGCTTATATATTATTATAAATGTTCTGTTATTTTATATTTGTTAATAACCTTTCGGGTTCGACCAGGGTTGGAAGAATATCCGTTCGGTTAAAGAATGCTGGTGGGAAACGACGAAACAAAGGGATCGAAAAGATGCTCGATTGCTGTCGGTATTCGCACGTGAACTGCTCGTCTTACGGATAATCGGAGCGCGCGACACCTCTCGCTCGCCCCCTGCTCCCCGCGGTGCTCGAGCTACTCGGTCCACCCGTGGCACTCGCGGGTTCTGGGGGACGAGGCGGGAGGCCGTCGGGCGCGCGACGTAAACAGCGAGCCGTTAGCGCCGGTTTATTTTCTCTGTGTTTTGTACAGTTTTAAACAATATGTAAAGTAAAGATGTATTAAATAACTAACAATAAATTAAAGACTAAGGTATTTTACAATATGTACAATATGTCCCGTGAATATCTCTAACATGCCGCCCGCCTCGATGTCGCTATGTCGAGATCGAAATCGATGCGCGCGCTGGAGGGACTCGGGAGCGGTCGTTGATTTTCGGGACTGGCCGGCTCCATTCATTCTGCGTCGTAGTTTTCGATTTAGCGTGCCGCCCGCCGTGAATACACGTGGTCGCGAAAAGCAGGTGAGCGTTCCGAATCCTGCTGTACGGGAAGTGGCACTAGCTTCGTGATGGCTCGGTCGAAAGTGTGTTTTCTCGGCTACCCTGCCACTTGGTCCGTGGTTGCAGCCGGTGCATAACTTCCTGACTCCACCTGTGCCAGAAATGTGAGGGCATGCTGTTTAGTAATTTCCAACGCGAGGTAAGTGGAATATTTTGATTTTCCGCGGGTGGTTCGGGGGGAGAGAGTATCCGATCTCCGACAAGGAAGTGTCCTGGAGTTAATGGTTCCAGGTCACGAGGTTCGTCGGGGAGCGGCGTCAACGGGCGTGAATCCAGGCTAGGGTTGCGTTGGCGTCTCCATGCAGAGTCTTGGAATGTGCATCCCTGATGATTAACGTCGCCAGGTGAGAGGTGCGGCTGATGATTGCGGGGTGTCGGCGAGCCTCGGTCACCGGACGAATACCTCTCGAATCTAGAAACGGGCACAAAGATTTTAGTGGAGACGCTGACGGTTTCTCGACGCCTCGTCTGAGCCTTTCGAGTTCCTCGGCGAACGAGTCTTGCTGGCTCAACCGGACTACGACTTGGAGCGCCTCTCGGAGTTCGGTGGTAGTCAGGAATTTCGTCCTGCTGCGGTCCGGTTGCCGGGTGCGGGACAGGAATCGCCTCACCTGCGCAGTGACTCGTACCAGTCGATCTAAAAGGGAAAACCGCAGAAGGTGAGAATTGTCCTCCTTGACCGTCGTGGTCATTGTGACGACGGTTTGGCGTTCCTCGGACATGCAGCACCCCCGACGTTCTCCTGGGCTCCGAGTGACGAATCGGCCCCAGAAGCGTCCAGCCGAACGGAGTCAGCATCGCAATCGGAGTTCCTGGTGGACCCTCACGCCTGTCCTGCAGCAGTCGGCCACAGACGTCGGCTCCGAGTAGGACGTCTACACCGCCAGGTAAGTTGTACGAAGGGTCTGCCAGCGTTAGTCCCTTAATGTGGCTCCAGTCGCTCTTTTCCAGGGGGTGCGACGGCGTGGGTGCAGTGAGTCTCTTGGTGACCAGGGCTTCCATCGAGATGCGGAACTCCGAATTGACCGGAGAGCGGAGCTCCACCGAGACCTCTGATCGGGCTGTACCCACCTTGATCCCCTGGTAGCCGGTGAGCCCTACACAAACCGATCGTCGCCGGAGTCGAAGTGTTTGCGCTGACCACTCGCTGAGGAAGGAGCACTCCGATCCCGAGTCCAGCAGTGCGCGTACGGTGAGCGTCCTGCCATCCGGGCCTTCCAGCAGTACTCGTGCGGTGGCGAGGAGGGTCACGCCGCGCGAGCTCACGGCGTAGGATGAGCGCGATGGATTCGGTGATAGCGAGCGCGTCCCATCAGAGTCCTTGGGGTAAGCATCGTGCAAGGTCGTGTGATGCAAGTCCCCGCACACCCAGCACCGGAAATTGGAAATGCAGCTCTGCAGGTTGTGTCCTGGAACAAGGCAAGAGAGACAAACCCCGACTTTCCGTACGAAATCTCGGCGTTCGCTGGATGTCAGACCCTTGTATTTCTTGCAGGCTCCCAAGGCGTGGCCACCCGAACACAGCGGACACTGTCGACCCTTCGCCTTCTTGGACTCCTCGACCCTCACGGCCATTGTGGTGCGGGAGGCCGGAGTGCCGCCTGGACGTCCGGACACCGCGGTTTTCGGCGCGGAGACGGGTTCCGTGGGTCGGGCCGAGGCCATGGCGTGAACTCTGTTCTCCAGGAACATCTCCAGAGTTTCAAAGCGCGGGATGGCTAGCGGATCGGTGAGCGTGACCTCCCACGCCAGGCGCGTGGTCTGATCCAGCTTCTCCACGAGCAGGAAGAGGAACCACTCGTCCCAGGCGTCAACCGGCTTCCCGAGAGCCCTGAACGCTTCCTGGGTCTGGCGGAATTCGTCCAGCAGGCGTTTGACATCGGACGATTGGAATTTCGTCGCGGGCTGAGCGTTGATGAGCCGACGCATGTGTGCCGCGGAAAGCACCCGGCGGTTGCCGAACCGTCGCTCCAATGACGCCCAGGCCCCGTCATAATTTCCATCCGTGATGGGGGTAAGCGCGAGCATCTTCGCCGCTTCACCTGTCAGGCAAGACTTTAAATACTGAAGCTTGCGTACCTTGGGCAGCTTCGCCGACTTATGCACCAACGAGGTAAACTGATCCTTGAAGCTTTCCCATTGGAGCAGATCTCCCGCGAAGGTCGGTAGGTTGATCGGAGGCAACGAAGCTTCAGGTTCCTGAGACGGTGGAGACTGGCCGGGCGACGGGGTCCTGCCAGCGATCGACGGAGTCATGGATGTAATCCATTCATCAATCGCGGCTCCGTGGCTCAGATACTCCTCTTCGACATCGGTGAATAAGTCCGAAGAAAGGTAAGGTTCCGACTTGTCTGCTATCATCACGAGGTCGCGATGACGAGCCGAAAATTCTCGCCAGTAATCGTCTAGCAAGGTCTGCCGACGTTTTAGCAACGCCATAGTAATGTTGTCCTTTCCCGTTTTTTTTTAGATTGACTAAAAAACGCGAGATCCGCGCCCCCAGTTCCCGCTGGGCGGCCATGAGCTCCGTGGCGGACATTATTCCGACGGTTGCGATAATACGCGAAGGTCAACAAGCGGAGCGACGGTTAAAGCCTATCGGTTTGTATGTCCCAACGTTCGAAGCGCGAGCGATTGAGGCTGAAGGTGAACACAGTGGCTTGTTTTCGGTAAGCGGATATAAAAAATGTCCGTTAGCTCGTTCGAATTTGGAGCCGAGCGTTACGCGAACGGCCACTCCAACGGTTCTCGCGATTTTGCACCTGTTCTGGCGCCTGCACTTGCACTTGACCGAACTTCACTTTACAGATCGCACTGAAATCGTTCCCCGACGCGTTGGGAAGGAGGCGCGACACGAGAGCAGTGAGTCCGATGATAAGGCGACGGAGAGAACAACCCGGCTCTTCGGAACAAAAGGCGTTCGTCAGTCCGGTTCTCCGGAACGGAAAAATACGAATTATCGTTAAGCACGATGATATCCGGCTCGAAGGACCAATGTTAATAACCTTTCGGGTTCGACCAGGGTTGGAAGAATATCCGTTCGGTTAAAGAATGCTGGTGGGAAACGACGAAACAAAGGGATCGAAAAGATGCTCGATTGCTGTCGGTATTCGCACGTGAACTGCTCGTCTTACGGATAATCGGAGCGCGCGACACCTCTCGCTCGCCCCCTGCTCCCCGCGGTGCTCGAGCTACTCGGTCCACCCGTGGCACTCGCGGGTTCTGGGGGACGAGGCGGGAGGCCGTCGGGCGCGCGACGTAAACAGCGAGCCGTTAGCGCCGGTTTATTTTCTCTGTGTTTTGTACAGTTTTAAACAATATGTAAAGTAAAGATGTATTAAATAACTAACAATAAATTAAAGACTAAGGTATTTTACAATATGTACAATATGTCCCGTGAATATCTCTAACAATATTTGTTATAAATTGTTACATTTGATTATATATTGTTATATATATTGTTATAAATGATTAATCTTTATATTTGATTACATATTCTTCATACGTAAAGCATTCTTGTGCATTCTCATGCTCTTTATAATTGTTATAACATTCTTAGACATTCTTTATAATTGTTCATACATATTTTCAACAATCACTCCAAAGTCATTTCCTGCTGGATGGTATAGATATAGAATATTTCCAGATTTTGATATTGCGAGCTGCATTCCTCGCAGAGTTCTAGCCCGTCGTTGCTCGCATAAATTTTTCCTTCGTAGCAGAATCCACCATCGAATTTCCTTACATATTCCCATACCTTGAGTGACAATGGCCTTTTCCTCGAGATATATTTGAAGCACATATTGAATGGCGATGTGGTTTGGTTAACTGATGGCTACTGAATGAAACCTTCTCTTGAAAGGGCTTCATGTACTCTCTAGTGGGGATAATGGTGTTTTGAGAAGAGGGGGGGGGGGGTTTCATGGTAGTGCGATAACTAACGCTGACGCGTGCCTTGCGCCGAAACATTCGGTGCTCGTTTTAATTTATTCGGGTGGACTATTTTATAGTGATCCCCTATTTTAATTTTTACGTTTTTATTTGGGAAGATTTCTAGGATTTCATGTGGTCCTGTATATTGGGCATCAAACTTCCCTTTCCTTGGCTCTTTTAGAAGATATGCTTTTTCTCCAGGAACGAATTCTTTAATATTTGTTCTTTTATCGTAGTAGTTCTTTGATCGTATTTTGGCCTGATTTAAATTTTCTCTTGCCTTTGCCTGGATTTCGATCGTTCTTTTTTGTAATTCTCGTAGGTATGAGGCATAGGTTTCGTTCTCTACTTCATAGAGATACGTATCTGCCGTAGGTACACGAATTAAAGAACCAAAAACGAGCTCATGGGGTGTAAAATTTGTTCCCTCGTGGACGTTAGAGTTGTAACTCATCATAGCTAAATTTATCCATTTATTCCAATCATTCTTATTAACGAATTGCTTCAGATATTCAGCAAGTACATGATGAGACCTTTCTATTGACCCATTACTTTGCGGGTGAAATGCAGTTGTCTGCAATCTTGTTATTTTAAAGCGTCTAGCAATTGCCTTTATCAATGAACTTGTAAAATTTGTTCCCTGATCTGTTAGTATCGCTTTTGGTGCCCCAAATCGGCAAATCAAATGTTCTACAATGGCATCGGCGGTTTCTATCGCGCCGGTCGATTTGAGGGGCACGGCCAAAGAATATTTGGTGAGAAGGTCCTGCATAGTGAGGATATGCATGTAACCTTCTTCAGTCATTGGAAGCGGTCCCACCACGTCAAGGGAGACTTTATCAAATGCTCGTCCCGGTGTGTCTGTTAGTGTCATGGGGAAACGCGTTTTAACTCTCGTAAGTTTGTTGAGTTGACAGCTTTGGCAATTGTTTACATAGTTTGTGACGTCCGCCTTTAATGTTTTCCAATAGTATCTTTCTCTTATTCTTTTATATGTTTTTGTAATTCTTTTGTGTCCAGCGTACGGGGACACATGATTCTCTGTTATTATTCCCAATCTGCGATCTTCTGCGGGCATTTGAATTTCATTTGAGCAGAAGAATATGTGCGTACGGGTTTCGGCAAATATTTCCAAAAGTAATCTTTGAATACATCCCCACGGAAGGTTATCGACGAATGTTTTTGACATCGAAAAGGACGATAACTGTAGCTCTGTGACAGCATCGTATAACGTCCTCAGACATTCTTTGATGTCATCGGTTGTAGTTTCGTGCAGCGGCGTCTCCTTTACAGGTAGCTGTATTAATTTGTGTGTTCCCCAATTACTTATTTTTGCCCTGTGTAATATTAAATCTCTGGAGATTAATTTCCCTTGCCGATAAAGATCGGCTGCGCCTGGATCAATAGGTCTTCCGTCCATGGTGCAAAAACAGACAAGATTATCTTGTCTCATTATTAATCTATCACGCAGATGAGTGATAATACGATGGCGGGGTGTTGTCGGGATCGATTGGTTAACTGGAGATACTGGTGTTTGCGGCTCGTTTTCCTCCGCCAAGTCCTCCTGGGGGATGGATTCTTCCCCATCCGTGTCGGACATATTATCGGCAGGAGGATGCGGGGTGAAAGTTATAAGTGGAATATCAGAAATGTCATCTGAATCTGTTTCCTCATTAACAAGGTTCGGAGTTTCGTTTTGCACTCCGAACGACAAAGGAGTATGGAATGGAGGATTGACTACCGATGTCGGTGTAGAGTTCTCAGGAGGAGGTGGTGGCGGGTTTGGAATTGTCGGTGGTGAAAATTGGAACATCTGCGGATTTGATCTCTCGTCCCTGATTCGAAGGGCAGGGCTGTCATTTCCTTCGGGTGACTCTGTGGCCTGGCCCGGGGTCGAGGATGACGACGTTGAATCGAGCCTCGTCATCCATCTCAGCCTTGGTCGCTTTAAGGGTGGTTCGCCTTCTTGTGGCGACTTGGAAGACAGGGGAAAGGCTACCGGATTCCTCGAGAGCGCATCTGCGTTAGAATTCGCCTTCCCTGGCTTATATATTATATTATACTCGTACTCCGCTAATTTTAACCTCCACCGGAGTAATCTCGAAGTCGGGTCCTTTACCGAATTCATCCAAATTAATGGTCGGTGATCCGTTATTAATGTAAATTTCCTCCCGTATACGTATGGTCGGAAGTGCTGGACGGCGAAAATTATTGCGAGACATTCCTTCTCAATTGTAGAATAGTTTAATTCTGCTCCATGTAGGATTCTGGATACGTAGGCGATCGGTTTGTCTTTCCCGATTTCTCCTTGACTAAGGACTGCGCCTACAGCGTAACCTGACGCGTCGCAGGTAACATTGAACGGCTTCGCTTAGTTAGACGGTCTAACACCGTCTTCGCTAATCTGGTGGCCTAAATAAGCTACTTCTTTGTGCAAGAACCCACATTTAGAGGGCTGAAGTTTTAAATTTGATTCCCGTAAATTTTTGCGCTAGTTTATTGAATTTGGAGCGGTGCTCATCGAGCGAGCGCGCGTATATTACTATGTCGTCTAAATAGACAAATAATTCATTGCCTTGGAGGCCGCTGAGAATGTTATCCATTAATCTTTGAAATGTAGCGGGTGCATTTTTCAGACCGAAAGGCATTCGGTTATATTGATAGTGGCCAAACGGGGTAGAGAATGCGGTTTTCGCTGCGTCTTCCTTCTCCATTCCTATCTGATGAAACCCGCTGGCCAAATCGAAAACGCTAAAATATTTTGAGCTACCTAACTGGTCGAGGATTTCATTTATGCTCGGTAATGGGTACGCGTCCGCAATAGATTTTTCGTTAAGCGCGCGATAATCGATGACCATACGCCATTTCTTATTTCCGTGTTCGTCCGGTTTTTTGGGCACGATCCATAAGGGCGAATTGTAGGGGGAATTCGATGGCACAACTATATCATTCTCTAGAAGCTCTTGTATCTGCCTATCGATTTCCTCCCTATGGATCGGCGGGTATCGATACTGCTTTGTATGGACCGGTATGTCATCTGTTGTAGGAATTTTATGCGTGACCGCGTTCGTTTTGCCCAGGCGGTCCCCGGGAAGGTGGAAGAGATCGTAGTTTTCATCAATTAAAGTTCTGACATGGTCTGCCTCATCCGGTGTGAGGTGTTCCATGTGAATGGCGTCTTTTAATTCTTGTATTCGCGTCTGGACCGTACCATTTTGAATTGCGTAGGCATGAATTATATTAATATTATCATTCGTTTTTCTAGACTTGGGACTCGCGTGATTTCGATCAGCTCTTCGGCTGGACTTTGAGAAGATCTCAGGACTTTTGCTGAGAATATTATTATCGAAGATCTCAGGACTTTTGCTGAGAATATTTAAAGGAACTTCTGAGGAGAAGTCATTTGGGCGAAACGCGGTATGGGTCTCCTCCATTTCTTCCACCTCTAACGCTGGGAGGGAGAAGTTAGCCGCTTGGGACGATGCGTTCACGCACCGTAGGATAGTCATCCCGTTTCGATTTTTCACTACGCAATCGCCAAGGTATACATTTTCGCTTATATTCCTACGCTTTATATAACCTACGTCTACACCATAGCATTTAACCGCGATACAGGCGATCGTTCGGGCCTCGATCTGATGGTCGTGGCTGTTAACAAATGGAATTTCGACGTGGTCTTTCGCAATTAGTTCCCGTTTAAAATCAATTACTGCCCCTTCTCTGAAGAATGGAGCTCCTAGCATCCCGTCTATATTATCGGGAATGCCGTTCGGGACTAAGTGGAATTTCGTAGGTGCCTCGCAGACGTCTATCGAGATCGTACCGGAGGATAGTTCCATGGCATCACCGAAACCGGGTGATGCCCAGTTGGACTCCGACCGATTGGACTCGTCCCGATTGGACTGTCCCGATTGGACCCGTTCCTTTTGGACTCCGTGCCGATTCGACTCGTGCCGTTTGGACACCGTGCCGATTGGACGCGTTCTTTTTGGACGCCGTGAATTGGACACATTTACAGAATTTTAAAATCGCCGTATCTCCTAAACCGTGCGCCCTAGACAAAAAATAACGAAATTTTTGAAAGACTTTACAGAAAGCATATCACCCCGGCACTACACCTTAGGCCTATTCAAAAGTCGATTTGCCACCCCTTTTCCCTCCCCAAATTCATTTTCGCCTCCCCAAAAAATCGCTGTATCTCCTAAACCGTGCATCCTAGACAAAAAATAACGAAATTTTTGAAAGACTTCACAGAAAGCATATCACCCCGGCACTACCCCTTAGGCCTATTCAAAAGTCGATTCGCCACCCCTTTGCCCTCCCCAAATTCATTTTCGCCTCCTTTAAAAATCGCTGCATCTCCTAAACCGAGCGTTGTAGGAAGAAAATAACAACATTTTGGGAGGCTTTACCGGGGGCATACCACCCTTACCTAACCCCGTAGTTCTACTCAAAAGTCGATTCACCCCCATGTACCCCCAAGTGATTCTCTAACCCTAACCCTAACCCTAACCCTAACCCTTTTTTTCGTGAGGAAATGTTTTATAACGCACATAACCCGAAATTAATCACGACTTGGCGAGGCGAAAATGAATTTGGGGAGGGCAATGGGGTGGCGAATCGACTTTTGAATAGGCCTAAGGGGTAGTGCCGGGGTGATATGCTTTCTGTAAAGTCTTTCAAAAATTTCGTTATTTTTTGTCTAGGGCGCACGGTTTAGGAGATACGGCGATTTTAAAATTCTGTAAATGTGTCCAATTCACGGCGTCCAAAAAGAACGCGTCCAATCGGCACGGTGTCCAAACGGCACGAGTCGAATCGGCACGGAGTCCAAAAGGAACGGGTCCAATCGGGACAGTCCAATCGGGACGGGTCCAATCGGTCGGAGCCCAAATGGGACACCCCCACCGAAACCATGTATAAAAATTTGTTCGCTTTTATTTATTTTAGCGCTTGATTTAATGCACGATGGTCGCACGAGATTGATCTCTGAACCCGTGTCTACTAACAATTCGCATTCTCTTTTTAACTGAGGGGCATTTAATTTTATCTTCGCGGTAGGTGTATTCAAACCGATATTAACTGACGAGACTTGGACCTGTTCGTACCGCGTTAATTTTTCTCTGGTTGAATCACACTCTTCCACCGGGGCAATTTTATTTTCGCCTTTTAATGCTTGACTATATGATTTAGGTGTTGCTGGTGCGACGCGCTGGTGCTTATTTAATTGTTCATGCTTTCTTTGCTCGATGTTTTCCGAGTTCTTTCGCGAATTCAATAATGGTAGGGTAATATTCCCGTATGTGTAATCTGCTGTTTTTCGATTGAGAGTCCTACTTTATCTTTAAAGAACGGAGAGCCGAGTATCCCGTCTAATCTTAGCGGAAAATTATTCGGAACGATATGAAATATTGCTGGAATACAGTTCGCTAAATCTATTTTAACTTGCCCGAGAGTCATGATAGCACCCTCGGATATTCCTCGTATTTCGATTCCGTTTCCCCTAATTATTTCTACTCCGGGCTTTAGGCTATTTTCGCGTATTACATTTATTTCAGAGTCTGAGTTTATTAAAAATTCGCGTTTTCCTGATAATTGAGGTGCGGATGTTATTACGCGCAGAATTGGTGCGTTTATCGCGAGGTTGACGGTAGTGACTGATTCTGGATTTCGTCGACTATAGTTGTCTGTACTAACTTTTGAGGTTTTATTGGGGACGACATTGGGAATGCCTTTGGGAATGCCTCCCGTCCTCGGGGTACGTTGGTCGGGAGGCTTGCCTCGTTTCCCGACTCGTAATTAATTTTATATTGCCTTCTTCGGCATTCATGAATATCGTGTCCGTCGCGTTTGCAATATGAACATTGTTTAAAAGATTCCGTGGGGAATCGTTCGCGGGGTTCGCGATATGATTGGTAGATAGGTTTGATGAATGGCTTTTGTTCATAAACGGTGTCATTATATTTTCTTTGAGGTTCTATGTAGCGATTATCACGATTCGATTCTTGAATTTGTTTATCGCGCCATGTGTCGCGTTGAAAATCGCGGAAAGGTCTATTCGTATTTTCACACCAGGTATCGCTTCGTATTGGCGGGTAGTATCGCTCTTCTTGGAATTTTACGCGTTTTGGAAATTCGCGTTTTCGCGGCGGCTCTTTATCACGCAATTTGTCCTGCTCGAATAATTTATATGCTCTTATAGCATCATCGTACAATACGTATAACGGCGAGGAATAATCAACGCGTATCTCGAGGCGTAATTGAGGTATCAAGCCTCGTATAAAACTATTCGCGGTTAGAGTGTTAACTTCTTCGATTTTTACTTCCCATTCGGCGGTATCTATGATTGCTGTGCGAAGATCTTTGACTCTACTTATGAAATCGACAATGTGTTCATTAGAATATTGTGTAATACTGGCTAATTCTCCGCGATATTGCTCGACCGTTTTATAAGGGCATAATACGTCGCGTAAACGTTTTGATAATTCCGAAACTGAGTTTATTTCCGTATCCTCGATAGTTAGATACGCGCGACCGCGAAGCTTGTTGCAAATCAGCTTTGTTAATGTTCGTTCTGCGTGAAGGGGAACGACATCCTTTGCCCGTTTACATTCACGTATGAATCTAAATACAGATAAATTATACCCGTCAAATATCGGTACAAATTCTAATGCTTGTTTTATCATTTCATGATTTATTGGTTCGCTTTGTTTACTCTTCTCCGATGAGGGTTCACGGCGTTCTACTTGAATTAATTGAGGTCGCGTTGCGGCTTCATTTTTAATCTCTTCTAATTCGTCACGGATTTTTGTTAATTCAAACTTGTATTGGCGAGTGTAGTCCTCGAAGGCTTTTTCCTGAGCGCGTATTTCGGCTTCGCGATTGAATAGTTGACGTTGAAATTCATAAAGCTCCTCATCCGTAGGGGGAGTATTCACGACTTTGGATTCCTTAGACATTTTGTTTTCAATTTAAACTGACAATAAGGAAAGGATTAATTGATCTACTGAGAAATTATCTTCAGTTGAGATTATGCGAATCGTCGTTATTGCGAATCGTTTTGGTTCAGAGATTAATATTTTCTACGAGCAATTGAAACGCTAATATTTTAACTGTCACGAAAATTCCGTTTTAACCGTGTAACAATCGAAACGCTTCGGCGGCCGTTCTGTCCTACCGACTGCGCCAATTTTTGTGTTACGTCCCGGTCTACGAATGACGTCTATGACGGCGTTCGCGATTTTCGGTTAACGACGCACACGTTACATCCCGGTCGACGATTGACGTCTACGACGCGCTCGCGATTCCCCGGTTAACGATGCAACTAAAATATAACGGCCTTTGACCCAAACGGTACGTTACGCCCGAATCTGATCTAGACCCGAAACGAGATCGACCATTCACGGTTTTACACAGAAAATTCACATTCGCGTTCGCAACTTATGTGATAGCGCTCACCGGTGACGAATTCTTCTAATATCTGCTTAAAATTCTAGCTCGACGTCGGATATCTCCAGCGGATGATCTGGTAATGGTGACAGTCGGCTCCTCTCAGAATCTCATCCTTCACGATGCGGCAGCGAATCGGTTGAACTGTCGTAGGAGCATCAGCGGGTGCGGCAGCAACAGGGGCGGCAGCAGCAGCAGCAGCAGCAGCGAAGACAGCCTCCAAATGCCTCGGTATGGAAGGGATTCTACGTACGCGTGGCACGCGCGTGGTTGGTGACATTTTGAGCAGCAACAGCAGCAGCGAAGACAGCCTCCAAAAGCAGGTTGACCGTCTCAGTATCGAAGGGATTCAAGGTACGCGTGTCACCCGCGTGGTTGGTGACATTTTGCAATTGAGATTCTTGAAATTTCGCGGCGCGAGCTAGCTTGGCTAGCTGAGCTTTCCTCCCGGCGCGGCGAGTTCGTCTCATGGAGATGGATATTGAAAAGGAAACGGCAATCGTTCAATATATGCAACTCTCTCACGTACTCCCTTTCCTTCAGACGTCGGAGCGGATCAAGTCCTGTCTCTCGTAACGACTGGCTAAAAGGACGTAGGCGAGGGCACGATTTCTAAATATTGCAAAATACGCCTGATTCCCCGTCGGAGCGGATCAAGTCCTGTCTCTCTTGACGGATCACACTGGACGCATGCAATCGCAAGTGAATTTAATTATCTACACAGGCGGCCGTTGGATTTGAGGTATGATGTCGTTGGAATAACCGAGAATATGTTGCATAGGTAAAAGATGGTATATTCTGAACTTGAATTGAACACTATGATACTTTACAAACGATTAATGTATATATATATATATATATATATATATATATATATATATATATATATATATATATATATATATATATACGTCGAGAGCCATAACGGGACTCTACTAATTGAAAGCGACTGAACTCGATGAAAGCTGGGCGATGACTGAAGACTGAGGACTGTCCCCTCTCCGGAACGTCGACTGCAAAGTGCCGTGGCGTGAAGGGTGGGGAGCCAATCAGGAGCAAGTGGTCCCACAGTGGTCCAGCTGCTGTGTCAGCTCGCACGTGCAATTTCGCTGACGCTGCAATCCGTGCTTCTGCGACGGAGCCAGGGCCTTATCTCTGCTGACGCGTATCCGGTACAATGTATCGTCCTTGAGAGGAGCGGCGGTGGGTGTCACGAAAAAAACGTTCGCACTGTTCGTCCTCTTCGGAAGGAGGAAGCTTGGAGGGAACTTCTTCAATTTCCCAAAAACGACGTAACGTCTTGTCTAAATCTTCAGAAGATGAACCATCAACACTGGATGTAGATTCCTGACGAGAATCTTCGAGTTCAGTAGATCCCTGACGAGAATCATTGAACTCACCAGCAGATACGGAATTTACAACAGAGGTGGATTCCTGACGAGAATCTTGACTTTTGATGGGACCGGAAAGGATCCATCCCAGGGAGGTATGCTGGGCAGTGGGAGTACCGAGCGGACCTTGACGGAGATCTTTCAGTAATAGAGAGCCGTATAAATCAGCACCGATTAAGACGTGAATAGGATGGCAACTGGAAGGGTCTGGATCAGCTAGCTGGAGATTACGTAAATGTGGCCAAGACTGCAAATCCACACGGGATCTAGAGCCGGCATAAGCAGTAATACGCTGATAAACAAAGGCTGACAGGGGGAACGATACTTTACAGTTGTGGCATGATTCTAATTTCACGGATACGCGAGATTTTGCCACTCCGTTATACTGATCCCCGAAACATTGTATTTGAAGTCTCGTCCGATATCGTTTCGTTCGCATCAGCTGACACACCGACTCGGTTATGAAACTGCAGGATGCTCCCTGATCGAGTAACGCGCGAAGTCTGAAGGCACGACCTTCAGCAGTGCGGAGTACGACCCAGGCAGTCGCGAGCAAGGTATTTGTGACAAGTAGGTCCGCGGGAAGGGCCGTCTGTACTAATCCCTGCGACTTGGCACAAGAATCATCAGAAGTCATCTCGTTAATAGCGTTAGTCGCCTTGCTTGGAGAACCGGCAGCGCGATGTAAGAGCGTATGGTGAGTTCGCTGGCATATAAAGCATCTACCGGTATTTTTACAGTCGGGAGTGCCGTGACCTGAGCGCAAGCAATTAAAGCAAATTCTGTTTTGTTTTACCAATGATATTCGTTGATCAATTGATTTGGATTTGAATCGGTCACATTTAAACAGAGGATGATTACCAGAGCACTCGATACATTTAATAATCGACACATTGTTGAAGCTCGAGCGGTTTCGCGGAACGTCAGACACTACTTTGGTTTTGTCAGAGACACCGTCGCTCGTGGCGATCGTATCGGTAAGACCGCGGATGCGAAGAGTCATAAACTCGTGAATTTCTTGGTACGTGGGGTAAGTTTTAGAACAACCGCGTTCCAAGAGCCACTCATCGCGAGTGCGTTTCGCAAATTTTTGCGCGATCAAATAAACTAACAAATCGTCCCAAGAATCAACATGGCGATTAAGATTTCTCAGCGCGGTTAAAGATGACACCACGGTATCTCGCAAGTGTTTGAGTTCCGACGCAGATTCGGTTTTCATAGGCGGCACGCTAACGAATTTGTGTATGTGTGAACTTATGAGCGCGGATTCGTCATTGTATTCGTCTACAAGTATTTTCCAGGCCGCTTCGTAGTTTTCGTCGGACATGCTAATATTGTTAATTAAAAGCGCCGCGTCACCGGTTACGTGGATCTTAAGATAGTGTAATTTTTTAGTGTTCGAGAGGGACGGGTTCGAGTTGACGCTCGATTCAAATAGACCACGGAAATTTCCCCATTGACTAAAGTCACCAGAAAACTTCGGCAGGGAGAGACGCGGTAATTGTACAGGTACATAGGTGGCCGCAATGGAAGAATCATTATTTAGACTTATCTTCGAGGTGGCACCGGCGATGTCCAGCTTGTCGACGGCCTCGCACAGGGTGTCAGAAGCGTCGAGATAAGCGGTCTCCGCGTCCAGAAAGACGTTGTCCTTGAAGTAGGGTATAATCTTCTGGTCCTCAGCTTTTGCGATCAGAAGCAGTCTCTGGTGGGTCCGTCGGCACTCGGTCCACAGTTTTTCCAATTGATCCAGGCGACTTTTAACTTTGGCCGGCGTGATTTGTGGTTTCGCCATCTTTTTAAAGTTCACGATTACACGCTTGATTGCGGCAATCACAGTATCTTGTTGAATCAACAAGCTTTCACAGGTGTCGTTCATTTTGTAATAAACGAGTTTAAAGAAGAGTTCAAAGCAGAAAACAACGAGCAAGAGTCAAGCCGTGCACCTTTGTTAGGAGAAGGCAATGGATTCACTCAGTCTTTTGAGGAACTGATCAGCACTTACACCGTTCGATTGAATTCGACACAGTCGCAGCGATTATCCGGCTCGAAGGACCAAATTTTGTTGACGACAGGATATCGGGATTGGCTCGCTGGACTGTGGTTCACTAATTTTGGGTAACTGGTTGGGTGTACGTAAGATCTTTATTGCAAGAGCCTGACGAGCTCTTATTCATTTATATACTTCTAATAGAACCTTTCGGTACGGCGTTCTTACTCTCACTGTTCGCATGAGACCGGCACGCGAACCGGCAGCTATTCGGCGATCCGTTACAAATTGAATCAGAGGCTGAGATGACAATTACAATTAGGCAAAGACGCAGAGTCACGTTACAAAAACTGTCGCCAGTCACGAGTGACTGAGTCTCCGGAATTTCGCGGATGGAAACAATACCGTCTCGATCGACCGGTGAGCTATAAAGGCCAATGCATACCTCACAGGCCAGGCCGGCCAGGCTCAACACCCCAGTTTATAAGCATTTTGGGGTCCGGGACAGCCACTTGAGAGGCTCGAACAAAGGCACCGCGTGTCCTCTGCTACCAGAACCCCAGGGGTTCGCAGGCTCTAGCAGAGCCTGTCAGGCTAGCCTGCGACTATTCTCGACGAGAATATCGTCAGGCTAGCCTGTCAGGCTCGTGGCCTGGCAGTACGAAGACAGAATGAACATGCTGTATTTATTTAAAAAGCTATCAACCAAAACATTTCAGAGTCCCTCGTGGTAATAGATGGGGAATACCTTGTTAAGGAATTTAAACGTTATAACAAACAAAATAACAATTTATTACTACGCTAACGAAAAAGAAAGAATATCATCTGACAATCTGTGCGGTGAAACAATTCGTCATTACTATATATTTAAGAAGCTGTAAACTAGAGCATTTCAGAGTCCCTCGTGGTAATAGATGGGGAATACCTTGTTAAAGAATTTAAATGTTATAACAAACAAAGTAACAATTTATTACTACGCTAACAAACCTATCCCCAATTGATGGGCCTGAGCTAGCGGGCGAACGGTTCAACACCTTCTACCTGCATTATTGCTGTCCGTCCCAAATCTTGACGAGTGGAAAAAGCTACCAGAATAATTAATAATACGGTACTCCCTTTCGGAGCTATCGGTTCGAGCTACCCTATGTTGGATTTGAAGGAAACTTCTGTCGTTTTTTAAATAGGCAGGTAATTTGTCTTGTAAATCAAAAACACATGTTCCTATTGAGTCATTGGGAAACAAGAATGCACAGGTTACCTGAAAGATGGCAACAAGTCCTTACAAATAATGGAAATTATATCATTGAATAATATTAAATACGTATTTTTTTATGAATTGATTCAAATGTTTTCTTTAAAATACGGTAGAACTTTCCCTCCAACCTAATATATTTTTATAACAATTTCAAGTACCCAATATTTGCAATTTTTTTGCTTCGCGAATTAAAAAACGGAATTTCAAACAGGAAGAATCGTAGAATACGACCATATTTTAAAAAAATTTTTTACACTTTATAACCGGTGGGAGAATTTGCAGAACAAAGATGTTTCTAATATATTTTCATTAAGAAATTACATTTGCGTATAACATGATAAATTATTTAAGAAGAATTTTATATGTATAATTTACGTATGATAAAATACATATAAGGATGTGCGATGCTGTTTCACTAAGTGCCAGGAACGTTTCCTATTTTCATGGTATTGTAAAGGAGAGATACCGATAGTTTACCTAAGGAGAGCTGTAGAGCTCGTAAACCTTTTTTTTTTGTGCCCCGCACAGCAGGGAACTGTCAACGCGCTCTCGAAAGGCCATCTGGGAAGGCCCGAGAGGCCAGAGAAGAAATTCGGTTCCAAAGCCTGACACGGTTGCCGGCTACTAAACGCTAAGACCAAAACTAGGGCTGTAATGTTGAGCCTGGCCGGCCTGGCCTGTGAGGTATGCATTGGCCTTTAATCGCCGCGTAGACATGATTTTGAACAATAACCTTGATGAAGGTTTTTCCGTCGGAGATGCGTGCGAGGCAATGCGGGACGAGTACACCGGTCGTTAGCTCGCACCTCGGTACGTAGCCGAATTCGGGGCCGGTGGCGCGCATCGCAATATACGCAGAAGTTCGTGCCTTGACATGACACGTATTTAGATTTATGAAGGGAATTTCTATCCCCTTCCAAGAGACGCAGTGCCGGACGTAAGAGATTTCCGCGCCTTTCGAGAGAAACGCTGATCCCAATATTCCGTCGGTAGGAATTGGGAATGAGACCGGGACAACGTGAAATTCTACTGCGGTCGTTTCGACCGTCAAAGTGACCGTGCCGAGCGTCGGAACGTGCCCTTCCGTGATACCGGAGATATTTACGGCTTTATCGGTATCTATTAACACGCCGGGTTTTAGAAGTGAGAACTTGATTATATTTGGTTCGGCCCCGGTATCTACCATTAGATTGGCTTCGCTGTGAAGCTCAGGGCAAGCAACCCGGACGTGGGGCACGGTGGTATCGGACCTTAATTCAATTCTGGAGACGGCTCGCGGTTCTGCCTGGGCTCCTATTGGCTTATTGCCTGAACTCGGTGTGGGTCGCGGGGGTATACTTCCTCCCGTCGAGGGTTCGAAGTGGACGGGAGGCTTCGCCCGTTTCCCGACTGGGTTTCACGTGCCCTGTTGTTGAATTCTCTTTTTCGACATTCGTGTATGTCATGGCCCGGCTTTTTGCAATAATTGCACAATTTATTTGGTGATCGCGGTAGAGGTTCCGGTTTACGCGAGTCACGATGGGGCGGCGTGTATACGTTGCTAGCTCGCGAGGTATCGTTTCGGATGGCACGCGAGTCATGTTCGGATGCGTGCCCGGACTGATATCGGTATCTCTCCGGTATCGGGCTTCTGTCGTATCTTGCGGTGTTGCTGTCGCGATAGGGCGAATAAGATCGCTCGGGGCGGCCGTAATCCGATCGCTGATTATAACGTCGGGACAAGTGTGAGGCGTTATCATAGGCGGCCCTATCGGTTCGGGATTCGGTGAATCGAACTTGTCGCTCTGGGCGAGCGTAGCGGATTTTATCAATTTCTGCTTTTTTATAAAATTCTGTGGCCTCGTCGAAAACGCGGTCTAGCGAGGCGTGGCAATACGCGCGCACTTCGGAACGGAGGTTTGGTGTTAAGCCGTTTATAAAACTTTCTCGGGTTAATGCGTCCACGTCAGCGACGTTGGGGCGCGATCTGTCGCAATCTAGTATCGCGGCTAGGAGGTCATTTACACGACTAATGAAGTCGAGGATATGTTCGTTAGACTTCATATATATATTCGACATTTCGCCGCGGTAATGATCGACTGAGTGTCGCGGTCCTAACACGTCTTTTAGGCGGTTACAGATGTGAGTGATGGTATCTAATTGTTTATCCTCTACGGCCGCATAAGCGTGACCGCGTAATTTCGTGATTATTAATTTAGCCAAGGTTCGCTCGGCTTGGGCTGGAACGAGGTCGCGGGCGCGACGGCAAACGCGTACGAATTGTAATACTGACATGTAATTCCCGTCGAACGAGGGAATCGAATCTATTGCGGCTTTCATGGTGTAGCTCGCGCTTTCCGACGGTGCTTCCGGTTGAGCAGGAGGATTATGATTCGTGTTTTCATCTAGAATTAGTAGTGGGTTGTCTTCCTGTTCTTTTATTTTAATTTCTTGTAGCTGGGAAATTTGTTCGCGGAGACGAGCGTTATTCGAGAGCGCGTCACGGAGGGACTCGCGGTCTTTCTGGTAACTTTCGGTTACTTCCTCGACTTCGAGGCGGAACTGTGATTTTTCTGCTTCGAGAGCAGCTTCTTCTTCGCGGATTCTACGTTCTTTTTCGCGGAGTTGACTCTGTAGCAGTTTCAATTCTTCTTCCGTCATTTTAGAATGATTACGGAGATTTCCGGCAGGGCTGTTCGACATTTTTGAACCGTGGTGGTTGAGATCCCACCGCTGCCACCAATTTGTTACGTCCCGCGGTCGGTTACGCGTCGATAACGAGGATTCGCGATTTTACCGCGGAGGAGACGTTTCAAAATTACAACCTTTTGGCTCACTCGACTCGTACGTTCGAAGTCTAGCCGGGGCCACGGTTCTACGTGAATATGTAGATGCGCTACTTACCGACCACCCTGGGTAGGTTGCGGGAACAGAGTCAGATTGCGGCAGCCGTCCTTCCTCGGATTGGCTGCTCTCTCTGGAGATTCTGGTGCTGATGCTGCGCGGTCGCGAGATGGTGCTGCAAGGCGACTCGAGAGCGCGAAAGAACTTCTGTGATTCAGATTTATGACCGGCGCGAAACTGGCGGGTAATGAACGACAAGATTTAAATGGTTAACACTGACTTTATATATTCAAGAGATGAGAGGTGTACAAGATTCTTTATGATATACGCGACGTTTACAAATACTGGAATTAGAACTAGCGCGAGAATGAGAGCGCGAACGTGAACGAACGCTCCAGGGCCTGGACGGGCCTTTTAAGCTCCGAGATCGCATGGAGGGGAGCGTAATGAAGTTGTGTGTAGTGGTTACCTATATATCTTACAGCTTATGACCTAACGCGATTCGTCGATAGACGTGACATCTAGTTATAACCTAACGCAACATGTCAACAGGCGCGACATCTCTTTATAAACTAACGCAACATCTCGACTGGCGCGACATCTATGTGTTATCGAACGCAACACGTCGACAGACGTGACAATGGTCTTCTCCGATGCGCTTTTCCTCGGCAGCTCCTTGACCTGGGCCGGTGTCTCCCTCGTTGTCCGGTGACAGGAATTCTTCAGGAACGTCCCTGCAGCGTTTCTCGGCGGGATGTTCCGCTGATGGCCGAGTAGGAAAAAGGGTTCCGGGCCTCCCCGGGACCCGGATACGATCCTGAAATTCGCGTCGCGCCAAGTGGCGCGGCGTTCAAAAACGTATTTGCGCTGCCCCCTGGTCTTTAGAGACCGCCCCGGGGAGAGCGCTCGCGGGTACCGATCTCTTTCTGCCCGTTTTGAAGGTGGCCCGGTCTTCCGCCAAATTCGGGGGGAACGTAGGCAAAACTTGCCACGTCACAACATATATATCGGCAACATGTTGGAGACAATTTAATGGGCGATTCTTCAAGACAGTACGAGACGAAAATCAAGAATAAAACATGGTGATATTCATTTTTAATTTATTAGTGATTACACATCTTCCTGATTCGCCAATCCGTATATCTATTTTATCTATCTCTAACGCTATTTCATTTATTAGCGTACTCTGTATTGCTGTTAAGCATTTTGTGAATACATTTTTATCAATACTTATCATTTTTGCTCTCGTAAGTTTATTATTTATACTTATCTATACGGATCTATCAGTTAATAAGTAATATGGCATAACATCTCCTGTCACAGTGCAATAGAATCACACGTCTTTACATAATTTTATTTTCTAAAGCTATGGTTTCTTGAACTTTTAGCTTGCATTGTTTAAGTACAAAAAGATAATAATATTTGGTCTAAGAGCCGCTTTTGAAAAGATTCGACATTCGTACAGAATGCATCATGGTGTAATGAATATATATATGCGTAAGTTGGGAGGCATTTAAGAATATCAATCTAATTTCAAGCGGTATACTCTGTACAGGGTGTATAAAAAGGTTTGATTTTGGCAAGCGTAGGCGTATTCTACATCTTCGGATCGATGAAGATCTGTAAAAAAAAGTTGCCGCAAAAGTGTCCTTGACCTTGAATTTCAAGGTCAAATTTTTTTTATTGCATTGTATTCTACTCATCATGAGGATAAAAAGTGTCAAAGGAACCATGGGTCAAAACTTGACCGTTCTCATAAAAAATAATATTACAGTTATTACTAATAAAGTAAGCAGTTACTATTATTATTATTATTATTATTATCAATTACTAACGTAATTGATCACAATCAATATTACCTTTCAAGTCATGAAAGATGTTCATCTTCTATTTCTTCTTCTAAGCCAAAGAACCGATCCATTCTGCTTAATATTGCTTAACACATTAAGGACCGCTCACGAGTTTTCTCGTGTTTCGCGTCCCATCTGTTAAGGACCGCTCACGAGTTTTCTCGTGTTCGCGTCTCATCTGTTAAGGACCGCTCACGAGTTTTCTCGTGTTTCGCTGGGATCGGTTCTTTGGCTTAGAAGAAGAAATAGAAGATGAACATCTTTCATGACTTGAAAGGTAATATTAATTGTGATCAATTACGTTAGTAATTGATAATAATAATAATAATAATAGTAACTGCTTACTTTATTAGTAATAACTGTAATATTATTTTTTATGAGAACGGTCAAGTTTTGACCCATGGTTCCTTTGACACTTTTTATCCTCATGATGAGTAGAATACAATGCAATAAAAAAAATTTGACCTTGAAATTCAGGGTCAAGGACACTTTTGCGGCAACTTTTTTTTACAGATCTTCATTGATCCGAAGATGTAGAATACGCCTACGCTTGCCAAAATCAAACCTTTTTATACGCCCTGTACATTTATGGTGGAGTCCGAATATATACCAATTGGATGCTAAAATCTGACTAAAATATTAGAGATAAGTAAATTCTATCTGTAAATACTTAGTTCAAATGCAATGAACATGATACTTTGTGATTTCTTTAATTATATTTTACAGACGATGGAATCTGTGTCAAATAAAATTTTCTGAGGACTACCAAGGATTTGAGAACCTGATATTGAGATACTGAAAATAAAATTCTCTGCCTCTGTGTATTGAGAAAAAAATTTTCATCATTATATTTTCCATCAATGTATCTATAATATTTCCTCGTTCTAGAATACTGTATGTTGCATGTCATTTTAAAGTGTGTTGTTAAATGCAACTTATCCTAGCTTTTGTGACACCATTATGTTATAGTTTCACTACACGGCACACTATTTTGAGTATATAGGCATTTCAAACAAAATTCATAGCTTCTGAGCTAATACTTATTGAACTTAACAACTCCAGTATTTTAAAAAAATACATATATTCATACATAGTGTGGTGTATTCACTAATAAAACAATAGTGGACTGGTTATATGTATAAGTATATTATAAGTATGCTGATGAATACAAAGGGTGCGAACTGCACGTGTTACAAAACGATTCTAAATAATGGTGCGACGGACGCTAAACGTTCCCGCTAGGAGGCGCTGATACATCACATCCCTCCATCCCAGTCGGAAAGCCGTAACGCTCTGGAGGTTTAACATTTCTACGTGGTCTAATCACAATATTGCTGTTAGACTGTTCCAAAACTCCGGCAGCACGTTCCTCGGTTACAACCGAACGTTCAATTTTCTTCGGCCTACCTCTTTTACGGTTAAGAGTTACAGTCGAATCTTGCGATGCCGATTCTGCCGGTGCAACAAACGGTAATGCTGCCGATTGCAAAAAATCCTCCTTCTCCGCCACTGCCTCTTGCAAAGTATCCGGCTGCGGAAATGTGGACCCCTTTTCCAAATTTGGTTCGACCTCCAAAACTTCAGGAGCACTCTTTGTACGGCTGGCAATGGTAGTAGGGCAACAAATAATTGGCAGCCCTTCCAAAACAGACTCACCAAAAACAGCATCTTTTACTTTGTCTGTCTGCTCCTCTCCATGAATCTTGATTTGGTCGATATGTCTTCTCCAAATCATTCCAGGCTCTACCTTGCATAAATAATTCTTTTTCCCTTCAAAACTTAACACTACCGCTTCTATCCACTCTTTCTTGTTGGCCTTCCTATAGTCGCGGACATAAACTTTATCTCCTACATTAAAACTCTGCAGTCTTCTACCTCTGTGATATTTAACGAGATTGTCCCACGCTTTACTACACGCATCACGATCGTTTGGTTTAAGCATATCTAATATAATCCGCACGCGTCTGTTTAAAAATAATATTGCTGGCGATTCGCCCGTACTAGAATGTATTGCATTTCTATATCCTAACAAATATCTACTTAATAGTGTGTTTACATCTTTGGTGTTTCTCGCATCGCCTAACATTTTAATTAAACCTTTTTTAATTATTCCGACCGCATTTTCCGCTGCACCGTTCGTCGCAGGATGATACGGTGCAGAAGTTTTGTGTACAATGCCGTTACGCTTACAAAAATTTTCAAATTCGAATGATACAAACTGTCGATCATTATCGCTTACAATAGTTTTCGGAATGCCAAAACGGGCGAAAACTTCTCTTAACTTATCTAAAACGGTTTTGCTGTCAGTCGAACTCATTACAAAAACCTCAATCCACTTACTAAACGCATCGATAAGTATAAGAAAATTGTGCCCTCCAATAGGACCAAACAAATCTATGTGAACTCTTTCGAAGCTTTCCCTCGTCTTTGGCCATAAACTTAAACTTGACTTTTTAGGATCTGGAGACGCTAAATTGCAGGCTCTGCAACCTTTAACAAATTTTTCTATGTCCTGATCCAAACCGGGCCACCAACAAACTGACCTGGCCAAACTTTTCATTTTGACTACCCCTAAATGGGTACTATGTAGTTCCTTTAACACACGCAACCTTAATTTAGTTGGTATTATAACGCGGTATCCCCACATTACAACTCCTTCCTCAATTGTTAATTCATCCTGCCTAGAAAAATAAGGTTTCAAAAACTCTTCTTCGTTTAATATTTTACTTCCCCAACTCCTACTAACACGATCGTATACCCTGCTTACAATAGGGTCACGCCTAGTCTCTATTCTTATTCGAGCTGCGTCCACTACTAAAGCCGCTTGCTCATAAATGAATTTTAAATAATTATCAGACTCTTTAGTGTTAGGTTTCTTTCCGGTTGGCAATCTAGACAGGCAATCGGGCCTTCCGTTCTCTTCGCCCTTGATGTATTTGATAGAATAATTAAAATTTGACAAATAAACTGCCCAACGTTGCAATCTACTTGCTGCGAAAACTGGCAAACCTTTGTTTTCTCCAAAAATTGCTAACAAAGGTTTATGATCGGTTTCTAACACAAAGTGTAATCCCATTAAATAATTTTCTACTGTGGAATAGTTTTTCTCGCTGTCAGCTAGTACTCGAGACACAAAAGCTATTGGATGCTCACTACCGTCGGGAAAAATATGTGACAAAACTGCTCCTACGCCATCTTCAGACGCGTCACACGACAATTTAATTGGTAACTCAGGCGAGAAATGTGTTAAAACTTGATCTAACAAATGCTTTGCCTTGGCAAATGCTTCATCACAAAATTTAGTCCATCTAAATTCTTTGCCATCTTTTAACAAATCATAAACAGGACGCAAAATGGCTGACAAGTTTGGAGCAAAACGAGTATAATAGTTAACTAAACCTGCGAAAGCTCGAACTTGCTTTTTATTGATAGGCACAGGTGCTTCCAAAATGGCTTGGACCTTACTGCCATCTTTTTTAAATCCTTCTGCACTAATTATGTGACCTAAATATCTAATTTCTGAACTGAAAAATTCACATTTATCTCTATTTACCTTGAGACCTGCCTTTGATAATCGACTGAGTACTTCCCTCAGATTTCCTACGTGTTCCTTTCTAGTGCAGCCTGTTATAACTATGTCATCTAAAAAATTAATAACTGACTTACAGCCTTGCAAGGTCTTTTCAATCTTTTGTTGAAAAATGGAACAGGCTGGTTTAATTCCGAAAGGCATTCTATTAATCTTGAAAATACCCTTGTGAGTACTCCAAGACAGCAGCAGTTTTGATTGCTCATCTAAAACAAACTGATTATAAGCCTGAGAAAGATCAAGTTTGGTAAACTCTTTCCCACCCCTAAGCGCTGTAAAAAGTTCCTCAATTCGCGGTAGGGGGTATTTAACATCTTTCAAAAAACGATTTACCGTTGTTTTATAATCTGCACAGATTCTAATCTCTCCATTTTTCTTTAGTACAGGCACAAGAGGCGTGCCCCAATCCGAATCTGCAATCCCAGTAATAATACCTTCTTTCTCTAAACGTAACAATTCTTTTTCTACTTTCTCCTTAAAAATCAAAGGCAAAGGTCTTGGTTTACAAAAAATTGGCTTCGCATCTTGTTTTAATTCTATCTTAATTTTATCATACTTATAACGCCCTAAACCTGGGCTGAATAAGTCTGGAAATTCTTCACAAATTCCATTTACTTGTTCAATGACCTTAAACACCGGTTCATGTCTAATCTTAATTAATTTAAGACTTCTTATCCAATCTCTACCTACTAGAGGCGGACCATTGGTATCAATAACTAATATCTCAAGTGTCTTTTGAAAATTACCAAACTGTAGATTTACTTCAAATTTACCAATTGGAATCATTCTCTCTCCAGAATAACTTCTTAATACAATTTCTGTATCACATAATTCCTTGTGTTTAAAATCTTTGTGGTATAACCAGCGTGGAATCACAGTTCTGGACGCACCACTGTCTAATTCCCATTTAACGCTATTACCTTCTACCATTAATTTAATAGTCATTGGCCCTGAATTATTGTCCTTTAATTCAAATAAATCTAAATCGCCACTAGAACTTGACTCTTTACTATTATAATGACTATTGTCCTGACTATACATTTGGTTTTCGCTGACTACATTTTGTACAAAATGTTGAGACTGACTCTTAGTACATACCTTAGCAATATGACCTACCCTTTTACAAATTTTGCATTTGAACTGCTTATATTTGCAAGTCTTAAAGTCATGAGCTGTACCTCCGCACGCAAAACAATTTTTATCATCTTTAAACGCTTTTTCCTGTGTAGATCTTGACGTCTTGGGAAAATTCCTAGTACTACTCGCATGACTAGCTTCCTCTGCCTTCTTAGGATATTGCCTCAGCCGGTTTATCTCCTTGGTATCGCACATGAGCACTGCTTCCCTCTTAATTGCGATGTCAAACATCTCCTTGAGACTTTTGGTTTCGTTCTCCTCGCACACACGCTTTAAAATTCTGGCATCTGAGAGGCCAGTTACAAACTTGTCTCTTAAAATCGCTTCCAAAACGTTACCAAAGGCTATAGCCGGTTTTGGGGATCAAATCTGCCCTGGAAGGTATTTTATTCTAGTTTGCGCCATTCGATAGACAAAAAAAAAAGATACTTTCCAGCCAAGTTTTAGCCCGATAGCTCATCTGTAAGGGTAGTTATTGAAGAAAAACGAAAATTCAGTTTTTGGCCCATTTTTCCCATTTAATGACAATTTAAAATTCTGAAAAAAATCTGACACATTTCGGATACCAAACCACATACTTTGAGCCGTTTTCAGATTTTTCCGTTGCAAACTCTGGTTGTAAAAATCGAAAAACACGAAAAAAATCGGAAAAAAAAAGATTTCATATGGAAAGCTCAGAGACACTAGAACAGAATTAATTTAGCAATTAGGTATTGTCCTAAGTATTATGCTCAATTTTTTTCAAACCCCTGCGTGTGGTGCGTCATAGTAGGAAAAAAGAAAAACCGATTTTTTCGGCGTTTTCTCCGTGAAAAAGTAAGTTATAATTTTCTTAAAAATATATTATGTAATATTAAACATTCCTAAGTTCAGAGAAACATCGTCCAGACTTTAAAAATTGCGTAGTACAAAAACAACAATTATACTATGCAGGGTATATTCGAATATTTCGAAACTATTTTCAACAGCGCCGGTTGGTTCAGTGGCTATTGTCTCCGACTGCGGAACCGCTGAAGACTTTTTTGAGCAGGTTCCAATCCCGCCGCGGGCCAATTTTTTTTTTTCGTTAATCAGATGTTTTTTCGATTTCTAACCTTATGATTGTTGTTACGCTATTGTAAAAACATTTTTTAACTATGTTTAAACTATTTTTTAATAATTTTTCGGAAAAATATTTTTGGAGTACTTTCGGTCCTTAGTCGTTTACGGGCTGTATTACTTATCTACTTAACATTTTTTTACGTGGAATAAATGCATCGACTTGAGCGCGACCAAGTTTCTGATTTTTCTCATACAGTCATGAATTGTTTTTTAAAGGATATTCTTCCTTTCCATTCTGGTGTTAGGATGTTTTCCCGTGAGCATATCATTGAACATGAAACTTCTAATGTCGCTAAAAAATTGTATAATATTGACAATCAATATATAATCTTATTTAATCAAAAACAATTTATGTAATCCTTGTACCGTTTACACGATAAATGGATATATCATTGACATCTTCGAACCTTTTTATGCCAACCAGAATGATGCTGAAATCATACAGATCGCTCTTCGAGGTCCCAATGGCTATTATGAAACGTGGACATGTTTGTATTGTAAATAGATCGCGGTTTTCGTGAAGTTAAATCACACTTAGAAGAGTGTGGTTTTTATGTTTTCATACCTACACTAAAAGGCAATCGTTCTTAACTAACTACTGAGGAGTTCAATTCATCTCGTAAAGTTACTAAAAGTTGGTGGGGTTTGTCTAGGCTATACATGGCATATTAGGGAAAAATACCTGCTTTTACAAAAACAGCTCGACAACAAACTTCTTCCTACAGTCGAACAATTGCTACACAATTGACGAAGATAGCGACGAAGACTGAAATACACCTACAATCATTACAGATAAGTATTCCTAATAATAATTCATGTATATATGTTCTGTCACAAAAATAATGAGTCACTTATTCCACGTAAAAAAATGTTAAGTAGATAAGTAATACAGCACGTAAACGACTAAAGACCGAAAGTACTCCAAAAAATATTTTTCCGAAAAATTATTAAAAAATAGTTTAAACATAGTTAAAAAATGTTTTTACAATAGCGTAACAACAATCATAAGGTTAGAAATCGAAAAAACATCTGATTAACGAAAAAAAAAAAATTGGCCCGCGGCGGAATTCGAACCCGCTCAAAAAAGTCTTCAGCGGTTCCGCAGTCGGAGACCATAGCCACTGAACCAACCGGCGCTGTTGAAAATAGTTTCGAAATATTCGAATATACCCTGCATAGTATAATTGTTGTTTTTGTACTACGCAATTTTTAAAGTCTGGACGATGTTTCTCTGAACTTAGGAATGTTTAATATTACATAATATATTTTTAAGAAAATTATAACTTACTTTTTCACGGAGAAAACGCCGAAAAAATCGGTTTTTCTTTTTTCCTACTATGACGCACCACACGCAGGGGTTTGTAAAAAATTGAGCATAATACTTAGGACAATACCTAATTGCTAAATTAATTCTGTTCTAGTGTCTCTGAGCTTTCCATATGAAATCTTTTTTTTTCCGATTTTTTTCGTGTTTTTCGATTTTTACAACCAGAGTTTGCAATGGAAAAATCTGAAAACGGCTCAAAGTATGTGGTTTGGTATCCGAAATGTGTCAGATTTTTTTCAGAATTTTAAATTGTCATTAAATGGGAAAAATGGGCCAAAAACTGAATTTTCGTTTTTCTTCAATAACTACCCTTACAGATGAGCTATCGGGCTAAAACTTGGCTGGAAAGTATCTTTTTTTTTTGTCTATCGAATGGCGCAAACTAGAATAAAATACCTTCCAGGGCAGATTTGATCCCCAAAACCGGCTATAGCCTTTGCAGGAAACTGACAAACTCTTAACTCGAGCATACCAATCAGCAATTTTTTCTCCACTCGCTTGAGTGGCTCTGTAGAACTTGATTCTTTCACGAAAAACTGCCTCGTGGTGTTTGAAATGATCCTTCAATAGTCTGTTGAGATCCTCAAACGACTTAGCTCGAGGTGCTTCCGGATGGCATAAATCTCTTAAAGTTTTGTACACAGCAGGGCTTATAACTGTTAGCAAAATGGCCACTTTTTTCTTCTGTTCCGTGATATCATTTGCAACAAAATATTGCTGCAATTGTTCTGAATACAGCTCCCAGTCCTCGTTCTGTTCGAATTTTGGCAAAACACCGTGTAAAGCCATGTTAAACAAAATACAAAGAAGAATAAATAATGAAATCACGCGACACCTTGCCACGTGTTCAGTATAACCTCAAACAGAACTTCCACACCACGTGGAAAAAAAAAAAAGAATATAAGATTCTTTACTTCTCGTAACCAATTTATGACCTCGTCGCCAATTTATGTGGTGTATTCACTAATAAAACAATAGTGGACTGGTTATATGTATAAGTATATTATAAGTATGCTGATGAATACAAAGGGTGCGAACTGCACGTGTTACAAAACGATTCTAAATAATGGTGCGACGGACGCTAAACGTTCCCGCTAGGAGGCGCTGATACATCACACATAGTGATCTCAATTTTCTACTAGATAGAAAATTTTTCACTAGTTTTTTCAATTTATATTTTATTCTGATCTGATTACTGACTAATTTTTCTATAAAGCTTTTTATATGTATTTATATGTGTCTTTATGTATTAAATACATAAATACAGTATAAATACAGTTACTATGTATTTATATATTGTGGATTTTAATTGTATTCAAATCTGATTGTATGCTGCATCTGTGAAAATATGAAAGATACATACAGAATGTACAAGTCTTATTCGTTTTTCTGTTATTATATACTCACTTATGTTTGGAATATAGGACGTAAATGCCCAATTGTCGTGTTATAGATCTTTACTATCATTTACTCTTTATTAGTGCAAAATTGTATATACCTAATTCTGTTTTTACACGATAGATACGTTCCCGAAGAAAATTCGTGTACATTTTTTTATACGTGTAAAGAGAAAATATCCTCTTTAATTGAATTTGAGCGCGCATTGGATGCTCAGCGCACGCTTTGGAGTGTGATTGACAGGTGGCGCATCAGTTGCGATAGATAGATAGTTAGATAGATAGAGATAGGGAAGTGGAGCACACGTGCAGTCCATAATTATCCGCATTTAACTCACTATAAATTAAAACTAATAAGAAGATAGATAAACTGAACAGAGGAAAGGGAAAAATTAACTTTTATTGTCGTTCCTCTGTTTTTCAGGTAAGACCGTTGTACAAACTGTAAATAAAATGTAAATATTGTGGGATTGGAAGGTTTAGGTGGAAATCATGTTCGTATGTAAGATGAACAAAGAAAACTATAGTTTATTAAGAACTAAAGGTACTAAGCTAAACTAAGCTAAACTAAACTAAACTATGTATATCAAACAAGCCTACTCGGTGCCACGCTGTTCTATTCTATACCACGGTGTTCTACACTGTGTAGTTCGATCTGCTCGCTTTGGTTTTCGGAACCACTCTGCTCATTTTCCCTTCATCAAGGGTCTCGGTGCCCATCGTTCTTTTCCTTCTCTCCCGCGATATACCTGAGTAATAAACGCAACGGTTTTTCCGCGACGGTTTGGGACACGGTTCTGCAGGCCATCGCCGCTCGCCTGCGAACCATCTGTGTCCCAAATGATCAGGCTATAAAGTACTTAAACCTAGACGCTCGTATCCTAATGCTAACATATTTATTTACACCCCACAATATAATGTAAATAGTATAAATAAAATCAACTCTGTTTTTCAGTGAAACTATTATTGGTTGATTTCATAACCTGTTCAGGAGCAAAAATTTATAATAGACATTATAAAACGGCAATATTTGTCTGAAAATGAAATTGAAGTTCAACTTTCAGTCGGTGGCTTCCCCCACAGAACCGAAAACAACGGTAATAGCTTTAACCTCACTCACGACGGTGCACGGAGAAACATATGCTGTACCTAAGGAGGTGGCATATATGGATCGCCATGACAAATTGAAGGATACAGATGTATTTAGAAAGATAAAAAAATCGTTTAAAGGAAGAGGTGAAAAAATAAGTACATGGATTACATTATCAAAAGAAATACAAGAAATATACACAGACGACGAGGAAAACTTGCAATTTAATGGAAGATTTTTAAAGAAATACAAAGAGGAGAACAAACTGAATTAACGAGAATATTAGAGAAATTGTTCGACAAATCTGAAAAGAAAGAAGAAGAAGTTAATCTGAAGCATGTGGTAGATAAGTTTGTATTAGAACAATTTCAAAGTAAGAAAAGTAATGCCAAACAATGGATAGAGATATTTGAAAAAGAATGTGCTAGAATAAAAATACAGAAAGATGAAACTAAGATCGAACTACTAAGATTATTTCTGGATGGTGCTTGTCAGGATTGGTATAACTCTATCACAATAAAAGGACAATGTGGAGAGGATTGGTTAAGTTGGAAAAACATATTTTTAGAAACATTTAAAGATAGTGGCTGGGCTAATAGAATGTATGCTTACAACTATAAATACAAAGACGACTGGCTAGTAGATTACAGTATAAAAAAAGAAAAGCTACTGCTGGAAATAAATAAAAATATTGATGGGGATATGATGATAGATTTGATTGCTTTAGGTTTACCACAATCTACAAGAGAAAAAATTGACTGGGACAAATTGTAGTTGCTCGTGCATGGACGGGAAAGACCAGTGATGTCGGCTTTCCTCACGTCGATCACTCCGTCGCGATTAATTAAAGCCGCGCTCGGTTATTTGTAAGAGGTGAGGTGTTTTGAGTAGTACTTCAACAACTTGTTAATCCTTTGACTACTGTGGGCGCCTATAGGCGCTCAGAAATTTTGCGTTTGTGATACTGAGAGCGCCTATAGGCGCTCGACGTAGTTTGGCTTTCTGAAACGGAGGGCGCCTATAGGCGCTCGAAGTAGTTTGGCTTTTTGACAAGGAGGGCGCCTATAGGCGCAGCGAAAATTATATCGGTATTTATTCCCATAAGTCATGTAAGTTAACGCTAATTTCTCTGGTACATACTCCGGTAGTCACCTGCTACTTAAATATTTAAATATTAAATAAAAATCAAAAAAGGAAAGTTAGAGGGAGTGGAGGCACGCGCACTGCTATTCGTATCCTCAGAAGCAAACAATAAGCAAATTTTGAAGGCATAACTTCGTACTGTGGTAATTATGTTCTGCTCAGTGAATCATTCCATACCGCCTGATCCCACAATTTAAATTTAAATTTTATAATTTGTCACGTTGCCTGGGTTTTCCCGGTCCGACGGACGGCGAAAACCTGGGCAACTACGGGTTTTATGGCGGAAATGCCGGGCCACGCACCGGCCGCGCGGTACGCGGTCCACCCGCGACAAACGACGCGTCGAAAAGTCGGTTTTCGCTAACTTTGCTGGAGGAACGAGTCCTGATGACGGGCGCCAGGCATCGAGAGATGCCACGCGAAACTCTACGGGATTTCTCCGAGACGCGACAAGGAATTCCGACCTTCCGACGGCCGCGCGATAGTCGGGATAGCTCACCCGGGACCAGGGTTCGACGAGAGGAGTACGGGACGTTCCCCGCGGCGGGAAGGCTTCTCAAAGAATTCGAATGCGAGTTCTGGGCTTTACAATCGTTTATTGAACGAAGATGGTACACGCGGCTGTCGGCAGGAAGACCGGCAGCCGTAAGAAAATAAGCCCGCGCGATAATATTTAGTAATCGACGGATTTTCGGTCGCTCGCGCTGTTATCGCTCGATTTTCGCGTCGGACACGACCCCTGACGCGATGTTCTGCGTCGTTATTGGAAATTAGTCGAGCTAGATGGGACCGTGTCCCGATGTTACACGCGCAATAAGATGATTGTACCGGCAGATAACGGTCGAATTGATGGATCCGGTCACGCCGCGGCGTCCCACCGTGGGCAATCTCTATGATAGTCGCGAAAATATATTTGGGATTTCTCCCCGCAAAAACCGGTAGCGTGTCTCGGGTCTTTCGCCAATACGCGAGCTCGCTTTCGCCAAAATTCGACCCGCGCTATAACCGGCCGGCGGTCCCGGCTCCTACGCGATTTACTTCCGACGCGATTTACAGTAACACGGAAACCCGCCGTTAACGACGCGAGTTTGAGGCCGTTCGCAAATCGTTCCCGAGCCAACGCGAAATAAGTCGTACAGAAAATTCGCGATATGACAAAGCCTGACCGGCGCTTACCAAACGGCTGCTAGGCCCTGGAGTAGTTCGGCAGCAGGACTTCATATCGGGCACAGATATTAATTACTTGACTGGATCTTAAGCAATCGTACAATGTCTAGGACTCGCGAGAGCTTTCGGCACAATGCCCTAGTTCGGCAAGGCTCGAGAACGCGGAAGTGAGGCGTCCCCCACTTTCCTCATTTTTCCTACCCCGCACGACGCTCGGAACTAGCATAGTTTTCGGCACGGCAAGGCCGTGCTCGGCGGTTCGGGAACCAGAACGCTCTGCAATCGGCAGCGATCGAGATCACCGATTGGTTAATCCTCCCGCGGAGGAAGATCCTGGGCCAATCCCGCGACGCATTTACTTCTATGGCGGGCGAGGCAGCTACGAGGTGGAGACGATGGTCTTCTCAGCTGCGTATTTCCTCGGCAGCTCCTCCGGGTTCCTTGACCCGGGCTCAGGATTTCCCTCGTCGTCCAGTGGCGGGTATCTTCCCGGAACGTCCTGGCAGCGTCTCTTGGCGGAACATTCCTCCGATGGCCGAGTAGGAAAAGGGTTCCGGGCCCCCCCGGGACCCGGATACGATCCTGCAATTCGCGTCGCGCCAAGTGGCGCGGCGTTCAAAAACGCATTAGCGCTGCCCCTTGGTCTTTAGAGACCGTCCCAGGGAGAGCGCTCGCGAGTGCCGATCGCTTTTTGCCCGTTTTGAAGGTGGCCCGGTCTTCCGCTAAAACTCGGGGGACGTGGCAACTTTTGCCACGTCACAAATTATTTTCTTGTTTTATCCCTAGAATGAAAAATTCGAATACCAAAATGAACAAAAAAACGTACAAATATGGTACACCAAATAATTCTAATTCAGAGGCGAGTGATATTGAATTGCCTGTTCCTTTTTACAAGCGGAAATTTAAGAAACGTCGTCTTTTATTATCTTCATCAGAATCAGAAGATAGCAGTATAAAAGCGGCACCAAAGCAAACAAAACGTAAAACCAAATTTTCCTGGACGCGTGGACACTTTCAACCAACAAAATTTACGAATTTGATATCCAGAATAGTGGAATCAAAACCACTAAAACTAGAAAATCATCTATCCTCAAAATATTTCAAAAGTTTTTTTCGGAAGAGTTAATAGAATTCATTGTAGAGCAGACTAACAAATCATTCGAAAATAATACAAGAGACGATATACACAGTTCTATTGCAACTACTGTGCCAGAAATGTATAATTTTTTAGCCATTAGCATGTTAATGGGACGAATTCATAAAATATCTTTATCAGAATATTGGTGTAAAGATAAGTTAATACGAACAGAGTCGTTTCAAGAAATAATGTCAAGGGATAGATACATACTGTCACGTCCGGTGGTTCGACCGCCGATAAGTAATCAATCTAATATAAAACTAACACGAAATCCGATAATGCCACGGGAGTGGTAAGCGTAGAAATAAAACAATAATATAATCAACATAAAATACATACTTAGAATATAAGGAACTACGTTAACCCGAACTGCGCAGTATCGTGGCACGGCAACGGGTAGCTAAAATGATAACTCAGCCTTCTGCAAAACGCGCGGAAACAAGACCGGCGGATGCACCGAGAACCAACAGGTGAGGCATCACGCCATGCCAAACAATAAGAAAAGATGCCGACTCCTAGGTAAAAGGACCCTGACGACAGAGAATCGAGCAAGTCAGAAAAAACTAGCAATTACAGGGTAGTGGCCCTGGGCCAGCATTCGGAGAAATATCGAATTAGCGATCATATAAATAAGGAGACTAACACCGCGGAAACCAGTTCAAAAACGATCCCCTAACGTACAGAAACGATTCATTAGAGTACGAAACGATTCATACGATTCTCTAACGCGCGCGTCGAACAATAGGGACAGTAAGTGCTAGATCGCGAAGTTCCTAAAGGCAGTGCCGAGCGAACGGATCACCACTCCGCCCAGCGACCAACAACAATTGTAGTCCAATTCGTGAGAAGATTGTATTGCGGTAAATATCATTGTCAGCACCACTACTATTATAACCACGCGAATTGAACTCTTGTATATCCGTATTCTAAATATTATATGTAATCTCTAACATCTGATTCAGGATCTTATTTTGAATAAATCTATAAATTAGTTGTTATTGTTAAAAGGGTATAATCATTATTTAAACAATCCTCAATTTCCCGAACCGTAGCCGGTGAATGCAGGTAGGTTCGAAACTGCGTACTATCCTCTTAAAATCATAGATCTGTCCACTTGGGACGTAACAAATTTGGTGACAGCGGTGGGATAGAGCGCAGAATTGAGGATTGGAAAATACAGTTTACCCATAACTTCTCACATTAAAATCATAATGGCCAATCCCGGTAGTGATGGACCTGAATCAGACGTAGTAGAAATGGCCTTAGAACAAATAAGAAGGTCTCAAGAAAGTAACGACTTTATAGCCGATCTTGGCACTAAATTTCGAGAACTAAGCCAACAAATAGCGGATATGCAAGAGGCACTATACTCAATACGTAACCGACCGACGCCGACTAAACCCGAACAAACGACTCCAGAAAAACCGACACACAGACTGACAGAACAGTTAGACAATCCGATACGAATTAAAGACGCGTTAGAAATAGTACCAGTATTCGATGGTTACAAGCCCTCTGTATTTCAATTCTTAAGAGCATGTGAAATGGCTAAAACAATGCTCCCACCGAACGTGGAACCATACTTGATTAAATTACTAACAACCAAACTCAGAGGACATGCGTTTAGAATCATCGAATACTCAACCATAAACACCCTAGAGGAATTCGGAACAAAACTAAAAATTATGTTCGGACCCCAAAAGACGGTTAATCAGTATAAGGGCGAATTAGGAAACCTTTATAAAAACCCTAACGAAACCATTTTGGACTATATAAGTCGCGTAAAAGATCTACAACTCGCAATCATGGACGGAGAGCGCAGCACACACGGAGAAATTTCGGAAGAACTTCAGCACAATATAGATCTTGATATCATTGAAGCATTCATAAGGGGATTACCATCAGAAATTCGCCTCAGATTACAATTGGAGGGCTTTGCTAATTTAGAAGAAGGATACGCCAATGCAGTAAAAATTTCGAAGCAAATCCGACACGAGGAAGAACTAGCCAGAGCATACCACAAAGGCGCGACTCAGCAAAGATATCAGACTTCCTCAAACAGATATCAGGCCCCTCCGGGACAAGACCACTATACTGAACCGCGCTGGCGCTCCGATCCCCCTCCCTATCGCAATAATGCTTATCAAAATAACAGGAATCCGTACAGTAACTCGAGAACTAACCCCCAAATAGGAACCGATAATCGGACTAGAGCCACTGACCCGCCTGTCACTTGCAGCTACTGCAAAAAGGCGGGACACTCTATTAAAAATTGCTATAAATTCAAATCAAAGGTAGAATCGGGTGAGATAGTGCCCTATTCCCAACAAAGGTCGGGAAACGAGAGATACTCCCCAGGGACCAGCGGCGCACCCAAGGGAGCGAACCCCTCAGAGCGCCGCGCCGTAATGAAAATCAACTCACAGGACGATCAGTCCAACCACTTCCAACAGGAAGAAACCCCGAAAATGGAACAGATCAAGGAAACAAAAACAACCCAGGAAGAAATCGACCTAGAAGAGCTATCACTGTTCGACTAGATACTGCCAATTATACTCCGACCATAATGATCACATCCCCCGACCTCCAAGGAACAGTTTCATTACTAATCGATTCAGGTTCGGAAATCAACCTTATAAAGGAAGCAATGATCCCAATATCTACAAAAATCGACACAAGTAACGCTATAAGTATTCGAGGAATATCGGCTGAAGTCCTGGCCACCCTAGGGACGGCATCAATCAGGATAGCAGGCCATCAAGTAACATTCCATGTTGTTAGCAACCGAATATTGATAGATCAATGCGGACTCTTAGGATCCGACTTTCTACAAAATAATCAAGCAAATGTCGATTACTCTAAGAAACACGTAAAATGCGGGACCACTTACATACCATTTTTCGAACCCCAGCAAATAATCGTTCCTAAGAGGACATCTATTCCGATAACAATGAATATAGTAAATCCGGAACTACAACAAGGCTATATTCCCCGAATACCGGAGGAAAAGGGAATATTTCTTGGAGAAACAGTCGTCACCAATAACAAGGGGCGAGCCTACCTCAGAATCACGAACACTACGTTAAAAGATTTCATCTTCGACGTACCCATGATAAAGTTGGAACCTTTCGAAGAGGTTACCAATCGACAGGTCAAATCCTGCCTTGCGACAACAGTAAGTAAGCATAATAGATTCGAAGACGTATTGAAACTACTAAGACTGGATCACCTCAATAAGGAAGAGAAAGAAAACGTTATGAAATTAATAAACCAAAATCAAGACAGATTCCACATTCCTGGAGAAACCCTCGAAGGCACTGATGTGCTACGACATAGGATACACACCTCCGACGACATTCCGATAAACACCAGGCAATATCGATTTCCCCCGATCCATAAAGGAGAGATTAACAAACAAGTACAAGAGTTATTAGAAACAGATGTTGTCGAAACATCAACATCGCCCTATAACTCACCGGTATGGATCGTACCAAAGAAACCAGATTCACAAGGAAACAAACGATGGCGTCTTGTAATTGACTATCGAAATTTAAACGAAAAGACTATTGGCGATGCATACCCCCTGCCCAACATAACAGAAATTTTAGACCAACTTGGAAGTGCCAAATACTTTTCCACATTCGATCTAGCATCGGGATTTCATCAAATTAAAATGGCACCAGAAGACGCCCACAAAACAGCTTTCTCGACACCCTATGGGCACTTTCAATTCAAAAGGATGCCTTTCGGTTTAAAGAACGCGCCAGCCACATTTCAGCGTTTGATGAACAGTGTGCTGGCAGGACTTCAAGGATCTGAATTATTTGTATATCTTGACGATATAGTAATGTATTCAAGTTCCTTACAAGAACATGAAAATAAATTCAACAAATTGATGGACCGACTGCGCAAAGCAAAATTAAAATTACAACCAGATAAATGCGAATTCTTGCGTCACGAAGTGAACTATTTGGGACACATAATCAGTGAAGACGGATTGAAACCCGATCCAAAGAAAATTGAGGCAGTATTGAAATTTCCTAAACCAAAAAACGCAAAACAAATTAAACAATTCCTAGGACTGGCCGGATATTACCGAAGATTCATACCGAATTTTTCAGCAACCGCAAAACCTCTTACGGATTTATTAAAAAGGGATGTCGCGTTCAAATGGGAGGATACACAAGAAAAATCATTTCGGATTTTAAGGGAAGCACTCACAACCAAACCCATATTACAATTCCCAGACTTCGCAGAAACATTTAATCTCACCACCGACGCATCGGGATATGCTATCGGAGGAGTACTCAGCCAAGGACCAATTGGAAAAGACCTCCCCGTAGCATACGTATCCCGTTTGCTGAATGTAGCCGAACAAAAATATTCGACCATAGAAAAGGAATGCTTAGCAATCGTTTACTGCATATCACATTTCCGACCGTATTTATACGGCCGCACTTTCAATATAATTACCGACCACAAACCTTTAGTTTGGCTACACTCCATCAAGGACCCGACCTCCAGATTATGGAAATGGAAATTGAAATTATCGGAATACGACTATAATATTCAGTACAAAGAAGGCAGAGCTAACGCTAACGCAGATGCATTATCCCGAAACCCCCCGGAAACCTGCCTACCTTTACAATCTCTGACCAGGAAATCAAGTAGGAAAAGAATATTATCAACCACATCAGAAGACTCGGTAGAATTAGACAGAAATGATAAACGAACAAGAACAGACGAGCTAACGCAACTACGAAAGAGAAAAATCTCCACCACCACTTCAGAAGATTCACCTTTAAACAATACAACACAGAAGAAAAGAAAGATTGGAACACAAGAACAAACAAAAACAGAGTCAATATATAACGAAGGAAATGACCACCCGTCTGAAATCCCTGACCTACCAGACACCCAGGTAGCACAGCCCAGCGTAATACGACGCCCGCAGCACAACTTGCAAATCCGAGAAAGTCACGAACCGCTATATACGGCCAAGACACACAAGGTAATATTCGTTGACATGAACGGTAATCCGATCGACAAAGGAGGCGAAGAGCTAAAGGAAGCTAATCTACTAAACAGTTTCGTTGACCTAACTTTTGAACGAGCTAGACTACAACCACGGGACAAATACTATACCATTGCCCTACCGGTTAAACGAGAGAACCGCATTCCCATTGAACCAGAAAACATTGTCAACTGCATCGCCTCGCTACTAGACGTAGTCGAAGAAATGAACCTGAATTCATTCAGCATAAGGAAATCTAACAACATCGAAGATATACCTTGGAAATACATCATGAATAAACTAAAGGAAATATTTTGGAATAAACCTACAACAATAACCATATGCACAGGTCAAGTAACAATTCCCCCGGAAGCCGATAGATTCGATATAATCGAAGAAAAGCACGAGTCAGCTATAGGTGGACATAAAGGCATCACAAAGACCTACCACCGAATCCGACAATCATACTTTTGGGAAGGAATGAAGAAGGACATCCAAGACTTTATCCGCACATGCAGCGAATGTCAACTAAGAAAACTGACGAGAATTAAAACAAAACAACCCATGGTACTAACAGACACACCAGGAAAAGCCTTCGACAAGGTTAGCCTCGACATTGTAGGACCTCTACCAAAAACAAGAAGAGGAAACAAATACATCCTGACCATGCAGGACCTACTAACAAAATACTCCGTAGCAGTGCCCTTGGCACGAACCACAACCACAGATATCGCAGACGCCTTTATTAAGAATTTCATTTGCCGATTTGGAGCCCCTAAAGCAATTTTAACGGATCTAGGAACGAATTTCACCTCCAACTTAATGAGCCAAGTGGCAAAGAAATTTAGAATTAAACAATATAAGACTACAGCTTACCATCCGCAAAGCAACGGCTCAATCGAGAGATCACACCACGTGCTGACGGAATACCTAAAGCAATATATAAATAACGCGAACAACTGGGATCACTGGCTAGAGTTAGCCATGTTTTCCTATAATACGTCAGTACATGAGGGAACTAAGTTCTCCCCACACGAACTAGTTTTCGGAAAAATCGCCCGCGAACCAACCAGCAAAGATCTAATAAAAGAAAATCTAGAACCCACCTACGCGGATTACCTCCGAGACTTGCACATGACCATCAACGAATTACAACAGTCGGCGGCCAAAAACCTGAACGCCGCTAAAGTAAGATCAAAACATTATTATGATCGGAAAATCAACCCACAGAACTTCAAGGTGACAGACCTCGTATATCTGCTAAAGGAACCGGTAAAAGGAAAATTCAGCGCACAATATACCGGACCTCACGAGGTCATAGAGATCCTACCAAATCAAAACGTAAAAATTCTAATTAATGGAAACCCTCGCACGGTACACCTAAACAAATTAAAATTAGCACGACCCAGACTCGACGGACGATACGACGAAAGACAGCAAGACAGACAATGACAAACGCGCCTAGAAACAGCTAACGAAAACCCTCACACTATCAACTCACTACTTTAACAGACATGCCGATCCCAAGACCAATACACCGGCCGGAGGAGGAGATCGTGGGAGAATTCTATGGGCCGATAGACGGGGTGGTGCCAGCTGACCACCCTGAAACCTATCAGGACCTATTAGAACTTCACTGCGTGGCAACGCCTCGCCAAAACGAAACGTACATCTACCACGAAGATCGGTTATGCCAAAGGTGCTACGAACACCTCCCACCAATCGACCGGCGATACTACCAGAAATGCGGGTCGCATTTTATTAGCCAATTGGAACCAGCCCGCATCTATGCAGCGTGTCAGGGCTGCCTGCGGGAGCTGGCAGTAATCAAACCTGCGGGCGACTGCAGGGAATGCACTGAGGAGTTCCTCCACTTAAATGCGAATCACTGGTGGAACATACGCACAGGCATCCCCGTCGAGGTTATTGTCAGATGGGAATAACCCCGCGACGCCCTAATACATACAAATATTTTATTCTTTTATCAATATCATTTTTTTTTGTTTTGTCCCTTCTTCATTTTTTTTTCTATCTCATGTACTTAGTCCATAATTCTTACACGTTGTAATATATAAATATATATATAAATGTACAGCAGTAGAACACAACTACAATAAATATAACTAGTTACCTATATAAAGTGTGTATCGCTTAACAAATCACAAAAACTCCCCGAAAACACGGATATTAAAAGAATACCAAATCGAAAGTCATAAACCACAAACCCATTATTCCATAGACAAAACATGCCTATACCCAGACCGAGTCACCGCCCAGAGGAAGAAGAACTAGAGGAACTGTACGGGCCGATGGACGGGGTAATACCCACCCACTACCCCGAAACCTATCGAGATCTTTTAGAGCTCTATTGCGTGGCTACACTCCAACAAGTTACCTCGTACGTGTTCCACGATCACAAATTATGCCGAAATTGCTATGATCGCCTAACGCCAAGAGAACAATGGTACTACGAACAAGGCGGGTGGCACCTCTTATGCGAATTGGAAGCATCCCAGAGATTCTCCAAATGCCGAGACTGCGGCGAAAAATTGTCAACAGTGCGCCCGGCATCGGAGTGCACAGAATGCATCGAAGAACACTTCGAAATGAGCTCGGACGAGTGGTGGCTAATCCACAGGGGAATCCCCAAGGAAGTAATCACCCGATGGTGATAAACCCGCTCAAATGAATACGCACATTGAAATACCCCTCAATCCATATTAGCCAACACATGCCCTTATACCGTTTAATCGTATATTATATAGTATTTACACGCATATACATACAAATAAATATCGTAACCACCAAATAAAAACACATATATACCTACACGAAATACATACTACATAATAGATTATAGGATTTCCCCACAGTAGGAAGATACTACTAGGACGTAAGACAAACACCGATGCTAACCCGTCGGATCATGGACCCAGTAAATAAAGTATAAAAACCTCCATAGTAGAATATTCCTACCACTACCACTAAAACTAACTCAACAACAATACTGTTCAAATAATACAGTATGCAATAGCTTCACATAAACTAACAGACGCCACTTCGCTAAATTATACTAAAATACCATAACAGATAGCTCAATAAGAATATACATTAGCATTAGGAAAACAATATGTTTGCTTACAGAAAATGTTAGGCCTTTGGCTAGTACTCGCGTTGATACAACCCTCACGTGCCATTATCGGATATGATTGTAACGGACACCACCTAAACGTGACTACACTATCTCTAAAAACTGTCGACGACTGCAACATCGACCACGTTACTACAAGGACGGAAGAAGTCTTCATCCAGTTACTACAGCTATCAGATTACAGCTACGCGGACATCATCCAGTGCAAGGTCGTAATATCTAGAACAGTCAGCTATTGCGGCATGCATTCCCACATATCCGCAGTGCAAAATGGGATAAGCGAATACCTAGAGCCGACAACAGAAGAACAGTGCAGAAGAATGCACCGGGACGGCACCTTGCCTGTGGGAAGAAACACATACCTAAGCGGTTTAAGGGTCAACACCACGGTAATTAGACCCTTCACACTAGCAGGAGAACTGAACATCAACGGCAAATGCCAAGGAGTCCAATTCTCAGACCCATACGGATCCTGGGACAACGTCATCGTACAAGCAGTAGCAAAAATAACATTACAAACAGCCTCCGCACCAGTACAATTAGAAGCAAACAAGATAATGCTAAAATCAGGAACAGTATGCGCCTTCCAAAGTGGCACCTGCCTAGACAACGACGACGGGTACACATTCTGGAAGCCCTACCCGAAATCCACCTGTAAATTCGAACAGTATGATGTGCTATACGAAGGTCTAGCATCAAGGCTCACAGACAACATGAACCAAGAAGAATTCCCGGCAGTATTTGCCCTAACCCAAGGAGAAATAACATTTGCACTAACAAAAATGGGTGAAACACCAATATGCGGATACACCCTATTCCAAACAGAACACCCAAAATTGTTCATTCTCGAAACAACTAAAGGAAGAACATTCACTGGAGGAAAGAAAATGCAAGTAGACAACCTTGACATTTTCACATACATAAACTCAAAATTCGTTTACATAGAGAGACACATAAAGAACCAAGTGAACAATCTCTACAAAAACCTGCTCGCACAAAAATGCAATTTAGAAAAGCAAGTACTGATGAACGCCTTGACACTGGCAACGCTAAAACCCGATGAATTCGCACGAATCGTGACAAAGCAAACTGGGCATATGGCTCTTGTCGCCGGAGAAGTAATACATATCATTAAGTGCATCGCAGTCGAGGTGAAAATTCGACACACGGAAGACTGCTTCATAGAATTACCGGTTAGTCACGGGAATAAATCACAATTCCTAACACCGGTAACCCATATCCTCACCAACCACGGAACCCATAGAGATTGCAGCCTAGTACTACCAGTAATGTACGAAATAGACCAAACATGGCACAGACTCACACCAAGACCCATGGAGGCAGTGCCACCTCGAGTACTGCAACCACTCAAGGAACCAACATGGCACTATGTTAATCCATCAAACCTCGCCACCAGCGGAATCTACACCCAAAGCGACCTAAACAAATTGAGAGATCACATCATGTTCCCAGCAGAAAAAATAGCAGTATTAAATACGCTAGCTCGCAGCATGACGGGCAGAACCACACCAGAAGGATCGCCCTCCATACTGAACATGATAAATGAGGAAACACTCGACAAAATAGCAGAAAACGCAGCGGAAAAATTCTGGCACGGATTCATCACATTTGGATCATTCAGTGCAGGAATACTAGCAGTATTTGTAATACTCAAATTTATAAAGACAATTGCTGACACGATAATACAAGGTTACCAGCTGCACTCGCTATACGGATGCAGTTTCACCTTGTGCGGCGCCGCATGGAATTCGCTGACGCACCTCCTGGTTCAACGAGCCGACACGCGAAGAAACACAACACGACCAGCTGACGAGACGAACTCCAACGACAACCCGTCTGGTACTAATAACCCAGGCGCGGCAGAACTCGGAAGAACTGTCAGGAGCTTGCAACAAATTTCCCTTGGAAATTTGCTTTCTAAGGGGGATGGTGTCACGTCCGGTGGTTCGACCGCCGATAAGTAATCAATCTAATATAAAACTAACACGAAATCCGATAATGCCACGGGAGTGGTAAGCGTAGAAATAAAACAATAATATAATCAACATAAAATACATACTTAGAATATAAGGAACTACGTTAACCCGAACTGCGCAGTATCGTGGCACGACAACGGGTAGCTAAAATGATAACTCAGCCTTCTGCAAAACGCGCGGAAACAAGACCGGCGGATGCACCGAGAACCAACAGGTGAGGCATCACGCCATGCCAAACAATAAGAAAAGATGCCGACTCCTAGGTAAAAGGACCCTGACGACAGAGAATCGAGCAAGTCAGAAAAAACTAGCAATTACAGGGTAGTGGCCCTGGGCCAGCATTCGGAGAAATATCGAATTAGCGATCATATAAATAAGGAGACTAACACCGCGGAAACCAGTTCAAAAACGATCCCCTAACGTACAGAAACGATTCATTAGAGTACGAAACGATTCATACGATTCTCTAACGCGCGCGTCGAACAATAGGGACAGTAAGTGCTAGATCGCGAAGTTCCTAAAGGCAGTGCCGAGCGAACGGATCACCACTCCGCCCAGCGACCAACAACAATTGTAGTCCAATTCGTGAGAAGATTGTATTGCGGTAAATATCATTGTCAGCACCACTACTATTATAACCACGCGAATTGAACTCTTGTATATCCGTATTCTAAATATTATATGTAATCTCTAACATCTGATTCAGGATCTTATTTTGAATAAATCTATAAATTAGTTGTTATTGTTAAAAGGGTATAATCATTATTTAAACAATCCTCAATTTCCCGAACCGTAGCCGGTGAATGCAGGTAGGTTCGAAACTGCGTACTATCCTCTTAAAATCATAGATCTGTCCACTTGGGACGTAACACATACTATTGCTAAAAAACTTGCATTTTTGTGATAATAATATTACAAATCACGATCCAATTATGAAAATACGTTACATTGTTGAACAGTTAAGAACATCCTGTAAAAATGCATTTTATCCATACGAAAAATTATGTATAGACGAAAGCTTGTTAAAGTTTAAAGGAAGATGTTATTTTAAACAATTTGTACCGTTGAAAAGAAGCAGATTTGGGATAAAATCCTTTGTATTATGTGACGTTCGGACAGGCTATATTCAAGATTTACTTGTATATTCCGGGGCAAATATGATAATTTCTGAAGATATACCATCCAAATCAATAGGAAAATCCGGACAGATCGTGATGACACTTCTTAAACCTTATCTTGGCAAAGGTCACACACTCGTAATCGACAATTGGTATAGCAGTCCCAGTTTATTTAACGAATTACATAAAAACTATACCAACGCGTACGGAACGGTAAGAAAAAACAGGCTGGATATACCAGATTTGAATAAAAAGATTAAAAAAGGAGAGTGTGTATTTCGTTCAACGAAAAATATGTTAGCTTTGAAATGGATGGACAAGAGAGAAGTGTGGATGATTTCGACCTATCATTCTGCAAATATGATCGAGACAGATAAAATACATTATCTTACGAAAGAAAAAATAATTAAACCACAATGTGTAATTGATTATAATAATACAATGGGGGCCGTTGACAAAGATGACCAGATTTTATATAATTTAAATTCAACCAGGAAGTGTTTGAAGTGGTATAAAAAATTTTTCTTTCATTTATTAGATTTATCTGTATATAATACATTCATATTATACAAGCATCAAATTGGAAGAAACCTATCGTTTGCTAAATTTCATTCACATTTAATAAAACAAATTTTACGCAAGTACCTCGCAGATAGAACACCGAAATGTAAATCAACAGGCGGAAATCCCAATAATCTGCCTTTTCGTTTAATACAAAGACATTTTCCGTCTCCGTACATAAAAAACGTAGCAATACGAAAAAACGCAAGACGCAAATGTGTCGTATGCCAAAAACATAACAAAAGACGCAAGACACATTACCAGTGTAAAAAATGTGACGTAGGACTATGTATTCATCCGTGATTCGAATCATATACATTATTAGATTATTAGATATTTTGTTATTTTTTATTTAGATACTTATTATTAGATATTTATACTAATTCGGTTTAGAAAAATAAATAATATTGTTTTAACATACTGAAGTTCAGTTTCATCCCTACAGAAAAAGTTCGCCGTTCTCGGCGCACATCGTAACTTAATTCCTGCCGTATGGTACGATTGGTGCATGTCTAACGATAAACTTCGCCGTACCCAGTGGACGTCGCGAGTTAATTCGTACCGTACCGTACGGCCGGTGCGTGCCAAAGTCTGCCGTAGCCAAAGGGTTAATAACGATAACTTTAATACTAATAACTGTACAAAATGTAGCGTAAACGAGGAGTATATGTTAAACTGACGGAAGATTCGCTGAAGACTGGTGACGCGCACGCAAAGATGGCTATTTAAGGGCTGTAATTCTATGGTGGAGGTGGTAAAATGAGAGGAGAGAATTGAGGTGAGGGGTGATGCCCAGTTGGACTCCGACCGATTGGACCCGTCCCGATTGGACTGTCCCGATTGGACCCGTTACTTTTGGACTCCGTGCCGATTCGACTCGTGCCGTTTGGACACCGTGCCGATTGGACGCGTTCTTTTTGGACGCCGTGAATTGGACACATTTACAGAATTTTAAAATCGCCGTATCTCCTAAACCGTGCGCCCTAGACAAAAAATAACGAAATTTTTGAAAGACTTTACAGAAAGCATATCACCCCGGCACTACACCTTAGGCCTATTCAAAAGTCGATTCGCCACCCCTTTCCCCTCCCCAAATTCATTTTGGCCTCCCCTAAAAATCGCTGTATCTCCTAAACCGTGCATCCTAGACAAAAAATAACAAAATTTTTGAAAGACTTTACAGAAAGCATATCACCCCGGCACTACCCCTTAGGCCTATTCAAAAGTAGATTCGCCACCCCTTTCCCCTACCCAAATTCACTTTCGCCTCCTCTCAAAATCGCTGCATCTCCTAAACCGAGCGTCGTAGGAAGAAAATAACAACATTTTGGGAGGCTTTACCGGGGGCATACCACCCTTACCTAATCCCGTAGTTCTACTCAAAAGTCGATTCACCCCCATCTACCCCCAAGTGATTCCCTAACCCTAACCCTAACCCTAACCCTAACCCTTTTTTTCGTGAGGAAATGTTTTATAACGCACATAACCCGAAATTAATCACGACTTGGCGATGCGAAAATGAATTTGGGGAGGGCAAAGGGGTGGCGAATCGACTTTTGAATAGGCCTAAGGGGTAGTACTGGGGTGATGTGCTTTCTGTAAAGTCTTTCAAAAATTTCGTTATTTTTTGTCTAGGACGCACGGTTTAGGAGATACAGCGATTTTTAGGGGAGGCGAAAATGAATTTGGGGAGGGGAAAGGGGTGGCGAATCGACTTTTGAATAGGCATAAGGTGTAGTGCCGGGGTGATATGCTTTCTGTAAAGTCTTTCAAAAATTTCGTTATTTTTTGTCTAGGGCGCACGGTTTAGGAGATACGGCGATTTTAAAATTCTGTAAATGTATCCAATTCACGGCGTCCAAAAAGAACGCGTCCAATCGGCACGGTGTCCAAACGGCACGAGTCGAATCGGCACGGAGTCCAAAAGGAACGGGTCCAATCGGGACAGTCCAAACGGGACGGGTCCAATCGGTCGGAGTCCAAATGGGACACCCCCGGGGTGAGGATGGTGAGATTTTCCAGACGCGCTGTCTTAAGTTGCGTGGAAAACTTGGACGAGTCCCGTCGCTTCAGGGACGACTCTTCGACCCTTTTTTTTGTTTTTTTTTCCGTGAGGAAATGTTTTATACATACCCCGGCTCCCTGGGGGAAGCCGGGGTTATGTGGGAGTCTCCCCAGGAAGGGGGTGAACCCCCTGAGTACTACCCACTAAAACCTCACGCCCACCTAAGCTATACGGGAGGTACCTGGATCACGCGGGTACTCAACAGGACACCTCCCAGCTAAACATACTATCCCTGGGGGAGGGGGTGTTACCCTCTTCCATGCCCTACGCTATTAGACCCCGGGCGGAGGGACCCGCCCGGTGTCCCCATCCCAGGAGCCTTCGAATTGAGCTTCCCGAGCCCCAGCTCGGTACACTCACAGCTCCCGGTGCCTCCATGTCTCGCTCGGAGCCGGTATCCTGACGGAACCAGCTCCGGCCGAGTGAGGAAGGCGCCGCTCACGGAAGGAGGGGCCGTCGGAGGCGCGATGCGGCACGCCCCGACCCCTCCTAACCCTAAACCCCCCACGTATCCCCCTCCCCTATTCTTTGGGGAGGGACGGACCGGCACCCCCCACACTGAGTTTTATCTCGGGGGGTGCCGACCGAACTCGGAGGGAGCTGAGCTCCCCCAGAGGGCCGGGGTCAGCTCGTCCCCCGGTCTCCTGAATTCGCCGCCCCGCTTGGCGGGGGCGCATCATTTCTCCGGGAATCTCCCGGAGAGATTTCCATGACGCCCCCCCGCCGAGTGGGGGGCCGGCGTGGACGCGGAGAACGGTTCCGCGCCCACACCCTCCTCGCCGAGCCCGGGTCACGTTCCCGGGCTCGCTCGGCGGCCTCCTTCTGCGTCATAACGTCTTCGCAGAAGGAGGCCACCGCCTTCCACGACCCCTCGCTGTTGACCATGTGGTCGACCATGGCTCCCAGCGAGAGGTCCCACCCGCCCACTGCGGCTAGGAGGACACGGCGCGGCTCTGCCCAGGCTGGGCATTCCTCTAACGTGTGCCGCGCCGTGTCCACATCTTCCCCGCAGTGGTGGCACTGCGGTGTCGGCTCCCGCCTCAGCAGGTACTCTCCGAAGCAACCATGGCCGGAGAGCACCTGCGTGAGGCGGAAGGTCAACCTTCCCCGCCTCCTGCACCACATATCAAATATGGGCAGGAGGGCCCGGACGATCGGACGTTCGGAGGGTTCCAGTAGAGCCCTCCACTCCGAATAAACGTCCGCCCGGGCCTAGCGATTCCGGCCCTCGAGCTCCACCTCCTCCTCGCTCGTGAGTTCCACCCCCGGTGGGCGGCGGATGGAGCGGGCGATCTGATGCAGTTTCGCCCGCTCCGCCGCCACCAGATGGAAGGGTGGAATCACGGCGAGGAGTCCCGCCACCTCCCCGGAGACGGTGCGGTAACCCCGTATGGTCCGCAGAGCCAGCCGGCGCCGCACTCTCTCTAAGAGTGCTTGGCTGCGCCAGCTGGTCTCGAGCGAGCGGGACTGAAAGAGTATGTATGCGTGTAGGGATCACAGCGATCAAGCTTCTTTATTTGATAGAATTTACACAAAGGTACACTGAAGGCGGTTATGTACGAGAATGTCTCCCGCTCGTGTCCGATTGCGTTTTATATATTCGTGATCGGTCGAACATTTTTGGGACGTTGGCGTTTTTAATACGGCACGCGCCGATGTGACCTCGCGGTGTCACGCGTTTGCTTACGCGGCTTACTCCTATTTCTTTTTCCGCTCGGCTGTCAGCTGTTTTGCTGATCGCTACATCGACGACCGCTACATCACCCCCTTTCCAGTGTAAACGACCAATGTTTTACTTCGACGCTAATAGTTTGCCTTATATAGGTTGCTTAAATCTAATTATTTACAATCTTATCCTAACGCTATTTACAAGTTTGGATTTATTAGCGGCGACCGAGTTGTAAGCGGTCTGGGAATCGCACGCGTCTGCCTGAGCGCGTTTGAACGTGTCGTTGAATGTGTACTGTTGTCTTACCTCTCGCGGTTTCTCGGATTTTTTGTGACGACGTTTCGTCTTCGACGGTTTCTGGCGAGGCGGTGTCTTCGAATACATACGCTGGCTTCAACCTATCTATGGACACCGTTGTTTCTTTGCCCTTTATCCGAATGGTATATGTTTTATTTGATCGGGAAATAACGGGGAACGGTCCTTCGTATGGGGGTTGTAACGAATTTTTCGCACTGTCCGTGCGTAGAAATACGTGCGTGGCCGTCGGCAGGTTTTTGAACACGAAAATTTTCTTTTTTCCGTGTCGGCTCGCCTCCGTCGGCCGGACGTTGTGAAAGTATTCGCGAAGTAGGTTTACGAACTCCGAAGGTCCCTTGTTGTTTTCCGATGAGGGTACTAGAAACTCTGCAGGCAAACGCGGGTTTTCGCCGTAGACTAATTCGGCCGCTGATGCCGCTAAATCTACTCTATGGGCGGTACGGATGCCTAACAGCACAATTGGTAGTGCATCCGTCCATCGCTCGTCGTTATGGCATTTAATTGCCGCTTTGAGCTGCCTGTGAAATCGTTCCACTAGCCCATTCGCCGCTGGATGGTACGCGGTTGTCCTTAAGTGTTTTACACCCAGGAGCGCGTTCAGGTTTTTAAAAAGTTGTGATTCGAATTGTCGACCCTGGTCGGTCGTGACGCGTAGGGGAGTTCCGAATCGCGCTACCCACCCGGCGACAAATGCTCTAGCTACTGTTTCGGCCTCGATGTTTTCCAGGGGGAATGCTTCTGGCCAGCATGTGAAACGGTCTACGCACGTTAGGCAGTACCTTTTATCTCTCGAGATCGGTAGTGGTCCTACCAGGTCGATGTGTACGTGTTCGAACCTAGTGGACGGCGGAACGAAGGTGCCGACAGGACTTTTACGTGCCTACTTACTTTTGCCCTTTGGCATTGTAAACAGCTGCGAGCCCATTCGCGACAATCTTTTTCGATTGATGGCCAAACAAAAAGTTGTTTTATTAACTTGACCGTCGACTTTATTCCTCCATGCGCCAAACCGTGCAGTGAGTCGAATGCTTGCCTTCGGAAAGGTTTCGTTACGAATGGTCTCTCGGTTCCTGTAGCGATGTCGCAATAAACATGGGTGTCTCCGTCCGTCGTTAGGCCTATACGTTTTAATTGCAACGAAGTGTCGGACGCCGCGAGTAATTCTCTCAGTTCGCGGTCTGTCTCTTGTGAAACAGCCAGTTTTTTTAAATCGACCGACGCTGTGACTGACTCTACTCTCGATAATGCGTCCGCCACCTCGTTGTCTCTCCCGCTAATATGCCGTATGTCGGATGTAAATTGTCTTATAAAATCGAGATATCTGAATTGCCTGGGCGTGCATTTCTCCGGCTTTTGCCTGAACGCGTACGTGATCGGCTTATGGTAGGTATATACCGTGAATGATTGGCCCTATAACGCGTGACGGAAATGCTTAATAGCCGCGTATACCGCTAATAGTTCGCGATCGTATGCGCTATATTTTCGTTGCGGAGGCGACAGAGATTTCGTGAAGAACCCAAGGGGTTGCCACGAATTTCCGAGTCGCTGTTGCAACGTGGCGCCTAACGCGAAGTCCGACGCGTCTACCATGATCGCGAGCTGCGAGTTTTTACGCGGATGCGCTAATAATGCGGCGTCGGCTAAAGCGTCCTTTAGCGCGTTCACGGCGGTTTCCGCTTCGCTCGTCCATTTTATGGGCGCGTCTGCCTTTATTTTTCGCCCTTTTAGGAGCGCGTTGAGGGGAGCCTGTATTTTCGCGGCGTTCGCGACGAAGCGTCGATAGAAATTAACCATTCCTAAGAAACGGCGCAATTGTCTAGCTGTCGTAGGCGTAGGGAATTTTCTAATCACGTCTACTTTGTCCGCGAGCGGTTTTGTGCCTTGCGCATTCACGGTGTAACCGAGGAACCTCACTTCGGGCGCGGCGAATACGCATTTCGTTGGGTGTATCACTACCCCGTATTTCTCTAAACGTGCGAACAGCTGCCTAACGTGTTCCCTGTGCTCTTCTTCGTTCTTAGACGCGACTAAAATATCGTCTAAGTAGGCATAGCAGAAATCTAGCCCTCGGAGCACGTTGTCGATAAAACGTTGGAACGTTTGGGCGGCGTTCCTCAACCCGAACGGCATCGAAGTATACTCGAACAGACCGAAAGGAGTAACTATCGCGGTTTTTTCTACATCGTCCGGATGTACCGGGATTTGGTGATACGCGCGGACCAGATCGATCGTCGAGAAGATCGTGTTTCCGCACAACGTTCGCGCGAAATCTTCAATGTGCGGTAGAGGGTAACGATCAGGGACGGTACGGGCGTTGAGAGCGCGATAATCACCACAGGGCCTCCATCCGTTATCCTTCTTTGCAACCATGTGTAGAGCTGACGCCCACTGGCTCTTTGACGGTCGTATGTGGCCCTGGCTAAATAAATCCTCGAATTCCGCTTTCGCGATCTTAAACAGGTTGGGGGAAAGTCTGCGCGGCTTGCAAAAGATCGGCTGCCCGGGACTGGTGTTAATGTAATGTACAACATCGTGGTTAACCTTACGCGGGTTCGTTGTCAAGCGCACGATGTCAGGGAACTCTGCCAGCAATCGTTGGTACGGGGAGTCGCCGAGGATGGTCTTCACAGACGGAACGTTGCCCTCCGCTCGCCTACCGGTAGCCGACAGTGACGTTAGCTGGTCCAGCAATCTGTGATTCCTCAGGTCCACCAGTAGCCCGTAGTGGGATAAAAAATCGGCTCCGATGATGGGCTTCGAGACATCGGCCACGACGAACCTCCACTGGAACGCGCGACGGAGACCCAGGTCTAGGTTGACCGTCCGTACGCCGTAGGTGCTGATAACGGACCCGTTTGCCGCGAACATCTCGTACCCTGTCTTCTCGGTTCGACCTTTAACGTGCGCCCGTGGATAGATGCAAAGGTCCGAACCAGTGTCCACCAGGTACTCTTATTTCGTACGCTGGTCGATGACGAAAAGGCGGCTGAGCCGTGGACCGTCACTGATTGCCGCGCTCAGTGGCGTGCCCCCTCGTTTCCCGCCTGGAAACTGCACGGTGCCTTACATTTTGTTGCGGCGGCCCCGAATTTCCAGTGATACCAGCAGTGGTCTTTTTTAGTCGACGGAGTTCCTACTCTTGCTCGCCTGGACGGGTACCTTCTTCCCGATGAGCTCGACCGCTCTCGGAAACTGTCCCTCGACCGTCCTCGTGAGCGGGACCGCGTTAATTCGGCCACCTGCAGCGTCAGCTCCTCTAACCGCTCAAGCAGTTTCTCTGACGAACTGTCATGCGAGGTGCGCTGCTCTCACGAATTTTATCGGCGATCTCCGCAAGTTTACTGAGCGGGAGGTCAGCCTGCGAGTTGACTATGGCACGAGTCATGGCCGGCAACCTTTGTGCCCACAATGTGCGCAGGAATTCTTCCGATACCGCTCCACCTGTCAAGCTCTGCATGTGGCGGAGGAACTGGGATGGCGTCCGATCCCCGATCTCTTCCTTCTGCAGGAGTTGCTCGATACGCTGGCCTTGTGACGCTGAGAGTCGCCGAACCAGCTCGTTTTTTAGCGTCTCGTACTTATTTTTCTCCGGGGGACTAGAGAAAATGTCTTGCACTTCCAGAGCATATTTGCGATCCAACTGTGCCATTACGTAATAAAATTTGGTTGCGTCCGCCGTGACTCCATTGATCGAGAATTGCGCCTCTATTTGATGGAACCAAACAGTCGGTTGTTCAGGCCAGAACGGCGGAATGCGAACGCCGACACGGTTTATCTCCAGAACCGCGTATGAAGCTTCGGACGCCGATGTGCCTGGTGCGGACATCTTGCCTTTTTAGTGGTGATGTGTTGAATAGTAATAAAGAATTAACCTCTGATCACGTCGGGGTCACCAATGAAGGAGTATGTATGCGTGTAGGGATCACAGCGATCAAGCTTCTTTATTTGATAGAATTTACACAAAGGTACACTGAAGGCGGTTATGTACGAGAATGTCTCCCGCTCGTGTCCGATTGCGTTTTATATATTCGTGATCGGTCGAACATTTTTGGGACGTTGGCGTTTTTAATACGGCACGCGCCGATGTGACCTCGCGGTGTCACGCGTTTGCTTACGCGGCTTACTCCTATTTCTTTTTCCGCTCGGCTGTCAGCTGTTTTGCTGATCGCTACATCGACGACCGCTACAGGACCATACGGGGGCCCCATACAGGGCAATCGACCGCACCACCTCCATGTAGAGGTGACGGACTTTCTACTGCGGCCCCCCGACATTTGGCAGCAACCGCGCCAGGGCGGATGCTGTCCTCTCCAGTCGGGGGGCGAGGAGCTCGAAGTGACCATCGAACCGCCAGCGGCCGTCTATGACCAGGCCCAGGTATCTCATCCTGGGCCCGATCTCGACGGAGGTTTCAGCGACGCGTATCCGGAGGTCCTGACCGCGAGGGAGCCGCCCCGACCGAGACGATCCATAAAGCCAGATCGCCTCGATCTTTGCGGCGGCCACGGTCAGCCCCATCTTCCGGATACGCCCGACCACGCAGTCCAGGGCGGCCTCGCCCAGGTGCCTGGTCCTCCTCCAGTCCTCCCCCTCGACATATACCAGGGTGTCATCTGCATAACAGATGACACCCGTACCCGGGGGAGGACAACCCGCAACACCGCGTCGAATGCTAGGTTCCACAGGAGCGGCCCGTGGACCGACCCCTGTGGAACGCCGCGATGCGTCTTCCTCGCATGCACGGTGTTGTACCGGCCGGTGAACACCACCTCTCTGCCGCGGAGGTAGTCGCCGACGACTTCCCGGAGATAAGGGAGCACCTGGAAATAGTCCAGTGCCCGCCTTATCTCCTTCCAGGGCAGGGTGTTGAATGCATTGGAAATGTCCAACGACACTGCTATCAACACCCTGCCCCTAGCGACAGCCCCCTCCGGAACCCGTACTGGCTGTCGCTCAGGTCGGGACCATCCCGCGACAGGTGCTCGACGAGGCGGGCGGCAATTATCCTTTCGAACAGCTTGCCCGCCTCGTCGAGTAAACATACCGACTGGTACGCAGAGGGAGACTCTGCGGGTTTCCCCTCCTTTTGGAGGAGGACCAGGCATACCGTGGGGAAGACTCCCCGGCGCAGGCTCGCGTCCATGACGCTCCTGAACGCCGGGTCGAGGACCTTCAATGCCAAGGCCGTCACACTACCGGGAACCCCATCGGGGCCGGGGGCCTTCCTACCCCCGTCCCGGAGTTCCCGGATGGCCCGGGACAGCTCCCACTCCGTGACCCGGAAATCATCCGACCACTCTGTGGCCGGCTCCGTGGCGCGTTCCCACTCCCCCCCTTCCCTGTCTCCTCGGGGGAAGAGGGTGTCCACCATGCGCCCCAGGAGTTCAGGGTCCAGCCTCTCCGTGACTGACGGAGCACCGCCTTCTATGGGGGTCCCCACGGATCGTCACGGAGGGTGAGCAGGAGTTCCTCCCAGGCCTTGGTCTTGGCTGCGGCTATCGCTCGCTTGAGGGCCGTGGCCGCCGATCTGTACTCCCCGTACAGCTCGGTGACCCTCGTCTCCGCGTCGCCGCCAAGGAAATCGCGGCGACGGGCGCGGGTGTACTGGCGGCGGGCCCTGCCGGCCGAACTGCGCAGTTCGGCCAGGTCCCCCGACCACCAGTACACTGACTTCCTAGGGGGGTGAGCCGGGACCCGGGGCACCGCAACATCGCAAATCATTTGCAATGTTTCCCGGATCCAGGCCGCCCCCTCTTCTGCCCCGCGCTCCCTGGCCGAAGGCCAGGTGGAGCCGATAATCACGGCCCTCAGAAGGTCTCCGTCTAGTCGTTTCAGAGCCCATCTGGGCGCTGATGGGGTGCCACGTCGGAGGGGCGTGTCCACCGGCGGGTCCGCGGCCACTGCCACGTTCATCAGGATGTAGCAGTGGTCCGACAGGGTCTCTCCCTCCCAAACCCGCCAGTTGGACACTCGGCGTGAGGCGGCGGCGGTCGCGAACGATAAGTCCACTATTGACCAGCCATTCCACCTCACGCACGTTGGCACGGAGCCCCGGTTTATTAACCGGAGCTCCATCCCCTCCGCCCAGTCTTCCAGGACTCCGCCTCGGGAGTCGGTCCTGGGGTTCCCCCACATGGTGGACTTTGCGTTAAAGTCCCCCAGGACCAGCACTGGACCGGCTGAGTGTGGGGCTATCAGCAGCCCAGCCGGTCCAAATACCTCCCGAATTCGGCGGAGTCACAACTGGGTGAGATGTAGCACCCCACGACCAGAAATCTTCCCCAACGAACCAATACCATCCCCCTGCCCCGCTCGACCACGGAGCAGGGGGGCATGGTCGCCGATTGGTGACGCGACCACACAGCCACAGAGCCGTCAGCGTCACCATACCAGTGTGGATGGTCCGGGACGCTGTACGGCTCCGCGGCCACTGCCAGGCCAACCCCCCACTCCTCCAGGCACTGGACCATCAAGTCCTGTGCACTGCGGCAGTGGTTGAGGTTGGCCTGGATTACCTTCTGGGGGGACGCGCGGGCCATTATACGGCTTCTGAGCGGCCCCCCTCAGTGTCGGCCTCCAAAGGCGGCAAGGGTGATGCACCCCCCGCCATATCTGGAGCCGACTCCACCACCATCTGTTCATTTGCCGGGGGGCTGAGGGGGCGGCCAACGCTCCGCCCTCGTTCCCCGGCGTCTCGCTAGGGGGGAACGCCACACCGCCCACACCCTTAGCGCCCTTCTTCTTTTTGGCCTGCCGGTCTTCCCAAGGTCGCGCAGACCACGCAGTGGGGCGGCGCCTGACAGTCGACCGCCCCGTGTCCAGCGCCGCCGTAGCGGTAGCAATGACCGCTGCGGTCCACCGCCGCAGTGCACCGCTGCCTAACATGGCCTAAGGCCAGGCAGCGGAAGCACTGCAGCGGCCGCGCCTCCAATATCACCACCCGGGCGGCGGATCACCCCACTCTCACCTGGCCGGCCTTCTGGATGGCCAGCGCCGCTGTGGCCGGGCACTGCACCCATACGGTGCCGAGCCCGCTGGGCGGGACCTTGAATTCCCCCACCCTAACGGACTCGGCGGCGCAGCCCCCGGCCTTTGCCACAGCTCCGGCCACCTCCTGGGGGGTGACGGACACCTCCAGGCCCGTGAGGCGGAATTCCGCCTTCTTCACGGGTCTGGAGATCCTCACCCCCATGTCCTCCAGGACAGCGGACATCTTCGCCGCCCGGGCGTCGGCCTTAGGGCCCCCGTCGGCACCGGGGACCTCTATAACGAGGCCCCCGGTTACCGCCCTCTTCCAGTGGAGGGCCTCAATGCCAAGGGAGTCGAGGTCGACGCCCTGGCGGGCTCTCCTAACGGCCTCCTCAAGGGTGGCCTTCGACCCCTCGGGGACGGTGAAGGTGACCGCCGCCGCGCGGGGAGGGGCCTTCACCTTGGCCACTGCCTTTGCGCCTTTCGAGGCGGGGGCAGTGGCCTCCTTTGCATTTGCGGCCTAAGCCTTTGCTGCCTCCCGCCTGCCAACCACCTTAGCCCAGGTTTCCTCATCAGGGGGGGAATCCGTTGTAGGGGTGGGGCCTGGGTCCTGGCCGGAGTTCGCCGGCTGCTGGGCCGCGGCATTCGCCCCTTTCTTCTTCTTCTTTTTTTCTTGTTTTTCCCCTCCTCCTTGGCCGGCACCGGCGCCGCAGCAGGCGCCGTTGGAGCGGGTACAGTGGTTGGGGCAGGCGGCGGCGCCGGCATCTCCGCTCTTATAGAGCGGAGGCCCTCCTCCAGGAGGGCCCGCATCTCGGCCATCGCATCCGGCGCTACCTCCCCCACCCGAGGAACAACGGGGACCGAGAACGTCAGAGCTGCTGGCGATGAGAGGCCATCTTTTGCGCACAGACGATTGCGCACGACGGCATTGCACACGGTTCTTTTGGACACGGTATTATTGGACACACGGTTCTTTTGGACACAGTAACATTGGACACAGTGGGTTTTCGCTCACGCAAGGATTGCCCACATGGTCAATTGCGCACAAATAGAATTGGGCACATTCACAGAATTTTAAAATCGCTGTATCTCCTAAACCGTGCGTCCTAGACAAAAAATAACGAAATTTTTAAAAGACTTAACAGAAAGCATATCACCCCGGCACTACCCCTTAGGCCTATTCAAAATTCAAAAATTAAAAAAAATTTTGAAAAAATTCAAAAAGTGAAAAGTAAAAATTTTGGGAGGCTTTCCCAGGGGCATACCACCCTTACCTAACCCCGCAGTTCTACTCAAAAGTCGATTCACCCCCTTCTACCCCAAGTGATTCCCTAATCCTAACCCTAACCCTAACCCTAACCCAAACCCTTTTTTCCGTGAGGAAATGTTTTATAACGCACATAACCCGAAATTAATAACGACTTGGCCGCATTTCCATCACTGTCCAAAATTACTGTGCGCAATTATATTTGTTCTCGATTCGCCATTCTGTGCACAATCTATCATGAGTCAAATTTTACATGTGCGTAACTCAGCGTGTGCGTCTTAAGAATGTGGGCAATCCTTGCGTGAGCGAAAACCCACTGTGTCCAATGTTACTGTGTCCAAAAGAACCGTGTGTCCAATAATACCGTGTCCAAAAGAACCGTGTGCAATGCCGTCGTGCGCAATCGTCTGTGCGCAAAAGAGCCATCCCCGCTGGCGATGGGGGAGCATCAGCCCCTTCATGGCCATCAGCTCTGATGGCCTCCAGCGACTCGCGGGTCCCCTCGAGCTGCATCTTGAGCTCGGCGTTTTGCCGGAGTAACCACTCCATCCCCTTGTTGGCGGGTAGCGGAGGGCCGGAGCCGTGGGCAGGGTGTCCCCCCTGGACTCCCCTGCGCTCCAGCTCCCTCACCGCAGCCTCTATTATGCGAGAGCAGTCCTTGAGACCCTTCACAAAGGTCCCCTTTAGGTTCTTGCTATGCCCCGCATAATAGGCCACCTCGCGTGACCGCTCTACTATGAGAGCGGTCAGCCCCCCGGGCAAGAGTCTCCTAACCTCAGGGGCCTCCTCAGGCTTACCTTTCCTGGGGGTCGGCGGAGGATCCGGCGACTCCTGCCTCTGGCGCTTCCTACTGTTTTCTCCAGAGGAAGCCTTCGAGGCCTTCGAGGTCGCCGAAGCCGCGTCCTCTTCGACTACGGGCGTCTCCAGCCCGGGGTTGCCCTTCCCCGTACGGGACCTGAGACGGCCCTTGTCCCCTGGTCCAGGGGGCCCCATCACATGTGGTGACGTACCCGTCACCACACCTTCGCTGGTCGCTGTTACTTCTAGAGGGGCCCAGTGGTCCACCCTCTCCAGCTCGCAGTCGTTGGATGACGACGCGGTGGGGCCTGCTCGCACACCACCATCCGCGCCGGCACTGGGGTGTCCCTCTCCTGCGCCGTAAACTATACTCTTATTGGTTGTGTTATCCATATTCGTTTAATACAACACCCAACCTTGCCCTGGTCCATACCGCAAGATACCATCCCAAAGCGGCAGTTTTCATCCCTCCGTGTGAGCCTTACCGGCATGGGAGGCCCTACCAGGATCCGAAGATGCCACCGGCATCGCCTAGCACATCATCAGGACTACTTCTTGCCGCGTACCCCTCGCTCCGTTAGCCACCCACAGTCTAAAGACCGTGAGCGCCCAGGGACCACCACGAGGAGGTGGAGCGTAGAGGATGTGGCATACCTAGCAGTGGATCCGAGTCACCACTACTAAGCCCATATCCCCTAGGTTCCTACGACTCTTCGACCCTTAGGCTAATTTATGGCCTTGGTCGGGGTTCGAAGTGGTTGGCGTTGCGTGTGCTACATGATATTGGGAGGAAGTTGGTTTCAAGATTCGACATTGACCAGACGCAGTCTTTGATTGTTTCTGTTCTGTGGCGTGAGTGTCTAGGAAAAGTCCCGTCGCATCGGGCTTAAGAGTTTTCGCTCCTTGTGGTAATTTATTGCGGATGGTCGCAGTAATTGTATTTCCGTCTAAAATTCGAGAGCTCTTTCGTAAACTATCCTTGTAACGATATGAATATACTTTACAAACGACTTAAAAAATATGTGTCTGCTAACCATAATAACGCCTTTTTCTAAATTAAGTTCTATGTTTACGAGAATAATGTATAAACATGCTAATGTGATATAATATAGAATGAGTAACGATTATTATGATATGATCTAGAATGTTTTTAGTTAACGCTTCTTAGGTATATTAATGGACTTAATGAATAGTATAAATGTCTAATACAACTATAGTTAGTACAAAGGATCTAAATGATTATTCGCTTTGACTTAACTGACATGCTTCATCCGAAACCGGTAACGGTGATAGTTTTTTGACACAACGTTTATAAGTCCCGTGAACTGTTTTAACTGTAACCACTCGGATCACTCCGTCATCACCTGGATGAACGTCGATTACACGACCCAAAGGCCAACACAAAGGTGGTAAATTGTCTTCCTTTAGGATCACCATTGTACCTTCACAAATTTCGTGGCTGGGGTTCTCGTGCCATTTGTGTCGTACGGTCAGCTCGTGCAGGTACTCCTTGCGCCAACGTTCCCAAAAATGTTGGCGGATCTGTTGTATGTGCTGCCATTGGGACAATCTACCTGCGTTGGTCTGGTAAGTCACGCTCAGGTATACTGACTATTAAATCACCGATTAGGAAGTGACCTGGCGTGAGGGCAGTAATATCGGAAGGATCGGAGGATAAAGGTGTAATAGTTCGGGAGTTTAGAATAGCTTCTATTTCAGTTAGACAAGTGTAAAAGGCTTCGTACGTTAAAATCGTATTTTTTAGAACTTTAACCATATGGGCTTTAACGGATTTAACCGCGGCTTCCCATAATCTTCCAAAGTGAGGTGCTCGTGGTGGAATGAAATGCCACGGTACACTTAAATTTGTTAGGTAATGCTGCACGACATTATTGTGAATTTCTGACAATAACAATTGATAAATATCCTGCATCTCGCGGTTCGCACCTACAAAATTAGTTCCATTGTCAGAGTAGATATCTGTGCATTTTCCTCTTCTTGCAAAGAATCTGCGTAATGCTGCTAATAATGCGTCGGTTGATAAATCACTTACAAGCTCTATGTGAATTGCCTTTGTTGAAAAACATACAAATATGGCTACGTAACATTTTATTTTTTGTTGTATTTCTTAATCTTTTTTCTTTTATAAAGAAAGGACCACAATAGTCTATGCCTACTGTAAGAAAAGGCCTATTGAACGTTACACGGTTCGTTGGTAAATTACCCATTGGATACGTTGGAATCATCGGTTCCGCTCGATGACATACAACACACTTATGAATTACTGATTTTACATTTAATCTTCCATGAATTGGCCAATATTTTTGCCGTATAATATTTAGTGTGGCTTGAATGCCTGTGTGCCCATGATGCACGTGGTACTCACGAATGATTATATTTGTTACCACGTGTTTGCTTGGTAACAGCAATTGGTGTTTCTGATCGTAACTGAGATCTGCATTTATTAGGCGACCACCTACTCGTATCAAACCGTTTGAATCAAGGAACGGACTTAGAGGTTGTAACTTTCCCGTATATGTCTTTCGTGAAGTTAATTCTTTCATGACGCTACCAAATGCCTCCGTTTGAATTACTTTAATAATGCAGTCATGAGCCTTGTTTATTTCCTCAATTGTTAATTGACCATGACATGAGTGACGTTTCATTGCTTTATAATAAAATCTGTAACAATAAGCTACTACGCGTTTTAACTTCATAAACGAAGAAAATTTATGAAAAAGGAATGGTTCCTTTATGGTTGTATTTAATACTACCATCTTTCGTTGTTCTGGTATGTCTATGTGTCGTAATTTTTGTACAGGCCACAATTCCTCGGACAATAAAAGCCACTGCGGGCCACTTTCCCATTCAGTGTGATTTAAAAATTCGGTAGGGTTCATGCCCCTTGACAATTTATCTGCTATGTTATCCTTGGAACTAATGTGGTTGCATTGTTCAAAGCTGCTAGATTGCTGAATTTCGCTTACTCGATTGGCAATGAATTGTTTTAATTTATCAGGTTGTGTATTGATCCAGTGTGATCCAATGTTATCATCGAATCTGTCCAGAATGTGACTTTGTCAAATGAGATTTTCAATGCTTTAGTGGTTGCCTCATACAATCGAACTAAGAGAACTGCCGCACACAGTTCTAAACGCGGAAGTGATTGGCTCTCTAAAGGAGCAACCCTTGTTTTTGAGCAGACTAAATGCGTGTAATGTTTATGCTGTGTATCAGTTGTTCGTATATATAAACATGCACCGTAAGCGACTTCACTTGCGTCACAAAATCCATGCAACTGAAGCGAGATATGATGGTTCGCGATTATTCTTCGCGGTATATTAATTTTTTGAATATGTGACAATTGTGTGAAATGTATTCCACGCTGTGTATATATGAAGGGGCACTGTTTCATCCCAATCTAATTTGATTTTCCATAGCGATTGCATTATTATTTTTGCTTTTACAATAATTGGACCTAATAAACCCAATGGATCGAATAATTGTGCTATTTGTGATAAGATCTGACGTTTTGTGACCCCAACTAACGGAGAGACGTTTTTAACTGTATATGTGATGTTGTGACGCGGGAGTCACGATCGGAGCCCCCTCCTGGATGCTCGAGTATACCAGGGTCCTTGAGGGGGCGGAGGGTTCGTTAAATAAGTGAGAGACCGTGTGCGGTGGAAAAATAACTAGGTTTATTAATGAATATTCAGCCGGATCTTGGTGCGGCGGCAGGCGAGCGGGTCCTCCTCCCGGAGGTCGGCGGTGCCTGCGCGGAAGCGTGACAAAAACGAGATTACTATTCTAACTTATTACTACGCGATATGTACAACTAATGGCTATCCTTAACTACTACGAGTACAGAACGCGGGTGGCGCGGGAACGCGTACTGGTACTGGAGAGCGGGGCGCGGCGCGACACGATCTCGGAACGGCGTGGATCGAGTTCGGAGCGGAGCAACGCGGTTCTGGAGCGGCGCGGCACGGATCGGGTTTGGCCGAATCGGAGAGCGGTGTGACGGGATTAGCTCGGGACCCCGCCGCTCAGTGCATTAGACGTGTTTCCGACTGAACTCGCGGAGAGCGGTCCCCGGGCGGCGTCCTGGCCTCGCGGAACGCCCGGCTCGTCGGCCGTGCCCAGGTCGCGGAGGGAGTTCGCTTCTACACGGAGGAACCCGTCGTAGTCGCTACCTCGTCACCAGCGTTTGGCGTCCGCACGGAAGATCCCGTCGCAGGCTCCGCACGCGGCTGCGGCGTGGCACCGGCTTCTCACCTGACGCGACACTCGTCACAGCCTCGACACCGAGGCACCCGGAGATACGCTCGACGTTCGACTGCTCACTCTAGCCGCCCTCGCGGTACCGGAGTCGGTTCCTCCTCGGTGGATCCCGAGGTATCCCCTAGCTGGCACCGGCGCGAACACTAACCCCCGGGATAGCCCGTGAACGCGTGAGCACGCGGCTGCGAGAGGACCAGAGCTCGGAGGTGTACCTCCGTGAGCAGCTCCAAGCCAACTCAACTCAATGCCTGTTTCGCCGCGGTATTTATGCCCCGAGCGCGGACTCTACCGAGTGCCCCACCACCGTGGATCGCTCGGTCGCGCTCGGGGCTCGCGGATTGGCGCGGGCTAAGGTCCGATTCGCGCCAATCACCGGTCGTCGTTAAGCTTCGTCAAGAGCGATCGTCGTTACGCTCCGTCGCAATGTTATCGTCCTTTGGTGTCCAAACTAAACCTAGAGTTTTTCTCTCATCAGCAAAGTTTAAAATCATGTGTTCGTCTGTTTTCGTCTTTAATGTTTCTAATAACTGTGGCTCATTTGATGCCCATTGTCTCAATTGGAATCCCCCTTTAGCTGTTAAACTAATGAGTTCGTCTCTGAGAATTGATGCTTCCGTAAGGTTATCTGCGCCAGTTAACATATCATCCACGTAAAAATCTTCTTTGAGAACTCGTGCGCCATTTGGATATGATTTACCTTCATCTATTGCTAATTGTACTAATGTACGGGTAGCTAAGTATGGTGCACAAGCTGTACCATATGTCACCGTATTCAATTGAAATGTTTTGATCGGTTGATCCGATTTACTGCGCCACAAAATTTGATGAAATTTTCTGTCCCTTTCATCTAATTGAATCTGACGGTACATCTTGGCGATGTCCGCTGTTAAAACAAATTTGTGCAGCCTAAATCTGCACACTATAGAAAATAGGTCATTTTGAAATACTGGTCCCACCATTAGGATATCATTTAATGATGCGCCAGAGTTTGTTTATGCCGATGCATCGATAACCACCCTAATCTTTGTTGTTAGACTGTCGGCCTTTATTACAGCATGATGGGGTAGGAAATATCCTTCATTTGAATGAGAGGGTAATTCTGTCATGTGACCTGTCACGTCCGGTGGGTCGACCACCAATAAATAATTAATCTAATATAGAACTTGCACGAAATCCGATAATGCCACGAGAGTGGTAAGCTTAGAAATAAAATAATAATATGATCAACATAAAATACACACTTAGAATATAAGGAACTACGTTAACCCGAACTGCGCAATATAGTGGCGCGGTAACGAGTAGCTAAAACGACAACTCAGCCTTCTGCAAAACGCGCGGAAATAAAGATCGGCTTATGCTCCGAGAACCAACAGGTGAGGCATCACACCATGCCAAGCAATGAGAAAAGATGCCGACTCCTAGGTAAAAAGACCCTGACGACAAGGAATCGAGCAAGTCAGGAAAGAACTAACAGGTACAGGGTAGAGCCCCTGGGCCAGCATTCTGAGAAACGTCGAATTGACGATCATATAAATAAGGAGACTAATACCGCGGCAGTTAGTTCTAAAAACGTGTAACGAGCTCGGTTTCTCGCGGCTCGTTGCAACGGACGGGACTCGCGGCCGGATTGAGCTCGCCGTGCCAGGATTCGTGGAATACGCGAGTGGGATAGACGGGGTGAAATAAACGTTGCAGAGGTTACTTTTCAACGGTTACGGTTTCGCGGCTCGTTCGTCGGTACGGTGTCGGATGTCGCGGTTTCGGGACGCGTGTTATCGCGGGCCGCGGTTTATCGCGGTGCGGACGTTCGCGTATCGCGGCTTATCAGTTCGCTTCTTATCGGGACGCGATACGACGGGGGCACGGAGTCGACAGCGGGCGACACGCGTGGGCGGCCGAGAGCCGATCTCCCTTAGCCTCGGCGACGACTTTCGTCGGTGTCGAGGCCATGGTATCACGGTTTACGGGCAATCCTCTGCGGAGGATCGTGATCTCGGTGGTGCGGAGACGCCAGCGGGGGTCTTAGTCGCACGTTTCCAGGTCACCGGCCGAACGATAGCAACTACGGTCGCATAGTCCGGCCAGGGTTTCGTCCAGGTGGGGGGCCGGGGTAACTGCGGTTACCGGGAAAACGGAAAGGACGGCACGAACACCGGAATACTTACGATGTGTCCGTTGTGTATACGAGTGTGTAAAAGTGAACGTCTGTACTGTCGTGACTCGAGGTAAACTATTAATCAATTGTACTCGCGGGTGGTCCGGAAGCAAAAGAGGCCCGTGCCTGCTCGCGGGTTCCCTTTATGCCCTCAGCACTCTAGGGCGAGGGGCGCGGCGCGGAATGGTTTTCGGCGGAAATTCCGGTGTTCGTCTCGCGTCCGGTTCGCGCCTTCTCGTAATATGGCGGTTTCCGTTTCCCGCGTAACCCGGTTTCTAGGCGCGGGGGCGCGAAGCCCGGGGTCGATGTCGTTCGGGGATCGTCGGCTACGCTCGGGGGTAGTCGCGGCGGCGCGTGTCCCGTTCGTAACAGGCCTGGAATATCCAGGTCTGTTACACCCCCCCCCTTTCGTCGCGGAACGAGAGAACCGTAACCTCATTTATTTCAGAAAATAAACATATGTATTTTGTCACAATATCATTACCATAACAATCCTCCAAAATATAAAAAAAACAATAATCGCCATTATGATTTCAATCTGATTTCTAATTCCATGCCAACGCGGATCGGCGGGGATTTTCCTCGGTCATCGGCGGACGATATTTCGGCCTAATATGAAACGAAGATCTATCGGATCACGGGCGGTGTACAAAAATATTTCGACTCTTTGGTTCGTGTTAGACTGAAAACAAAAATATAACTTTCTAGTCGGAACAAAGCGGTAACAAAGTCTTAGACATTTCTAAATTCCTAAATTTTAAATTTTAAATTGTCGCGGGCCACACTGCGGTGCGGTACAATCGCGTTTTACGTTTGATCGGCGGATCGGTCTTTCTTTTAATACTGGACCGGTTTCGGGAACGGCGGACGGTTTTCCGCCGTGCGGCTAGCGGCTCTGCCGCCTACGCGACAATCTACTTACGACCTAATTTTACATACTATTCTTAATCTATTTATACAATGTATTCCTTAAACCTAAAAGCGATAGAAGAAAAGGGAGAGATAAACGAAAAAGAAAAAAAAATGGAAACTTAAAACTAACGCCGGCGCGAGCTTAAAACTAACTTACGAACTAACTTATACACTACACTTAACACTGTCCTAACTATTTGCGACGACGCGATCCGCTCAGCGTTCGTCTCGCACTCCCGACGCGATTCACTCTAGCGTTCGGCAGCACTATTTTTCCCGACGCGATCACTCAAGCGTTCGGTTTGCACTCTTCCCCGACGCGATCACTCAACGTTCGGGCACCCGCGCACTGTACTCTCACTGCGGGGCGGTGTCTGGTGCCGTTGGCTCTCGCCTGATGCACCGCACCAGGCGCCCGCTTCTATTAAAGATGAGCCTCCAACGCTCCTCGTCGCTCCCCGGCACCGACACGTAAGAGCTCCTTTTTAGAATGTGCCGCACCGGCACCTCGCAGCACCGCCCGTTCGGTAGCCGAAACCACCTGCTCGGCGCCTCGGGACACCATCCGGCGTAGGGCACCGGGGCTAGTGTGTGCGGGAACATCTCCTCTTTCTTCATGGGCCGCCCCTCGTTTCGTGGCCGCTCTGAATCGTCTCGCGGTTCCTCCCTGAACGGGTCCCGTCGTCCCGCGTTCCTTCGCGTGTTCCTTAGCTGCTGCTCGGCGGGCGGGCTTGGCCTTCTTGCTGGCGTGACTCGCGGGGGTGGCGGTGGTGCGTGCCGCGGCAGTTGCTCGGCGGCCCGTGGTTCTACCCTCGCGGCCTGCTGGGGTGAGGGTAGGCGTGCCTTCGCGATGGCGGGTAGCGGTTCGTCCCAGTGGGAGAGCTCCCCCTGGGGTCGGCGACGGCTGGTGCGGCTCGGGCGGCTGGCGGCGCTCTGGGTGGTCGCCGGCGGGGGCACCGGGCGGGTTGACGGTGCCTGCTGTCGGGCGCGTTGGCGGCGCCTTGCCTCCCGGCGCTCCTGTGTCCGGGTGTTTCCGGGACGGGGGTCCTCCGGTTCCGGGGAGGCGGCGGGTGTCCACCATCGTGAGGGTTCAGGGGAGCCGACCCGCCCGAAGAGGGGGACGGGGGGTTTCCACGGCGTCCGCGGGGTCTGGTCCCTGGCCTCGAGCTCTTTTATCAGTTCGGACCACCGGGGCATCCGTGCCATTTGGCTGGATTCCGGTGCATCCTCCCGCTTTCTGCGGCGGCTCTCGTCCGTGGTGGCGGTCGGGGGCGGGTCCTGGGCGGCTGCGCTGTCCCTCGGGGCGGTCGTCGCCTCGGTGACCCAAACGTGCAGGACGGGTTGTCCAGGTGCGGCGGGGCAGCTCGTCGGCGGTCCTGCGGGTGACGCCTCCGGTACGTCGTCCCTTTCGGTGGGTCCCTCTGCGATGGCAGCTGCTGCCTCGGGTCCAGTGCTGGCGGCGGGTGGCTCGTAGCGGTCCGGGGCCGGGCTCTCCTCCCGGTCCGTCACCTGGGCGTCTTCTGGCTCCTCCACGTCCCTGCCAGCGGGCAGGGCCTCCTCGGGCGGCGTGGCTTCCTCAGCGGCGGCTGCGGGACTGGCTTCCGTGGCTGCGGCCTCGTTGGTGGTGGGCCAGCGGATGTCCGGCGTCGGCGGGCGCTGGCTCATGTCGGGCTCCTCGAACAGCCCGGCGATATCCCACGTCCAATCTGCCATAGTTGGTTGCCTGTGAAAACAGTGTACGGGCGGTATTACTTTACGGGGCCGTCCTCGGGGTCTAGTGGTTGGCTGGGACGTGTCGGGGCGGTGCGGGGGTTGAGCCCGGGCATCCTTCGCATCGGGCCGTGGGCGCGTACGCCGCTTGGGTTCCCTTGCGTCGGGCCTCGGGTCGTTTGTAGTACTTGGCTGTGCCGGATGATTTGTAGTACTTGGCTGTGGTGCCGGCTTGAGGTCCTGCACGTGGATGTGCTTGACCCAAGTGCCCTTCGGGTCCCGGAGGTCCACGATGACCGGGGATACTATCCGTCCCACGGTATAGGGCCCAGTGTATTTGGGTGCCAGCTTGGCATTTACCCCCTCTGCCTTGTTCGACAGCGTGTGTTCCCTTTTCCACACGACTTCGCCTCTTGTCGGCTTCCAGTCTCGGTGACGCAGGTTGTAGTATTTGGCTTGCCTTTCAAAGGCCCTGGCCAAATGGATCCGGGCTAATTCCTGGGCTGCCCTTAGGTTCTTCCATCGCTGCGGCGCGGAGGTGACGGCGGTCCCTGTCGATGCCTCCTGTCCCGGTGCTCTCAGCTCTCTTCCGTGGTTGATATATGCTGGGCTGTATCCTGTGGATTCGTGCCGGGCGGTGTTAACCGCGAACCGGGCTTCGTCCAGTTTCTCGTCCCATCGGTTGTGCCGGTTCCCAGTGTATTGCGCGAGCATGGTCTTTACGACCTTGTTGGCCCGCTCTACTGGATTGCAGTGAGGCGCGTATGGCGGCGTTCTTCGGTGTTTCGTGCCGGCGTCTCGGAGCAGTGTGACGACTGGCTCTCCAATGAACTGCCGTCCATTATCGGAGATTATGATCCTTGGAGCTCCGTGCCTGAGGATGACTTCCTTTCGGATCGCGGCGGCGACGGCTTCGCTAGTCGCTTTACGGAGCGGAACTAGTTCGATCCATTTCGAAAAACGGTCGAGAGCAACTAGCAGCCATATGTGGCCGCGCCGCGAGCGTGGTAACGGGCCTATGAGGTCCACGGAAACGGTGTGCCACGGTTCGTCCCCCGGGTTAGCATGCAATTTGCCCGGTGGAGCTTGAGGTGGTGCTTTGTAGGCCTGGCATGTCGCGCACTGGCGAACGTATCGAGACGTCTCCCGAAACATTCCCGGCCAGTAAAAGCGTTGCGCCAGCCGCACCGTAGTTTTCGCGACCCCTAGATGACCAGCGGTGGGGTCGTCGTGGTATTGTTTTAGCACCGTTTTCCGTTCTTCCGACGGCACGCACAGCTTCCATGCTGTGCTCGGCTCAGGTTCATTGTAATCCAGCTGGTGGAGGATATGTTTGTATAGTCGTCCGCCCTCGATTCTGTAGTCCGGTTCGGCGGCCGGATTGCTCTTTACGGCTTCGAACATCCGTCGGTACCATGTGTCGGTGCTCTGCGTCGGACGGAGTGCGCTTACTCCGATTTTCGGCGGGATACGGGACAGAGCGTCGGCCACGTGGTTTAATTTTCCGGGACGGTATCGGATGTCGAAGTCGTATTGTAGGAGCTCGAGGGCCCATCGGGCTAGTCGTCCGGTCGGGCTATCAATTTGTCGAAGCCACCTTAAAGCTTGGTGATCGGTGACGACCGTGAATTTGTATCCTTCCAGATACGGTCGCATCTTCCGGATGCCCCAGACGACGGCCAGGCATTCCTTCTCCGTTGCGCTGTATTTCCGCTCGGTCTCGTTGAGCGTGTGGCTCGCGTATGCGATGACCCGTTCGTTGTTTTCCGGGCCCTGGGTGAGTACCACTCCTAACCCATGATCGCTGGCGTCGGTCTGGAGGGTGAACTGCTGTTCAAAATCTGGGCAGGCGAGTATGGGCGCGTCGACCAATCGTTCCTTCATGGTCTGGAAAGCCTTTTCTTCGGCGTCGGTCCATTGCCATTTCGCATTCTTGCGGGTGAGCCGTGTCAGCGGTTCGATGATCTCCGCGAAATTTGGTACAAAACGTCGGTACCAGGATGCCATGCCGTGGAATCGCCGTATGTCTCGGACCGTCTTCGGTGTCGGAATCTGTGCGATCGCCGCAGTTTTCTGCGGGTCGGTCCGTATTCCTCGTTCGTCGACAATGTGGCCCAGATAACAGAGGCTGTCGACGCAGAAGCGGCATTTCTCCGGATTTAACCGGAGACCGGCTTCCCTCAGTCGGCGGAATACCTCACGCAGATGGTCCTTGTGGTCGTCTACCGTTCGGCTGACGATAATAATATCGTCAAGGTAGGCGAATGCGTGTGGCTCCAATTCTGGTCCGATCACCCTATCCAACAGCCGTTGGAACGTGGCTGGGGCGGAGTGCAGTCCGAAAGGCATGACCGTAAATTGGTAAAGTCCGAGCCCGGGCACCGTGAAAGCTGTCAGCGGACGGCTTGTCCTCTCCAAGGGCACCTGCCAGTACCCGTTTTTCAGATCCAACGTTGTGAGGAACCTGGCCCCGCGTAATTTGTCCAAGGTCGCCTGGATGTGTGGCAACGGGTACGCGTCCTTTTCCGACCGTTCGTTTAGTTTGCGAAAATCAACGCAGAATCGGTGCCGTCCGTCCTTCTTTTTCACGACGACTACCGGCGAGCTCCAAGGGCTGCTGGAGGGCTCGATGACCCCATCGTCCAGCATCTTTCTGACCTCTTGGTCGATAATCGCCTGCATCGCCGGGTTTCGGGGCCGATATCGTTGTTTGATCGGCGTCTCATCGGTCAACTTTATCCGGTGCTGGGTCATCGTGGTACGGCCGGCCACGGTCTCGAACCGAGCCAATTCTTGTTCCAGGAACCTTTGAAATTCATAGCCTTCCTTATCCGTGAGCCTCCGGAGTCCCACCTGCAGGCAGGGTGCGTGTGTTTTCCGTTGTCCGTCTTTGCGGGGGTACTGCGGTACCGGCCACTCGGCGATCTCTGGTGGCGGTGTTATCGAGAGACGCAGTGCAGCGATCGTATGTATGCCCAGAAGTACTGGCGTATTCATTCGCGGCAATACGGTAAAGTCCTCGTCGTATTGCCGATCGTTCGCCGTGAATGTAATTCGGAGCGTGCCAGCTGGCCGGGTATCGGTTCCGTCGGCCAAGTTGATCGTGTCGCCGGATTTCTGTTCCGGGACCCCGTGTTTACATGCCCAGTTCCGCATCTCCTCGTTGACGCAGGAGAGCTGGGATCCGGTGTCCAAGAGTGCCTCCACGGTACGGCCGAATATTGAAATTTCCGTGGTCGGTCGCGGCTCGTACTTAATCTTTATCGTATTCGGTTCTAGCGGGCCCGGCGTTCTCCCCTTGGTGCCGGTCTTGCCGGCGGGCCCCGTGCTCCGTTTCCCGACGGGTGACAATCTCTGGTCAGAATTCCATCTCGGCCACAACGGGAGCAAAATCTCCGGTAGGCATTCCGGCATTCGTACCGATGATGCCCGCGCTGCTTGCACCGCCAGCAGTGCGTTTCCGGGTCGTAAATTTCGGGACGTCGGTCATCGTCGCGTACCGGGGCCCTCCGAGGGCTCGGACTCCTGTTGGTCCGCCTGGGTCTCGCCTCGTCGTACCGCGGCTCGACGTGGGTCGCATGGGCGGGCATGCGTCTGGCTCGCTCCTCTCTACGCCGTTCGTCCAGTTGTTCGATGTTCTGGACCCGCCTCTGGAGCGTTTTAAGGTCCGGTATCGTGTCCTCCGGGAACAGCTCCTGGTACCGGGGCAGCATATTGTCATAAATGACCTCTAACCAGCTGTCCTTCGGCATCTGCGCCCGTCGCATCAGTGTCGTGACTGCGGTCACAAATTTTACAAACGGTTCTCCCGGTTGTTGCAGCCGGGCCAAGGCTGCTCGTCTCTGTTGGACCGGCGACGAAGTCGCCGCCCAGGCTGCCAGAAATTCTTCGGCGAATTCCCCCCACGTTGCAATATCGTCGGCGTGGTTCCGGTACCACTCCTGGGCCTCGCCCGTAAGTAAATCTGGTATGGCCCGAAGCAAATCTGTGTTGGGGATGGCGTGGTTTTTCTGGAGCATGGCCAGTCCCTCCAAGAACGCGTGCGGGTCCGAGCCATCGCTCGTGATCCCGGAATTTCGAGCTCGATCGACGAGTCGGTCGGGGTCGTCGACTCGGATCATTTTGCTGGCCTCGGCGGCGGCCGTCATTTTCCTGGTTACAACTCCTTGATTCGCCAGATTGTCGTATGCGGTGTCAATTAACTGGCCGATACACTCGGCCCACTGCTGTCGGTCCCGCTCCGGGGATCCGAATTTTCGTAATTCTGATTTAGTTTTCCTCGTGGCGGCTGGCGGGGCCCTTATCGGCATGCGGGGTTCCCGGCGGGGTACGTGTTCCTAGCGGGAGAGCGAATTTTCCTTGCCGAGCGGTCGCCTTTTCGTTTCCCACGGTCGTCCCTTTCCTCCTAGGACGTGGTTTCTTGGCTCGAAAGTTGCTCCATGGTCCTGGCAACAGATCCGATTCCCCATTTCGGCGATTCGCGGCCGTGGAAACGTCGTACGAGCCTCCGAAAAATTTTCCTCCTCGACGAAAGTGAAATTCCTTCACGGACGTGTGGTACGGCCGGCGGACGCCAGATGGCGCCCGTCTACCTGCACTTCTTCGCGACCGCGACGCGCGGCGGCGCGCGTGTACCAGCGCGCTACGGCGGAGCGGCGCGTGCGCGACGTGATTTTCTCGCGGCGAGATAACCTCTCTCTCGACGCCACGTGGCGGAGAGTTTTGCCGGCAACGGAATAACCGATTAATGTGAATTAACCGGTCCCTGTTCGGGCGCCATGTAACGAGCTCGGTTTCTCGCGGCTCGTTGCAACGGACGGGACTCGCGGCCGGATTGAGCTCGCCGTGCCAGGATTCGTGGAATACGCGAGTGGGATAGACGGGGTGAAATAAACGTTGCAGAGGTTACTTTTCAACGGTTACGGTTTCGCGGCTCGTTCGTCGGTACGGTGTCGGATGTCGCGGTTTCGGGACGCGTGTTATCGCGGGCCGCGGTTTATCGCGGTGCGGACGTTCGCGTATCGCGGCTTATCAGTTCGCTTCTTATCGGGACGCGATACGACGGGGGCACGGAGTCGACAGCGGGCGACACGCGTGGGCGGCCGAGAGCCGATCTCCCTTAGCCTCGGCGACGACTTTCGTCGGTGTCGAGGCCATGGTATCACGGTTTACGGGCAATCCTCTGCGGAGGATCGTGATCTCGGTGGTGCGGAGACGCCAGCGGGGGTCTTAGTCGCACGTTTCCAGGTCACCGGCCGAACGATAGCAACTACGGTCGCATAGTCCGGCCAGGGTTTCGTCCAGGTGGGGGGCCGGGGTAACTGCGGTTACCGGGAAAACGGAAAGGACGGCACGAACACCGGAATACTTACGATGTGTCCGTTGTGTATACGAGTGTGTAAAAGTGAACGTCTGTACTGTCGTGACTCGAGGTAAACTATTAATCAATTGTACTCGCGGGTGGTCCGGAAGCAAAAGAGGCCCGTGCCTGCTCGCGGGTTCCCTTTATGCCCTCAGCACTCTAGGGCGAGGGGCGCGGCGCGGAATGGTTTTCGGCGGAAATTCCGGTGTTCGTCTCGCGTCCGGTTCGCGCCTTCTCGTAATATGGCGGTTTCCGTTTCCCGCGTAACCCGGTTTCTAGGCGCGGGGGCGCGAAGCCCGGGGTCGATGTCGTTCGGGGATCGTCGGCTACGCTCGGGGGTAGTCGCGGCGGCGCGTGTCCCGTTCGTAACAGGCCTGGAATATCCAGGTCTGTTACAAACGATTCACTAACGTACAAAACGATTCACTAACGTACATAACGATTCACTAACGTACATAACGCGCGCGACGAACAATAGGGACAGTAAGTGTTAAATCGCGTAGTTCCTAAAGCGCAGTGCCTAACAAACGGAATACCACACCACCCGGAGATCAGCAGCGATCGTTAGCCCAATTCGTGAGAAGATTGTATTTCGGTAAATATCATCGTCATCACCACTACTATTGTAACCACGCGAAGTGAACTCTTGTATATCCGTATCTTAAATATTATATGTACACTCCAATATCTGATTCAGAATCTTACTTTGAATAAATCTATAAATTAGTTGTTATCGTTAAAAGGGTATAATTATTATTTAAACAATCCTCAATTTCCCGAACCGTAGCCGGTGAATGCAGGTAGGTTCGAAACTGCCTACTATCCTCTTGAAATCATAGATCTGTCCACTTGGGACGTAACAGATCTAATTCTTTGTATTCGTTTAAGAATTGAACGTATTGTTCCTTTGTTTCAGGATTCTTATTTAACGATCTTTCTAGCGCTAGGAAACGCTTTATTGCCATTGGATAGGAATCTCCTAAGGGCTTGGTTATTTGCTTGAATGGAAGACTAACACTGTATCGCCCTGTTTGCAAATTTCGTTTGATTGACTGGATATAATGCCCTTCGCATGCTTGTTCTTCTTCTGATAAATGTCTTTGTAACGTACATTCTTCTAATTCCCAAAATTTGCATACCTCTTTGGTTAATGAGTCGGTTGCAAGGTTACATGCTACTGAACGCGGGAATTTATTGCTTATAATTTCCCCGGTGACAATCCATCCTAATTGTGTCTTTTGTAATGTCACTGACGTTGATGGGACCGAAATTTGTCCTACATATAAGAGTTCCCAAAATAATTGTGCACCTATTAACCCATCTATATCACCCCTTTCATGGAACAGAGGGTCAGCTAAATAAAGATTTTTGGGAATGTGTAAGTTCTTTTTGTTAATAGTTTCTGTTGGCAGTTGCTGTGATATATCATCAACGAGTAAAAACGTTAATGATTTCGAAAAATCATTGCGACGCGAACGAATTTTAGCTTTAGTGTAGTATTTTACAGTTGACGTCATGTCGTTCATTCCTGTTAATGAAATAAGACTATTATGCGACTTTAGTCCTATTCTTTTGGCAAAACGATTAGTTAAGAAATGTGACTGAGAACACGAATCTAATAAAACACGACAATTATGAGTGTTTCCCGAAGGGTCAATTATACCTATACAAGCTGTTGCTAATAAAACTTGCGAAGGGCCATGCATTTTATGTGCGGTCGTATTGACCTGAGTCGATTGCCCTGCTGTAGGCCTAGTCTCGAGATGTAGCAAAGTGTGGTGTTTCATGTGGCAATGTCTACACAAGGAGGACTTGCATTCTATTGTTTTGTGACCGCCTCTAAAGCAATTGATACACAATCCCTTGCTCTTTACCATTGTTATACGCTCTGGAATTGGTAATCGTGTAAGTGACTCACACTGTTGAGAGTAATGCGGTCCTGTACAAAAACTACAACTTGGTGTGGTTTGTGTGTTAAAGGCATGTTGTGTCTGTGGTCGTGTATGTCGCATTACTGGTTTATACAGCATGCGTTGCATATATTGTGGGCGCGAACCAAGCTTCGGTGTTAAATTAGACTGACTAGGTTGATTCGACGAACTTAATGCAGATGGTCCTAATAATTGACATCGATCGTGTAGAAATTTAAAGAAAGTCTCAATTTTCGGAAATTGTGTATCTTGTGTACACTCTAGCCATTTAAGACCTGTATTCTCGTCTATCTTTGAAAAGAATAAATGTATCAGCAATGTGTCAGTAGTGGGTTGCTTCATGGTCGTCAATGAACGATACCGCGATTCCACTGTAGTTAAAAATGATTTTACATCACTATATGTGGGTTTTACTAACTGTGGCAATTCAAATAAAGCTTGTAAATGATTATTAACTATTACTGCTGGCTGGTTGTACGAGTTTTCTAATAAGGTCCACGCTACTGTATAATTAGCTGTAGTATTGCCAAGTGATTCGATTGCATTAAACGCTTCGTCTTTCAAACATGACCGTAAATACATGAGTTTTTTGCATTCACTTGACCGCGGATTGTCGTGCACAGTAGAACGGAATTGATCGGCGAATCCTGGCCAATCTTCAAATTTTCCGGAAAATATGGGCAAACGAATTTTTGGTAATTGGATTTCTGTCTCTAAGGCTTCTGTAAATGATTGTGCTGTTGCTTGAATATCACGAAGGTTGTTAGCTGACGATCCTTCGCCAGTATTTTCTGATGTTTTCTCATTTATATTGTAACGCCGTCCCTTTTTCCACGCTTGTCGAGGCGGGAAGCGGGGACGACTCCGGGAATTTACGGGCGTTGACGCCGGGCCGCGCAGGACCGTGACGATACGCGGTCCTCCCGGTACAAAGAGCGATCTCGAGGGTCAACCTTGGTTTTCACGAAATCAGCTGATGGCTGTTCGGGCGCCAGGCACCGTACGGATGCCGCACAAAAGTCGCGAAGGGCACCCTCGAGACGCCGCGATAGAAGGTGGCACGAATGGGGTCCAAGGGTCGGACACAGAGGGATCGAGGACAGCCCTCACGGCAGGGCGGATCGCGTAGGGCGAAAGAACGTGTTGGACAATTTGGCTCGATATAGTATTTATTTCTCCCGATAAATACAGGCGTGCGGCCTCGTGGCCGCTCCCGGAGCCCGCGCTCTCATACAGTTTTGCGGCTGGTGGTCGGCTCGCGGCGCGTGTCGGTCGATATGATCTCTTTTCCGCGCGCGTACGGTTTCTCGGTACGTTGAAGGCCCCGCTGGGCGATATTCCGCGGAACGCAGATGGACGGCGCGATACACGGACTGTCGTGGATCTGTCGCGATACGGTGTTATAACTGGGCCGAACAATACGCCGAAATCCCGAGAATATGATCGGCGATCAATCACGCTACGACTTCGACGGCGTTTCCCCGAGGAAGGCTTCCCGAACGATATCCTACAAGAGCTATCCCGAAATTCTCCAAAAGCGCCGACGGTTCGGCGCGAGACAATTGGCTCGAGACGTATTTCGTCTCGGCACACCAACGGGGGAGAACGTGACGGCTGCTTACGCCTCGTCGAGGGGAGCCGTCCCGTTCTCTCACGAAATTTCACTAAATGTTCCGATAACCTCTCCGAACCAACTAGCACGAATCGTTCTCCCGACGGGAGAGCTCAAAAGAAGGAGGGACCACTGCGGGGACTTACCGTATTCTCGATACGCGTCTCTTTTCTCCGCCGCTGCCCGGCTTCGGATTTTTCAGCGGCCGTAGGCTCGATAATGTCCGGATTTCTCCAGCTGGCATTCTCCGGCGCGTGCTACCATATAACTCCCGCGTACTCGCGAGATTATTCTAAATCACGAGATTATTCTATGCGTGGTCGCACGACAGTGGTCCTTCGATTTTCGTCGCGCGATCGCGAGGACTTCCGTATCCCCACTCTCGCGCGCTAGTATCGATTTTCGCCTAATGGGGCGCGCTAGTTACAAGTTTCCGGGAAAGCAGGGGCGCGTTCTCGACGGGTCCCTGGGCCCCGGACCCCCGCGATAATTTCTGCGAAATCGCGGAATCACCAATGGGTCAGTTTCTCGCTGACCCGATGAGGTGGAGGCACTCCCTTAGTCGGAGCCCATATTCCAATCCTAAGGGGAGGCGGCTGCAGATTTAGGGCGATCCCTTCCGGTCGCCGTTGTTCGTGAGGGCTCCTTCCCTGCCGCTCGCCTCCTGGCTGTCCGGCCTGAGTACGTTCCCTCATCCTGTCACCAATTGTACCGGTACCGGATTTTCCCCTTTTCTCGTGGTATTGGCCGTATTTTGTCGAGCTCTCCTCCTGTCTTTTCGCCCTGAAACTTGCCCCGCTCGGCACGCGAAAGATTCGTGAGTAATCGATACCGGATCGATATTACTCTTCCTCACTGAACACCCACGCTCATTTCGTCGAAGTCGGCGCCAAAAGGGCAGCCCGGTCCCTTCGACACTCAGGGGTAGGCGGACCAGTGACGTCGCAAAATTTGCAACGTCACAACTCCCCCCCCCCCTTAAAGTGGACCGGACTGCACCGGTGGTCCCCGCAATGGTCCTCTGCCTACGTTGGTTCGGGGGTGTTCCCTTCGGAAGTCTTCTTTTACACCCGGGGGGAGAACCTGCACCCATCTACGAAAACCAACTGGACAAAACAAACATTTACTACAGGCGGTCTTGTATTTTCGATTTCGAACGAGAGTTATCGCGCGGTTGAGGAGTCGTAGGGAAACGGAGGGAGAATAAATGTGACGCTTCCCCTTCTCTTAGGAAAACCAGTCTTTTTTATTAAATTTTCTCCCGGGTATTCCCGGGACCTTAAATTAAATCAGTCTCTTTTTTTTCGATGATAGGGGGCTTAGCCTTACAAAATAAAATACTTGATTCCTCGGTCTCCCGATATTACACCGTACATCCGGTCTTTTCCCGGTACGACCTCCGCTGGTATGCCCGATTCTCGGTAAGCTTTGGCCTATACACGATATATAAACGCCCTAAGACGAGAAGGGGGGAAAACAAAAACGAAAAGGGGAAAAAACAAAAAAAAATTCTTTTCGAAATGTCAAGGACGATAATTATGTTCCCGCGATAATGCAGGGGGAGGGGGTTTTGCGATCTCGTATCGTGGAGGGACCGGCCGATACTCTATGCACGCTTGCTAGCCTCGGTCTGCGTGGCTTTCTTCGGAGCCCCCTGCTCCCGGTCGGCGTGATGCTCTTTGATCCATCTTGGGCCGCAGTCCGGGCAGGTCCGGACAGAGTGGTTCGGGCGTCCGCACCGGAAGCAGTGTGGCTGGACGGGTAACTTGCACTCCCAACGACGGTGCCCCCGGCTGCCGCAATTCCAGCAGCTGTCGGGCCGTACTGCCGCCGGATCGGGTTTGGCGGCTTGACCCCGCCAATACTCGATCCATTGCTCCGCGGGGGGTCTTCGGGGCGGATGCCCGCTTCCCCGTGGCTTCACTCGTTCTAGCGCCATAAGTGGGGTCGGTGTCCTACCCGGTTTCGGAGGGCCGAGCTCTACCCTCGGCGCTTCTGGCTTGGCTCTTTCGGCCCCCACACCTGTCCGAATCGTCTTGTCCATGGGGGGCTTTCCCTCCGCCCCCGGCCTGTACTGGGATTTTTCCGGGACTGGAGGTGCGGGCGGCCCGGGTCGTGCGGTATTCCCGGGCGGCTTCCACTTCGGGGAGCCCCGGCCTATCACGATAGGGAAGTCGTCCTCCGGAGTTCTCCAGGGGGTGGCTGCCGGTTGTCGGGCCTCCCTTGCCTCGACAGATGGGGTGGCGAGGGTAGGGGCCTCCCTCGTCACGGTAGCCGGAAGGGTGGCAGTAGGGGCCTCCCTTGTCTCGATAACTGGGGGGGGGGGCGACCGTAGGGGTATCCTCCTTCGTTGGTAACGCGCTGAGGTACCTTTCCAGGGCGGCCACCCCCGCTCGAAGGGACTCTAGCATCTCCTCGGCGGACTCACGCCCCGCTGGTGGCTGCTTCTCCATCGCTTGGTTAAGCTAGCGTCGGTCCGGATGATCTGAAAGGGTTTTAGTTGGCGTTTGATGTTGGTGGGGCGTCCTCTTTCGGGGGTGCGTACGCTTTAAGGTCGGCGATATGGACCTTTCCTGCGTCCTTTCCGTCTAAGGTCTTGAGACGATATACGACGGGGGATAATTTCTCGCTGACGCGAAAGGGACCGCAGTACTTGGGGCATAATTTTGCCGCGACATTGTGCGCGGCCGACGATAATACGCGCTGCCGCTTGAGGACTAATTCGCCTACTGATAGATGTTTCTCCCTTCTCCGGAGATTGTAGTACCTCGCCTGTGAGCGATACGCGGTTTCGAGATTTTCGGCCACCCAGGCGTGTAGGGTGGTCAGCCGAGTCACTCGATTCCCCCACCCCTCGACGTCTGCTATTTCTAATTCCGTTTTTCCCCCTCCTTCCGCACGCCGACACGTGCGGGGCCGCGGTTCCCGTCCGAAATTCAAAAATGCGGGGGAGGATTGGAGTGCGGAGTGGTGCGCTGTGTTATACGCGAACCTAAAGCTCGATAAATTCTTATCCCAATCGCGATGATCTTTCCCGATATACGCCACGATCATCGTTTTTAATACCCGATTCACCCGCTCCACGGGATTCGCTTGCGGGTGATACGGGGGAGTGGTCGTCAACGCGATACCATACGAGTTCGCCAGCTCGTGAATTGCCCGGTTTACGAATTCGGTGCCGTTGTCGGTTAGAATTACTTCGAGGGCACCCCATCGCGAAATTACGAGATCCTCGACCGCTTCCGATATCTTAGGCCCGGTGGCCCGACGGAGGGGGCAACACTCGATCCACTTGGTGAAGGGGTCCTGTATCACTAACAAATATTGGTAGCCTGCACGACTCGGAGGAAACGGGCCCATAATGTCCGCGACGATAACAGTCCACGGTGTCTCAACGCGGCGCCGCCCCATCAATCCCAAGGGAAGTTGTTGCTCCACCTTGGTTAATTGACAGGTAGGGCAGCGCCGGACATACTCCATCACGGTACGAAAAATACCCGGCCAAAAATACCGGGCGACAATTCGGCGATAGGTTTTCTCAATCCCGAGATGGCCCGCTTGCTCCTCGTCGTGAGCTTCCCGTAAGATCTCCGGAATCCGATCTTCCGATATTACAAGTTTCCACTCGTCAAGATCGTCGCCAAGGACCTCCTTCACCAAGGGATCGGTTCTCCTACGATAAAGTTTTCCGTCGCGGATCAATCATCCCTGATGCCCCGAGGGGTTGGTATTGACCTCTCGAAATTTTTCCTCGTACCAACCCGATTTAATTGCGGCCACCACTGGTATCTCGCTCGCGGTATCTACTTCCACGCTATTCTCGTACATTCTCGATAGGGCATCGGGCACGTGGTTTAGCGCGCCTTGTCGATACGCGATGGAAAAGTCGTACTCGAGAAGTTGCAGCGCCCACCGTGCCAAACGTCCGGAGGGGTTCTTTAACGTACGTAACCACCGAAGACTGTGGTGGTCCGTGATCACGGTAAAATGATACCCCTCCAGGTAAGGCCGAAATTTTTGCACTGCCCACACGATAGCGAGGCACTCCAGCTCGGTTGCGGAATATTTACGTTCGGGTTCCGTTAATGCCCTACTCGCGAACGCGATAACCCTTTCCACCCCTTCGATCTCTTGCACGAGAACCGCTCCCAAGCCAACCGTACTCGCATCTGTCTGGACGACGAAGGGCACGTCAAAGTGGGGACAGGCGAGGGTCGGGGCTGTCGCGATAAGGTCTCGTATTCTCTCGAAAGCGGATTGCTGACCGTCTTCCCACCTCCAGGCCTGCCCCTTCCTTAACAAAATGTTCAGGGGTTCCGCGACCGTAGCCAGGTCCGGGATGAATCTCCGATACCACGAAGCCATCCCGAGAAATCGCCGCAGTTGTCTTACGTTCCCCGGAACTGGAAAGGACAGTACTGGCGCGACTTTCTCGGCATCAACCTTTAGCCCCTCCCTGCTCACCACGAACCCCAAATAACGTACCTCCTCTCGACAAAATTCACATTTCTCGGGATTTACTATGAGCCCCGCCGATTTAATCCTATCGAATATTCGCGATAGCCATTCAAGGTGTTCGTCAAAGGTGGACGTTGCGATAATAATATCGTCCAGATACGCGAAAGCGTGCGGTTCCATCTCGGGACCGATAAGACGATCTAACAATCTCTGAAACGTGGCGGGGGCTCCGGAGAGCCCATACGGCATGCGTTTGAACTGAAACAAGCCCTTTCCCGGAACGGTAAACGCGGTGACCGGTTTTCTAGCTTCCTCGAGCGGGATTTGGAAGTACGCTTGGCTTAAATCGAGGGTGGAAATGTAGCGCGCGGCACGTAATTTGTCGAGAATACTCGACATGATCGGGAGCGGGTACGCGTCCTTCTTGGAGACCTCGTTGACCTTCCTGAAATCTAGGCAAAATCGATACTTGCCATTCGGTTTTTTTCACCATGACGATAGGGCTCGACCACTCGCTATCCGATGGTTCGATAATATCGTCCGCGAGTAGTTTATCTACTTCTCGATAAATGGCTTCCTGCACCTTCGGCGATACAGGATAATACCGTTGTTTGATAGGTCGAGTATCTCCTACGTCAATTCTATGTCGGGTTAGGGTAGTTAGACCCGGTAACGCGGCGAAATTTTCCATCTCGGTCTCCAAGAATTTACGCAGCCGCTCCTCCTCTTCCCCGGTCAACGTTTTTAATCCGCAACAGAGTGGCACGCGCGAAACGGGCTCAAAAGAATGCTCTTCCGTCGGACGCGACGCGAAATACCAGACCGCTCGGTGGTACTCGACAACGATACCGAATTTCGCGATTGCGTCGATTCCCAATAGAAGGGGATTCACTAAGTTCTCGAGAACGTACGCGAAAATTCTCCGGGTCTCTGACCCGATACGTAATTCTAATATAACTTCTTCGGTGGCCCGATCGACGGACCCCCCGTGGCCAGGAGGAAAAAGCACGGCCGTTTCGCGGCAGTGACTCGCACCGTTTTCCCCAATTGGTTTATCACCGGCCGACTCACGAAAGATACGGTCGACCCGGAGTCGATTAGGGCTCGAAAAATACTTCCTCCCACATGGGTATCGAGAACCAAGAGGGAGGGGCGCGGCTCGCGGCGATCGTTTCGCGAGAGTTCCGTTACGCGCGCCGAAATCAACGAGATTGGAGCCGCTCCGGTTCCCCCGAGCGGCTCCTCCGTCGGTTTCCCGACTTTGGACCACAACGCGGGCATCCCGATATCCTAATTCCCGGCTCCCCGCACCCGTAACAGTGCACGCGACGTTTTTCAGGGCAAGCCCTTGCCCTGTGACCGAGTCGGCGGCAATTCCAGCATGCGCCGCCGGTCGCCGGCTGTTTATCCGACGATTCGGCGGCTCGGCTGGAATCGGTCATGGTCGCCGCCTCTCGGCGCTCGCCCGTGCGCAGCTGCTCTACCCGCGGTCGCGAACGCTCGGGAATACTCGGCCCCGCTCGGGAGTAGCCTCTCGGCGACGCGGCTCGCTGCGCGCCAGAGTTCCCCGGCGGGGTTGGTACGGGTGTCGCGGGAACGAGAGGGTCCCGCCTGATCCTACGGCGCGCTCCGCGTCCCCCCACTCGTCTCCTTTACCGCGTTTACGCGTTCAAACCGGCTCGGTACGCTATCCGAATTTCTCGGAAAACCCCCCGTTCGCTTGTTGTACCGTCGTGGATCATACGCGAACTCACTATAAGTTCGCGTGGGGTTTCGGTACGGCTCCGGGTCCACGGAGCGGAGACGCGCCTCCGCTTCCCGTAATTCGCGTTCTAGTTCGTCGAGCGACGACATGAGGCGGAGGGGTGCTGCTTGGCGTAATTCGTCCCTCGCGCCCCAAAACACGGCCTGCATTTTCTCGTCCTCCGGCCACGGTTTCTCGAGACGTTTAAACATGACTCCCATCAACGTTAAATAATCCCGTACCGGTTCGTCGGGGCCCTGCTTCCGCGCACGGAGGTCACGCTCTAAGCGGGTTTGATAATTAGGGTCCGAAAAATTCTCCCGATAGTCTCGCACAAAATGTTCCCAATTGCGAAATTCCCCCTTCCGGTCATACCAGAGGGCCGCCATCCCGGAAAGGCAAAGCGGCAGGCAACGTAAGAGGTCCGCATCCTCGAGATCGGCACATCGCCGGATACTCTCTAACCGGGCGAGGAACGTCTCTGGGTCCTCCCCTGGAGTACCGGCAAAACTAATGCGCCAATCTCTCAGCACCTCATACGCCGCTGGCCTCCTTGACCCCCGCGACGGACCCCCCATAGCGGCGGAGGCGCGATTTGACTCCGTTTCTCGAGATGGTCGTGGGGTCGGTACGGGGAGGCTCATTACTGTTTTGTATAGGCCGTCTCTCGGCAAATTCAAGGACGCCTTGCTGTTATTTATTACGGGCTCGGGTTTTTCCGGGTGGCCTGCGTCTCGTCCGTCCCCTAGGGACGGCCACGCGTGCCGCTCCCCTTCGTCCCCCGAGCACTCCTCGTAGTCGGACTTTTCGTCCCCCCCCCCGCTCCGCCAGCCGGCGAACATTCTCGAGAGGCAAGGGGAAGCTTCTACTTTCCCCCCCAAATATCGCGTGACCGCCGTGTATCTCGAACTCGAGATCGTAAATACGCGTGGCAAGGACAACCGCCGGCCCGGGATATTTACGTTCCGCGACACAAACCGTAACTTCGCTCCTACGATAATTCCTCTATTGAGAACCTAAGCAATAACCGCGGCAATAATATTTCCCGAAACTCGGGACGCACAAACAACTATTGTTCTCGGAATTCCGTTCCGCTTCGCGTCGCACTCCAATCGACCCTAACAAGACCGCTATTATTAGCTTGGGGCTTATAGCGTACGCGTTACCTACGCGAAAGAAAAAAAAACAACGAAAGAAAACCCAAACAGACGCGAACTACGCCTGAACGACTTTGGCCGATCCAATGTTTCACAACGAACGAGTAAATTACGCTAATTAATAGATTAAAACCGACGAATAACTTAAAACCGAATAAATAAATTAACACGAACGAATAAATTAAGACAAAATAAACAAAATAAAACGGACTAATAAATTAATACAAAATGAACAAAGTGAAACGAACGAATAAATTAATATGAAATAAATAACTTAAAACAACCGAATAAATTAAGACAAAAGAAATAAATTAAACGACCTAACAAATCAAAATAAAATAACCAAAGTAAAACGGCCAAAGAAGTGGGGACCAACACAGGGCACTACTATCGCCCCATCACCTTAAGACGTACGCTCCCAATAATCATTCAATACCCTTCACCAATACCATTCAATTTGAACGGTATTAAATAACACGATAAGATAACATAAAATAATACCAAAAGAAATGGGTTTTGCCGAGTTGGTTCGCCGATTGAGGCCTCCTCTCGCGAAGCCCGTTCGAAAACGATTTCGAACACCCGAAACGCAATCGAGTGCGCTCTCCACGCCTCGTCGTAGCAGCTATGATTGATCGTAACGCCCGTGATCCGCGACAATTCCCTTGATTTCCGACCTCGCGAAATTCCCTACGCGAGTCCTTCGATACCTCCGTGCCTCTCCCCGTTATCGGGCAAGCCCTTACGAGAGAGAGGTCCCTGTTCGGGCGCCAATTTGTAACGCCGTCCCTTTTTCCACGCTTGTCGAGGCGGGAAGCGGGGACGACTCCGGGAATTTACGGGCGTAGACGCCGGGCCGCGCACGGCCGTGACGATACGCGGTCCTCCCGGTACAAAGAGCTATCTCGAGGGTCAACCTTGGTTTTCACGAAATCAGCTGATGGCTGTTCGGGCGCCAGGCACCGGACGGATGCCGCACAAAAGTCGCGAAGGGCACCCTCGAGACGCCGCGATAGAAGGTGGCACGAATGGGGTCCAAGGGTCGGACACAGAGGGATCGAGGACAGCCCTCACGGCAGGGCGGATCGCGTAGGGCGAAAGAACGTGTTGGACAATTTGGCTCGATATAGTATTTATTTCTCCCGATAAATACAGGCGTGCGGCCTCGTGGCCGCTCCCGGAGCACGCGCTCTCATACAGTTTTGCGGCTGGTGGTCGGCTCGCGGCGCGTGTCGGTCGATATGATCTCTTTTCCGCGCGCGTACGGTTTCTCGGTACGTTGAAGGCCCCGCTGGGCGATATTCCGCGGAACGCAGATGGACGGCGCGATACACGGACTGTCGTGGATCTGTCGCGATACGGTGTTATAACTGGGCCGAACAATACGCCGAAATCCCGAGAATATGAGGCTGCTTACGCCTCGTCGAGGGGAGCCGTCCCGTTCTCTCACGAAATTTCACTAAATGTTCCGATACCCTCTCCGAACCAACTAGCACGAATCGTTCTCCCGACGGGAGAGCTCAAAAGAAGGAGGGACCACTGCGTGGACTTACCGTATTCTCGATACGCGTCTCTTTTCTCCGCCGCTGCTCGGCTTCGGATTTTTCAGCGGCCGTAGGCTCGATAATGTCCGGATTTCTCCAGCTGGCACTCTCCGGCGCGTGCTACCATATAACTTCCGCGTACTCGCGAGGGCTCGCCAGGTTTTAATCGCGGCCCTTTCTCGGTACGATAACGATAGAAAGACGAGCGCGGAACAGCACGAGATTATTCTACGCGTGGTCGCACGACAGTGGTCCTTCGATTTTCGTCGCGCGATCGCGAGGACTTCCGTATCCCCACTCTCGCGCGCTAGTATCGATTTTCGCCTAATGGGGCGCGCTAGTTACAAGTTTCCGGGAAAGCAGGGGCGCGTTCTCGACGGGTCCCTGGGCCCCGGACCCCCGCGATAATTTCTGCGAAATCGCGGAATCACCAATGGGTCAGTTTCTCGCTGACCCGATGAGGTGGAGGCACTCCCTTAGTCGGAGCCCATATTCCAATCCTAAGGGGAGGCGGCTGCAGATTTAGGGCGATCCCTTCCGGTCGCCGTTGTTCGTGAGGGCTCCTTCCCTGCCGCTCGCCTCCTGGCTGTCCGGCCTGAGTACGTTCCCTCATCCTGTCACCAATTGTACCGGTACCGGATTTTCCCCTTTTCTCGTGGTATTGGCCGTATTTTGTCGAGCTCTCCTCCTGTCTTTTCGCCCTGAAACTTGCCCCGCTCGGCACGCGAAAGATTCGTGAGTAATCGATACCGGATCGATATTACTCTTCCTCACTGAACACCCACGCTCATTTCGTCGAAGTCGGCGCCAAAGGGCAGCCCGGTCCCTTCGACACTCAGGGGTAGGCGGACCAGTGACGTCGCAAAATTTGCAACGTCACAATATATTGCTGTGTACGTGCACGACAATTTGAATAGAATGTTTTTAATTGAATTCTATCTCGCATAAGTGCTCCTGTGTCGTCAGCACCATCAAGCTCTGCTTGTGTTTTTAAAAACGTGGCGCATTCGGATTCTAATTCTGCTAAACGGAATTTCATCTCTAATGGAGTTGGACATATCTCTGGTGCATCGAGCACCTCTTTAAGCTCCTTGAGTTCTATACGAAATGCTTCGCGCTTGATCCTCAAACTTCTAACGCGATGCGAAAGAATGCAGGACGGTGATTTAACAGAAACGTGACTTACCGGACCGTTGCAAGGTAATGTCACCTGATGTAGCGGCTGGAACCTGGATTACGCCACTCCTGCTTTGGTTGTCCTCTGCTTCGGTTGTCCTCTGCTTCGGTTGTTCTCTGCTTCGGTTGTCCTCTGCTTCGGCTGCTGTCGGCTCGATGCAGGTGTGATGTGCACCACAAATGAGGTGCAGACGTGGACTATGAGTTGTCCTCTCTGGTGCTGACTCCTTTCGATGCTGTTTTTGACCCCTGGCGCTTCCGTGGCAGGTAGCTGGTGCTCCTTACGCTTTTGTGGTAGGTAGCTGCTCCTTGCGCTTCCGTGGCAGGTAGTTCGGCAATACAGCCCGTGGAGGTACACCCCTTTTTTTCCGTGAGGAAATGTTTTATACATACCCCGGCACCCTGGGGGAAGCCGGGATTATGTGGGAGTCTCCCCAGGAAGGGGATGAATCTCCTGAGTACTATCCACTAAAACCTCACGCCCACCTAAGCTACACGGGAGAGAGGCCATCTTTTGCGCACAGACGATTGCGCACGACGGCATTGCACACGGTTCTTTTGGACACGGTATTATTGGACACACGGTTCTTTTGGACACAGTAACATTGGACACAGTGGGTTTTCGCTCACGTAAGGATTGCCCACATTCTTAAGACGCACACGCTGAGTTACGCACATGTAAACTTGGACTCATGATAGATTGCGCACAGAATGAATTCAAACTGTTGTTTATCATCGTGTGTTGTGCTGTGGGATTAGTCTATGATTATATATCTTCTATGCAGAATACGAAGAATCGGACACATTTCAATTGCGCACAAATAGAATTGGACACATTCACAGAATTTTAAAATCGCTGTATCTCCTAAACCGTGCGTCCTAGACAAAAAATAAAGAAATTTTTGAAAGACTTTACAGAAAGCATATCACCCCGGCACTACCCCTTAGGCCTATTCAAAATTCAAAAATAAAAAAAAATTTTGAAAAAAGTCAAAAAGTGAAAAGTATAAATTTTGGGAGGCTTTCCCAGGGGCATACCACCCTTGCCTAACCCCGTAGTTCTACTCAAAAGTCGATTCACCCCCTTCTACCCCCAAATGATTCCCTAATCCTAACCCTAACCCTAACCCTAACCCAAACCCTTTTTTCCGTGAGGAAATGTTTTATAACGCACATAACCCGAAATTAATAACGACTTGGCCGCATTTCCATCACTGTCCAAAATTTCTGTGCGCAATTATATTTGTTCTCGATTCGCCATTCTGTGCGCAATCTATCATGAGTCCAAGTTTACATGTGCGTAACTCAGCGTGTGCGTCTTAAGAATGTGGGCAATCCTTGCGTGTGCGAAAACCCACTGTGTCCAATGTTACTGTGTCCAAAAGAACCGTGTGTCCAATAATACCGTGTCCAAAAGAACCGTGTGCAATGCCGTCGTGCGCAATCGTCTGTGCGCAAAAGAGCCATCCCCACACGGGAGGTGCCTGGATCACGCGAGTACTCAACAGGACACCTCCCAGCTAAACATACTATCCCTGGGGGAGGGGTTGTACCCCTCTCCCATGCCCTACGCTATTAGACCCCGGGCGGAGGGACCCGCCCGGTGTCCCCATCCCTGGAGCCTTCGAATTGAGCTTCCCGAGCCCCAGCTCGGTCCACTCACAGCTCCCGGAGCCTCCCTGTCTCGCTCGGAGCCGGTATCCTGACGAAACCAGCTCCGGCCGAGTGAAGATGGCGCCACTCACGGAAGGAGGGGCAGTCGGAGGCGCGATCCGGCACGCCCCGACCCCTCCTAACCCTAAACCCCCCACGTATCCCCCTCCCCTACTCTTCGGGGAGGGACGGACCGGCACCCCCCACACCGAGTTCTATCTCGGGGGGAGCCGACCGAGCTCGGAGGGAGCTGGGCTCCCCCCAGGGGGCCGGGGTCAGCTCGTCCCCCAGTCCCCTGAATTCGCCGCCCCACTTGCCGGGGGCGCATCATTTCTCCGGGAATCTCCCGGAGAGATTTCCCTGACGCCCCCCCGCCGAGTGGGGGGCCGGCGTGGACGCGGAGGACGGTTCCGCGCCCACACCCTCCTCGCCGAGCCCGGGTCACGTTCCCGGGCTCGCTCGGCGGCCTCCTTCTCCGACATAACGTCCTCGCAGAAGGAGGCCACCGCCTTCCACGACCCCTCGCTGTTGACCATGTGGTCGACCATGGCCCCCAGCGAGAGGTCCCACCCGCCCACTGCGGCTAGGAGGACACGGCGCGGCTCTGCCCAGGCTGGACATTCCTCTAACGCGTGCCGCGCCGTGTCCACATCTTCCCCGCAGTGGTGGCACTGCGGTGTCGGCTCCAGCCCTATCTTGTGCAGGTACTCTCCGAAGCAACCATGGCCGGAGAGCACCTGCGTGAGGCGGAAGGTCAACCTTCCCCGCCTCCTGCACCACATATCAAATATGGGCAGGAGGGCCCGGACGATCGGACGTTCGGAGGGCTCCAGTAGAGCCCTCCACTCCGAATAAACGTCCGCCCGGGCCTGGCGATTCCGGCCCTCGAGCTCCACCTCCTCCTCGCTCGTGAGTTCCACCCCCGGTGGGCGGCGAATGGAGCGGGCGATCTGATACAGTTTCGCCCGCTCCGACGCCACCAGATGGAAGGGTGGAATCACGGCGAGGAGTCCCGCCACCTCCCCGGAGACGGTGCGGTAACCCCGTATGACCCGCAGAGCCAGCCGGCGGCGCACTCTCTCTAAGAGTGCTTGGCTGCGCCGGCAGGTCTCGAGCGAGCGGGACCATACGGGGGCCCCATACAGGGCAATCGACCGCACCACCTCCATGTAGAGGTGACGGACTTTCAACTGCGGCCCCCCGACATTTGGCAGCAGCCGCGCCAGGGCGGATGCTGTCCTCTCTAGTCGGGGGGCTAGGAGCTAGAAGTGACCATCGAACCGCCAGCGGCCGTCTATGACCAGGCCCAGGTACCTCATCCTGGGCCCGATCTCGACGGAGGTCTCAGCGACGCGTATCCGGAGGTCCTGACCTCGGGGGAGCCGCCACGACCGAGACGATCCACAAAGCCAGATCGCCTCGGTCTTCGCGGCGGCCACGGTCAGCCCCATCCTCCGTATACGCCCGACCACGCTGTCCAGGGCGGCCTCGCCCAGGTGCCTGGTCCTCCTCCAGTCCTCCCCCTCGGCATATACCAGGGTGTCATCTGCATAACAGATGACACCCGTATCCGGGGGAAGGACAACCCGCAGCACCGCGTTGAATGCTAGGTTCCACAGGAGCGGCCCAAGGACCGACCCGTGTGGAACGCCGCGGTGCGTCTCCCTCGTATGCACGGTGTTGTACCGGCCGGTGAACACCACCTCTCTGCCGCGGAGGTAGTCGCCAACGACCTCGCGGAGATAAGGGGGCATCTGGAAATATTCCAGGGCCCGCCTTATCTCCTTCCAGGGCAGGGTGTTGAATGCGTTAGAAATGTCCAACGATACTGCTAACAACACCCTGCCCCGAGCGACAGCCTGCTCTCGGAGGAGGCGCAAACGCTCCACGGCGTCGATAGTGGAGCGCCCCCTCCGGAACCCATACTGGCTGTCGCTCAGGCCGGGACCACCCCGCGACAGGTGCTCGACGAGGCGGGCGTCAATTATCCTTTCGAACAGCTTGCCCGCCTCGTCGAGTAAACATACCGGCCGGTACGCAGAGGGAGAATCTGCGGGTTTTCCCTACTTTTGGAGGAGAACCAGGCACGCACTTTTCCAAACTTTGGGGAAGACTCCCCGGCGCAGGCTCGCGTCCATGACGCTCCTGAACGCCGGGTCGAGGACCTTCAGGGCCAAGGCCGTTACACTTCCGGGAACCCCATCAGGGCCGGGCGCCTTCTTGCCCCCAGCCCGGAGTTCCCGGACGGCCCGGGACAGCTCCCACTCCGTGACCCGGAAATCATCCGACCACTCTGTGGCCGGCTCCGGGGCGCGTTCCCACTCCCGCCCTTCCCCGTCGCTTCGGGGGAAGAGGGTGTCCACCACGCGCCCCAGAAGTTCCGGGTCCAGCCTCTCCGTGACTGGGGACACCCAGGGGCGGAGCTTCCCAAGCACCGCCTTGTATGGGCGCCCCCACGGGTCGTCACGGAGGGTGAGCAGGAGTTCCTCCCAGGCCTTGGCCTTGGCTGCGACTATCGCACGCTTGAGGGCCTTGGCCGCCGATCTGTACTCCCCGTACAGCTCGGCAACCCTCGTCTCCGCGTCACCACCGAGGAAATGGCGGCGACGGGCGCGGGTGTACTGGCGGCGGGCTCTGCCGGCCGAACTACGTAGTTCGGCCAGCTGCCCCGACCACCAGTACGCTGACTTCCTAGGAGGGCGAGCCTGGACCCGGGGCATCGCAGCATCGCAAATCCTTTGCAATGTTTCCCGGATCCAGGCCGCCCCCTCTTCTGCCCCGCGCTCCCTGGCCGACGGCCAGGCGGAGCCGATAATCACGGCCCTCAGAAGGTCCCCGTCTAGTCGTTTCAGAGCCCATCTGGGCGCTGATGGGGTGCCACGTCGGAGGGGCGTGTCCACCGGCGGGTCCGCGGCCACTGCCACGTCCATCAGGATGTAGCAGTGGTCCGACAGGGTCTCTCCCTCCCAAACCCGCCAGTTGGACACTCGGCGTGAGGCGGCGGCGGTCGCGAACGATAAGTCCACTATTGACCAGCCATTCCACCTCACGCACGTTGGCACGGAGCCCCGGTTTAATAACCGGAGCTCCATCCCATCCGCCCAGTCTTCCAGGACTCCGCCTCGGGAGTCGGTCCTGGGGTTCCCCCACATGGTGGACTTTGCGTTTAAGTCCCCCAGGACCAGCACTGGACCGGCTGAGTGTGGGGCTATCAGCAGCCCCAGCCGGTCCAAATACCTCCCGAATTCGGCGGAGTCACAACTGGGTGAGATGTAGCACCCCACGACCAGAAGTCTTCCCCAACGAACCAATACCATCCCCCTGCCCCGCTCGACCACGGAGCAGGGGGAATGGTCGCCGAGTGGCGACGCGACCACACGGCCACGGAGCCGTCCGCGTCACCGAACCATTGTGGATGGACTGGGACGCTGCACGGCTCCGCGACCACTGCCAGGCCAACCCTCCACTCCTCTAGGCACTGGACCATCAAGTCCTGTGCCCGGCGGCAGTGGTTGAGGTTGGCCAGGATCACCTTCTGGGGAGACGCGCAGGCCATTATACGGCTTCCGCGCGTCCCCCCTCAGTATCGGCCTCCAGAAGCGACGGGGTAATGCACCCCCGCCGCCTCTGGGGCCGCCTCCACCACCATATCCACCTCTTCTATGGTGGTCGCGGGACGGCTGTCGCTCCCCCTGCGGTCCCCTTCGCTGCGCTTTTTTGGGGGGGGGGGGCCACACCGCCTTCCCCCTTTGCGCCCTTCCTGGCTTTTGGAGGCGGGGCGCACGCTTTGCTCCCCGCCTTATGGTTCGCCGGCCGGCCAATCGCGGCGCACACGACGCAGTGTGGCAGGGCCCCACAGTCCGCCGCCCGGTGGGACGCGTCCCCGCAGCGGTAGCAATGGCCGCTGCGGTCTACCGCCGCAGTGCACCGTTGCCTAAAATGGCCTAAGGCCAGGCAGCGGAAGCACTGCAGCGGCCGCGCCTCAAGTACCACCACCCGGGCAGCGGACCACCCCACCCTCACCTGGCCGACTTTCTCGATGGCCAGCGCAGCTTTGGCCGGACACTGCACCCATATGGTGCCGAGCCCGCTGGGCGGGATTTTCATCTCCCCCACCCTAACGGACTCGGCGGTGCAGCTACCGGCCTTTGCCACAGCCTCGGCCACCTCCTGGGGGGTGACCGACAACTCCAGCCCCGTGAGGCGGAATTCCGCCTTCTTCACGGGCCTGGAGATCCTCACCCCCATGCCCTCCAGGACAGCGGACATCTTCGCCGCCAGGACGTCTGCTTTCGGGCCCCCGTCGGCGCCAGGGACCTCGATAACGAGGCCCCCAGTGACCGCCCTCTTCCAATTCAGGGCCCCAATGCCAAGGGCGTCCAAATCAACGCCCTGACGCGCCCTTCTGACGGCCTCCTCCAGGGTGGCCTTAGACCCCTCGGGGACGGTCAACGTGATCGCCGCCGAACGGGGTGGGGCCTTCACCTTGGCCGCCGCCTTTCCCTTTGGGACAGCGGCTGAGGCCTTTTTGGAAGGCGGGTCTGACGCCCCGGCCTTCCCCTGGTTCACGGCCTTGATCTTGGACTTAGCCACCTCCTTCTTCTCCCGCCTCCCCAAGACCTTGCTCCAGATCTCCTCTACAGGGGTATCCGGAGCAGAAGGGGGGGCGGGGCCGGGGTTTCGGCCGCCACAGAGGTTGATGCCCCTGCGGCGCCACCACCCTTCTTCTTCTTCTTCTTCATCTTCTTCGTCTTCCCCTTCTCAGGGGAAGAGGAAGTTTTGGCAGGAGGCCCGGGTGCCGCGGCCGGTTGCGCGGGGGTATTTGCCGGGGGGGCTCATGCGGCGGCCACCCGCCGCAACTCCCTCCCGAACTCCTCACGCATGGCCCCCAGGCCCAAATCCAATATTGCCCGCACCTGGGCCATAAGATCGGCCACAGGTAGGGCAACGGCGGTTGGGGCTGGACTGACGACGGGAGCATTCGGACGCGGAGCGTCGCGCAGGCGCTTTACCGCCATGAGCTCCTGTCTCATGGCCTCTAGCGTCGCCTGTTTCTCGCGAAGCTCGCTCCGGAGCTCCGCGTTCTCCCGTCGCAACTCATCCTCTACGGCCTGCCCTAGGGGCGGACGGCTCGCGCTGGCGTCAGGGTGTCCACCCTGGACACCCCTCCGCTCTAGCTCGCGGACCGCCGCCTCTATGTCGGCCGAGAAGTCCCTGAAGCCCTTAAGGTAGTCACCCTTCAGGTTCCGAGACTTCTCGGCCGTCTCCCGGACATCGTGTGCCCGCTCTACGATTAGAGCGGTCAACTCTACCGGGAGCAGGCTCCTCATCTCAGGGCCCCTCTGCCGTTTTTCCACCGATGGGTTCGGTGGTGGCGGCATCTGGCGTTTTCGCGATGAGGACCGCGAGCCCTTCGACCGGGCGTCGTCCGGCTTGTCGCGCCCTGAGTCCACCAGAAGCGGAGGTCCCATCACGATTGGTGTTACCACCAACGGCCCGGGGGGCCTCATCACATGTGGTGACGTATCCGTCACCACACCTTCGCTGGTCGCTATTACTTGTGGAGGGGCCCAGTGGTCCACCCTCTCCAGCTCGCAGTTGTTGGATGACGACGCGGTGGGGCCTGCTCGCACACCACCATCCGCGCCGGCACTGGGGTCTCCCTCCCCTGCGCCGTAAATTAAATTCTTGTTCATTGTGCCTGCCATAGTCAATTTTGAACGCCCAACCTTGCCCTGGTCCGCCACCAAAATCCCGTCCCAAAGCGGCAGCATTCACCCCTCCGTGCGAGCCTTACCGGCAAGGGAGGCCCTACCAGGATCCGAAGATCCCACCGGCATCGCCCCGCACATCATCAGGACTACTTCCTGCCGCGTACCCCTCGCTCCGTTAGCCACCCACAGTCTAAAGACCGTGAGTGCCCAGGGACCACCACCAGGAGGTGGAGCGTAGAGGATTTTAGAAATATGACCGCCACCACTGTGGCATACCTAGCAGTGGATCCGAGTCACCACTACTAAGCCCATATCCCCTAGGTCCCCGTGGAGGTACACCCTTGGTGTAATGATTATAGTTGTTGCGCTTTGTCGCCAACGATGTCTTCTATGGATGGATAGTACTGTGCTTTGTCGACAGTATACTTTTCCCAGTGTTGATTTGAATCTTCAGCCTGACAGTCTCTTGATAGTTGTTGTTGATATGTGGACTCAGACACCTCTAAACTGAATCCGGCTCGAAGGGCCAAAAATATGTAGTTGCTCGTGCATGGACGGGAAAGACCAGTGATGTCGGCTTTCCTCACGTCGATCACTCCGTCGCGATTAATTAAAGCCGCGCTCGGTTATTTGTAAGAGGTGATGTGTTTTGAGTAGTACTTCAACAACTTGTTAATAACGATAACTTTAATACTAATAACTGTACAAAATGTAGCTTAAACGAGGAGTATATGTTAAACTGACGGAAGATTCGCTGAAGACTGGTGACGCGCACGCAAAGATGGCTATTTAAGGGCTGTAATTCTATGGTGGAGGTGGTAAAATGAGAGGAGAGAATTGGGGTGAGGATGGTGAGATTTTCCAGACGCGCTGTCTTAAGTTGCGTGGAAAACTCGGACGAGTCCCGTCGCTTCGGGGACGACTCTTCGACCCTTAGGCTAATTTATGGCCTTGGTCGGGGTTCGAAGTGGTTGGCGTTGCGTGTGGTACATGATATTGGGAGGAAGTTGGTTTCAAGATTCGACATTGACCAGACGCAGTCTTTGATTGTTTCTGTTCTGTGGCGTGAGTGTCTAGGAAAAGTCCCGTCGCATCGGGCTTAAGAGTTTTCGCTCCTTGTGGTAATTTATTACTGCGGATGGTCGCAGTAATTGTATTTCCGTCTCAAATTCGAGAGCTCTTTCATGGGTCTCGCATTTCGTTGCGTCCCAACACAAATTAAAAGACACAAAAGATTTAATCAATGAATTGCGAAAGTATGAAAGTGAGTCGGAAAAAAGGAAATACCCTAGATCAGGTGATGGTAAGCTAGGATATAATATAAAACTAAAAGAAAGGAAGCCATGCAGCATGTGTGAAAAACTAGGAAAAAATAACAGATACCACCCTGAAGAGAAATGCTGGTTTGAAAAAGGACAGAAAGATAAACCGAAGACGATAGGTAGTAACTCTGTAATAGAAGTCGATTTAAACATGGAGAGAAAAAACGAATAACGACACCATTGGTCAGAGTCAAAATGTTATTAGAGGAAAAATTGGAACTAGAAGGTATCTATGATCCGGGGTCTCAAGTGTCCCTAATAAATGCAAAATGGATAAAAATAAAGAATAAAGAAGTTGATATGAATAAAATACTTCCAAAAACGGTCAATAGTGTCAATAAAACGGATGGCTTAGTAACCATTAACCCTTTCGCTACGGGCGGGTTCTCCGCCGCGGTACTTCCGCTGAACGGAGCGCCGCGACATCACTGCACGCTACGCGACGCCGATCGTCAGCGAGAGTACCGCGGCGGAGAACCCAAGCTGCTTGAATGTTTTCGGACGAAAAAATTTTTCTCCAAAGGGTATTTATAAATAAAGAGTATTCCAACACTATCACTGCATGCCCAGAGTCAGATACTTATGCAAAACAGTTGGCCGCAATACCTCAGTGGCATCTTATGGAGAGCCACTATAGTGGCCCGTAGTACCTCAGTGGCATCTTGTGGAGAGCCACTATAGTGGCCCGTAGTACCTCAGTGGCATCTTGTGGAAGGCCACTAAAGTGGCCCGTAGTAGCCAAAGGGTTAAGATAAAAATTTTTGAAATAGAAAGAAATATAGATGTGTATGTAGTGGAGAGAGACGATTTTGAAGACTTTATTATAGGGCAACTTATGATACCAATATTTAGACTAAGATTAGATGAAAGACTGCAAATTTCACAAAATATAAAAATAGGAAAATCGGAAATTAGATTAAATAAAGAAGAAAACGAAATCACACAATGTTTGGTCAATTTCAACAAACATATGGAGACGGATAAATTTGAAATGAAGATAGAACATCTAGACAAAGATAAAAGGAGAAAAATAGAAAAACTAATAGACAATTACAAATCAATATTTGCAAAAGACAAATACGACATTGGAACGGTAAAGGATTACGAAGCTAGAATTGATCTACTAGTGGATAAATATTGCAATAAGAGGCCATACAGATGTAGTATAGAGGATAAAAAGGAAATAGAAGAAAAAGTAGCTAAATTATTAGAAGGAAATTTGATAGAAGAGTCATACAGTCCGTTTGCAGCTCCTGCCACATTAGCATACAAGAAAGGTGAAGGGAAAACGCGGATGTGTATAGATTTTCGCGAATTAAACAAGAATATTATCCCACAAGCACAGCCTTTTCCACTAATAGATGATATTGTTACGATGGAAGCTGTCGATTGCGGAGATCGAGAGAAGTTGGCCGTCGAATCGATATTGTGGTTTCCGGCCAACGGGGTTGTTATTGAGAAGAAGAAAGACGATAGATTCTCTCGAGTCGTTGAAGCGAGAGCACGCGCATATAGCATAATCTCAGACATTGTCCGTTGACAACTAATAAAGAGTTTTATAATTATTAGTAGTGTTTCGGTAGTGCTTGTTGTGTTGTTAAAATGTGTTCGCCGGCGAGGCGGAGCCGAAGCCTCCGCAACATTGGTGTCAGAAGTGCGGGCGATTCCACAACAACGACATCCACTTCGGGAGCAGATGCGACGATGTTGCAGACGCAGTTCGAAGGCCTCCAGCGGAACATTTCGGGGCAGTTTCAAGAGTAGCGGAAGATCTCGGAACAGAGATGGGAGCAGGAGTGGGCCCGTTTTGAAGACAGGGAGGCAGCAAACAGAGCCGCTCAAGCTGCAAGGGAAGCTGCCCTGGAAGGGCGATTTGGGATCCTGGAGGCACAGTATCAGGTGCTATCGCAGAATCTGCACAGTCTTGTACAGCCGCGTTTGATAAATTCTACCGAGAACCGTGAACCTCAAAATTTAAATGTGTCCGTTCCTAACGGGTCCGCGGTTCCGGTTTTCCCTCTTTCGCAGCAGGTTCCTCTTAATGATACAGTTGGCGGGTGTTGCGGAATATAGCCAGGTTCTGAGTCAGAAGGACTCAGAAAAGGTGCAGTAGTGGAAGAAATGTGAAAGATGTAAGAAAGGAGACTAAGATGAAGACTGAGAAAGTATATAATGAAAACAAAAGGTATATTTAACGAAAGATAACAGTGAAGATACAGGAGTGAACTTTACAATAGTTTATTGAACTACGATGTTACAATCAGCTGTCGGCAGCAAGGCCGGCAGCCGTAAGCAAGTAAGCCCGCGCGACGATAGTTGTTCAACGGCGGATTCTCAACCGCTCGCGCTTTTCTCGCTCAGTCTTCGCGTCGGACACGATCCCGGGCGCGATGTTCGGCACCGTCGTTAGCAATCTACAAGAGCGATGTGGAATCGTGTCCCGATGTTCAACGCGTAACGTAGAGTCTCTCAATTGTACCGGCAGCAATAATCGACTTTTAAGGGATCCGGTCACGCCGCGTCGTCCCACCGTGGGCAGTCACTAGATTTTCGGCAAAATAATGGGAATTTTCCCCGCAAAAACCGGCAGCATTTCGGGCCGTTCGCCAAGACGCGATTTCGCGTTACAAAATCTGACCCGTGCTCGAACCGGCCGACGGTTCCGGTTCGTACGCGAATTGCTAGCTCAACGAATTACAAATTAACCGGAACTCGTCGTCAACAACGCGAAATGAGGTCGTTCGCGAAACGTCCCCGAGCCAACGCGAAATAGATCGTGCAAACAATTCGAATAAGAAAGCCTGACCGGCGCTTACCAACGGCAGCTTCTTCAATCTACGGCAGCTCTGGATGACCAGCAGCTGGGTCCTCTAATCGTACGGGAGCAATTCAATCAACGGGCACTGATGTTAATTACGACTAGCTATTTCGGCAATAGTAAAAGTTCTATGACTCGCGAGAGCTTTCGGCACAATGGCCTACTTCAGCCCGGCTCGGGAACGCGGAAGCGAGGCGTCCCCCACTTTTCCTATTCTTTCCCACCCTACCCTACGCTTGGACCGCTCATCGTTCGGGGCACGGCAGGGCCGTGCTCGGCGGTTCGGGGACCGGGGCGCTCGTCCATCGGCAGCGGTTGACAGCGTCGATTGGTGGCTTCTCCCGCGGAGAGATGTCCTGGGCCAATCCCGCGGCGCATATTTCTCCTGTGGCGGGTGAGGTAACCGCGAGGTGGAGAAGATGTTGTCCCCCGTTGCGCTATTCCTCGACGGCGACTCCGGGCTCCTTGACCCGGGCTCAGGACTTCCCTCGTTGACTGGTGTCGGGAATCCTCGGGAACCTCCCGGCAGCGTCTCCTGGCGAATTTCTCCGCCGTTGGTCGAGTGAGAAAGGGGTTCCGGCCCCCCCCCCGGGACCCGGATACGATCCTGCAATTCGCGTCGTGCCAAGTGGCGCGACGTTCAAAAACGCATTAGCGCTGCCCCCTGGTCTTTAGCGACCGTCCCAGGGAGAGCGCTCGCGGGTGCCGATCGCTTATTGCCCGTGTAAAAGGTGGCCCGGTCTTCCGCTAAAACTCGGGGGGACGTGGGCAAAACATGCCACGTCACAAAATATATATAGCCAAACTGTTAATAAACCCAAAAAAATGCAATTTCTTCTGCAAAGAGGTGCGATACCTGGGACATATCGTTTCCGAACGCGGGATTAAGACGGATCCCGAAAAGATAATGGCAATCCAGAAATGGCCAATTCCAAAGAGTAAAACGGAATTGAGGAGTTTTCTCGGACTTTGCACTTATTATAGAAAATTTGTCAAAGATTTTTCTTCCATCGCTAGGCCACTACATCGTCTGACGGAAGATAAAATTACGTTTGTATGGTCGGAAGAATGTCAGAAGGTATTCGAGTGGCTGAAGCAACGTCTCTCCGAATCTCCGATACTGGCTTATCCTCTATTAGACGCAGATTTCATTTTGGATACGGATGCGTCGAATTTTGCCATTGGAGCAGTTCTCTCACAAGTTCAAGGTGAAGAGGAGAAAGTTATTGCATACTTTTCAAAAATGCTGGGAAAAGCCGAGAGGAACTATTGTGTTACGAGAAGGGAACTTTTGGCGATAATTAAGTCCATAGAACATTTTCACCACTATCTTTATGGTCGAAAATTTCTGGTAAGGACTGATCATGCTGCGTTACGATGGCTACTGTCGTTCAAGAATCCAGAAGGACAAACGGCTCGCTGGATAGAAAGGCTGCAACAGTATGATTTTGAAATCAGACATCGAGAAGGGAAGTTGCATACCAACGCAGACAGTCTGTCAAGAAGACCATACGAAATTTCGCAATGTAAATATTGTCATCGCCTTGAGGAGAAAGAGTCACGTGAGGAAATGTGCGAAAAGGAAGAGCACGTGTTCAGGACAATCTGTGAGAACGCCGATTCGGAGGAATGGAAGAAAGCGCAGGAGAACGATACAGAAATAAACTTTATTTTGCAGAAGGTAATTGAACGAAATAAGCCAAACTGGCAGGAAATTTCCTCATTTTCCCCCGTAACAAAGTTTTACTGGAAAATTTGGGACTCTCTTGAAGTGAGAAATGATTTGCTTTTCCGGAGGTGGGAATCTACAGACGGGGAAGAAGCGGTTCCGTTACTAATCGTCCCTAGATGCAAAATCGTAGAAGTGTTACGCGAGTGTGTTAAGATATATGGTACATTTATATTCATTTATATTGAGTGTGTGGAGACGCTGCGCAGGAAGCGCTGCGCAGATGATGTGACCGGTAAGCGAACCGTGTTTTATTTTATTATTCGTTGGTCGGCGTTCGAGCTGTATTGCCATAGAAGAGTTTCTCAGACGTTGTGTTTAATAATAAAGTTAATTTAGTTTTTCCGGTTATAGTTATAAACAGAGCCTTTTATTCACGAATCCTTTCATGGTAGCAGAGCGTGGTTTAATTGGCTGTTTTTTTGATTAAGTGGTAAAGTATCGTGAAAGAGAAAAGGTTTCGAACACGAAGGAACGTTCGAGAACAAAGAACAATTCAAGATGGACAAAAAGGAAATCACGATACCAGTATTCGATGGCGAAGACTATTCCATGTGGAAGAAAAGGATTACAATGTTTCTAAAGCTTAAAAAATGTGAAGAAGTAATAACCAGAGGAAAAGCGGAAGCCGAAAACGAAGACTGGGATGAAAAGGACTTGAAAGCGATAAATTATATTTATAGCGCCATATCGAATAAACAACTGGAATTTGTCTCTGAAGAAACTACAGCTCGAAATATTATAAAGAAACTAGACGAGATATACTTAAAGGAATCTACGGCTTTACAAATAGTGTGTAGAAATAAAATAGAAAAGATGAAGTTAGAAAAGTATAGCGATACAGCAACATTTTTCGGTGACTTCGAAAAATCAATAAATGAATTGAGAAGTGCGGGTGCAAAAATAAATGAAAAAGAAAAGCTAAACTATATGCTTAACACATTGCCGAGCCAATACAGTTATATTGGTGATTTAGTAGATACTCTGAAAGAAGAGGATCAAACAGCAGCTTATGTTAAAAACAAAATTCAACTGGCTGAAATGAAAAATAATAATGACATTGGTGAAGCAAGATCTAACGTGTTCGCTGTAAAAAAGGAACAAGAGAGAAATTGTTTCAAATGTGGAAAACCCGGCCACATTGCACGTGACTGTCAAGATGGCGGCCAAACAGGAAATAATGCTTTCACCCGTGGAACATGGCGAGGATCAACACGTGGTCGCAGCCGAGGCAGGGCCGGAAGGAGCAGGTACGACAGAGGACGCGGTAGTTTTCGTGGTCGACAAGGAACAAGCACGCATGAGCAGAGCGGATTCGGCGCAAGCGCATGGGTAGCAACAGTGCACGTGTCACAGAACAGTGAGATAAAAAGGTTAGAAAACTATACAATAGAGTGGCTACTAGATAGCGGGTGTACCGATCATATAATCAACGATGAAAAGTTTTTTGAAAAAAGTGTTGTGCTCAAAGAACCTGTCAATATATATTTAGGTGATAATAGATATATACAAGCAACGAAAATAGGAACTGTAGTGAGTTATTTTAATGCGTTTGGCGAGCGGAATAAAGTAATAATGAGCAATGTGTTCTATGCGGAAAAAATGAATACAAATTTAATAAGTTTTGGAAAATTAACAGATAAAAATACGATTATTTCAACGGGAAATATAGCGAAAATAATAGATGGAAATAATAAGTTAATAGCTGTAGCGTTTAAAGAAAATCGAACGTACAAGATAAAGAGCATATTAGATAACAGGAAAAAGATAGTAAATACAGTCAATTGCAACAATAACAATAATAAAGTAAATATGTGTCTGAAAGAAAAATGGCATAAAATGTTAGGACACGTAAATTTTGGCTATCTAAATACATTAAGTAAGCAACAGTTGTTGACAGGTATTCCGGGTGATTTAGGTTCAGAAGTCATGAAGTGCAAGACCTGCTTTGAGAATAAGATGCATAATCTACCTTTCAGTAATCATAGAACTAAAGCCAAAGAGATCTTAGAAATCATTCATACTGATGTTTGTGGTAGTTTTCGAACAACTGGTTTAAAAGGAGAAAAATATTTTGTTTCCTTTATCGATGATTACAGTAAAATAGCCAAAGTTTACTGCATAAAATCTAAGGATGAAGTATTCGATAGTTTAGTACGATTTATTAATGAAGTTGAAAACTTAACTGAAAAGAAAGTTAAAGTATTGCGATGCGATAATGGTAAAGAATATTTAAATAACAAATTCTATAAATTTACTTCAGAAAAGGGAATAATTATAAACAGCTGTCCAACGTACGTACATGAACTGAATGGTACTGCAGAGAGATTTAATAGAACCATAATGAATATGGCACGTTGTCTATTAGCAGAAGCAAATGTGCATAAAAGATATTGGCCAGAAATAATTTGTGCAGCGACATATTTGAAAAATAGGACGTTAGCGTCTACGATAGAAAAGAAAACTCCGTATGAAATATTCTTCAAAAAAAGACCAAATGTAGAAAATTTACGTTTGTATGGTAGCAAAGTTTTTGTAAAAAGGCCAGAACAGTGTAGAGTTTCTAAATGGGACGCGAAGGCTGATATGGGTATTCTATTGGGATATAGCGATGTTGGATATAGGGTTCTTTTAAATAACAAAATAGTAGTTGCTAGACATGTAAACATTATAGAAAAGGATGAAAAGTGTATTGGTATTAGTTACAATGATGATATTGAAAGCAATGCTAGTCTAGATGAAGATAATAGTGATAATGAAAGTGTTGATGTGTTTGAGGATGCTGTCGAACCAAAGGAAGAAAAAAGAAAGACTGAAAACCTAGAGTTAAAGTTTCCACGTAGATCTACACGCGAAAGAAAAAGTCCAGTAAGATACCCAGAGAATAGTTCAAGTAATATTTATGTAAACTATTGTAGAATAGACACTCCATGTGCATTTGAGGAGGCGGTAAATAGTAAAGATTCTAAAAATTGGATAAGAGCTATGGACAAAGAAATAGAGAGTTTAAATGAAAACAAAACATGGGAATTAGTCGATAGAGTACAAGGAAAAGAGGTCATAGATGTAAAATGGGTTTATGCAAGAAAGTCTGACGATACATTTAAAGCAAGGTTAGTTGCAAGAGGCTTTCAACAGAAAAATGTAATTGATGACATATACGCTCCTGTAGCAAAAGCACAGACTTTAAAAGTCATGTTGTCTTTTTGTTGCCAGTATGGTTTTATTATAGAGCAAATGGATGTAGTTACAGCATTTCTTAACGGTAAAATAAGCTCAGAAGTATATGTCAGTCAACCTGAAGGTTATAATGATGGAACAAGTAGAGTCTGTAAATTGTTAAAAGCTCTGTATGGATTACGAGAAAGCCCAAGAGCGTGGTATAAATGTTTTGATGAATACTTAATAGGCTTAGGATTTAGAAAAAGTAATGTTGAAAATTGTTTATATACTCATGGAAAAGGTGTAGAAGCTATATATCTACTAATATACGTAGACGATTTGTTGATTTGTGGTAAAAGCAAAAGAAAGATTCAGAGTATAAAAGAAGCTCTTTCAGAAAAGTTCAAAATGAAAGATTTAGGTGAAGTCAAAGAATATCTCGGTATAAGTGTGAAGTATGACTATCGAAAAGGCGAAATGATGTTAAACCAAACTAAATATATAGAGTCATTATTTAGTAAGTATCAACTGCAGAACAGTAAATTGTATAGTACTCCTATGGAAACAGATCTCAAATTAGAAAAGAGTGAAAATTGCAAATCGGATATTAAATATAGAAACTTGATAGGTGCTCTATTATATATAAGCTCAAACACAAGACCTGACGTAAGCCATAGTGTAAATTATTTAAGCCGATATCAAAATAGTTATAATGAGACACATTGGAAATATGCTATGCGCATATTGAAATACTTGTATTTAACCAAAGAATTGAGTTTGAATTATAAAAGAAATAAAGATTGTGAAATTATAGACTGCTACGTAGATGCAAGTTGGGCTGATGACTGTGTAGACAGGAAGTCCACCTCCGGGTATGTTATTAGATTTTACGGGAATGTAATTGATTGGAAATCAAGGAAACAAAAGAGCGTAACAAAAGCATCTACTTATGCCGAATACGTAGCACTATCTGAAGCAGTTAGTGAAGTCAAGTTTATACGAGAGTTAATTAATATTTTTAATGTCAAATTGTGTGATCCTGTAAAGATTTTTGAGGACAATTCTGGAGCAATAGATATTGCGAATTATGGAAATTTTACAAAAAACTCTAAGCATATAGAGATCCATTATCATTATGTGCACGAAAGCGTAAAAGAAAATTTGATTAAAGTATGTAAGGTTGCAACGGACGAAAATATTGCGGACATATTTACAAAAGCATTATGTAGAGAAAAGTTCGAAAAGTTTAGGAAACTATTAAACGTAGAGTAAGCAAATATGTATGAGATCAAGTGTGCAATATAAATGTAAGGAGGCGTGTTAAGATATATGGTACATTTATATTCATTTATATTGAGTGTGTGGAGACGCTGCGCAGGAAGCGCTGCGCAGATGATGTGACCGGTAAGCGAACCGTGTTTTATTTTATTATTCGTTGGTCGGCGTTCGAGCTGTATTGCCATAGAAGAGTTTCTCAGACGTTGTGTTTAATAATAAAGTTAATTTAGTTTTTCCGGTTATAGTTATAAACAGAGCCTTTTATTCACGAATCCTTTCAGAGTGTCACAACACCCCATGGGGAGGACACTTCGGAGTTCGCAAAACACTTGCTAAGATTCGACAAAGATTTCTCTGCCCTGATCATCGTCGAGATGTTGAGGAATGGTGCCGTCGTTGCGATAGCTGCGTATCGAAGAAGGGTCCTAAGAAAAGAGGAAAAGGCGCTTTGAAGATTTACAATGTTGGAGCATCTTTTGAAAGAATTGCACTAGACATCGTTGGCCCTTTGCCAAAATCTACGACCGGAAACAAATATGCCCTTGTTGTCGTAGATTATTTCTCGAAGTGGCCGGAAGTAATTCCGCTTCCGAATCAAAAAGCAACAACCATAGCGAAGACCCTTTTAAACGGATGTAATAAGTCGCCATGGGGTGCCTCTGGAACTGCATTCAGATCAAGGTCGGAATTTCGAGTCGAGTGTCTTCAAAGAATTGATGAGGATGCTTGGAATTAGAAAGACAAGGACGACACCCTTACATCCCCAATCGGACGGACTCGTCGAAAGGATGATTCGTACATTGTTGCAGTATCTAACACAGTTTGTTTCAGAGCATCAAAAAGACTGGGATGAATGGATACCGACGTTCCTTTTAGCGTATCGGACTTCTCAACATGAGGTAACAAGAAATACCCCGGCAATGGTTCTCATGGGTCGAGAATTACGACTTCCTTTGGATCTCCTGAGAGGCAGTAACTACGCTTCTGAAAGGAAGGTGGAGGGATCTTACATTGGAGAAGCCAGAGCTAAAATCTTGGAAATCCATGATTTTGTACGCCAACGAATGAAGATTAGTAGTGACAAAATGAAGTCCTGGTACGATGTTCACGCAAATCCAGTTTCCTTCAATCCAGGTGACAAGGTCTGGCTATTTAATCCACGACGTACAAGAGGCCGGTGTCCAAAACTCCAATCTGACTGGGAAAGACCGTATATCGTCAAGAATCGGTTGAACGAATTAATTTTCCGAATAGTTCGATCTCCTAAGGCAAAACCGAAAGTTGTTCATGTAAATCGGCTTACACCTTACAGTGGATTCAGATAGAGATCCAAATTCCTGGACACTTTTCGCCAACGAAGAGGACGCTGCATCGAAAGAAGGCGAGGGTGTGACTCCGTTCCGGCACCTCGATCACTTTCCATTTCTGGAAGAGACAGTCCTAGGAATTCGGGGGAGGAAGTGGTATACGCGAGGATACGTCCTCAGGAGGGTACCCCCTTTCCCGACTGGTCCACAAAGAGTGGTGCACCGGTCACCATATTATCGCGGATGGATTTCTGCGATGATTGGTGGTGCATCCTGGAGAGGATTCGGGGGGATGGCTCTTTTGCGCACAGACGATTGCGCACGACGGCATTGCACACGGTTCTTTTGGACACGGTATTATTGGACACACGGTTCTTTTGGACACAGTAACATTGGACACAGTGGGTTTTCGCTCACGCAAGGATTGCCCACATTCTTAAGACGCACACGCTGAGTTACGCACATGTAAAATTGGACTCATGATAGATTGCGCACAGAATGGCGAATCGAGAACAAATATAATTGCGCACAGTAATTTTGGACAGTGATGGAAATGCGGCCAAGTCGTTATTAATTTCGGGTTATGTGCGTTATAAAACATTTCCTCACGGAAAAAAGGGTTTGGGTTAGGGTTAGGGTTAGGGTTAGGATTAGGGAATCAATTGGGGGTAGAAGGGGGTGAATCGACTTTTGAGTAGAACTACGGGGTTAGGTAAGTGTTTGAGATTCTAGTCGTAGGAAATTGGGAAAGGTAAAGGCAGAGGTAGAAGAGAATAGTGGACTGTATGTCGGATAATAAATAATAGGCTATATTTCGATAAATGAGTATATACAAAGGTGAAGTGAATATGACAGAGTAATGATGAGGCGAAAAACGATATAACGATAGCACAAAACGTGAAGCGCACGATTTGTGAGACGAATTCGAATAGTGACGTGGACGTGATCAAGCGATCGATGATAGTCGTAAGACGAGAGTCGTTAGACGAGCGCGATACGGCTATCGCGCGATATTTATACTAAGCGGGGCCACCGATTGCGGAAGGACTAAGGAGTGGGGTTTTTGAAAATGACAAAGGATTTGGCAGTGCTGAACGTTAGTCAGCGCACGAGGGCAATGCCCTGACGGCCGCTGCTGCACGGGAAACAAGGATGATAGGTAACGGATTTGGTGTTTTGGAATATAGGAAAGGTGGACCACGCGACGGTTTCGGCGCGAGACGTAAACATAAGGTTTACGTCTGAGTGCGTTCACCCGGTCCCGGCGCCGAGCACGATCAGCTGTGCTATTGTCGACGCCGGGACACGGTCGTACGAGACATTTCTTACGTTAGTTGGGCAAAAAGTATATTGCCCTAATAAGCCGTCGACCGTGGCTGGAAATAATCCCGTTCGTGTTATCGGACTTCGAAATGGCTCGATTTGCAGGTAATCTGGTGCAACGGTTTCCAACAGTAAGGGTGGTATGCCCCTGGGAAAGCCTCCCAAAATTTTTACTTTTCACTTTTTGACTTTTTTCAAAATTTTTTTTTATTTTTGAATTTTGAATAGGCCTAAGGGGTAGTGCCGGGGTGATATGCTTTCTGTAAAGTCTTTCAAAAATTTCGTTATTTTTTGTCTAGGACGCACGGTTTAGGAGATACAGCGATTTTAAAATTCTGTGAATGTGTCCAATTCTATTTGTGCGCAATTGAAATGTGTCCGATTCTTCGTATTCTGCATAGAAGATATATAATCATAGACTAATCCCACAGCACAACACACGATGATAAACAACAGTTTGAATTCATTCTGTGCGCAATCTATCATGAGTCCAAGTTTACATGTGCGTAACTCAGAGTGTGCGTCTTAACCATGTGGGCAATCCTTGCGTGAGCGAAAACCCACTGTGTCCAATGTTACTGTGTCCAAAAGAACCGTGTGTCCAAAAGAACCGTGTCCAAAAGAACCGTGTGCAATGCCGTCGTGCGCAATCGTCTGTGCGCAAAAGATGACTTCTCGGATTCGGTGGTCGCCCGGGGGGAGAGAAGCACCCGAGAAGACGTCAAGAAAGAAGCACTCAAGGCACAAGAGTCAAGGGGAAGGGCGAGAAGTCTGTTTTATAATTATTAGTAGCGTTTCGGTAGTGCTTGTTGTGTTGTTAAAATGTGTTCGCCGGCGAGGCGGAGCCGAAAACTCCGCAACAATATTATAATACGAGCTAGGAACTGTAAGTATTATACAGCATTAGATATAAACTCAGCTTTTTGGTCGATACCATTAAGAATAGAAGATCGTAGAAAAACGGGATTCGTAACACAAGACGGTCACTTTCAATGGACATGCTTACCATTTGGCCTAAAGACGTCTCCAGCTATATTTCAGAAAATCCTAAGTAATATATTAAGAAAACACGAACTGACTGAATTTGCTGTTAATTACATCGATGATATTTTGATACATTCAGAAACATTTGAAGACCACTTGGAGCATATAGGAAAGGCACTAGAGGCAATCATGAAAGAATGATTCGGGTTGAAACTCAGGAAATGCACGTTCGCAGCTGATTCGGTTAGATACTTGGGACATGTGATAGGAGAGAATACAGTGAGACCACTAAAAGACAATATAATATTAATTCAGAATTTCCCGACCCCCACCACACAAAAACAAATCAGACAATTCCTAGGAAAGATCAATTTTTACCATGAATACATACAGAATAGTTCAATATTATTAGACCCACTACACCAACTATTGAGAAAGAATCAGAAATTTTTATGGACAGAGAACTGCGAGAGAGCTTTTCACAAAATCAAGGGATTATTATGCTCGCAACCAGTGCTAGAAATCTTTGACAGAGATATTCCTATAAAAATATACACGGATGCTTCCTTAGAAGGTATAGGTGCGGTGCTAAAACAGGTACAGCATGATAAAAAGAAAAACCAGTAGCTTACTTTTCAAAAAAGCTAAACGAATCACAGAAAAAAGGAAAGCAATATATCTAGAATGCTTAGCTATAAGGGAAGCAGTTAGATATTGGCAACACTGGTTAATAGGAAGATACTTTGAAGTCTATTCGGATCACAAACCGTTAGAGAACATGAACATCAAGGCCAGAACAGATGAAGAATTGGGAGAACTAACACACTACTCATCCCAATATGATTTTAAAATTAAATATGTTCCTGGGAAAGACAATACAGAAGCAGATTGCCTCAGTAGAAACCCTGTATTGGAATCAGAGACGAACCAGGAAGACATACTGAAAACAGTAAATTTAATAGAAATAAAAGAGATTAAATTAGACCAGAAAAAAACCAAACAATGGAATACGAAAAAAGATAAAGTTATTGATAAAGATGGAATAATATACAAAAAATAAATAAAAGATAATTATATCAGAAGAATTAAGTATAAAGCTAATAACAGAAACACATAGGGATTGGTGCCATATAGGGGTCAAACAGATGATAAATAAAATTGGCCCATATTATACTGCCAAAAATCTTATAGAAAATATAAAGAAGATATGCAAAAAATGTGAGGTATGCATAAAAAATAAATCGAGAGGACAGAACAAACTCGGATTGATGTCGCAATTAGGACCAGCAACAAGACCATTTCAGATTATGTCCATCGACACAATCGGTGGATTCGGAGGATCTCGTTCAACAAAAACATATCTCCACTTATTCGTAGATCACTTTACTAGATACGCCATCATTACCGCGTCTAAAACACAAAATGCAACAGACTTTATAAAGCTAGTAAGTGAAATAGCAAAATTTGGGAAGATTGATACAATACTCACAGATCAATATCCTGGTATAAACTCCAGAGAATTTAAAGATTTTTTAAAAGAAAATGGGATTAAATTAGTTTTTACCGCTGTGAATTCACCATTTTCAAATGGATTGAATGAAAGATTAAACCAGACTTTAGTGAACAAACTAAGATGCAGAATAAACGAAAAGAAAGAGAAGCTAGCATGGACATCGATTGCCAGAATATGTGTGGAAAAATATAACAACACAGAACATACAGTCACAGAATTTGCACCACAATATCTGCTAGATGGAACCAAATCAAATATTTTACCAAAAGAATTAAACGGAATGAAAAAAAAAGAAGATTGGTCAGAAGATAGAAAACTAGCCTTATTAAGGACAAAAATATCACACGATTATAACAAGAAAATTTTCGATAGAAACAGAAAACCGTATGAATTCAAGAAAGGAGATATGGTATATGTAGAAAACGGAAATAGATTGAACAGAAGAAAATTAGAAGAATTAAGAATAGGACCATATAAGATAGAAGAAAAACTATCGGATTCGATTTATAAAATTAATACAGGTTCGACAAAATCAAGAAACTAAGTTATTCCATATAACGAAGTTAATCCCGGTGCCCAAGGATTATCAAAAAAAAAAAAAAAAAATTTCCTGAATTTTCACCCAGGAGGGGAGATGTAAAGAGAAAATATCCTCTTTAATTGAATTTGAGCGCGCGTTGGATGCTCAGCGCAAGCTTTGGAGTGTGATTGACAGGTGGCGCATCAGTTGCGATAGATAGAGATAGGGAAGTGGAGCACACGTGCAATCCATAATTATCCGCAATGAACTCACTATAAATTAAAACTAATAAGAAAATAGATAAACTGAACAGTGGAGAGGGGAAAATTAACTTTTATTGCCGTTTCTCTGTTTTTCAGGTAAGACCGTTGTACAAACTGTAAATAAAATGTAAATATAATGTAAATAGTATAAATAAAATCAACTCTGTTTTTCAGTGAAACTATTATTGGTTGATTTCATAACCTGTTCAGGAGCAGAAATTTATAATAGACATTATATACGTATTCTTCGGGAACATATCTATCGTGCAAAAACAGAATTAGGTGTATATTATTTAGATGAAAATGTTCTATTTTCGTGCATGTGAAAGACTTCGGAATAAAAAAATATTGTTTCACCGACCCTGGTCTGAAATTAAGAGTCCGCGAAAAACACAATGCACTGGATCGCGTGCGGAGAGTGGAAAGGAGACGTACGGAATCGAACTACAACTAGGAAGTTGCACTGGCGTCAACCGGGTTTCTGCGGTTCACAAACTGTCTTTATTTCACTAAATTGATCTAGGCTTACTCTCGCAGAGGAGAGATGCTTTACAAAACCCGTGGTTATCTCGCAGGGGAGACAAAGCCGACCGATTTCAAAGATACTAGAACGTTAGAAGAATATTCGCGTGTACTCGCAGAGGATGTTACAACGGAACTTATTCGAATTTTTCGGGAGGGCCTATTTACATGCGTGATAGATGCCCCACCACCTTCATACACGGGAGCTCGCTTCGCGGTGTTTGCTCGTCCCGAGACGACAAAGGGGAGGGGGTGTTCTCGGTGCTCGCAATAGGAATAGACCGTTTGAACGCGTCTAACAAATATATATGAGTGAAGTAAGTAATAAATAAATAAATGAACCAATCCTAGCTTTACACACGGTCTCTGCAGTCATTTGTTTTGTCGTTAACTTTCGTTTGTTTCAGATACTTCTGTTCGTAACTTCATACATGTTAATTTGCTATTCAATTCTCTTATAGTGGTTTGTATTATTTATATTGTGCTACTTTCACTGTTACGTGCTGTTTTAAAAATGGAAAAACTTCCCGGAAAATCGGTCGGTAGCTTTATTTACGTATATAAAAATTATACGTATAATAAAGACAATCGCACAAAAAATATTTTTCGCTGTAATACACGCCGTACTACGGGGTGTAGCGGGGCAATAATGGACGTCGGTGATGGTTGTATTAGATTGTTACACGATCACAATCATTCGAAACTTTTGCATAGGATCGATCAACAGAAAATGAAGCACGAAATGCTTCAGCTTTATCGAGAAACGGCGTTTCCATTAAAGCAAATATTCGACGATGTTTGTAGAAAGTAAGTATTAGTTTCTAGTATTTATTGAAAAGTGTGCACTGTAAAATGTAGTCTTTATATTATGTATGTGTATATATGTAAGCTTTGTGTATAGGCTGCTGAGTTACATAGGTACTCGAGAGAGGTCAGGACTAGACAGGATAAAGTAAACAGAGATTTAGATTGTAACAGACCTGGATACGCCAGGCCTGTTACGAGCCGATCTCGCGCCGCGTCGACCACCCCCGAGCATAGCCGACGAACCCCGAACGGTACCGACCCCCGGACTTCGCGCCCCCGCGCCTAGAAACCGGCTGAGGCGGGAAACGGAAACCGCCATTGCTTCGGGAACTTGCGAATCGGATACGATACGTAACCGGAACTTCCGCCGCAAACCACCCCGCACCGAGCCCCTCGCCCTAGATCGCCTAGGGCATAAAGGGAACCCCCGAACGGGCACGAGCCTCTTTGACTTCCGGACCACCCGCGAGTAAACATCGAGTCACACACACGTCTCACGCCACACGTATACGAATACACCTCGTCGTTCCCGTACAGCAAACCTTGTTGTAAGTATTCGGGTACTCGTGCCGTTCCTTCCCGGTCTCCTGGTAACTGCGGTTGCCATTCACCCCGCCCTGACACACGCTGGACAGGACCACGTAACTGATGTTGCCACGGTTCTGCCAGTAACACCCGGAAACGTATCGAGCCGGTGACTGCTGTTGCCCTCGATACCCGACCCGGGAACGTGCGCCGAGACAACTGCTGGTGTCTCCGCACGGGGAAATCGCACCGACCTGGCGACGCGAACCTCCACCGAGGTTCGTCCGTAACGCCGGGATACCATGTCCTCGAAAGTGACGACCGTCGCTACCGAGATTAGACTGGATCGGTCCCCGAACACCTACGCGTGCCGACTGCTGTCGACACCGCGTTCCCGCCGTCTCGCGACCCGATAAACCGCGACCCGCGAACACGCACCCCGGTCTCACGCGTGCCGATGACACGCGTGCCGTGATACCCGCGTTCCGTGATAACTCGCGTGCCGATAGCACGCGCGCCGAGATAACCCGCGTGCTGCGATAACCCGAACTGCACACACCCGCGAGGAACGAGCCGCGGACCGTAACCGGTAAAAACATAACCTGCCGCTTCATTTCACTCCCCGTCAATTTCCACTCGCGTATCCCACGAATCCTGGCTCGGCGAGCTTAATCCGGCCGCGAGTACATTCCGTCCGTTGCAATACACGGGGGAAACCGAGCACGTTACAAGATAGAGAGAGGGACAGTTGAATCAATTAATTTAATAATTAATTACCTCGATAATTCGTGAGAAACGAATTAATGAAATATTAAAGTTCAGAAATCCACAAGGTCAGGTTTCTGTAAAGAAGATTGTATGTGGAGGGAATATAGGGAAGCACAAACATTTAATTGTTGATTCTCTATATTTTTAGGTTAGTGTGACACGTGGGAAGTATGTAAATATTATTTATTGTGTAATTAATAATAAAACTCTATATTTTTAGACGAATCAACCTTGTGTTTTTGCTTAAGAAGGAGTCCGAAATAATATTATAAATCAACAATTATCACGTTTGGGCAAGAAACGCGCACGAGAAGAGACATTGAATAGGCAACATTATGGAGAGGTTACAATTCCATTTTGAAGTCGTTGCAGCGGAAGACCCCAAATCAAACGTTATAGCCATTAAATCGATAACAAATGAAAAAGAAAAAGAATTTCATATCCCAAGTAACTTGTGGTCGCTAAAACATCATAAAGACCTCACAGCTCTGCCCGAGTTCAAAAAAGTTACAACGACTCTCAAGAAATGCGGACATACACGAAGTGTATGGTTTAATCTAAGTGAAAAAGTATTAGGTAATTATAAAGACGATAGTGGAAATATGGCAATGGGAGACTATCTATTAGAAGAAAGTCAAACATCCCAAAAACAACAAATCACGGCTCAAACAACGCAAATAGATGAAAACGTACTAAAGATCTTGGAAAAGTTGGCTGAACATAAAGAGTGTAACGAGCTCGGGTTTTCCGGGACTCGTTGCAACGGACGGCACTCGCGGCCGGATTAAGCTCGTCGCGCCAGAGATCTCGGGATACGCGAGTGGAAAAGGGCGAGGCGGTGAAATGATACGTGACAGGTTAGTTTTTCCCGTCTACGGTTCTCAGTTCGGCGTTGCGGAATTCGCGTTATCGCGGCTCGCAGCATCGGGGCGCGTTGTCGCGGCGTGGCGCGGTCGCGGGACGCGTTATCGCGGCGCGCGGTTTTCGGGCCGTGTTAGCGCGGGACGCGGTTTCGGGGTCGCGGCTCATCGTGTCGGTAATCGGGCAACGGCGGTTCGCTCACGCGAAGTGTGAGCGGGTCGAGAACGGCCACGGCGGTGTGCCATCGGAGGATTAACGGGGTTAGGGATGGTCACGACTGTGTACCGGGATACGGTGAACGGGACGGGAAATGGCCACAGCTGTGTGCCAGGATACGGTGAGCGGAACGGGGGTGGTCACGGCTGTGTACCGGGATACGGTGAACGGGACGGGAAATGGCCACAGCTGTGTGCCAGGATACGGTGAGCGGAACGGGGGTGGTCACGGCTGTGTACCGGGATACGGTCAACGGCACGGGAAATGGCCACGGATGTGTGCCATCGCAGGATTAGCGGGACGGGAAGTGGCCACAGCTGTGTGCCAGGATACGGAGGTAAACGGTACGATATCTGGATACTTACTTTTCGAGGTACCGTAGCGACGTGTACGTGTGTGCGATGTTAGTGTGGTATGTGTTCAAAGCGCGACGACTAGCGATTGAAAGAGGCCCGTGCCTGTTCGGGGGTCCCCTTTATGCCCTAGTCGCTCTAGGGCAAGGGGCTCGGCGCGGGGTGGTTTGCGGCGGAAGTTCCGGTGACGTCTCACATCCGAGACGCCAGTTTCGGAAGCAATGGCGGTTTCCGTTTCCCGCCAGAGCCGGTTTCTAGACGCGGGGGCGCGAAGCTCGGGGATCGGTGTCGTTCGGGGTTCGTCGGCTATGTTCGGGGGTGGTCGCGACGGCGCGAGACCGTTCGTAACAGGCCTGGCGAATCCAGGTCTGTTACAAGAGGATAATCAAACTTTGGAGAATCGAAACTTGAATAAAATCTCCGGAAAATTTGTAATTGAGAAATTCAATGGTAAGAACGTTAGTGTAAATCTACGGTTATCGACATATGAGAGCGAATGTAACAGATTAAATATTACAAAAGACGTCGAAAAAATTGAAATTTTAAGATTGTTTTTAGAAGATAATTGCAGAGACTGGCATAGTTCTATGTTGATACGAAATACACTAAATTCAGAATGGAAAATTTGGAGAGAAAATTTCTTAGGAACTTTTGCAGATAAAGGATGGTCACCGGTAATGCATGCAATAAATTACAGGTTTCTGAATGGCTCTCTTAGATTATGCTTTAAGAAAAGAACGTCTATTATTAGAAACAAACAAAGAAATAGATAGAATAACTTTGATAAATCTGATTGCTGCGGGATTACCGGCATTTGTGAGAGAAAAAATCGATAGAGAAGATTTAAAAAACTCAGAAGACTTATTTAATGAATTAAGAAGATACGAAAAAACAACGAATAAAAAGATTATAGAGGATAACAAAGATGTAAGAAGAATTACAAAATCAGAAACAAGAAGTAGTGAAAAAAAGCCATGCAAGATTTGTGTTGCAACCGTTTGCAATCCTTTTCGAACACCGATAATCCGAACGGCATTATTTCAAACCACGGTCGACGACTTATTGGGGCAATATACTTTTTGCCCAACACATGTAAGAAATGTCTCGGTACGACCGTGTCCCGGCGTCGACAATAGCACAGCTGATCGTGCTCGGCGCCGGGACCGGGTGAACGCACTCAGACGTAAACTTTATGTTTACGTCTCGCGCCGAAACCGTCGCGTGGGCCACCTTTCCTATATTCCAAAACACCAAATCCGTTACCTATCGTCCTTGTTTCCCGAGCAGCAGCGGCCGTCAGGGCATTGCCCTCGTGCGCTGACTAACGTTCAGCACTGCCAAATCCTTTGTCATTTTCAAAAACCCCACTCCTTAGTCCTTCCGCAATCGGTGGCCCCGTTTAGTATAAATATCGCGCGATAGCCGTATCGCGCTCTCGTCTAACGACTCTCGTCTTACGACTACCTTCGATCGCTTGATCACGTCACCACTATTAGAACACGCCTCACAAAACGTGCGCTTCACGTCTTGTGCTACCTTTACGTCTTGTATCGCCGCATCATCATTCTGTTATCGCATATCACCTGTGTATATATATCCATTCTGTCAAATATAGTCATCTATTTATTAACCAAATACAGTCCACTATTCTCTCTTACCTGTACCTTTACCAATCACACGTTCCTACGACTAGAATCTCAAACATTGGTCCTTCGAGCCGGATTCCTTTCCTATCAGCTCATTGTAATCCACGTCTCTTCACTCATACGTCAAACATCAATTCACATACACCGTCATCATGCAAGACCTCATCGCCAGTCAGCGAATGCTCTTCGGGCGCATGGCACGGACGGGTGAGAACCTTCGAAAGACCGGGAAGGACAAGATCACTCGTGCACTCCTCAACACCACCCTGGCCACACTGGAGAAGAGGTGGCAACAGTTCCAGGAGCAGGACGAGCAGATCTACGCCCGGGCCACCCCCGCGGACGAGAAGGACGATTATTTCGTCCTCGACACCTTCACTGAAGGTGAACAGGCGTTCACCCTACAAAAGGCGCATCTACTCGAAGCTCTGGAACAACTCGAGCCCATGTCGTCCCCGGCGTCGCCAGGGCTGACACAACCTGCCGCAACCGGACCACGGGCCCGTTCCTCGCTTCCGCGCATCGACCTGCCAGCGTTCTCCGGGCGTTACAGCGAGTGGACGAGATTCAAGGACCTGTTCTCGTCACTAGTACTGGACGATCCATCGTGGAGCGACGTCGAGAGATTCCACTATCTGACCGCTAGTCTCAGCGGGGAAGCTGCCCGGCTGGTCCAACGAATCCCCTTGTCAGCAGACAACTTCCTCCGGGCGTGGGAGCTGCTCGCCCACCGCTACGATAACCGACGACTGCTTGTCGACGCTCAGTTCGACCTTCTGTACGCCACCCCGGCTTGCAACACGCACACCGCCGCAGAGCTTCGACGACTTCTCGATTCTACCTGCAACGTGGCGTCGGTCCTGAACGGCCTGGACATTCCTGTGGACGACAAGGCCCACTGGATAGTGCAACACGTAGTGCGGAGGTTGGACGGCGACACGCTGCAGAAGTGGGAAACATCCCTGGGGAGCTCCACGGATCCACCCACGTTCTCGGAGCTGCTCGAGTTCCTGGAGACGACCATCCGGACTCTGGAAGCCTTCGAGAGCCGCCACGGGCATCTCGTGTCCACGCGGCGCCCGCCGGCGAAGGGCACCAAGGCCGTGCACCTCGTCACGGAACCACCGACGACGAAGACACGCTGTGGCCTCTGCCACGGGACCCACATACTGTGTTTCTGCGAGGCCTTCCGCGCCAAGACGCCACAGGACCGCCTGAAGGTCATCGCCTCCACCCATCGCTGCCGCAACTGCCTGGGACCCCATGCCGTCGAGGCGTGCAAGTCAACCAAGACCTGCCAACGGTGCGCGGAGCGCCACCACACCATGCTGCACGACGCCCTCGTCAAGGACAACCGCCAACATCCAGCCACAACGCTACACACCATCGCCAACACCGACACAAGAGAACAACCCATCTCGGTACTTCTCGCCACCGCCCTAGTATCGGTACACTCGGACGGTCGGACGACCGTCGCAAGAGCACTCATCGACCCTTGCTCAGAGGTGTCGCTGGTCAGCGAGGCGCTCGTGCAGCAGTTACGACTCTCACGGACGACGTGCTCCCAGGCCGTAGTAGGGGCAGGGGCCAAGGTCACAGCAACCGCCAACGGGAAAGCCCGACTGGCCATATCGTCAAGGCACCACGCGGAGAGCTCCTGCAAGGTGGAGGCGCTGATCCTCCCCCGACTCACGTCGTACCGTCCACGCTGCCGGACGTTCACCCCGACGTGGCCACATCTTGCAGGGATCACCCTCGCTGACCCGCACTACAACTCCGCGACGCCCATCGACATCCTCCTGGGAGCGGACGTGTACCCGCAGGTCCTGCTGACCGGCATCAGAGGTGGAGGACACCAAGGCCCGGTCGCCCAGGAAACCATTTTCGGCTGGATCCTGTCCGGCCCGACGACCAGCGCCGGGCCCACCGACGCAGCCGCCACCAGCCATACATGCACCGCCGAAGACCTGGGCTCCCTCGTCCGGCGGTTTTGGGAGCAGGAGGAGGTCACTCCACCCGCGTCACAGAGGACCGCAGAGGAGGAGGCCTGCGAGGAATTTTTCCAGCGCACCCACACACGCCAAGACGACGGCAGATACGTCGTACGACTGTACCTGACTCCGACCAACGCGGAGTTGGGACAGACACACAGCGTAGCACGGCGCATACTACTAGCGAACGAACGCCGATTCCAAGCAAACGAGGGACTCCGAACGGCCTACTCCAAATTTATGGAGGAATACCGGACCTTGGGACACATGCAGGTCGTCCCCGACGACCAGTACACACCAGGGAAGCAACACTTCTACCTCCCGCATCACGGTGTGTTGAAGACGACAGGCGCCTCCACCAAGCTGCGGGTGGTCTTCAACGGATCCCGACAGTCCAGCACGGGAACGTCCGTGAACGCGCACCTCCCCGCCGGACCCAAGCTGCAGCAGGACATCGTGAACATCCTGCTGCGGTGGAGGCGCCACAAGATCGCCTTTATCGCGGACATAGAAAAGATGTACCGCCAAATACGAGTGCACCCAGACGATTGGGACCTCCAACGGATTCTCTGGCGAGATGACCCAACGAGCAAGATCGACGCCTACCACCTCACGACGGTGACCTACGGCCTGACCTGCGCACCTTATCTCGCACTGCGCACGCTCCTGCAACTGGCCGAGGATGAGGAGCATCGGTTCCCGAGGGGGGCGGAAATACTTCGGTCTGCGACCTACGTCGACGACATCCTCGCCGGGGCCGACACCGTTGAAAAGGCAGAAGACGCGCAACAGCAGCTGATCGACATCTGCAAGGCGGGCGGCTTCATTCTTAAAAAATGGAGCGCCAACCACGCAGCACTGCTCTCCAAGCTGCCGTCCGACCATCTGGCCGAATCATCCACCATCCCGTGGTACCCGGACGTCGGCTGCAGTGCGCTAGGGCTGACGTGGCACCCGACAAGCGACACGTTCTCGTTCGTCGTCCACGCCACTCCACCAGCCACGGAGCCCATCACGAAGAGGCGAGTATTATCGCAGGTCGCCAAACTATTCGACCCGCTCGGATGGCTCGCCCCCTTCGTGATCCGGGGGAAAACGTTCGTCCAGGACCTCTGGAAATTAAATCTAGGCTGGGATGACCAACTTCCCACCGCCACAGCAGCAGCATGGACCGAGCTGACGACCGAGATGGACACACTGGCGACCATCAGGATCTCCCGGTGGCTCGGGACTGACGCCACCCCCACCACACGCCAGCTCCACGCCTTCGTGGATGCCTCGGAGAAGGCCTACGCCGCTGCCGTATACATCCGCATCGACGACCGCCACGGAGAAATCAAGGTGCACCTCGTTGCCGCCAAGACAAAGGTCGCACCTCTGAAAACGATTTCGCTCCCCCGGCTGGAATTGTGCGCCGCCGTCCTCGGTGCACGTTTATTAGTCCAGCTGAGGAACGAGCTCCAAATCAAGGTCGACGCCGTGCACCTCTGGAGCGACTCCACCGTCACCTTGGCTTGGCTACGCGGGGAACCGACGAGATGGAACACATATGTCGCCAACCGCGTATCAGAGGTCCAAACGTCGCTACCGGACGTGCACCTCCACCACGTCAAGACGCAGGACAACCCGGCGGATTGCGCCTCCCGAGGCATCTCAGCGGACCAGCTGGCCGGGCACCCCCTTTGGTGGCACGGGCCACGCTGGCTTACCAGACCAGAGACGAGCTGGGAAGACACCCCCCTTCCACACGGCACCACCGAGGAGGAGAAAAACCAGGCCACATGCCTCCAGACGAGCAGCCTCGAGGAGCCAGCCCTTCTCTTACGCTACTCCACCCTGGAGCGGCTCGTCCGGATCACAGGATGGTGCCTACGCTGGGCCAACACGCCCCGGCACCACCATCAGACGACGCCCACGCCGCTTCGACCTGACGAACTCCGTCGAGCCGAGGACCGCTGGACCATGCTGGTGCAGCGCCTCCACTTCGCCAGCGAGGTATCCGCCGTCGAACGGGAGAAGCCCCTACCAACGTCCAACGGACTCAACCGATTGACGCCATTCCTCGATAACCACGGCATCTTGCGAGTGGGAGGACGCCTGCACCATGCACCACTGCACCACGACAAGCAGCACCCAGCCATCCTCCCCGCAGGAAGCCACTTCACGCAGCTCGCCATCGAACGGGCTCACCTCCGGACATTGCACGGAGGAACCCAACTGACCCTCGCAGCCCTACGGCATAAATACTGGGTCCCCCAAGGACGGATGCACGTCAAACGCTGCATTTCTCAGTGCCTCCGCTGTATCCGATGGCGGGCGGCACCGGTCACTCAAATGATGGGACAACTGCCAGCACACCGCGTCACACCATCACGGCCTTTCCAGCACTCCGGCCTGGACTATGCTGGACCTTTCAAGCTGAAGGTCACGTCAGGACGCGGCCACAAAACCACCAAAGGTTATGTGGCCGTATTTATCTGTTTCAGCTCCAAAGCGGTCCACATAGAAGCGGTGTCAGATTACTCCACCGCCGCCTTCCTGGCCGCATTCCGCCGCTTCACGGGCCGTCGAGGACTGTGCTCCACCCTCACGTCCGACTGCGGCACCAACTTCGTGGGTGCAGACCAGGAGCTGCGTCGACTGTTCACAGCGTCGACCAGGGAATCCACCATCATCTCCAACGCACTCACGAAGGACAGGGTGACGTGGAAGTTCATTCCCCCCGGCGCGCCGCACTTCGGCGGGCTTTGGGAAGCGGCCGTGAAGTCCGTGAAACACCACCTGCGGAGAGTCGTCGCCGATGACCCTCTCACCTTCGAGGAGTTCTCCACCCTCCTCTGCCAAGTGGAGGCGTGCCTAAATTCACGGCCGCTGCAGGCGCTCACCGACGACCCTGAGGACCTGACCCCGCTGACGCCGGGGCACTTCCTCATCGGCGGCCCGCTCACGGCGACACCGGCCCCAACGCTCCTGGACGTGCCACGCTCACGCCTTTCCCGGTGGCAACTCATCCAGCAACGGCTGGAACACTTCTGGCGCCGATGGTCAACCGAGTATCTACAACAGTTGCAGCCAAGAGGGAAGTGGACCAGTCCGAAGCCATCACTGACAACCGGAGACCTCGTGCTCATCCGCTCGGAGCTCACGCCCCCGTCCAGATGGCCCCTAGCCCGGATCGACGAGGTCCACCCAGGACCCGACGGACACGTCCGAGTTGTCACCGTGCGTACCGCCACCGGCACATATAAGAGACCGGTAACAAAAATCATTCATTTGCGCCGCGCCGCGGACGCGTAAACGCCGCGACCCCCGTGACACCACGGAGCCATAGCGCTCGCCCACGCAAACCGAGGAACGTTTCGTTCGACGATTGTCGAAGGCGGGCGGAATGTTGCAACCGTTTGCAATCCTTTTCGAACACCGATAATCCGAACGGCATTATTTCAAACCACGGTCGACGACTTATTGGGGCAATATACTTTTTGCCCAACACATGTAAGAAATGTCTCGGTACGACCGTGTCCCGGCGTCGACAATAGCACAGCTGATCGTGCTCGGCGCCGGGACCGGGTGAACGCACTCAGACGTAAACTTTATGTTTACGTCTCGCGCCGAAACCGTCGCGTGGGCCACCTTTCCTATATTCCAAAACACCAAATCCGTTACCTATCGTCCTTGTTTCCCGAGCAGCAGCGGCCGTCAGGGCATTGCCCTCGTGCGCTGACTAACGTTCAGCACTGCCAAATCCTTTGTCATTTTCAAAAACCCCACTCCTTAGTCCTTCCGCAATCGGTGGCCCCGTTTAGTATAAATATCGCGCGATAGCCGTATCGCGCTCTCGTCTAACGACTCTCGTCTTACGACTACCTTCGATCGCTTGATCACGTCACCACTATTAGAACACGCCTCACAAAACGTGCGCTTCACGTCTTGTGCTACCTTTACGTCTTGTATCGCCGCATCATCATTCTGTTATCGCATATCACCTGTGTATATATATCCATTCTGTCAAATATAGTCATCTATTTATTAACCAAATACAGTCCACTATTCTCTCTTACCTGTACCTTTACCAATCACACGTTCCTACGACTAGAATCTCAAACAATTTGTGAAGAAATAGGTAAGAATAACCGATACCATCCAGAAAACCTATGCTGGTATAAAGCAGAAACAAATAGAACTCAAAATAGAAATATATCTACAAATTCAATATTACAAGTTGAACTTAATACAGAGGATCAAAAAAACTGAATTTCCCGCCATTAATCAAAATTGACGTTCTATTAAACAACGCATTGAAAGTTAAAGGAATTTATGATCCTGGTTCAAACGTGACCGTGATAAATTCCAAATTAATAAAATTAAAAAACAGAGAAAAAGATCAACAAAGCAGCACGTTAAAATCGATTAATGGCAGGGGAAAAACTGATGGATTGATAACTCTAAAAGCAAGAATACTGGACGAGGAAAAAAATATAAATGCATTTATATTGGAAAGTAAAGATTTTGATAATGACAATTTAAAAATTAAATGTAAAAATTTTGGATTGACTCATGATGAAAATTTAGATATAAAAAAGCTAAAAGAAAATATGAAATAGAATAAAAAAAAAGAACAGGACACAGGAAAATTAATTCAGGAATACGAAGTAAATTTCAATGAAGGAATAGACACAAACCGATTTACTACTGACACGGAACATAAATATGACGTAGGCAAAATAAAAAATTATGAAGCATTCATTGACCTACAAACGGAGAAATATTGCTATAAAAGACCATATAGATGTTCAATCACAGATAGAATTGAGATAGAAAGAGAGATCGCGGAACTATTAAAACATAATTTGATTGAGGAGTCATATAGTCCTTTTGCAGCGCCAGTGACACTAGCCTTTAAAAGAGATGAAGGAAAAAGAAGTCGTTTATGTATAGACTTTAGAGAATTAAATAAGATAATAGTTCCTCAATCTCAACCATTTCCTTTAATAGAAGACCTAATGACTGAGACCATTGACTGTAAATATTCTGGACATAAACTCAACCTTTTGGTCCATACCCTTAAGAATTCGAGATAGACCAAAAACCGGATTTGTGACGCAAGAAGGATATTATCAGTGGACGTGTCTTCCTTTTGGCCTAAAGACGTCTCCAGCAATTTTTCAACGAATTTTAAGAGGTATTATAAAAAAATATAGACTATCTGGATTTGCAGTAAATTATATCGACGATATATAAATTTTCTCAAGAACATTTGCTGAGCATATAGTACATATTAAAAGATTGCTGGACGCTATCAAAAAAGAAGGACTTAGACTAAAATTCACAAAGTGCAAATTTGCATCTAATTCAATAAAATACTTAGGACACGTAATAAAAGATAATACAATTACACCTCTAAAAGATAACTTAAAATCAATAAGAGAATTTCCAACACCACAAACCAAAAAACACGTAAGACAGTTTTTAGGGAAAATTAATGTTCATGGAAAATATATTCCAAATGTTACAATAATACTTGAGCCGCTACACAATCTACTCCGTAAAGATACAAAATTTTATTGGTCAAATGAATGCCAAGAAGCATTTGAAATAATAAAAAATCATCTCTGTTCTAGACCAAATCTCGCAATTTTTGATCCGAAGTTACCGACAGTTATTTATACGGATGCTAGCATACACGGTTTGGGAGCGGTTTTGAAACAAACCCAATTAAATGGAGACCTGAAACCTGTAGCTTACTTTTCAAAAAAGCTAAACGAATCTCAAAAAAAGAAGAAAGCCATCTTTTTAGAATGTTTAGCCATAAAATAAAGTCTGAAATTCTGGCAACATTGGTTACTGGGAAACTCCTTCACGGTATATACAGACCATAAACCGCTAGAAAAATTAAATTTTAAAAACAGAACAGATGATGAACTAGGGGATATGATTCACTATTTGTCCCAATACAACTTTACAATAAAGTACAATCCAGGAAAGACGAATATAGAAGCAGACTGTCTGATCAGACATCCAGTTTTTGAAAATCACGAAAATAACGAAGATAACCTGAAGACGGTAAATATTAGTCTAGAAGATATAAAAAATGACCAAGCACAAAACAAACAGTTAAGAATGTAGGGATGCGAGTGTGTATGTATGTATATACAGTATGTATTGTAACGGCGTCCCTTTTTCCGCGCTTGTCGAGGCGGGAAGCGGGGACGACTCCGGGAATTTACGGGCGTTGACGCCGGGCCGCGCACGGCCGTGACAATGCGCGGTCCTCCCGGTACAAAGGCTATCTCGACGGTCAACCTCGACTTTCACGAAACTAGTGTCTTACGTTCGGGCGCCAGGCACCGGACGGGTGCCGCACAAAATACGCGGAGGGCACCCTCGAGAAGCCGAGATATAACGAGGCACGAAACGGGTCCAAGGGTCGGACACGGAGGGATCGAGGACAGCCCTCACGGCAGGGCGGATCGCGGAGGGCTAAAGAACGTGGTAGACAATTGGTCTCGATATGGTCTTTATTATAAGACGACGCTTACAGGCGCGCGGCCACGTGGCCCCTCCCGGAGCCCGCGCTCTCATACACTATTGCGGCCGATGGTCTGCTCGCGGCGCGTATCGGTTGATTTTCCCCATATTTCCGCGTGCGTACGGCTTCCCGGTACGATACGGACCCCCGACGGGGCGATATTCCGCGGAGCGCGGCTGGACGGCGCGATACGGTGACTGTCGCGGAACCTATGTCGCGATACGGTGTTCGGACCGTGCGAAACGATACGACGAAATCCCGAGAATACGATCAGCGGGCGATCACGCTACGACTTCGACGGCGTTTCCCCGAGGAAGACTTCTCGAAAGATAACCTACTCGAATTTCCCGAAATTCTCCAAAAGCGCCGACGGTTCGGCGCGAGACAAATGGCTCGGGACGAATTTCGTCTCGGCCCACCAACGTTGGAGAACGCGACGGGCTGCTTACGCCTCGACGAGGTGAGCCGTCTCGTTCTCCCACGAAATTCCCACTAAATTTCCCGATAACCTCTCCGAACCAACACGTACGAGTTTTCCTCCAGAAGGGAGCGATAGAATGAAGGAGGGACCACTGCGTGGACTTACTGTATTCACGATACGGCTCTCGCTTTTCCGCAGGCTGCCTTTCTACGTCATCTCCGCGGCCGTCGGCTCGATAATCCCCGTTGTTCCGGGAGGAGCACTCCTTTGGCGCGGATCGCGATACTTGGTCTCGCGGTGGCTCGATACACGATACCGTTGTTCGAGAAGCTCGAGAAGGCAGCGATATACTTCGCGGGACGACACGATATTTTCGGTTTTAGCGTTCGCACGACAGTAGTCCTTCGATTTTCGTCGCGCGATCGTGAGGACTTCCGTATCCCCACTCTCGCGCGCTAATATCAATTTTCCCCTAATGTGGCGCGCGGGTTGCAAGTTTTCGAGAACGCAGGAGCGCGCCCTCGACGGGCCCCGGACCCCCGCGATTTTCTATCCGGAATCGCGGAAACGCCAAACGGTCAGTCTCGCTCTGACCTGATGAGACAGCGGCACCCGCTTAGTTGAAGCCCATATTCCAACTCTAAGGTGAGGCGGCAGCAGATCTAGGGCGATCATTCCCGATCGCCGTTGTTCGTTAGGGCTTCCGTCTCGCCGCTCGCCTCCAGGTTGTCCGGCCTGAGTGCGTGGCCTCATCCCCCACCAAAAGTACCGGCGCCGGATTTTCCTTTATTCTCGTAGCGTTGGCCGTATTTCGTCGAGTGCTGCGGCTGCTATTTCCCCTGAAACTTGCCACGCTCGGCACGCGAAAAACTCGTCGTTAATCGATACCGGATCGATCATTCGCTTCCTCGGGGAACACCCACGCTTTCCTGTGGTCGAAGTCGGCGCCAAAAGGGCAGCCCGGTCCCTTCGACGCTCAGGGGTAGGCGGACCAGTGACGTCGCAAAATTTGCAACGTCACAGTATGTTGTGTGTGTGTGTGCCCGCGTATGTTTTGTCGTCGCGTGCGTTTTGGCAGTCGCGCGAGTGTGATCGGTCGAGCGAGTCGGAGCGAGAGATCTGAGCGAATCGTTAGCGAAGTATATTATTTTAGGCGAAATCGTTATTGAATTATTCCACCCGATACGCCACACCTGAACACGTAGGAGTTTCTTAAAATATTCCTACAAATTGGGGGCTCGTCCGGGATCTAGTAAGCAAGGTGTGCGCGTTACCAAGTACGGGTGCAGTGGAGTTTTCTCTAGTGAAGGTTAGAAAACTGAGCGTGAGCCGCGAGAACATGGACGCGGAAAGTCGCAGCGGAGATCGATCGCGTGAGATGGAGATTCTCGAAGCAGAGATAGCTTCATTCCGGCAACAAGCCGAAGTCAGCAGACAGGCCAAAGAATTGGCCGAGCGAGAAGCGGCGCTCCTGAGACAGGAGCTGGATCTGGCGCGTCGCGTTGAGCAGACTCCTCTGCCCGAAGCCACGCGAACCATGGAGAACCATACGAACCATATGAACTATCATTTAGCAACGATTTTCTCCAAGGTGGCCTAAACGTAAAACTTGTCGCCGATCTCCTAAGTAATTATAGCGGAGAATTGGGCGAATATGAGAACTGGGGGGAACAGCTGCGATTGCTCGTAAGAACTGTCACGTTGCCTGGGTTTTCCCGATCCGACGGAGGGCGAAAACCTGGGCAACTACGGGTTTTATGGCGGAAATGCCGGGCCACGCACAGGTCGCGCGGTACGCGGTCCACCCGCGACAAACGACACGTCGAAAAGTCGGTTTTCGCGAAATCTAAGTGAGGATCGAGTCCTGCTAACGGGCGCCAGGCATCGGAAGATGCCACGCTAAGCTTTATGGTAATTCTTCGAGACGCGAAACGAAATTCTGACTTTCCGACGGCCGCGCGATATTCGGGATAGCTCACCCGGGACCAGGGTTCGACGAGAGGAATACGGGACGTTCCCCGCGACGGGAAGGTTTCTCAAAGCAATCGAAGGCGAATTAGGGGCTTTACAATCGTTTATTACACAAAGGTGTTACACACGGCTGCCGGGAGGTCACCCGGCAGCAGTAAGAAAGAAGCCCGCGCGATACCGGGTGTTATTCGGCGGATTTTCGACCGCTCGCGCTCTTATCGCTCGATTTACGCGTCGGACACGACCCTGGACGCGGTGTTCGGCGTCGCTGTTACAGAAGTGTCGAGCAAGATCGGGCCGTGTCCCGATGTTCAACGCGTGACAGAGGTTATTGATTGTACCGGCAGCAATAATCGAATTTTTACGGGATCCGGTCACGCCGCGTCGTCCCACCGTGGGCAGTCACTAGATTCTCGGCCAAATAATGGGAATTTTCCCCGCAAAAACCGGCAGTATTTCGGGCCGTTCGCCAAGACGCGATTTCGCGTTACAAAATCCGACCCGTGCTCGAACCGGCCGACGGTTCCGGTTCGTACGCGAATTGCTAGCTCACCGAATTACAAAATAACCGGAACTCGTCGTCAACAACGAGAAATGAGGTCGTTCGCGAAACGTCCCCGAGCCAACGCGAAATAGATAATGTAAACAATTCGAATAAGAAAGCCTGGCCGGCGCTTACCAACAGCAGCTTCTTAGGTCTACTGCAGCTTGCAGGTGTCCGGCAGCGTTACGAATCAGTCAATCTCCAGCAATCCGACAGCTTTTCTAATGTAGACCGGCAGCAATGGTTTTACACGGCAAAGAACTTAGGATGCAATAAGCAATAGTAAATCGACTAATACTTTCGATCGCGTTCGGCACAATCGCCTACTTCGGCCCGGCTCGGGAACGCGGAAGTGAGGCGTCCCCCACTTTTCCTATTCTTTCCCACCCTACCCTACGCTCGGACCGCTCATCGTTCGGGGCACGGCAGGGCCGTGCTCGGCGGTTCGGGGACCGGGGCGCTCGTCCATCGGCAGCGGTTGACAGCGTTGATTGGTGGCTTCTCCCGCGGAGAGATGTCCTGGGCCAATCCCGCGGCGCATTTTTCTCCTGTGGCGGGTGAGGTAACCGCGAGGTGGAGAAGATGTTGTCCCCCGTTGCGCTATTCCTCGACGGCTCCTCCGGGCTCCTTGACCCGGGCTCAGGACTTCCCTCGTTGACTGGTGTCGGGAATTCTCAGGAACCTCCCGGCAGCGTCTCCTGGCGAATTTCTCCGCCGTTGGTCGAGTGAGAAAGGGGTTCCGGGCCCCCCCGGGACCCGGATACGATCCTGCAATTCGCGTCGTGCCAAGTGGCGCGACGTTCAAAAACGCATTAGCGCTGCCCCCTGGTCTTTAGCGACCGTCCCAGGGAGAGCGCTCGCGGGTGCCGATCGATTTTTGCCCGCTAAAAAGGTGGCCCGGTCTTCCGCTAAAACTCGGGTGGGGGGACGTTGGCAAAACTTGCCACGTCACAACTCCCCCCCCCCCGGAAGAGACCGGGCCAAACCGGTGGCAGCCACCGGCCAGGCTTTTCGCGGGCTCGGCAACGAGCGCTCGACCTCGGACTGTCCCACGGCTTACGCAAACAAATACCACGTACCTGACGAGTACCCTCCACCAACCTTTCCACGCCAATACTTACGTATCCTTTACAAGTATCGGGCGAGATAGTCGCTCCCGGCCGGCACCAATTCCCGTGGTTTCTAAATTTTATCCCTTCACGGCGGGAGTTCGAGGAGTTTTAGAGGGGCTTGACGCAAAAAAGTTACAACCGCTTTGTCCCGGCAGCTATTTATTTCAAAAATGTAATTCTACGGGGTTCGCAAAATTAAAATAAAACAAAATCCAAAAATATAAATGTTCCGTTTCCTTACGGCTAATCTCAATCATTCATGCATTCTTTTTCCCCCATCTTGTAATTATTCCCCCCCCCCCCCCTTTTTACGGCAGCTAAACAATAATCGAAATAACCTTAACGAACTAAAAAAAAAAAAAAAACTCATTCATTTCCCATTCTCATTCATTCCCGCTTACAGCTACTTATGATAGTGCGCCAGTTTCTTTTCTGCAAACTAACTTTATACTATCACGGCAGGAATGTACTACTTTTTATCTAACATTCGATCTATTTAATCGTGTATGATTCCGGCAGCAGTATCTTCATAATAGGGGGATGGGGTTGGGGTACTCGGACCGGCAGCAAAATAAAGATTCAATATCAAACTAAACATTTACAACTAAAGAAAAAGTACGTGATCCGGCAGCGGGAGGGCGGTGATCCGGCAGCGGCTTGTTAACGTGTTTCGTGTCCCCAGGGGTGGTGTGCCCCCCCCCCCCCGATTTCCACGACTGCCCACATTTCGGGCAGGTCTTGATCGTGTACCCCGGTCTCCCGCACCGGAAACAATAGGTGGTCTCCGACGCAGGGCAATAGGCATGCTTATGGCCCCGGCGGCCACATCTCCAACATCCATTTTGGCGATCGATCGGTCCCTCTTCTAGGATTCCCCGTCCGGCAGTTGGGGGAAATGCCTCCTTCGGCAGCTGGGGTCCCATCCACGTATTTGTTGGTCGACCGGCAGCTGGGGAAAATGCCTCCTTCGGCGGCTTTGAGACAGTCCACGTGCTTGAGGTTCGACCGGCAGCTGGGGAAAACGTCTCCTTCGGCGGCTTGAACCCCGTCCACGTACTGGTCGTACAACCGGCAGCTGGGTAGGCTCCAAGGACCGACTTCGGGGTTCGCAGCAAAGTGGGGCCGGGTGTTACCCTGGCGTGACGGTGGGGATCCGCCTCCTCTTCTTTTTGCCGCTCCCAGTGCTTTACCAGTCCAGCCCAGTGGAGCCTCGCAAATTCTCGCGCCCCCGCGGTATTTGGCACTTTCGGGTGGTTTATTATCTCCTCTATTTCCGGTGCCCGGATGGTGGGAGGCGTGACGGATTCCTCGTCCGACTCTCCCGCGGATTCAGGGGCCCTGTCCCGGGGTTCCGGCAGCTCAGTTGGTAGGGTGGAGGGTCCTGGGGTGGGCCTCTGGTTCAGGGGCCTGTTCCTCGGCCGCTGCTGCCGGGGTGGCCTCCGGCTCGTGAGCTTCCTCTCCGACCGCGGAGCCCTGCGATTCAGCCTTGGCCGGGGTTGTCATGGCCGGTTCGGGTCTCTCTTCCTGATTGGAGACCGAGGCCGTCTCCAGCGTCTCCGGTGCTACTGTCGTTATAGGTCCGGCAGCGGGCGTCGAATGTTCCATCTCCGGGACGAGGGTCGGTTCTGACGCGTCTACCGGCAGCTCTTCCAACTCTCCCTCGAGGGTGTCATCGAGGCCCCCACCGTAGGCCTCCGGCAGCTGGTCAGACTCGGGCAGGTCGTTGGCCGATTCGTACTCGGTCGAGGAACTGCCCTCTTCCTCCTCCACCGTGAATTCGGCCTCCGGTGGACATTTTGGGGACCGGCGCGGCATCGGGATGATGGCCTGCCATGTCTGGGTGGCCACTGTCCTACGTTGGCGCCTCTTCCGGTCGACCACGTATTCTTCTAATACGGCAAATACCCCTTGGCAGTAATCGGAGTCGGCAGCAAGCTTAATGGCCTCCCTCAAGTTTTCCAGTGGATTCATCGTTTTCTGCTCCATAGCCCCGGCAGCAATTGAAGTGGTGCTTCGAGAGATTTTGTATACTGTGGAGGAACTGTCGGAGTTAGGTGGTGTTTTTATGGCTCGTGTGGTGGAAAATAGCCTTTTAGGTCGCTTATGTGCGCTTTGCCTAAATCTTTACCTTCCTCCGTTACCAGAGTGTACACGACTGGAGAAATTTTCTTTTTAATTAGTACCGGTCCGTCGAATTTAGGGGCTAATTTTGCCGCTATATGGTGGGCCGCTGACGAAAGTACGCGTTGTCGCCGCAAAACTTTGTCCCCCTCCTCGAACTCCCGGTTTCGACGCCGCAAATTGTAGTGTTTCGATTGTTTATTATATGCGTCTTCTAAATTTTCTAACATCCAGCTCCGCAATGCCGGCAGCTGAGAAATTTTGTTTTTCCACTCGGAGGTGGAACCTACCTCTAAATCTAAGGGCGGCTCCGTGCTCGCCCGTGCACATTTGGCCGGTCGCGGTTCTCGCCCGAAATTTAAAAAGGCTGGGGAAGCCTGCAACACCGAGTGCCTTGCCGTGTTATACGCGAATCTAAACTGCGGTAAGTAAACATCCCAATCGCGGTGGTCTCTGCCGATATACGCGACGATCATGGTCTTCAGGATCCGATTGACCCTCTCTACCGGGTTTGCCTGCGGGTGGTACGGGGGGGTAGTGCTCAAGCGGATCCCATATCCGGCAGCAAGTTCTTTTAAATATTTATTGGCGAACTCCGTGCCATTGTCGGTGAGTAGCACATCCGGAGTTCCCCACCGCGAAAATACTACGTTCTCTAAGACTTCGGCGATTTTCGGACCGGTAGCCCGTCGAAGCGGGGCGCATTCTATCCATTTCGTGAACAAATCTTGGACGACCAAAAGATACGCGTGACCGGACCTGCTCGGAGGGAACGGACCCATAATATCGGCAGCTATTACCGACCATGGCATGTCCACCCGGCGCCGGCCCATCAGCCCCGAAGGGAGTGTCTGCTCCACTTTCGTGAGCTGACAGGTCGCACAGTGTCTTACGTATTCCACTGTGGTACGATACATGCCAGGCCAGTAATAGCGGGTCGCGACTCGGTGGTATGTCTTCTCGACCCCTAAGTGCCCTGCTTGAGGGCTGTCGTGCGCCTCCTGCAGGATCTCGGTCCTACGCTCTTCGGGGACCACGAGTTTCCACTCGTCCCCGTCCTGCCCTAACGTCTCGGCAATTAAACGGTCCGTCCTACGGCAAAAGAGCTCCCCGCCTCGAACGGCCCAATCCTTGAATCTGTCCGGGTTCTCTGTTATTTCCGCGAACTTCCCCTCGTACCACCTTGGGCGCACCGCGGCAGCCATCGGAACATCCCCCCCCCCGCGACACCCCCCCCTCAAAAAGTCGCGAGAGTGCATCCGGCACCTTATTTAATGACTCTTGTCTATATTTAACCTCGAAACCATATTCTAACAATTGCAAGGCCTATCTTGCCAGTCTCCCCGATGGGTTCTGCAATTTTCTCAACCAAATTAGACTATGGTGGTCCGTAATTACTGTGAATCGGTACCCTTCCAAGTATGCTCTAAATTTCTGCACGGCCCATACTATTGCTAAGCATTCTAGCTCCGTGGCGGAATATTTCCGTTCCGGCAGCGATAGTGAACGGCTAGCGAACGCGATTACCCTCTCGACTCCCTCTACCTCCTGCGTTAATACGGCGCCTAGTCCTACTGTGCTCGCGTCCGTTTGCAAAATAAATGGGGCCTCGAAGTCAGGGCACGAAAGGGTTGGCGCGGATGCTATCGCCTCCCGTAGGGTTTGGAAGGCGGATTGCTGTCCGTCCCCCCATTCCCATTCCCGATTTTTCCGCAATAAGTTATTCAGCGGTTCGGCATGTGTGGCGAATTCTGGAATAAACCTCCTATACCAGGAGGCCATGCCCAGGAATCGCCGCAATTGTTTAATGTTTTTCGGGACGGGATACGTTAAGATGGGTTTAATTTTCTCCGTATCTATTTTCAACCCCTCGTGGCTGACTACGAATCCCAAATACTTTACTTCCTGACGGCAAACTTCACATTTTTCAGGATTGATTGTTAATCCGGCAGCTTTGATACGGTCTAACACGCGTTGTAACCATTCTAGATGTTCGTCGAAGGTTTTCGTTACGATTATAATATCGTCCAAGTACGCGAACGCGTGTGGTTCCATTTCTGGTCCTATCAACCGATCAAGTAAACGCTGGAATGTGGCCGGTGCTCCCGTGAGACCGTACGGCATGCGACGAAATTGGAAAAGGCCTTTCCCGGCTCCGTGAAAGCCGTGATTTCGCGACTTTCAGGGGCTAATGGAATTTGGAAATACGCCTGGCTTAGGTCGAGAGTCGAGATGTATTTCACTGCTCGCAATTTATCTAGAATATGAGTCATGTGCGGCAGCGGATAGGCATCTTTTTTGGATACCTCATTCACTTTTCTGAAGTCTAAACAAAATCTATATTTCCCGTTTGCTTTCTTTACCATAACTATTGGACTTGACCAGCCACTGTTCGACGGTTCTATTATGCCGTCCGCTAATAAGGTATCCACCTCTTTATAAATAGCCTCCTGTACTTTTGGAGATACGGCATAATAGCGTTGTTTTATCGGCGGGTGACCGCCCACGTCTATCTTGTGACTGATCAAGTCTGTTAAACCTGTTTTAATTTTAAATTCCGGCAGCGATTTTTCCAAAAATTTTTGCAATTCGTTCTTTTGTTTATGATTGAGAATCTGCAGCCCACAACATACGGCAACGAGGGGAGTGTCAACGAAGGGAAATTTCCGTTCCGGTCTATCGGCAAAGTACCATTCCGCCCGATGGTATTCCGCGACAATACCAAACGATGCTATTGCATCCGTTCCAAGCAATATCGGGGTTACTAAGTTGTCTAAAACTCTCGCGAAAATTTCCCGTTCTTTATCTTTAATTTGAAGTCTAAAATTTGCTTTTTCCGTCGCGCGATCGACGGCACCCGTTGCTAAAAGAAAATAGCACGGTTTTTCCGCGGTTTCTAACGCGACTGTTCCGGCAGCAGTTTGCATGATTACCTCACGGCTTATAAACGTTACTGTGGAACCCGAATCTACTAGGGCGCGAACCGGCAGCTGTCCAATTTTTGCGCTAATTGTTAATAACGGTGTTGTTTTTCCGCGATTAATTACTGCTACACGGGCCGATATTAACTCTGGGGAAGTCTCTCCGGCCCCTGCGAGCGACTTCTCTCCCCGTTTCCCGTTTGCTTGTTACATCTCCGGCATCTTTTTAAAGTAACCCCCGGTGCTCCACAGAGAAAACAATGCAGCCGTGGTTCTGCTCGGCAATCTCGAGACATGTGCCCGGTCTTACGGCAGTTCCAACATTCTAATGGCTTTTTGCCGAACGTGCGTTGTTTTGCGCGCGTCGGTTCTTGCCTATTATCCTATTGATCTTGTCTGTGGGTCGGGTTCTCTTTAATTAACTCCGGCAGCTTTTTATATTTTAGTCCCGGTACGTAATCGCGGGCGGGGGATCGGTCGCCCGAGGAACCGCTTTCTTCCCCGCTTACGGCAGCCATTGCATATTCGACCTCTAAATTTTCCGTCCTACCCTTAACCTTTTTGGGATATCTACTCGGATTGTAGGCAAAGCTGGGGTGTGCCATTTCCGTTGGTTTAGGGTTCCGTCAATTCGTCCTGTCCGTCTGTCTGTCCGCTTCTAACAGTTCGTCTTGTAAGTCCTGTAGTGTCTCTATCGTTGTCAATGCTATGGCATTCCGTACCATAGGCTTCGCGCCCACGTAAAGCGTGCTAATCTGTTTCCTTTCCGGCCAGGGAGGATTTAATTTTTTAAACATTGCCCTCATTAATATTATATAATCCCGTAGGGGTTCGTTTTCCCCCTGAAATCTATCTTTAATATTACGTTCCAATGTCTCCCTGTAATCTGGGTCCCCGAAAAATTTCCTAAAACCGGCAACGAATTCAGGCCACGATGTCCACTCGCCCTCCCGCGTACCGTACCAGTATGCCGCGTTTCCCTCTAGGCAGACCGGCATGCACCGAAGCAAGTTGTCATCTGATATTTTGCAAAATTTTCTTTGCTGACCTAAGCGATCCAGGAAGGCTTCCGAGTCCTCCCCGGATGCTCCCGAAAATTTAATTCGCCACTTCCGCATTATCTCCGCGGTCGGCATTCCTCGGTAATGTTCATCTCTTTGTACGGTCGCGGGTCTAGCGTGTGAACTGGTCGGCATTGTGTTAGATTCCGGCAGCTTATTCATAATAGGCACCGGCAGCGTTATGTTTTTCGGCGGTGATCTTTCCGGCCAAACATCCGCTTCGGTTATTGATTTATTTTCAGAGAAAAGCGATTCATCGAACGCGTCGCCGTATTCGGATTTCGTGTCCCCTTCGTCGTAATCCGGTTTTAACATTTTGCCCGTGTTTATTATACTCGACCGTATTTATTTTACTCGAGCGTGTTTATTCTATTCGAGGTTCCCTAGTATTTACTCGACCGACTGTACCTACGGGGCCATAGACTTCGCGTGTTTACGTTATGTTTACCTCGGCGACCCTGGCCTTGTAACTCGACGCGCGCGAACAATGGGCCGCTGTCCCGACCGGCAGCAGAAAAAAATTCCCCGAATTCCTCGGTATTTATCGGGTGACTAAAATTGACGAACGTTTAGGAACGTTTCCCGGCAGCAAGATTTATAATTACGGCTTTCCCCAGCGATTTTCACACGAGTTCTCTTAATTTCGCAACTAACGCTCGCTAAATTCCCGTTGCTTGTTTCTCGACGCTAATTATTCGCTTGATATTTAATTTCGGTATTTGCAATATTTTAATTTCCTTTGGGACGGCACGATTACGGCACAGTTCTAAAGGTTCTATTTTCCACCACCATTATACAATTATTTATAATACCATACAACATCATATTATCAAATACCATTTCATACATGAAAAATAATAAATATCAAAAATCAAGAGAAACATGACATATTATATACGAGAAATGCCAAGCAATCATCAATAAATATCACAAAATATATAGCATAAAATATATATGGCATACAATATCAATTCAAATAACCATCATAAATATCATAAACATCATAAATATCATATTAAATATTGCCAATACATTTTGTCCACGTCATCAAGTTTTCCATCTATTTTCCCACTATTGTTGTGAAATAATTTCCAAATTCAATCAACCATAATTATCATGAATAATAAATTAATTAAAACAACAATAAAATAACCGAAAGGATAACGGAATAAATTAGAAATCAACAAAATAAAATCTAAGAACAACTAAATAACTTAGGAAATAACAGAATAAAATGAAATGGTAACAAAATAAATTAGGAAATAACAAAACCAATAAGGGTAGTAATAAATTAAACTAGTAAATAACAAAATAAATTAAGTGAGTAAAAGAAATGAAGGAATAACAAAAATAAATAGGACCAGCAACACAATAACCAAGGAAAGAACAAAAGAAAGATTAAATTAACGAAATAAATTAAGGCGAACACAAAATAAATGTAAGAGGACAACATTAATTTAGGGAAACCCAGAACTAAATAATAACTGGTGAAATTTACGAACTTTAGTAACGACAAAATAAATTATTTGTAAAATCCATTAAATCTTAACTTTAATTCTGTTCAACTTGTGGAATACTTCTACTTGATGGCGTGGAACGACACAATAAAATACATTTCATATAAATATAAAGTAGTACAAATACTACTTTACAAACCCTCTAGAAGTTTGCCGCGTAACTGGTCGGTAAGAAAGATCACAGGAGAGAATAGAAGAAACACGTGCACGAAGATAAGAGATCTCAGGACAGAAAAAGTATTAATTAGCATAAGAAGAAAACACATAGGGAAGAATAAGCTATAAATGCCGTTTCTCTATTTATAGGTAAGGGATTTGTAAATAGTGTATATAATGTAAAAAACCTTTAATTATTGTTTAATAAATATCAACTCTATTTATAGTGAAACCCAGTTTGGTTTATTCACCCGCAACTTGCCACATAACGAAAAAAGACATTATAAAACGGCATTTTGCTTAATAAAACAATGGATAAACTACGTTTTGAAATTGAGATAAAAGCAGGTAAAGATCCAAAATCAAACATCTATGCCATAACCTCAATTGAGACGCCACGTGGAGAGGTTTATGGCATCCCAGAAGAGCACCAATCCGCGGCATATCATACAGAACTGATAAAAACAGAAGCTTTTAAAAGAGTAAAAGCCACTCTCAAATTGAGACACCAATCTAGGAAAATTTGGATAAAATTAGATAAAGAATTAAAGAAATTCTACACAGATGAGGAGGAAAACATAATATTAGGGGATTATTATTTAGAAGAAATTACAAGTAAGTCACAGCCCATAGGTAATTTATCAGAGGATACATTATCAAGGATCTTGGAAGCGGTCTCCAAAAAGAACGAGGAACACAAGCCACAAAGTGGGCGAAATAATTTAAAGAATGTAGCAGAAAAATTTATCATCGAAAAGTTTGCAGGCAAGAATGCTAATGCAACTCAATGGTTAGATACATTTGAAAAAGAATGCAATCGTTTAGACATACAAAAAGATGAAGAAAAGATCGAAATTTTTAGGCTGGTTTTAGAAGGCTCTTGTCTAGATTGGTATAGTTCTATGCTTATAAAACATTCACTAGCATCGCAATGGGAAACCTGGAAAAATAGTTTCTGCGAAACCTATGCAGACAAAGGTTGGTCTCCAGTTAAGTATAGTATTCTATATAAATATATAAACGGCTCATTATTAGATTACGCTCTAAAGAAAGAAAAGATTCTATTAGAGATGAATAAATCAATTGATAAACGTACTCTGATCGACCTTATAGCAGTAGGATTACCAGACTTTATAATAGACAAAATTGACAGAAAGAAATTAAAAGATACTGAAGATCTCTTCAATGCATTACGAAGCCTGGTACATATGGCAAAAAAGAAAAATACAGAAAATAAAACTGCTAATAAATACGCCAAAGAAGATCCAGAAAAAAAAACAACAAAAAAGAGCATGTAGAATTTGTGAAAACAAAGGGAAAATGAATCGCTTTCATCCGGAATCTTCATGCTGGTTCAAAGGAAATGAAAACAACGGTAAAGAAAAAAACCAGATTAAGTTTGTAAATAACACAGAAATAGAAGCCGAACTATCTGACAAGGAACAAAAAAACTTGTAGTCCCGCCATTAATCAAGGTCAAAGTGCGATTGCAAGATAACGTAGAAATTATGGGAATATATGACTCAGGTTCAAACGTTTCCTTAATAAATTCAAAATTATTAAGACTGAAAAGGGGAAAAATAGGTAGCGTGCAAGGAGCAAATCTAATGACGATTAATGGTGTGAAAAGAACTAATGGGATGGTGTCAATAAAAATAAAAATCTTTGATATAGAGAAAAGGGTAGATATATTTGTAATTGATGAGGATAAATTTCAATATGACTTTTTAGTTGGACTAGATATAATAAAGAAATTCCAATTAATACAGGATGAAAATTTGGAAATCAAACAAAAAATATATAAGAACATCACAAAAGAAAACTTAGAAAAAACCAAAGATAACAAAACTATGGATAAGTATGTTATAAATTTTAATGAACATATAAATACATCAAATTTTAGAATTTCTACAGATCATCTAGACTATAAAAGAAGAACTGAAGTAAACAAATTAATAGAAAAGTATAGTGCAATATTTGCCAAAGATAAATACGATGTAGGGATGGTGAAAAATTATGAGGCTAGAATCGACCTACTAATGGACAAATTCTGTAGTAAAAGACCATATAAATGTAGCATAGAGGACAAAAAGGAGATAGAAGCACAAGTTGCAAAATTATTAGAGAATAATCTAATAGAAGAGTCATACAGCCCCTTCGCGGCTCCAGTAACTCTAGCGTACAAAAGAGAAGAAAATAAAAAAACAAGATTGTGTTGCGATTTTAGAGACTTAAATAAAATAGTCGTACCACAATCACAACCCTTTCCGCTAATAGAAGATTTAATGGTCAAAGCTAGAGATTGTAAGTTCTTCTCAACATTTGATATTAATTCAGCGTTCTGGTCGATTCCTTTACGAATAAAAGATAGAAAGAAAACAGCGTTTGTCACGCAGGAAGGACACTTTCAATGGACGTGTCTACCATTTGGGCTAAAAACATCGCCAGCAATATTCCAAAGAATATTAAGCAATATAATTAGAAAACAGAAACTTACAAATTTTACAGTAAATTATATAGACGACATACTAGTATTTTCTAAGAATTTTACGGACCACATACACCACTTAACAAAATTACTAGAAGCAATAAAAGAAGAAGGATTTAGACTGAAATTTACTAAATGCAAATTTGCAGAAAATTCAGTAAAATATCTAGGACATGTAATTAGTAATAATTCAATAAGACCAATGAACGATAACTTGATCGCGATAAAAGACTTTCCGACTCCAAGAACACAAAAAAACGTCAGACAATTCTTAGGAAAAGTGAATTTCTATAATAAATATATACCAAACATAGCCATAATATTGGATCCACTACACAACCTATTGAGAAAAGGACAAAAATTTATTTGGACCGAAGAATGTGAAAAAGCATTTGAAAATATGAAGCAATTATTATGCTCTCAACCTGTATTAGAAATATACGACCCAGATCTACCGATTTACATTTACACGGATGCAAGTTTGCTAGGTATAGGAGCAGTAATGAAACAAAGACAACCAAATAATGAAGAGAAACCAGTAGCATACTTTTCAAGAAAATTGAATAATAGTAAAAAAAAAAAGAAAGCAATATATCTAGAATGTCTTGCAATAAAAGAGGCGATACATTATTGGCAATACTTGCTAATGGGAAAATCATTCATAGTTTACTCAGATCATAAACCTCTAGAAAACTTAAATATAAAGTCGAGAACAGATGAAGAGTTAGGAGATCTAACATATTATCTATCGCAATATGACTTCACGGTTAAATATGCCCCAGGAAAATACAACTTAGAAGCCGATTGTCTTAGTAGAAACCCAGTATTGGAAGCTAAAGAAAACAAAGCATTAAAAATTATAAACCTAATCAAGCTAAAGGATATAATTATAGACCAGGAAAAAAATAGAGAACTGCAAAATAAAACAAATAAGATGATAATCAAAAATAATGTATACTATAAAAAAGTTAACAGAAAAGAAAAAATAGTCTTGTCAGAAAATTTTAGTAAAGATCTTATAAAAAAAGTGCATGAAGAATACTGCCACATAGGAATAAAACAAATGGAAAATAAAATTACACCATATTATACAGCAAAAAAACTAACAGAAAATATAAAATACATTTGTAAAAATTGTGTAATATGTATAAAAAACAAATCAAGAGGACAAAGGAAAAATGGATTAATGTCACATTTAGGACCTGCAAAAGAGCCATTCGAGATTATGTCAATTGACACAATCGGAGGATTCGGCGGATCCAGATCAACAAAAAAATATCTACACCTTTTGGTGGACCATTTTACGAGATATGGATATATTCTAACATCGAAGACACAAAACGCAAACGATTTTATAAAACTAATCAAGATGGTGACAGATAATAACGAAATTGGTATAATCCTGTCAGACCAATATCCAGGAATAAATTCGAAAGAATTTAAAACATTCTTAAAAGAAAAAAATATTCCAATAATATTCACGGCAGTCTCGGACCACATGCCTCTGACGGTGTGGCTGAAGGGGGGTAGAAAGGAGGGAGGGGGGAGAGGTAGGACGAAGAGGAGAGGGGTGGGGACATGGACGGAGGAGGTAGGCAAAGAATTCAGAGAGAAGTTTGGAAGGAAAGGGGAGGGAAGGGAAGGGGTGGAGGAGGACTGGAAGGAGCTGAGAGAAAGGGTGACAGAGGTGTTAGGGAAAATGGAGAGAAAGAAAAGGGAGGAGAGGAAAGGTTGGTGGGATGAAGAGTGTAGGGAAGAAAAAAGGAAAGTGAGGGAGGAGTTGAGGAGATGGAGGAGGTGGGGGGGGGGGAGGGGGAGGAAGTTAAGAAGAAGAGAAGAGCATATAGGGAAATGTGTGAGGAGAAGAAGAAAAAAGAGAGAGAAAGGTGGGAAAAGGAGATAGAAGCCATAAGGACGGAGGGACAGGTGTGGAGGGTGATAAAAAGGGAGAGGAAGAAGGGATCTCAAATAAATGAAAAAATAAAGATGGAGGAGTGGGATGAGTATTTTAGGGATTTACTGGGGGGAGTAGAGTGGAGGGTGAGAAAAGGAGGAGTAAAGAATAGGGAGGGAGATGGGGAAGGGGAAATAGAAAGGGGAGAGGTACGGGGTGTGATAAAAAATCTGAAGGTGGGGAAAGCGGCAGGAGGGGATGGAATACGCAATGAGGTGTGGAAAAATGGAGGGGAAGAAGTGGGGGAATGGTTACTGAGGATATGTAGGAGGGTGTGGAGGGGAGAGGGTTGGCCGGAGGACTGGACGGAGGGGATGGTGGTGCCAGTGGCCAAAAAAAGGGAGAGCGAAAAGGTAGAGGAATACAGAGGTGTCACTCTGACACAAACGGCGTATAAAGTATACGCGGCGGTTTTGGCAGAGAGGTTGAGGAAGGAGGTGGAGGAGAAAGATATGTTACCGCCGAGTCAAGTGGGTTTTAGGAAGGGGTTGGGATGTATAGACAACATTTACGTATTGAACTACCTGATAAACAGGAGAGTGAGGAGGAAGGAGAAGAAGCTGGTCATTTTCTTCGTGGATTTAAAAGCAGCATTCGACTCGGTGGACAGGGAGGTTCTGTTGGAGGCGATGAGGGAAAGGGGGGTGAGAGAGGGGTTGGTGGGGAGGTGTGGGGAGGTGCTAGGAGAGACGAGGAGTAGGGTTAGGGTGGGGGAGGATGTAGGGGAAAAGTTCTGGACGGCAAGAGGGGTGAGACAGGGATGTCCGTTGAGCCCGTTACTGTTCACCCTTTTGTTGGCAGATGTGGATGAGGTCCTGGAAAGAGGGGGGTGGGGAGGGGTAAGGGTGGGGGGAAGGAGAGTGTACACGTTAGCTTACGCGGACGATATCGCGATGCTGGCGGAGGATGAAATGGGGATGAAGGGGATGATGAGGGTGTTGGAAAGATATTTGGAGGGGAAGAAATTGATGTTAAATGTAGAGAAATCGAAGGTGATGAGGTGCAGGAGGGGAGGGGGAAGATGGAAGAAGGTGACGTGGAGGTGGAAGGGTAGGAATGTGGAGGAGGTGGGACAGTACAGGTATCTGGGGTACATAATTAAGAGGGATGGAGGGCAAGAGGAGCAGGTGGCGGAGAGGGTGAGGAGGGGTGCGGCGATAATGGGTCAAGTATGGGGAATAGGAAAGAGGAGGTTTGGGAAGGACTGGGGAAGAAGAATTTGGCTGTTTGACAGGCTGGTGTGGCCTGTAATGAGTTATGGAGTGGAGATATGGGGATGGAAGGAGAGGGAGGGGGTGGAGAGGGTTCAGGAGAGATTTTTAAGGTGGGTGCTGGGGGTAGAGGGATGTACGCCAGGATACATGGTGAGGGAGGAAGTACAAAGGGAGCTGCTGAGGGGCAGGGCGGGGTTGAGGGCATGGGGTTTCGAGAAAAGGTTAGGGGAGGGTAGAGGAGGGGAATTGGCGAGAGTGTGTTGGGAGGAGATGCGGGAGAGAGATAGGAGGGGTGGGGATGTGGATGGATGGGAGAAGGAAAGAAGGGAATTCTTCGAAGGGAGGGGCTGGGGAATGGAGGAGGTGGAAAAGTTGATAAAAAATGGGGGAGAGGGAGTGAGTGAAGAGATAGTGAAGAGGGAGAAAGAAAGGCAGAGAAGGGAAAGAAGGGAGAAGTTGAATGCTGCTAGGTATAACAAGTGGTATGGAATGGTGAAGGGAGAGGGGGTACCGGGATATTTGATGAAAGGGTGGGGGGAGAGCAGGTGGCAGAGAGTGGCGAGGTTTAGATTGGGAAGTGAGATGAGGGGGGGGAAATATTGGTTACAAGAGGATAAAAGGAATTGCAGAGTGTGTGGTTGGAGGGATGAGAGCTGGGTGCATGTGTGGGAGGAATGTATGAGGGTAGATGAGGAAAGAGGTTGGCAGGTGTGGATGGGGGAGGTACTGGATGATGATGGGGGAGGGGAGGAATGGATGAGGAGGGTGGAAGAATGGAGAAAAAGGATGGGAGAGGGAAAGGTGTGAAGGAAAGAAAAGTGTAAAAAAGGAAAAGGAAAAGGAAGTCCATATGGGTGGTAGGGGAGGTGTTTGAATGAAGGAAGGAGAATGTTTGAGAGTGAGAATGCGTGAATGTTTTTTCTTTTTTTCGTTTAACTGTAATTGGTTGGTTTTATTCGCTCTGTTTTTTCTGTTTTAGTTCTTATTTTAATTACAAGAGCTTAGACCGATGTAGGTCATCTGATAATGTTATTTTTATATGTTGCTTCTTATTATATTTTATATTAAATTCTATTTTTATTTCTATTGTTTAAGTAATTGTATTGCGGATTATATCTTGTATATATTTATTTTTTTTGTATTTTATATGTTATGCGACCGTTTTTTTATTTCTTTTAAGTTATAATGTATGCGATTGTTCTATTTTACGTAGTGTAAGGATGACGTCGCGAATCACTCTCTCTTTCTCTCTTGCGTGCGGTAGATTTAGGCTAGTGGTAAGAAAGCTGTATAGATGGTATAGGATTGTAATCCCTAAGGGGAAGCAATAAAGATATTGAATTGAATTGAATATTCACGGCAGTTAACTCACCATTTTCTAATGGCCTCAATGAAAGACTAAACCAAACTTTAGTCAACAAAATAAGATGCAAAATTAACGAACAAACAAGAAACCGGGCATGGACAACAATAGCACAAGAATGCACAAGGAAGTACAATGAAACGGAACATACAATAACAGGTTTTGCGCCGATATATTTAATGCAAGGAAAAAACACAACAATTGTACCCGAAGAACTCCATCAAGAAATAAAAAACAACTTATACCAAGACAGAAAGCTTGCTTTAGACAGAACCATTAAATCGCATAATTACAACAAAACATTATTCGATAAAAATAGAAAAAAAATAGAATTCAACGTTGGAGATCTAGTATACGTAGAAAACGGAAATAGATTAAACAGGAAAAAATTAGATGAACTAAAAATCGGACCTTTCGAAATAAAAGAAAAATTATCCAACTCCATTTACAGAATTAATACAGGTCACAAGAAAGAAGAATCGAATATTTTTCACATTACGAAGCTCATTCCAATACCAGAAAGCACCAACGACGATGACGAAGAAAATCACGAGTAATACTGGTAAACAAAAAAAAAAAAAAAAAAAAAAAAGAAATTTTTGTAGCCAAAAATTCTTTCCGCGGTAGGGAGATATAAAGTAGTACAAATGCTACTTTACAAACCCTCTAGAAGTTTGCCGCGTAACTGGTCGGTAAGAAAGATCACAGGAGAGAATAGAAGAAACACGTGCACGAAGATAAGAGATCTCAGGACAGAAAAAGTATTAATTAGCATAAGAAGAAAACACATAGGGAAGAATAAGCTATAAATGCCGTTTCTCTATTTATAGGTAAGGGATTTGTAAATAGTGTATATAATGTAAAAAAACCTTTAATTATTGTTTAATAAATATCAACTCTATTTATAGTGAAACCCAGTTTGGTTTATTCACCCGCAACTTGCCACATAACGAAAAAAGACATTATATAAATTGCACAAAATATCATCAAAAGGCTATAGCCGGTTTTGGGGGTCAAATCTGCCCTGGAAGGTATTTTATTCTAATTTGCGCCATTCGATAGACAAAAAAAAAAGATACTTTCCAGCCAAGTTTTAGCCCGATAGCTCATCCGTAAGGGTAGTTATTGAGGAAAAACGAAAATTCAGTTTTTGGCCCATTTTTCCCATTTAATGACAATTTAAAATTCTGAAAAAAATCTGACACATTTCGGATACCAAACCACATACTTTGAGCCGTTTTCAGATTTTTCCGTTGCAAACTCTGGTTGTAAAAATCGAAAAACACGAAAAAAATCGGAAAAAAAAAGATTTCATATGGAAAGCTAAGAGACACTAGAACAGAATTAATTTAGCAATTAGGTATTGTCCTAAGTATTATGCTCAATTTTTTTCAAACCCCTGCGTGTGGTGCGTCATAGTAGGAAAAAAGAAAAACCGCTTTTTTCGGCGTTTTTTCCGTGAAAAAGTAAGTTATAATTTTCGTAAAAACATATTATGCAATATTAAACATTCCTAAGTTCAGAGAAACATCGTCCAGACTTTAAAAATTGCGTAGTACAAAAACAACAATTATACTATGCAGGGTATATTCGAATATTTAGAAACTATTTTCAACAGCGCCGGTTGGTTCAGTGGCTATGGTCTCCGACTGGTCTCCGACTACTCGATCGAGGAAGGACGTAGGACCGACAACGCGGACAATATTCTATAGAGCAAGTTAATGCTAGTGAACGCAATACTAATTAGTGCAATAGTTATTAAATACTACGGTGCTTAGTGTTGTGGGTAGTAGTCTACCATGTACTTGGTGGGTTTTATACTGCTTTTATTAATTAAAAGAGGGTAAGATGGATTCGACGAGGGCACATGGGGCGAAGCGGAGCATATCGCCAGATTCCTCTGACAAGGAAAACGAGACTACGACTTCTCCTAGAATACCGAGGGATTCGAAGACACCTAAGCTTCACTCCCTGCAGTTAGACCGGCTATATAAGCAATTTCTCAAGGAGAATAATGCGAATAGCAAAAGTAAGGTTACCCCTAACCTAAAATCAGCACGGAAAAACCAAGCATTAGCGCCCCTTGCAGAAGCATCGCAAAACATTCAGATAAATGAGAATCCTGAAGCATCGACAGAGCGATGGGAAATTCCTAAGAAGACAAGTAAGGTTAGCAACAAAATTGATGAGACATCGGCAGAAGATCCTGGCACCAGCCATAATACCTTCAACATTCTTTCCAATGAAGACGAGATGGAACTCGAGGAAATCGCAACAGCCTCAAGAAATACGGGCAATAGTAAAAAAACTCTAAAACCTCCACCAATATACACAGTAAACACAAACATCCAGACCATCATAAACATTTTGAAATCCATGCAAATTCCTAAAACAGCATTTGCAATTAAGGAAGTGAATAAAGTGAATCACACAATATATATCAACCAGCTAGAACACCACCAAGAAATAGTCAACAATCTGAGGGCAAATAAAATTCAGTATTATACGTTTACCCCAAAACATACAAAACCTAAATCCATAATTTTAAAAGGAGTCAAGGGCAACTTCAGCACAGAAGAAATAAAAAGCGAGATAGATGAGCTTAAGATTCCAAATCTAAGAATTATCAAAGTAAACAAATTTAATTACAACAAGACAGACCCGGAAAAATTTCATTACCTTATTCAAGTTGCGGCAGAGAGTAAAACGGCTGAATTATTCAAAGTCAAAACTCTGGCCTATCAAAGAGTTAGGTGGGAACATTTAAAGAGACAGGCTATCTTTCAATGTAAAAATTGTCAAAGATTGGGTCATGCAAGCAAAAACTGCTCGCTGAATTATAGATGCGTGAAATGCGCACAATCGCATGAACCAGGGAAATGCCCCATCACGGCTCTAGATAACAGAGCAGCACTAAAATGCGCTAATTGCAACCAGTCAGGTCACCCAGCCTCTTACAAGGGTTGCCAGTTTATTAAGTTCGCAATGGATAAAAAAAAAATTACACAGTGCCAACCTGAACCGTAATACCATAAATAAAGTGAGGAATATAGCTAGTTCGGTTAGAAAGAATATCTCTTATGCCCAAGCAACTTCAGGAACCCAGGCAGAATCCTCCTCCAGACACACCATGCCGGCTGAGAAGAGTACTGACCATCATTATAATCCTACAACAACTGGGAGCGAGCCCCATTTAGGCAACTATCAACAATCATCTCAGCCTCCAAGATGGATTCAAGATTTTAAGCAGGAAATAGCCTCACTTTTTTCCAATCAACTCCAGACACTTGCTGCTCAGATAGCGACCAATACCAGCAAAATTGAATACATTTTAAACACACTCTTCACCAGTTGAAATGGATTATACCACAAACCAGGGTATTCAAATTAAAGTTGCGGCTATCAATGTCAACTCTATTATATCCAATGCCAGAAGAGTAGAACTTCTGCAATTTCTACAAGAGCACAATCACGATGTACTTCTACTATCCGAGACCAAACTTAGTGCCAAATACAAGATTTCCTTTATGAACTACCACATTATAAGATCTGATCGACCCAATGCAACACAAGGAGGAGGTACTGCGGTTATCATCAAGAGGGATATTCCGTATGAGAGGATTGATTTTCCAACGTCTTCGGTAAATGAGATTCTAGAATATACTATAATTAAGATAGCATTAAATAATAATAGGAACCTATTTTTAGTAAGTGTCTATGCTAAGTTTGACAATAGGAAAGTCTTCTCTTGCGAACTATATAACTTATTTAATAAGTTAAACTTACACGGTGAAAGTAACTATTATATTATAGCTGGTGATATTAATGCCAGGAGAAAAGCATGGGGAGATAGGATAGACAACCAACGGGGTAGATACATGAGGCAATGGGAAGATACCTACGGAATTACATTTAAATTAAATATAATTACCCCCTCAGAGCCCACCTTTAAGCCAAATAATTCATTCCTTGATATATGTCTAGCAGACGCAAGGCTTAAATTAGATAAAGCTTTAAATGGAAAAGCAAAAACTCTTCCATACGACAGTGATCATGCCGCAATTTCAGTCACATTTGTACTTTCAAATGATAACACACCGCTCTGGAACCCGGTTCCATTACAGTACCGATTTAATTTTAAAGCCACCAACTGGCGTAAATTCACTAAAAATCTAGCCAAAAGTTATAAAAATTATAACAATAATATTCCAAATGATAGGAATTTAACAATACCCGAAATTAACAGAAATTTGGAATACATCAATAGCGCTATCCTAAATACAATAAATAGCACTGTTCCTAAAATCAAACCTGGCAACAACATTCATAGATATTTAAACCATAACATTCGTAAACTTTTGAAGATAAAGAGCTATCTCGTTTCTCTGTTGCACGACCTCCATATAACAGATCCGCACTTGTCTAGAACTATTTCAGTAATTGCTAAAGAAGCCCTTAAAGACACCTCTAGAGCTATTCAATTAGAACTTAAAATCTCTACTGATAAATACTGGACCAATAAAATTAAAAAAATAGACTACAGAAATCATGAAGATTTTTTCCCTAAAATTAATGCAATTTTCCGGCCCAAGCAGATCTCTCAGATAGAAAACCTTCATGTTAAGCTAAATGATTCAGACACCCTGGTAAGAAGCAAGTGTGACCTTACTAAAGTCCATAAAACTGCAAATAGTTACATTTTTACAGCTCCGAAAGATAAGCTAAACATAATTGGAGCTTTCTATGAAACAATCAATTCACCTCGATACCTCAACGTTAACACACCTCTCAAGCAAGTAGTAGATGCCACAGCTGAAGACATTAAAAATAGATTTAAGAATTCTAGAGAAACGGCTAATACTATCACACAATTCAATAGAGAAAATAAAGCTAGCAGTCCTAAGCCGATAGATACTCAACCGCAGCCTTTTTGTAATCTTTGGTCGATTGATCGTATTTTAAAGAGCCTTCCAAACAAAACGTCGAGTGGCCTCGACAATATCCCTCCCATAGTATTAAAGCATCTGCCGGGAGTTATGAAATTGGATCTAACCATACTGTTCAATAACTCACTTAATCACCACTACTTCCCCATAATTTGGAAGAAGGCTAAAGTCCTCCCTATATTAAAAAAAAGTAAGAATCCTAGCGACCCTTCTAGCTACCGTCCTATCAGTCTAACACCCAGCCTAAGCAAAGTTTACGAATCAGTTATTGACTCCAATATAAATGAATTTTGCAATATTAATAAAATCATACCAGATCATCAATTTGGTTTTAAACACCAACACTCGACAACTCATGCAATCCACAAATTAATGTCAGATCTTAACACACAAGTGGCAAAAAGCCAAATTGTAGGAGCAGCCCTTCTGGATATTGAGAAGGCGTTCGACTCAGTATGGTTGAACGGCCTCCTTTATAAATTGAACAAGAAACAGTTTCCTAACTGGCTTATTTACCAAATATGGGATATGATTGATAACAAGACTTTCCTCACTTGGGATGGTGAAAACCTTTCAACCGAAGTATTTAGAATTACGGAAGGACTGCAACAGGGAACGGTCAATTCACCTATACTATTTAATATACTCTTGAGTGATCTGCCCAGGCTCTTTAATCTTAACAATAATGGGAAATCATCTGCTTTAGCTTTTGCAGACGACCTAATTGTATATACATATGATAAAAAAGTCAAAACGGTACGAGACAATCTTGAAGAGATGGTAGAGAAAATAAACCAATATTACATGGCGTGGAATTTAAGATTGAATCCCAGTAAATGCGAAACCATTTTGTTCAGGAAACCTGTGGATGATCTATCATCAACAGTTAAAGTGGGTAGTAGAGAATTTCAAATTTGCACTACAATCCCAGGTACAAATAATAAAGTAAACATTCCTCACAAAAAAATAGTTAAGTATTTGGGTATCCATATAGATTATTTGCTCCGAGGTAATAAGCATATTGACATACAAATTGGTAAAGCCAGAATAGCGTTTCAAGCTAATTGTAGAATTTTCCATAATAAATACCTATCCAATAAAACTAAAGTTATACTTTACATGCTACTAGTCAGACCCATATTAACGTACGCTGCACCCATATGGTGGAACTGTAACCACACAGTAATGGAAAAAATAAGAATGTTTGAGAGAAAATGCCTTAGAGCCTGTATACGAATGCACAGATCTCAACAATCTGATTGGCAACATTTCGTTAATAATAAAAATGTATACAATAAAGCTGGTATTCCGAGGATAGATTCATTTGTAATAAAACTTACTAGAGATTATTTTAGCAAACTTCCGTTGATTAAGAATAGTATTCTGCAGACTCTTTCAATATATGATCCCATTGTCTCACAACGACAAATCACCAATGGATACCTATCGCCCCAGGCTTTTATCCACTGTGATAAATTAGGTTTAATACAAAATGCGTATAACATGAATCTCATTTACCATTGGAGAAGAAATAAAGCGAATAAGAGAATTGCGTTCCATTATTCTGACTTTAATATAAATAATAATAACTTTAAGTTTTCACTTGCTTTACCTGATATCGATATTATGGACTTTCATAGACTCAACTTTAAAAAATATTGGTGGCTATCAATCAACGATAGCCATATAGCTGACCTCAGGGAACGTAGAATAAGTTCTTCAAGAACACATTAATGTTAAGTGCTTCGAATGAACTGTGTGCAATTATTAACGATCACATCCACATATATGGAATTTAAATTTATTATGTATATAGTTGTATATATAAATCTCTCCTTCTATCCTTTTTCTTCTTTTCCTCTCTTTTTCTTTTTTTATTATTAAGTTAGTTATAAGAATTATTTACCAAAGACTGTTGATGGGGGTTTTTTTTTTGTTTATATTACTTTTCCCCTAATTCCGAATAAGCAAAGACTGTTCAGAGTAATTAATAGCACTCTGATTATATTTTAAGCGTTATTAATATTATAAGTTTTAAATAAACCAAAAATGATTATCTATAAGTTGCGCAACCTAGTGTACAAATAGATATAAATCCGCAATAGCCGTCTGGTATTTTTTCTATGTTTGTTGTTACCAAACCAACTAATTGTACTAAGTTTTGCAATAAACATGTTTATTAAAAAAAAAAAACTATGGTCTCCGACTGCGGAACCGCTGAAGACTTTTTTGAGCAGGTTCGAATCCCGCCGCGGGCCAATTTTTTTTTTTTCGTTAATCAGATGTTTTTTCGATTTCTAACCTTATGATTGTTGTTACGCTATTGTAAAAACATTTTTGAACTATGTTTAAACTATTTTTTAATAATTTTTCGGAAAAATATTTTTGGAGTACTTTCGGTCTTTAGTCGTTTACGGGCTGTATTACTTATCTACTTAACATTTTTTTACGTGGAATAAGTGACTCATTATTTTTGTGACAGAACATATATACATGAATTATTATTAGGAATACTTATCTGTAATGATTGTAGGTGGATTGGTGTGTGGTGGAATCATGTATGGCGTTTTCAGTCTTCGTCGCTATCTTCGTCAATTGTCGGTGTTATTTGGTCGTTGTTGAAAATTCTAGTGAGTATCTCTGCTGGCCGAACTATGTCTAAATGATTATTTAGTGAAAAGCGATTGCCATTGAAAATTATCTTTAAATCGTCTTCACTCATTTCCGGAATATCAAAAATATCTGTGGAAGATATGTTTTTAAATGGCGTTTTACGCGGTTCCAGTGTTGCGCTTCCACTTGTGCTAAACTATTTATTACTTTATCTTCCCTCAATATCGTGTCAGTTATGTCATCGAAAAGTGTGACATCAGAATTTAGTCTTTTGCCGAACTTATTATTTGATAAGCATAAAATATGTGATGCGTCGTCTCAATGCCCGACAGTATTAGCGGACCGTTGAGTATACGCGTCCCGAATAGGGATAAATAAATGACAGTTCTTTAGATCAAACAACTTGTAACTAAACTTTATTAAAACTTAACCAACACTGAGGGAAACGGAAATGTGGTTTAATACTTTAAATATACCGGAACGACAAAGACTGTCTCCGTGTTGTGATTCTTATTAGTGAAATTTTTAAACAGCTACGATCGCAGTGTCCTTAGCCTATTTATATCCGAGGACCCTTGGTGGGCGTAAACATTTTTGACCAATGTGGTCCTGGAAAGCGCGTGTGCGGTTGCTTTCCCGACCAGGGAAAGGGTCTTTCCCGGGCCCGAGGGTCCCCTCGCGTTCGGAGTCGACAACAACTGATTCGCACGTGGAGGTTTATGACCCGTCAATTGCCGTTAAGCAAAGAGCCAGAACCCTGCAAAAGTCACGTTTTTCTCTACGAACGTATCCTAATAACTTAAATTGCCGGGCCTGACTCCGAGACTAATGCGAGGACGGCCGAAATTACCGCTTGTAAAACCTCCTTGAGCATAGCGGAAATCAACCGCTCGGGTCATAAACATCCCTTCTTTACAGATGGGTAAAATCCGCTTTCGCGGCATAACATCCCGCCGGCCTTGAACAGCCGTGTTCAAACAAACAGTAAGGACTTAATCTATATATACGTACGTCTATTACATGGTCGTTAGAATTATGGAAGCCTTAATATCAGAAACGCAATAACTATGACGAACAACGAACACGTCATCAACGACTAAACTTAATTTAAGATATATACCATTAGACTACCAGTAACATAGCGATCACAAAATTAAAAAACATCAGTAATATATGAGTTATACATGTAAAGATTATATCAGTGTTATACATAAAGGACAAAAGAAGATAAAACTCAACTCTCTACTACGGAATCATCGCTCGGTAACGGAGATAGTTTTTTCACGCATCGTTTATAAACACCACTCGCGGTTCGAACAGTGACTACACGAACTATATCATCCTCGCCAGGATGTAACGCAACAATCCTACCCAGCCTCCAGTGCATGGGTGGTATATTTTCTTCTTGTATTGTCACTAATGTTCCAATTTTTATTGTAGGCGCACTTTTAACGTGCCATTTATTTCTCGTATGTAATTGATGTAGATACTCCTTATGCCATCTACTCCAAAAATGCTGTTTTAGCTTTTGTAAATGTTGCCATAGAGACAACCTATTCGAAGCAACTTCTGTTAAGTCGTACTCAGGTGAATTTGTAAGCATATCGCCTATTAGGAAGTGGCCAGGTGTTAAGGCAATGAGATCATTAGGATCGGAGGAAAGCGGTACTAAAGGACGTGAATTCAATATGGCTTCAATTTGTATGATAAACGTGTTAAACAGTTCATATGTGAATAGTGCATCGCCGATCGTCCTATATAAGTGTCTTTTGAAAGACTTTACGGCAGCCTCCCACAGGCCGCCAAAATGAGGAGACCTGGGAGGGGAGAAATGCCATTGTACATTTTCATTGGATGAAATCTGTTGGATATTTTTGTTAAACTTCTTGGACAATACTGAATCCTGCAGTTCTATCAATTCGTTTCGTGACCCTACAAAGTTTGTTGCATTGTCGGTGTAAATATTCCTTGACCTTCCTCTTCGGGCAAAAAATCGCCTTATTGCACCTAAACATGCTTCGGTTGTGAGATCTGTTACCAACTCTAAGTGTATTGCCTTCGTGACAAAGCACACGAATACAGCAACATATGCTTTAACCTTTACTCTATTGCGTTCCTTTTTCTCCTTTATGAGAAAAGGGCCACAATAGTCTATACCTACGTTCTCAAAGGGTCGTGCTTGGCTGACTCGACTAGTGGGTAAATTACCAATTAAATAGGTAGGCGGCTTCGGATTTGCCCTAAAGCATCGTATACATTTTTTCACAATGTGCTTAACTGCGACCTTACCATCTACTGGCCAATACGACTGCCGTACCGCGTTTAAAGTGGCTTGAACTCCGGCATGCCAATGACGTTCATGCTCGTGTTTGATTATCAAGTCTGTGATATAATGTAATCGCGGTAGTAAAATAGGATATTTTTGCGAAAAACTTATAGGGGCATTTTTTAATCTACCTCCCACTCGAAGTAAGCCAGTATCATCTATAAATGGGCTTAAATTGCGTATTTTACTTTGCTTCTTGAGTGGCCTATCTTTCTTTAATGTATTAATGTCATCGGAAAATACTTCGGCTTGAATTAAACCAACGATCTTAAAGTGTGCTCGCTGGATCTCATCTGTGGTCAGTGGTCCATTAATTTTGGTATTGCCTCGAACATTATTATAAAAACGGAAGATATAGGCCACAACCTTGTTTAATAATTTTAACGAAGAAAAACGTCTAAGTAATGTATTTTGTTCATTAAGTGCAACTAATGTCACAGTATTACGTTTTTCTGGTGTATCAATTATGGGTATTATACTGACTGGCCATAGCTCCTCATCCTTTGAAAGCCACTGTGGACCACTGAGCCACATACAGTTTGTTAGAAACAGCCTGGGAGACTGTCCACGCGAAATACAATCAGCTGGGTTATCGATGGTGGAAACATGCAACCAATCCTTCTCCTCTGTCAGTGATTGTATTTCGCTAACCCTATTGGCAACAAAAGTCTTTAATAAATGTGGCGACGTCTTTATCCAATGCAGCGCAATAGTTGAGTCAGACCAAAACCTAATTTTATGAAATTTCAGTTCAGACAACGCGTTTGAGGTATCGTTAAATAATCTTGCTAAGAGCACAGCGGCACATAATTCAAGACGTGGCAGAGATTGAAATTTTACTGGAGCGACGCGAGATTTAGCGCACAATAATGTGACGTGGTGCTGTCTAGACTTGTTAGTTACTCTGATAAAAATGCAGGCACCATATGCCAATTCACTGGCGTCGCAAAACCCATGTAATTGACATTCAATTGTATCCTCGACTAAAATTTTTCTACTAGCTGTGAAATTATTTAATAAAACTAGTTCTTCTCGAAATTGTTGCCAAGATTGATAAGTACACTGTGGAACTACGTCGTCCCACCCAATCTTTAACTTCCATAATTGTTGTATCAAGATTTTGGCCTTTATTACGACCGGTCCAAGTAAACCAAGAGGATCAAATAACTGAGCAATTTCAGATAAAATTGTTCGCTTCGTCACGTGTTTTCGCTGAACTGAATTGGCTATTTTATAAACAATATTATCATCCAGTGGATTCCAAAAAATGCCCAAAGTCTTCTTAGTATCGGACACGTCCAAACAAAGAGACTTCTCATCTTTACCAAAATTTAAACCCTGAATCAGTTCCTGGTCGTTGGATAACCATTGGCGTAGATGAAATCCCCCTAATTTGGCTAAACCTATCAACTCATCGCGCAATTTCAAAGCTGAATCAAAATCGGAAGCTCCGGTCAAAATATCGTCCACATAGAAATCCTGTTTAAAGGCCTTGGCAGCTAGAGGGAATCTTTTACCCTCGTCCTCGGCAAGTTGTTGTAGACAACGAACTGCCAAAAATGGAGCAGCTGCTGTACCATAGGTCACCGTATTCAATTCATACGTTTTGACCGGTTGTTCACATGAATTTCGCCATAGAATTTTCTGATAACAAGTGTCTTCAGAATGCATGATAATTTGCCGAAACATTTTCTCAATGTCAGCAGTCAGGATAAATCTATGAGATCGAAATCTGAGCAGAGTAGTAAATAATGTATTTTGGATGGTTGGACCTGTTAAAAGCGCATCGTTCAAAGAGATGCCAGAAGAACCTTTGGCGGAGGCGTCGAAAACTACGCGCACCTTAGTGGTAGCGCTTGTTGATTTGACCACTGCGTGATGTGGCAAATAAAAACCCTTAGTATGATCATCAGAAGCTATCTCAGTCATGTGATTGAGTGATTCGTATTCATTTAAGAAATCTTTATACTGTCTATATAAATCTGGGTTTCTAATTAATTTTTGTTCTAGTGAATAAAAACGCTTCAAAGCTAAGCTGTAAGACCCACCTAATAATTGACGCCTCTCGTTAAAAGGAAGGCGGACCACGTAACGACCTGTATCGTCGCGTGTGGTATTTTGAACGAAATGTTCCTCGCAAGCCTTTTCTTCCGCAGAGAACATAGGTTCCCTTGCAATTTCTTCGATTTCCCAAAACCTTGACAATTGTTTATCCAACGACAAAAAACAAGTTGTAGATTTCTCTTTGATTGGCAATTGGAATTTTGTTTCACCAGTAACTAACCATCCTAATTTCGTCTTCTGCAATATAATTTTGCTATTATTTAGCCGAATTCGACCAACCGTTAATAATTCGTAAAAGAGTGAATTGCCTAATAACGCATCTATTGACCCGGGTTTGTGGAATTCTGGGTCAGCTAAATTAATATTTTGTGGTATTTCTAAACCACTACGATTAATTTGACAGACGGCAACAATCCTGTAATTGTGGGTAATGCAATAAGTTTTAACTTGGACGAAAAGGTACTATTTTTTGACCGTATAGTGCTATTAACGCAATATTTTGCATGAGTAACAAGATTACTTAGTCCCGCGGTGCTAATATTGATACGCTGTTTGTCCAATTGTAAAATGTTTACTAGACGTTCCGTAATATAATTTGACTGTGACCCTCCATCAAGAAGCACACGACAATTATGAGGTGTATTATATTTATCTAGAATTATTATTTGCGCGGTACCAAGTAAAACTTCCGAATCTGCTCTAGCTATTAAGGTGGTTTTAACTATCTCAGGATCAGATGATGCCTGAGAAGCAGAGTCGACAGCTGCCGGAGCAGTTAAATTATTCTGTTTTGTAAAGTTAATGTGTAATAACGTATTGTGGTTGCGATTGCATTTTCGGCAATTACTCCACGTGCAATTGGTAGCACTGTGACCACCCTTTAGACAATTTAAACAGAGTCTTCCCTTCCGCGCAGCTGCTAATCGCTCACTAACGGACATTTGCAAAAATCGCGGACAAGAGAAAGCAAAATGAGCTTCGTGACAAATGCTACAATTCTGAACTTTATTATTTGTTGCAACATAAGCATGACCCCGTTTAGGATTTTTGCCCCGTATTACTTGACCCTCCTGATAAAAACTTGAACGATCCGTGTCATCTTCACCGCGGGCTTGCTTTAGAATAAAATCTATGAATTCCTGAAATGTAGGCAATTCATCGTTTTCCAACGTTCGTTCCCAATATCTGCGAGTCTTTTTGTCTAACTTCTTGAGCAGGAGATAAATTAAAATTGCATCCCAGGTGTCTGTTGGTTGTTTTAAAACCTTGAGAGCGTTAACATGAACTTGTGCGCTTTCAGCTAATTTCCTCGAATTAGTCGGGGTATCTTTAGTAATCTCTGGCAGTTCAAACAACAATTTCAAATGCGCCTGTATTAATTCTCGGGGTTTATTGCAACGCTTCTGCAGTAAATCCCATGCCACTAAATAATTCTCAGCCGAAGCACTGAGAGATGCAATAATAGACGCTACTTCTCCACGTAGGGAATTCTTTAAATAGTGAAATTTTTGAACTGCAGGTAAATCCTCATTTTCATGAACTAAGGATTTGAATGTATCGTAAAAACTATACCAATTGACTGGATTTCCGTCAAATGGGTGAATTCCAACCTTTGGTAAAATTGAATTTTGCTTCAACATAATTGTCGACTCTCCAGATTGACTTGAGGAAGCAGTGATTTGACTAAGACTACGGCGAGTCCTTAACTTTGTTTCTAATAGTGCGTCTGCCATATAGTACTGTTTTTCAAACGACTCGCGTTCTGCGTCATGATCGGAGGTCCCGTCTTCACATTCAATACTAAATTGTACTTTATCGTAAGAAGTAAATAATTCTCCTAATTTTCTACGACGAGCTTCTAACTCAACAGCATTTATCTGCGATGTTTCATTCGCATATGTAATAATACGTGTGAGTTGTCCCTTAATTACGGATCTTGCTCTCTTTAAATTTTTGATAACCTCCTCTGAGTTCGCCATATTGAATTCGAAATAAAACGGGAATTAAGGAATAGTAAGGAAGAAGCTGATTGCTACACTCACCGAGTGATGACCTTTATGAACTAATCGCGTACCGCACGATGTATCTTCACCACTTGTAGATGAATCTGGATGAGTCCTATCCTGCACGACGTTGGCTGTATCCGTTCGGCAGGTTGATGTCGTCAACTAAATTGCTGCTGCAGGTCATCCACAAACTGTCGGCTGCTACCTCGAATCCTTAGATGCAGTGTGGATGTGTGGTCCTGCTGGCTGCTTCCGTCCTCAGGTTTAACGTATGATGGTACACTGTCAATCGGCTTGCTTCGTCCGAAGAGACAGGATCCTCGATATAATAATGTGGAATAACCACAAATAATAGTCCACACCAACACCAAATGTAGTCGATGATTGTCGATATGCAAGTGCCGATCCTGAACTGTTGAATGCCGTCTTCACAGGTGAAGGTATCCGGCTCGAAGGACCAAAATGATGCGTCGTCTCAATGCCCGACAGTATTAGCGGACCGTTGAGTATACGCGTCCCGAATAGGGATAAATAAATGACAGTTCTTTAGATCAAACAACTTGTAACTAAACTTTATTAAAACTTAACCAACACTGAGGGAAACGGAAATGTGGTTTAATACTTTAAATATACCGGAACGACAAAGACTGTCTCCGTGTTGTGATTCTTATTAGTGAAATTTTTAAACAGCTACGATCGCAGTGTCCTTAGCCTATTTATATCCGAGGACCCTTGGTGGGCGTAAACATTTTTGACCAATGTGGTCCTGGAAAGCGCGTGGGCGGTTGCTTTCCCGACCAGGGAAAGGGTCTTTCCCGGGCCCGAGGGTCCCCTCGCGTTCGGAGTCGACAACAACTGATTCGCACGTGGAGGTTTATGACCCGTCAATTGCCGTTAAGCAAAGAGCCAGAACCCTGCAAAAGTCACGTTTTTCTCTACGAACGTATCCTAATAACTTAAATTGCCGGGCCTGACTCCGAGACTAATGCGAGGACGGCCGAAATTACCGCTTGTAAAACCTCCTTGAGCATAGCGGAAATCAACCGCTCGGGTCATAAACATCCCTTCTTTACAGATGGGTAAAATCCGCTTTCGCGGCATAACAATATGATTTGACTGTAGGAAGAAGTTTGTTGTCGAGCTGTTTTTGTAAAAGCAGGTATTTTTCCCTAATATGCCATGTATAGCCTAGACAAACCCCACCAACTTTTAGTAACTTTACGAGATGAATTGAACTCCTCTCAGTAGTTAGTTAAGAACGATTGCCTTTTAATGTAGGTATGAAAACATAAACACCACACTCTTCTAAGTGTGATTTAACTTCACGAAAACCGCGATCTATTTACAATATAAACGTCTCCCCGTTTCATAATAGCCATTGGGACCTCGAAGAGCGATCGGTACGATTTCAGCATTATTCTGGTTGGCATAAAAAGGTTCGAAGATGTCAATGATATATCCATTTATCGTGTAAACGGTACAAGGATTAATAAAGATACTTTTTTTTCGATTATATATTGATTGTCAATTTTTTAGCGACATTAGAAGTTTCATGTTCAATGATATGCTCACGGGAAAACATCCTAACACCAGAATGGAAAGGAAGAATATCCTTTAAAAAACAATTCCTGACTGTATGAGAAAAATCAGAAACTTGGTCGCGCTCAAGTCGATGCATTTATTCCACGTAAAAAAATGTTAAGTAGATAAGTAATACAGCCCGTAAACGACTAAAGACCGAAAGTACTCCAAAAATATTTTTCCGAAAAATTATTAAAAAATAGTTTAAACATAGTTCAAAAATGTTTTTACAATAGCGTAACAACAATCATAAGGTTAGAAATCGAAAAAACATCTGATTAACGAAAAAAAAAAAATTGGCCCGCGGCGGGATTCGAACCTGCTCAAAAAAGTCTTCAGCGGTTCCGCAGTCGGAGACCATAGCCACTTTTTTTTTTTTTTTTTTTTTAACAACATTTTTTTTATTTCATGACCAACAATTACAGTTTTTAAAGTTATACAAAAATGTGTAAAAATATAAACGCTTTTGTTGTGTAATATCTAGAGTCTTACAGCTAATGTGCTTTAAACAGACTTGATTGCACTTAACATTATTGCGGGGTACGCTACCATTTTTTTTTTCTTTGGTGTGTATTTAATTGGTTTTTGGGTAGTTTATTTAAGCGCCCAAAAAGTATTATTTGGTCTTTGGAAAATGGCGCGTTCTTTGGGTATGTGTTTCTTACTTGCTAAGTTATGCTACTTATCCTAATTATTCTAATTCCTAATTATACGCGGGGCTTATAACTAAATTAATTTAAGACCTTAAGAGTAAGTGGGATGGTATTATTTACAGGATTGGGGTGAGGGGGGTATGTACAGAGGGTTATAATATGATATGTACAGTATTTACAGTATTTACATGGTGTATGTTTGCGATTGTTTTCGAGCACTCGCTTGTGTCGCTTTGTAAGTTATTTGGTTTGTTAATTTTCGTCTGCTATTGTTATAACTCCGGGTTCGTGTAGCGTTAGGCGAGGGACAGATTTCGGGATGAACCACCAGTACTTTCCAACTGTAAATGGGGTATTGTTTTTGTCTTTGTCTGAAAGTTGTTGGCAGTATTTGGTTGTGTTTTGTGGGTTTGGGATGCATAATGGTGTATATGTAATGGCTTTTGTGTTGCTTGTCCTTTTGATGTGATAGATTAGCGGGATGTTGTTTGTGTCGGATATGAAACCATTTTGATCTAGGAAAGGGAATAGTTCGGGAGGAGTGTAGCCTGTGTTTAGTGAGTTTAGGATGTACTGGGGTTGTGAATGGAGTTTTTCAATCAGGATTTGTGTGTGTTGTGTTTCGGAGGATCTAGCGAAAAAGTTTCTGCACAATTTAAGTATGTGGTTGTCAATTCTTATGATGTTGGCTTTGTTCAGGAGGGTGACGTTTTTGTAGCTTTTTTTGAAGTTCGACTCGGGTGTTTTGTGCATGTTTAGGCATGCTCTGAGGCAATGTCTTTCAAAGATTCTTATGTTTTCCATTTTATAGTTGGGGATGTTGTACCAAATTGGGCAGGCGTATGTTATTGTCGGTCTGATTAGTAGTAGGTAGCAGAGTAGTTTGATTCTATTGTTTAAGTATTTGGAAAAGAAAAGTCTGGAGAGGCTTCGGAATAGGTTTTTTGCTTTGTTTAATTGTGTGTCTATGTGGTTGTAGAATGTCAGGTTGGTGTCTAGAATTACGCCTAGGTATTTGACTATGGTTTTGTGTGGTATGAGGGTGGGGGAGTTGCTGCTTTCTTTTAATTGGAATGTTTTCCAGTTTCTGATTGTGTCGGAGCTTGTTTTTTTTAACTTTGGACGGAATAGGATAGTTTCACATTTGTCGGTGTTTATTTTTAGTTTCCAATTTATGAAATATGTGTTGATTTTTTCGAATAGGGATTGAAGTCTGTTTTGTATAGTTGAGGAGTTCCTGTCTGTACTGTATATGATTAGGTCGTCTGCGAAGGCTATTGCGTTAAGCGTGTTGTTGGTGTTAAGGGTAAATAGTTTTAGGAGCGAGGCTGTGTATATGTTGAATAGTAGTGGTGATGTTACTGTTCCTTGTTGTAGGCCGTTTGTGACTGTGAATGTTTTCGTTGCTCTGGCTTCGCCTTCGTGAGTTATGAATTTTCTATTGTATAGCATACTCCATATGATTTTTATCAGGTGAGCAGGAAAATCGTATTTGTGTAGTTTGTATAAAAGGCCATCAAGCCATACGGTGTCAAAGGCTTTTTCTAAGTCTATTAGGCATGCTCCTACGCAGCTATGGTTGTTGAGGGCTTGGTAAGTGTCTGAAGTGAATTTGTTTATGGCGTGAAGTGTGGATGTTTGGTTGCGGAATCCGAATTGGTATGGAGATAAGATTTTTTGGTTATTAGAGTGTGTCAGAATTGGTTTATGGAGTATTTTTTCGAATATTTTGCTGATATTTGGGAGTAGGCTAATTGGTCTATAGTCAGCTGTGTTGTTACCGTTTTTGTTTTTCTTCTTGAGGGCTAGGGTCTTTGCAGTTTTCCACTTTTTTGGGAAGTAGCCGTTGTTGAGAGCATTGTTGAACAGGATGGTGTAGAGGAATATGAATTTACCTGGGAGTTTTTTTAGGACTGTGTTTGGGATGTTGTCGAAGCTGGAGGATTTCTTGTTATTTAGGTTTTTTAGTAGGTGTATGAGGTCGGCTTGTGATGTGAAGTAGTTTTCAATGTTACTTTGTGTTGGGTTGTATGCGGGTGAGGCGGTTGTGAAATTTGTGAGCGTTACATGGTTGGCGGTCTCTTGGATGTATTTGTTTTTTAGTGTAGAGGTGTGTGAGTGTATTATGCGTTCTAGGTGGGGGTTTCCCATTTTATTATTTTGACTGTGTGTGATTTCAAAGTGTGCTCCTATTATGTTTAGTTTGTCTATTGTATTTGTTATGTGTAGGTTGTTGTCTTTGTTTGCTTTGTAGTTTGCTAAGTCTATTTCGGCTTTGTTGAGTATTTGTTTGTTGTTTCTGTGAATTGTAAGGGTTTCAATTGCTGAGGGGGATTTTTTTCTGAATATGTTGTTTATTTGTGTGAAAGGGTTCTGGGGGCCTTTTGATGATATTTGTTTTATTTTAGATTCCCAGTAGGTGGAGAAGGATTTTTGGAATTCTTTGTCTATTTCTGTTTTTACGTCTTTCAGGAGTTTTGATAGTACTGGTAGGGAGTTAGTGGAGAGGGGGTTGTGTGAGGTTTTTATCTTGTGGATTTGTGAGATGATGTATTTTTTGCTGCTTTGAAGTTTTTTGATTTTTTTGTTAATGTAGATTTCTGAGGAGTTGGGAGTTTTGTGTGATGGGATTGACTTGGTTATGGATTTGTAGAGTGCGTCTTCCAGTTCGTTGAGTCCTGCGTCGATTTCGTCGTTTTTTAAATTTCTGTCGTGGTCTATTTTTAGGTCTTTTATGCTTATGGTTGCGAATTTTTTAAATTTTTGCCAGTTTGCGGCAGAGAAGTTAGGTCTATTGTTTATGGGATTTGTTTCTAGGTGCGATACGTTTTCTATGGTGATGGAAAATTTTAAAGCAGTGTGGTCGCTGTCGAAGGGTATTGTTTTTAGGTTGTTGTTGATTGAGTCGGGGAATTGTATTCTGGCGTCGTGTAGGCAGAGGTCGATGTAGGAGTTGCCTTTAGGGTAGGAAGGAAGGTCAGTGCTGCGTAGTTGCATGTTGTATTTTATGGCGTTTGAATTTAGCCAGTTCCTGAGATGGACTCCCCTGGGGTGGTTTTTTGCGTTTTTCCAGTCTACGTGTCGTGCGTTCAAGTCACCGGCTAGTATGTAGTAGGTGTTCTGGTTTGCGAGATTTAGGGAAGATATTATTTTTTCGAGGTCTGGTATGAACTCTTTTTTGTTATTGCCTGGGGCATAAGCTGCTATTATGAATAATTTTTCTTGACTGGGGAGTGCTATTTTGATAGTTGTTGTTTCTATTGTTGTGCAGTTTGTTAGTGTTGGGATCTCTATTTTTTCGTGTTTGATATTGCGTTTAATTAGTATTGCGGTACCGCCTCCTTGTGTTGTGTTCATTCTATCTGTTCTGTGAATGGTATAGTTAGTGTAGGAGATTGTGTGTCTTTGGTTAAGTTTTGTTTCGCTTAGTAGAATTATATCTGGGTCGTGTTCGTTGAGCAATTGTAGGAGGCTTGATCTTTTTTGTTGAGAGATCAGGGAGTTTATGTTTAGTGATATTATGTTTAGTGTGGGGGAGTGCTGTAATTGGGTTTTGTTAGGCATTGGAAGATGGTAATGAGAGAGCCGGCATTAATTGGAATAGAGTGTATATGTTGGTTGTGTTGTTTTGTACTAATTGACTTAGGGAGTTTAACTGGTTTTTTATGTCTAGCAGTATATCTGTTATTTGGTGTTGTGGGGTTTGTGGGTTGGTGGGAGTTGGGGGTACGCTGTGGGCTGGTTCGTTCTTTGGGTGTGTTTTGATTATTTGTGGTGTGGGGATTGGAGTGGTTGGGTGCGGTCTTGGTATGATGTGGCTGGGTTCTAGTGTGATGATGTTTTTAGATAGATTGGGTGTGGGGTGTGAAGATTTGTTTGTCGGGGTACTGGCGGTTACTTTACTATATGATAGTTGCGGGTTTGTTAGTTTTTGTATCGTGTTGATTTTTTTGGTATTGGTTTCGTGTTGTTTGATTTGTTGGGTTAGTATGTTTTGTTTGTGGTTCTTTATTGCCGGGCAGCCTTTGTACGAAGCTGGGTGGCCATTGTTACCGCAGAGGGCGCATTTTAAATTGTTCGTGTCTTTTTGTGTGATTGTTAGTTTACAGTTTCCTAGTTCATGTGATTCCGCGCATTTTACGCATCGAAATGGTAAATTACAATTAGAGGAGGAGTGACCTAGTCTTTGGCATTTCCAGCACTGGGTGATTTCTTTTGAAATTATTTTCTCCCACGAAATTGATTGGTGGAGGATCTTCTTAATTTGGTGTACGTTATTTATGATACTATCGGGTGAGAGGTGAGCTATGAAGATTGGCAATTTTCTGTTTTCTAAAGTGGATTTTTTAGTTGCAAATCTGTTGACTTTTATGAATTTAATATTGTTGATTTTCTGGTCGTTTAGCGCTTCTAGTATCGTGTCGTTTTCAAAGTCTCCTTCTAGATTTTTTAGGAGTATTGTTTGCGATTTTGCATATTTGGGGGTGAATGAGTGGAATGATGTGTTTTTTGTTTTTAGTATGCCCAGTATGGTTACGTAGTCCTCGGGTAGGTCGATGTAAAGGGTATGGCTGGATTGCGTGGATTTTTTTGTACGGAAGTTACCTGCTATTTTTTTGCCGCTGAATAGGATCTGGTGGATTGTTTCCTGGGCGCTTTGGTCTTGCACTATTATTGGGGGAGGTCTTGGCTTCTTTCCTTGGGTTGCAGGTATGTTTGTGGCGTCGTCTGTGGGGCTGGTATGTTGATTTTCTTGAGGCTTGATTTCTGGCTGCGTTTGCTTCGTGTTGGATGGTGGCTGGTTCTGTCGGGCGGGCTCCTGGGTAGTTGTCCCATTGTTCTTTCCAGGTACGGTGGCCTCTTTAGTCTGGGTTTTCCCGGTTTTAGATGGTGAATTAGGTGTCGGTGTGTTTGAGGAGTTAGCTTCTAGCACGTTCAGTCGCATTAGAATAAAATACCTTCCAGGGCAGATTTGACCCCCAAAACCGGCTATAGCCTTTGTCGCGATTGGTTTCGCAGCAGCTTAGCAAGCATAAGAATGCCAAGAAAATTTGCGACCGGTAAGTTGACCACATTTTTCCATTTTCTCAATCCGATGTTATATATTTTTTCCCTCCTCAGATGCATGCAATATTTCGCATCGCAAGAGAGATTAGACGCCCATACGATAGATTGCGACCGAATGAACGAATGCGCTCTTACGCTTCCGACCTTGAAAGATATGTGGCTGCGGTTTAACAACTACGCGTACAAAGAACGTGCGCCGTTCGTCATCTACGCCGATTTGGAATGTCTGCTGAAGAAACAGGAAGAACATAGACTCGGAGCGTGCACGCGGTATCAGCATCACCACGCGTTCAGCATAGGTTATTACGTACATTGTCGATACGATGCTTCTTTGTGCGAGTATCAGGCTTGCTCGAGAGAAGAGGGATGCGCGGCATGGTTCGCGACAAAGTTGTACAAGTTAAGTCGTAAATTACAGTCGATACTCGATAAAAACACACCGATGAGCGCGTTAACCGGAGCACCAAAATTAGATTTTCTTACGGCCACGCATTGTCACGTGTGCGAAAAACCGTTCAACGGTCGCGACGTAAAAGTACGCGATCATTGTCATCTTACGGGCATGTATCGCGGTCCGGCGCACAACGATTGCAATTTGCGTTATCAATGCACGTACGTGATACCGGTGGTTTTTCACAATTTGTCTGGTTACGATGCGCATTTTATCATCAAAGAATTGGCGAACGCGTTCGAGGGGAAGATGGACGTGTTACCGTTGACGAAAGAGCGATACATCTCGTTCACGAAACACGTTCACGAAGGGGAAAAAAGATATTACAAGAAGTTGATAAAGTTTCGATTTATCGATTCGTTCAAATTCCTGAATTCTAGTCTGGACAAGTTATCGTCGTACTTGGACAAGAGTAAACTGCGTGTCGTACGAGGTGAATTTGCGCATCTTTCCGACAGCGATTTCAATCTTTTAACGAGAAAAGGTGTTTTTCCGTACGACTATCTAACATCGTACGATAAACTAAACGACGACCGATTGCCGCCGCGCGAAGCATTTTACAATTGGTTGTGCGGTAGCGAGATATCCGACGCCGATTATCTTCACGCGAATGCGGTTTGGTCGCGTTTCGATATAAAGACGTTAGGGCAGTACAGCGATTTGTACTTAAAATTGGACGTGCTGTTGTTGGCGGATGTGTTTGAAAATTTCCGAGAAGATTGTCTCGAGAACTATAAACTCGATCCGGCGCATTATTACACGCTCCCCGGTTTCGCGTGGGACGTGATGTTAAAAATGACGAAGGTCGAGCTGGAGCTGTTCACCGACGTGGACATGCTCTTGTTCGTGGAGCGCGGAATACGCGGTGGATTGAGTCAATGTTCTCACAGGTACGCACGCGCGAACAACAAGTATTTGTCGACGTACGATTCGAGCGAACCATCCATCTATCTAATGTATTTCGATGTTAATAATTTGTACGGTTGGGCCATGTCGCAACCTCTGCCGCACAGCGGTTTTCGCTGGGTGGACGATCCGGCGCGTATAGATAATTTTAACATCGAGTCTATTCCGATCGACAGTCCCGTCGGATACATTTTGGAGGTGGATTTGGAGTATCCGCGCGAAATTCACGACGCTCACGCGGATCTTCCGTTTTGTCCGAGTCACGGCGCAACGGCCGGTCAAAGGAAGTTGTTGGCTACGCTTTGCGATAAGGAGCGATACGTTCTGCATTATCGCTATCTGCAGCAGAGTTTGAGACATGGTTTGAAATTGAAAAAAATTCATAGAATTCTAGAGTTTCAGCAGTCGCGATGGCTGAGCGGCTATATCGATTTGAACACAAAATTACGCGCCAACGCGAGCAACGACTTTTCAAAGAATTTGTTCAAGCTAATGAATAACGCGGTGTTCGGAAAAACGATGGAGAACGTTCGAAATCACGCGAGCGTGAAATTACTCTCTCGATGGAACGGTCGACACGGTGTCGAGCGATTGATAGCTCGACCGAATTTTCATAGTTGTACGGTGTTCTCGGAGGATTTCGTCGCTATTCAACTGAAAAAAATGATGATTAAATTTTATAAACCTGTTTACATCGGCATGTCAGTATTGGATATATCGAAATGCCATTTGTACGACTTTCATTACGGTTATATGTATCCAAATTTTAAAGAAAACTGCAAGATTTTGTACACGGACACGGACAGTTTGATATACGAAATTGCATGCGACGACGCGTACGAGATGTTGAAACGCGATATTTATCGCTACGACACCAGCAATTATGCCGAGAACAACGCGTACGGTGTTCCGATCGCGAACAAAAAGATGTTGGGATTGATGAAGGACGAGAACGGCGGTAAAATTATGACCGAATTCGTGGGGTTACGCTCGAAAATGTACGCCACTCGCGTGCGCGATGACGACGATGTCTGTAACGAAACCAAGAAGATAAAAGGTATCAGAACGAATGCCACGACTAGAGAAATAAGTTTCGAGGATTATATCGAGTGTCTTCGTAATTATACGGAGAAGAGCGTTAGCAATAACCGTATAATGTCCATAAAGCATCAGGTGTATTCTGTATCGGAAATGAAATTGGCGCTGAGCCCGTACGACGATAAACGACGCATTTGCGATAATTTGGTCAATACTCTTCCTTGGGGACATTATAGCATCAACGACGACGACGACGACGACGATTGATCGGTGAGGAGGGGGAGATCCTTGGGAAAAGGAAGCGGTTACAAATTGCAAGACTGCGATTGACCGGTGAGGAGGGGGAGATCCTTGCGAAAAGGAAGCGGTTACAAATTGCAAGACTGCGATTGACCGGTGAGGAGGGGGGAGATCCTTTTCCTTGCAAAAAGGAAGCGGTTAAAAATTTGCAAGCGCATTTAGATTATTTTATCGATAAAGGAAGCGATACAGCGATTAGCGCATAGTACAAAGACGCCGTTTTCGAACGTTGCGCTTCAGTAGTTACCGCACCAGCTGCAGGACAAGGATGTCACACTACCGTCGTCCTCTCGGTGAGTGCAGCCGATTGAACATCGAGAAAAAGCCAAAGATGTAAGTATAAGAAAGATAATTAAAATTAAAAAAAATATGAAAACGTTCATCGTTGTTAAATATAACAATTGATTATAGGATTTTTCAACAATCGTTGCCGCCGCCACCGCCGCCGCCGCCGTCATCATCGTCGCTGATACCGATGCCGAGGACGCGCTGGGCAAGGATACTCAGCAGAAGATATTCCATCGCGGGAAATTATTACAAATACTTGGAAATTGGCGTACACGTCGGCGAGGATGTGTACGTCGAAATGGCAATAGGGGACAATCGTGGCAACGAGATCCCGATCAGCCTGAAAGCGTGGTTCGATTTGCTGCGTACGAAGACTTATTTGCCGGACATGCTGAGGAGGGAAGAAGGAGGAGAAGAAGATCGGCGCCGGAAGATGTGCGACAACTTGACGCTGGAGATAGTCGATCTCGACGGTATGAAACTTGTGAAATTGACGAACCAGTCCGCGTCGTTGTACGTCATGGAAAAAACCATGCGTAATTTATACAATTTAGAATTTTGTATACGCAACATGTATTCACAGTTGTCCGATAACGTTCCCGCGATCGCGGAAAAATTTGAACATTTTATTTTTGCGACGAGGACTGACGTCAGAGATCAAGAGCAGCAACAGCCGCAACAATCCTTCGATCAAAGTTCGTTGATCGATTGTGAATTGATGGTTTTGTGCGCGGACGTGATTGACGCGCAGAAAAAACAAAATTGTTAATTTTTAAATAATGTGTGTGTGTGTGTGTGTGTGCGCGATTTTTTCCATGCAACGTTTCGGCAAACGAACGTCGAAAGTGAATGCCTTTGAGAGTGAGTCCGAGCGATTACGCGAAAATTGCGAATGAGCTAAAACTCCCGCGATGATTCGTTTAAATCGTTGAACATTCGATATACCGACCAGAGAGAAATTGCAGATGTTAACAAATTCTGGTATCTGGAAAAACGATTATGATCAATGTGGAAGTATTTGACAAAAGAACATGGCGGTGTTACAGCCGATAGAAAAGTTTGTATAAAAGAAGTCTGGTCGGTTATGCGGAGTGGGTGATGGGGCCCATCACCTGCTCCGCATAGCCAATCCGTCTCGTTTTATGCACGCTTTATATCGGTTGTAATGTCAACATGTTCTTTTGTCGAATACTTTTCATATTGCGCATAATCGTTTTTCAGGCATCAGAATTTGTTGACATTCGCAAATTCTCGCAGGCCGGTATATCGAATGTTCATCCATTTAATCAAATCATCGAGAGACTTTTATTTTCATTCGGAATTTTTGTATAATCGCTCGGACTCGCCCTCGAGCGTGTTCACTTTCGACGTTCGTTTGCCGAAAAACATGTATGATTTCTATTCAAATTTAAAATAATGCGAGAGTTCGTTTGCCGAAAAACATGTATGATTTCTATTCAAATTTAAAATAATGCGAGAGTTCGTTTGCCGAAAAACATGTATGATTTCTATTCAAATTTAAAATAATGCGAGAGTTCGTTTGTCGAAAAACATGTATGATTTCTATTCAAATTTAAAATAATGCGAGAGAGAGGGATGTTTTTTTCTGTACATTATTTTTTGTCAATAAATTATTGTCTTTTTCCGCATGTTTCAACAATTATTTTATTCGATAAAAAATACATTTTTTGTTATAAGTAGTTTCAGGTGATTTTTCGAACGATATTCGTCAATGGACTGTACTCCACGATGCAGTCGTGTATTATCAAGCAGTATGCGGTCGTTGATGGAGGGACATCGGCTCGACATTCGAATTCGATTCGTACGTCGACGGTGGCGTTTTTAAGCGCTTCGTTTTGCCGGGAACAATCAAGAACGACGAGCGGAGCGTACTGTAGAAAATTCGCAACGTCGAGTAGCGCTTCGTCGTTTCCGTAGTACGATTCTTGGAATTTCGCGTACATATCGTAGAGCAACGCGTATTTGCCTTTCTCGAAATCGATGTTCAAATCGTCGTACGGATAGGTTTCCGAGTTCAAGTAAAGCCGAATATTGGCTAACGTGCAATGATCGAATCGCGTAGTCGTTTTCGTTAAGTTGTTCCGTCGATCGGTTTGCAAAGCGAATATCACGTATCGCGGTTTTTCCATTTGCGGAGCTGTTTTTATCGCCCACGTATGCTTCGTGGTTGCCTGCAGCAGAGGATATTCGTACAGATCCCACGATCGAAAGCTCATGCCGATCGGTCTGTCGCTGTCTAAAATACGTAACATCGACAGTTTATGTATTTCGTCCAGTGTAACGTGCGGCATTCGCCATTGAATTTTGTACAGATCTAGAACGGGTTTCGCGTTGTTGGAAGAGCTGTACAACGCGTTCACGTCGGTACGCGAGCGTATCAGAATCAACTCGTGTCGGGCGTTTATTACAACGCGTTTGTAGTCTTCGCAAAAGCCCAATAGCATGCTCATAGGCACGCAAAAATTGAACTTTATTGCCGCCGTGGGCGTGGCTGTTGGCTTCGGGTCGTTGTCGTTGCCGTACAACCATCCCGCATTGGACAACGCGTCGCTTCTCGTCTTGGACAGACTCACGTAATTCTTCAGGGTCGTCGTTGTGCCGGGATTTCTGGATCGATCGATTTCCACTCCGTTCAATTCGTAGCGTATTTCCTCGAACATGAACGGGACGGCGTTGTTATCGAGATTCGCCGTGTCGATGCGAGATTCTCCAGCCGCCGATAATTCGAGTTTTCCCGGTAAACTAAGTTTTCCCTCGACGTATAGGAAGCTTCTGCAGGGAAGCGTGTACAGATCTTGATGTTGGATGGGTATCCTTATCTCGTCGTTGTTTCTGAACGTCGTGTTGGCGTACGGATTGTACGTGTGCAGCTCGATCTTCGTTATACGATTGTCGAAGATCAGTGCTTTGGAGATGTTCAAAATGTCGTCGAACAGGGTCACTTTCCTACTACTACACGAGGATGACGAATCCCAAAGATCGTAGATACCGCGCGTTCTCCGCAGTTAATTTCCTGCTGCTATTCGACGCGTTTTTTTTCGCAGTTAGTTTCTTACGAATCGTGCCGCCGTTGTTGTCGTTGTTGTTGTCGTCGTCGTCGCCGCAGTTAAACTTATGAAATGTCGTATTGCTATGAATTAGCATTGCTTCGTCGAACGTGTAGTCGCGCCGTGATTTCTTCGCCTCGAAAATCGATTAAACGTCCTGATTGGTCAACTATTCGAATCGTTAAATCGTCGATTACTCGCGCGACGATTGGAAGGTAAATGACTCGCGCGGGCGTTTCCGATAATTTATATCCCGGCGGTACCTGAGGCGCGAACTCGTGTATCGTGTGAACGAGTTTACCATTGTCGTACGATCCGGTGGTTACGTTTCATTCTACTCGAATGATATTCACGTTGACGATGTTCACGGGCGCGTCCGACTCGTGCCACGTGTTCGGCGATAAAACGCGGTTCGTGGAAAATCCTAGGATGGATCCTACGTTGTAGGGCTTCGCAACGTTTACGCGATACCTGCTAATGATTTCACTTTTCATGGTATTGTTGTTCGCTCGTAGTACCAGCGGATATTCGTTATCGGGGGACGATGACTCATCAACATTTTTGGGAGGGGGATATCGCGCGTGTATCTCGCGTCTCAGGTACTCGTTGATCGCCTCCAATTCGTACGAACCGTCCGGGATGACGATCTTCTCATCCTTTTCGCCGAAGTAGAATCGATTGTTCCCGATGTTGGCGCTGATGTTCGGTATCGTGTAATAAGTTTGCAAGTTGAGCAATCCCAGCTCGTACTCGCCATTGCTCAGATCTATGGGCGGAAAGTACTTGGACGACAATGTGCTGCTTCTTCCCGACAACGTAAACGTGAACGACTTTTTCGCCTCCATCGCGCGTGAACAGAGAATTTCAAAAATCAAGTTTCTCGAAGAAATTTCACGCACAATTGTCCGCACCGGCTTTCGTCGTAGTTCTGAAAACGTTCGTGATTATATGTGATCGTCGCGCCCGCGAAGTAACGAATCAACTCGATCGGCGGACGAAGATTGCCGAAACTATCGAAGTAGTCGACGCGCGAGCCGCGTTTCACGTACGCGACCCAATGCGTTCCTGGCCCGCGACTATCGTCCAGATTGACGATACCTCGCTCGTTTTTCCACGATCGCGTCGGTAAATTGTCGCGCATGAAAACTCCGCGAAAATGCGGCAATGCTTTACAGATGGCGGTTAATTCGATATCTGTCGTTGTTACATCGTCTTTTTTCGAGTTTTTTTTTCTTTCTTTCATTCTTTCTTCAAGCCTTTCCCATGTTTGTACGGCGCGAGACGCACTCCGCGACCTTCCATAGCGCGATTGTGTCGCTGGGGTTCCTCCAGCTGTTTCTTCGCGGTTTTCGCAGCGTTTATCGCTTTGACTACTCCCGCGGCGCCGCCGGTCAATGCTCCTATAGCCGACAAAGCAGGCAACAGCAGCGGCAGAAAACCGCCGCGTTTGGCGACCGGGAGAATTCGCGTTTTCTTCTTCTTTTGACGTTTTTGTTTCTTCAGACCCATACCTAATTTCGTTTTAGCTTTCATGGCGGTCAACACGGCTGCGGCGGACGCTTTTTCTCCGAACGTCGCGTCTTTGGCCTTTAAACGTCGTAGCGCTCGATCCGCCAAAACGTTGTCTGCCGCGTGTCTGTTGTCGAGATCTTTGTGTTGCGAATACGCCACGTCGTGTTCTCGACAGGCCGCGTCCAAAGGATTGATTCCTCGATCGCCGCGAGCTATTCGCTGTCGCAGTTTCGTACCAGGACCGCAGAATTGATAACCGGGAATGTGCAATTCGACCGGCAACGCGTCTATAGCTCTGTTGAGGAGTCCCCTTCCCGTAGTACGCGGACAACGTTTCACACGCATAGACTATTCTTCAAGCCCCACCTTTAAAATAGATTTTTTTTTTTGGAGGGAGGGAAACGACTGATATCGAAGGTGTTCGAGCTCTTGTATAAATACTACACGCCCCTCCCCCTCCATCAAATTCGTGATCGGAGTATGCGTTTCGTGAGACAATCTTTGAATATTTGTGTTCCGGCGTGTCGCGCCGGCGGCGGCGGCGACGGCGGCGCCGAGATGATGCGGAAACACGGCTCGTTGCTACCTCACGACGTACGATGCGTGATAAGCGGCCCATCCGGATGTGGTAAAACGAATGTTATGATCAGCCTACTGAAGAGCGTGAATGGGCTACGATTCGCGAATGTTTACGTGTATTCGAAATCGCTGAATCAACCAAAATATCGATACTTGGACAAACTTTTCTCGTCCTTGGGGGAGGACGTTGGTTACTTTGCTTTCGTCGACAACGCTGACGTAATCCCTCCCGCGGAGGCGCTTCCCGATTCGATATTCATTTTCGACGACGTGGCGTGCGACGTACAGGATATAATGAGAGAGTATTTCGCGGTGGGTAGACATTCTCGCGTCGATTGCTTCTACCTGGGCCAGTCGTACGCGAGAATACCCAAACATTTGATTCGCGACAACGCCAATTTGTTGATTCTGTTCGAACAAGATGTCACGAACCTGCGTCACATTCATCGGGATCACGTAAACACCGATATGTCGTTCGAAACGTTCTGAACGTTGTGCGCGAATTGTTGGCGAAAGAAGTATGGATTTCTCGTAATAGATAAAGACAGTCCTGTGAACGGCGGTCGTTACAGACGCGGATTTAACGAGTTTGTCGTACTGTAACGCGCGCAGTTGCTCGGTAAGAGTCGACAAAGTTGCATCGTACGACGATCGCAAATCTGTGTGGAACGATATGTCATCGAAGGATGGCGGCGGCGGCGGGAAGCGACAAACTTCGATCGCGAAAGAAATAGCAAAGACCGGTGATATTATACGTAAAAAGTATCGAGCTTTGAAACTTGGAAAAATGGCGGTCGAGACGAATTTGCAAACGACTTTACGACCGATCGTTGAACCGTTGAAACAGATAGTACGAAATACTACTACGGCGGATGATGCGCTCTCGGAAAAAACACTCGACAACATGGAAACGACGACGACGACATCCTCGAAAAAACGAGATAAGAAGAAGGGAAAGAAGAAGAAGAGAACGAGCGACGAAGCTGATTTGACGCCGCTACCGACGAGACATCCGAAAAAAAAAATTAATTTTTTCGACGACGATGGCGATGATGACAACGACAGCGGTGACGCGAAGCGGGATAAATCGATGGTGCAGCAGCAGCAGCAGCAGCAGCATATCTTCGAATCGCCCGCAACGAGCGCGGTATCTTTGGAATCGTCGATGCGCGATATTTTTGAGAATCCGGAAATTCATCGAGAGGAAAGCGAACATCTGTCCGAGAATCTCGGACCTTTGGCGCGCGAATACTTGCATAAATTTTTTACCGGGCCAACGAAAAATTCCGACAACGTGTACGGAGTGTATTTCCGAGATGACAAACTGATGCTCGGAAATACGGCGTTCGACGTGAACAACGACGACGATATCATCGTTAACGGTGTTAAGTATCGAGGAACTCGCGGCCTTTACGAATTGATATTCAGTAAAATACCCAACGAGAAGCTGTACACCGAAGACGATAAGAAAGCTTACAAAAGAATTCTCATTGTCACGCATGCGCATCGACGGGGGAATCAGATAATGGGGAACAAAGGTTACAAGTATAAAAAGATTATAGGACCGATGTTTTCGTCGTCGTCGTCGCAAAGCGGAAGGGGAATTCGTCTCCCAACCCATATGCGCGTGACCAAAAATCCGATCGATTACGTGCATTGGGACGATCCGAACGAGCTCGTCGATCGTCTGAAATTGTTAACGTCTTCGACGAATGCCGGTCATTCCGGCCACAACAACGAAATAATGTCGATAATCGAAGAACTTCGCGAGGCCAGTATAATTATAAATTAAAGCGTAGGCGCGTTCGCTGCATCAGTGGCGAGTGACGAGTCGCATAGATACGGAGAGAGAAAAAAAAAAGTCTATCGACAAATTTGGCATGACGTTTCGCGAAGCGGACCAACGCGAGTCGGCGACGAACGTTCATTCAATTTCATTCTATCCGGCGTTTAAAAGTTTCGTGCGCGACAACGCTATATGTTTGAACATCGATGACGGCGGCGGCGTTAAATTGTACGATGCGAAAGGTGTGCGGATCGCACGCGTGGCGGAACCTCTGGCGAACGATCACGCGACTACCAAATCGTACGTCAAACGCCGTTTCGAAACGGGACAACGAAGAAATCGCGTCCACGCTTAATAAATACATGATGAATCACGCGATTTACGACGATGAACATACAGGAGTGTTTCAGGCTAGAAGGAAATGTATTCGTAACGTTGGTCCACCGACGAGTCCGAGCAACGCCGCCACCAAATCGTATATCGACTCCACCGCCGGAAAAATCGTGTCAACGATCCGCGACAATGCCGTATACCGATTGAAAATTTGGAACAAACGTCGCAAGGATTACGAATACCACTACGACGCCAAGCGTTGTCGCGTATGCAACTTGAGCGAACCGCTAAACGACGCGGACGCGACTAGCAAAGTATACGTGGATACACTCAACGCGAAGCTACGGTCCGAGACCGTCGAAAAACTGGCGGAACAGCTGAAAACCGCTAAAGAGACGTTAAAGTCCGAGATATTGCTCGCGAAAGAACAACTGCTGTCGACCGCCGCCGACGAGTTGAAAACGTCTAACGCGAACCTAAAGTCCGAGATCCTTGGAAAACTGGCGGAACAGCTGAAAACCGCTAAAGAGACGTTAAAGTCCGAGATACAGACTAAGATGCATGAACTTCGATACGATATTAACGCGAATATGAAATTACACGATTCCGGCATGGACGAGATCAACGCGAAAATTGATAATTTGAATGCCTCGCAAACGCAAATGAGGGAAGCCTTGAAGCAAAAAATAATAGACGGGGCGAGCAGCATCGTCGACGATCGGCTCGCGAATTTCGGAATAAGCTTGCAGGATAGAATTAAAAACTTAATTCGTGAACAGATCGATCATCTACTTTGAGAGTTGTTGTACCGTACCTGTATCTGTATCTGTATCTGTATCTGTATCTATAATATAAATGACATAATATAAAATCAATCGTACCAACCATGAAAATCTATTTTTTAATTAAAAATGACGTCATCTCCTCCCCACCACAACAAAATTGCGAGTTTCAAATATAAAAATCTCGCTTCGCGAGAATCACGTCATTGCACAGTTGTAAGTCTTCCGGATCTATCTTTTGGACAGCAGCAGCAGCAGCAGCATGGCGAATCCGAAAGCGGCGACGACGGATCAAATTTTCGATCGCGAGAAAGAACAAGATGACGTGTCTACCACCGCCACCGGGAACGACAAAGCCATTCCGTTCGATCGAACGTTGAAGGAAATGATGCCGCGACGAAGGGTTACGCGGACGATCTCGTCGACAAGAAAGCGATAACGCGTACCGATGATTTTTTCGATGCGAAACATATGCGTATCGGAAATACCGGAACACCGATCGCCGCCAACGACTCGGCGACGAAACTGTACGTCGACGCGTGCATCGATTTGATGAAAACCGCGCTCGCGAACGAATTCAAGCAGAACGTCAAGGACGAGATCGAGCGTATTCGTAAAAACCTGTTCGCCGAAATCGAAATCGTCGACGACGACGCGTCGTACGAAGCGAAGCTGAACGATATCGAGAAACGCATGAAACAGCACGACGAACAGCTGAACAAGCTCGAAGAGAAAAAAGATGATAAAATGGAGACATCTTTTAATTATCATACGTACTGTCGCGATAAATTCATCGAAATCGAGGACAATTTTGTGGAAATGATGAAACACGATCGGAGATCGCATCGTGACAAAATAAACGTCATAGGGACTCTTATCGATAAACTCGACGAAAGAATTTCGGCCGTGGAATACGAAATCCGCGAAACCATGGAAAGAAAACTCCTAAACATGAAGAACCAGCTGCTCGGTAAAATCAGCGACATGAATGAAACGGTGAACGCGAACAAGATGGATCGAGGAAGGTTGACGCTTGTCGAAGAAACCGTGCGGAATATTCGTCAAAAACAAACGGAAATCAATGACGCGACCGAAATGGCTGAGAATGTGAACCAGTTAAATCGAGAAAAGTTGGTGCTTCTCGAAGAAGCCATGAGGGATATCCGTGAAAAGCAATCCGAGATTAGACGCGGCGACGATGAGCAAAGAAGCGGTGGTGGAGGAGCTGCACGCTCCGGCGAGACGTTTCTTTCCTCGTAGACGGGTGATCATGCGAGGACTCGACGATCTTTGGCAAGCCGATATCGTTGAAGTACAACAATATGCGCGAGACAACCGAGGACATCGATACATTCTCACGATAATCGATGTATTCAGCAAATACGCGTGGGCGGTTCCTTTGAAGAGTAAAAACGCGAGCGACGTGTGCAAAGCTTTCGCGTCGGCGTTGAAGAAGGATGGCAGATCGCCGAACAACTTGCAGACCGACATGGGAAAAGAGTTTTACAACGCAACGTTCCAAGATTATCTGAAAAAACGTGATATCCGCCATTATTCGACGTTCAGCACCATGAAGGCCTCCGTCGTGGAACGTTTCAATCGCACGCTAAAGAACCGCATGTGGAAATTTTTCTCGTTGAGCGGAAAATATCGTTGGATCGATGCGCTTCCCACGCTGATCGAGGACTACAACAATCGAAAACATCGCACCATCCGTATGCGACCCGCAGACGTGAACCGCAAAAATGCCGAGCATCTTTTATCCACCGTGTACAGCAACGTGAAAATCGCCGGTCCTGCCAAGTTCAAGGTTGGCGATCGTGTACGCGTCAGCAAATTCAAAACTGTATTCGACAAAGGATACACGCCGAACTGGTCAACGGAAATATTCAAGATTGTTGCGGTGAAGCGAACGAACCCTGTTACGTATCTCTTGGTCGACTCGAAGGACAACCCGATCGCCGGAGGATTTTACGAACACGAGATGCGCGCGGCTAAATATCCCGACGTGTATTTAGTGGAAAAAATATTACGCAGAAAAGGAAATAAAATATACGTTAAATGGCTAGGCCTGGACGCTTCGCACAACTCATGGATATCGAAAACCGCTATACTTTAATCGTATTTCTACTCTAAATATATTTTTGTACGTCTTCTTCGCAATAAAATTCAGCGTTTTCATCCTACGATGTTTTTCTTTCATATGCTTATCCCACATCCTGAGCTCTCCTTATCGTACATCCTGAGAAGAGGTGGGGGAATCTCTCGCTTTCTTATAAATTACCATCGACAAGTTACAATTCGCGAATTCGCGCGACAAGTTACATCGCAAACACTTGTTCTCGACGCCTCCTCCTCCTCTTTCGCAACAGGGTAAGTAAACTTTTGTATTTAGATCATTATCATCATTGACATGATGGACGGATTTGTGTATTTAGATGAATTGTATCACGCATATCATTGACATGGACGGATTTACCGTGGACAGAAAATTCGTCTGCAAAGAACTATCCATCATCGACGTTCGCGACGGCTCATTCAAATTTGCCGAATTTCGTTTAGACAGACGATTTGCCAGTTTATCCGACGTCGACAAACGGTCGGCACGGTTCGTCAGCGATTCGGTGCACGGAATCCCATTCCGAGATTTTGGTTACGAAGCTTACCGCCAAAAAGATATACCAGACATTATTACAAATTTTGTTCGCGACTATGCGGATCCATTGGTAGCGTACAAAGGCGGATATTATGAGAAAATCCTTCTTCGAAATTTGAATATACCCTCAATAAATTTGGAAACTTTCGATTGCCCCAAGTACGATATCCTGATTCGCGATCCCATGTACCGAAACGACGACGACGCATCCTGCCGGCTTCATTGTTGGAAAAAAAACGTTGCCGTCGGAAAAAAAACGTATCATTGCTGTCTAAACGAAGTACGGACATTTCGCGCATGGCTGATCAATGCTAAGAAACAGGTATTGTATGAAGTATTGTAGGAGTATTTCACTCCTCTCCATCGATCGATCCTTACGTAAACTTTTGTTTCTAGGCAACATGAATCAACAGCAACAAAACAATGATTCTCTCGACTACTACTGTCTCGAAAGCAACAGATTAAAAAGTTTTCAAAACTGGCAGTATTCTCACATCGTCAAACCCAAAGATCTTGCGGCCGCAGGATTTTACCGCTCGGGCGAAGCGGATCACGTTGAATGCTTCGACTGTGGCCTGGTCCTGCATCGGTGGGAGCAAGATGACGATCCCATGACGGAGCATCGCAAGTGGTCGAAATTCTGCCGATACGTTCGCGGACTAGATTGTGATAACGTTCCGATCGCAAAACCCCGCGGCGTAGACGTGTGCGGAAATCGTTAGTGGTCGAAAATAAATAAAAAAATATAATACGTAGAATAAGATATATTATGTAGAATAAGATATGTAGCATATAATTATATATAATTATTATAAGATATAATATAAGATATGTAGCATAATATTATATATATATATATATATATATATATATATATATATATATATATATATATATGTGTTACGGGAAGTAGAATAAGTAGAATATACGGCAATCTGAAAAAGAAAAAAAATTTATAAGCAAAATTAATTAATTAATTGTAAAACTTTCGAATAAATTGAATTCACTTGCCATTCGAATAATATCCGTATCGATTCCACAAACTCCCCATCCCAGTCTTCTATTTCTTGTAGTAATAAATCCTTCTGCCGCCTCCAAGCACGCACATGAATTATTTTTTCTAGTGTGGTCTGCGGAATAATAAAAATATTATAATAAAAATATTACGCTTTAAAACAACGTACTCACCATTCCCTCGATCGCCTTCTCCAGCGATCCACCATCTTCTATTGCGAAACACCGCCTCCTCGAAATTGTAACGATGAACATTTCTTTTTTTTTCACTCAAGCTTTGCGAAAGAAAACTTGTGTAATGCGGGTAACGGCGAACCGCTTGCTATTTAAACGCGCGCGATAGGGAAATGCAATGCGAGGATGTGGTTCCAAGATACAAAAACGCGGTTCTGCGAGAAACATACTAGGATGTGGTTCCAAGATACAAAAACGCGTAAATGCAATTCTGCGAGAAAGAAACATATGATAGAAAGAGAAGAAACATACGTAATAGGATGTGGTCCTAAGACGTGCTGCCGGAAAGAGACAGCGATATACGTAATATACTTCCGCGAGACATATTGCAGCGACCTTGACGCGGCGATAACGGATGTGCCGAAACGACATCCCGATTACGGAAACCACAAGGAGCGATAGCGCCCGAGCGCCCTTGCGCCCCCCCCCCCTCGCCCCGCAAGAGAATATTCCCCCTCGCCCATTGGGTTAGAATCCGCCTAGTATACCTACTCATCTTCCCATTCACCCACATCTTCATATAACCGACCTGTACATGCTTCCCCTCCTTCCTCTCCTTCACCGCCTCACTCTCTATCTTCCATCTAGCCCTCCTCTCCTCCTCCGTCAGGTCGTCGTCTATTCTTTCCCCTCTCCCCCTCAATTTACTCCTCCCCACCATCACCCTCCTTTTTTGCTCCCTATCCATTAGCCTCACCAAAGCCATTCCCCTCCCATCCTCCCTTATCCCACCTAATTTTTTCATCTCCTTCACCCCCTCCAATTTTAACCCCATCTCCTCCCATATCCTCTTTACCTCCTCCTCCACTACCTTTCCTTCTAATTTCCTCCTCTCCTCTCTCTCCTTCCTATCTTGCTTAATTTCCAGCCTCCTAATCCTCCTTCCACTCTCTTCCCACTCCCCCCCCCCTCCCGCCTTCCCCACCCTTCCCTTTCTCTCTCCACCCTTCCCTCTCTACCTTCTCCATCTTTCCTTCTAACCTTTCCAGTCTCTCCCTCATCCTCTCCCTCTCCTCCCTCTCTTCTCTCCTTTCCTCCTCCCATTTCTCCCTCTCCTTTTTCCTCTCCTCTCTCTCCCTCTTCATCTCCTCCTTCATTCCCCTCACCTCTACCACCAACTTTTCTATCATTTTCTCCAGGCCTCTTACCAACCCCTCTACCTTCCTCTTCTCCTCCCTCGGGGACCTTACTGTCTTTGAGCTCCTTCTGAAGATCTTATACATCCTCTCCTCCCTCTTCCTCTCATCGTCCACATCTTCCCCCTTCTCCCTCCCTCTCTTACCCCCTGCGCTCTCTACACTGCTCCCTTCACTCACCAGATCCTTCATTACTACCTTCTCCCCCCCTCCAACACCCCTCCCCCTTTACCTTCATCTCTATCTTCCTCCACCTTCCCACCCACCTTTCTCCCTTCCCCACCACCACTCATTTCACCTCCTACACTTTTCCCTACGGCTTTCGAAAATCCCGCTCTCCCTCCTTTCCTTTCCCTGACGGCCACCAGACCGCGCCACCAAACCACGCCACCTGTTTGCCTCTATTACCACTCCTCAACCCACCTAACCTCTTAACTCCCGTACTTTTGCTTTCTTCTCACACTCCACCTCACCTCTTGCTCTTTTTTCTTTTCCCTCTATCTTCACCCTCCCTTCTCACAACCTCCTCCACCACTTTCTCACTCTCACCCTTCTCTCACACTCTTCCACTCCAAGCTAACTCTTCACACAATCTGCACACCACACTCTCTCTCGCAACCGGAAAAGGAAGTCCCCCTAACTGGGATAAAATATCGTCAATTTCTGATAGCGGGTAAGCGCCTTGGTCCGTTAGTTCATTTAATTTTCGAAAATCTATAACGATTCGCCATTTTTGTTTTCCGGAGGCATCAGCTTTCTTGTGAACTACCCATACAGGTGAATTGTACGGAGAGTCTGAGACTTCTATAATTTGTTTTTCAAGCATTTCATTCATTTGTTTATTGATCTCTAGCTTATGGCACTCTGGAGGTCTGTAAGATTTTGTATTCACGATTTTCTTTTCTTTTAATGTGATCGTATGTTTTGCAAGATCTGTACAAGGGAGTAGGTCTGATTCTAGATTGAAAACGTCAATGTAATGTAACAATATTTTTTCGATCGGGTCTCGCAACTCGCGTTCAATGTGCGATGTTCTAACTAGTTCGCGAAATGTTGAAATTTGTTCTGGTTCGTGAGAGTTTTCGATATGATTAGAGATGATTCTTTCGGTCTTACCAGAGTTGACAAAACATACTCGTGTCGGCTTGCCTTCGAAATATACAGTTTGAACTCTGAACTCGCCTGGTGGTGTTACTACTGGCTTCTGTAACTGAATAATGTTTTGATCTAATGTTAGTGTGTGGTTAGTGAGAGCATATTCATACTTTTTGAGAAACGGTAGACCGGCAATAGCGTCTTCTATTAGAGGGAAATCTTTTTCAACAATATAAAATGTATGCGCCTATTAAAGTAAATGAACACTTGCTTTTGGCACACAAACAATATATTTATATAATATAATATGGTTTAATACAATGTGGAAAAACACGTGCGTACAGCGGACTTTCTTACTAGGAACTACCACGAACCACGCGTCTTGCTCTCTCTGCTAGATGACGCTCATCCACGCACTCTAGCGGTCAACACGAGCACTCTTGCATCATACATGCCTACACTCTATCCAACACGCTTCCTTAGGCTTGTATTATGCGCTTCCTTAATTTTCTGAATGTCTATTCTATAATGCCTAACATATTTCTGAATTTAACAAATTTAGTTCTACCTAGAGACTTTGTGAGTAGATCCGCTACATTTTCCTCTGAATCTATCTTTATAATATCGATGGTTTTATTTATATAATTTTCGTTTATAAAATGGAAGTGTACTTGTTTGAATATGCGAGTAAATCTACGCTTGATATGTGTGAGTGCGAGAACAGCGCTGGACTAGAGCGTGTGGAGAGAGCGCGAACTAGGACAGTAGGCAGTAGAAGTATGGAAGCCACGTGTGCGAGTCCGTAAGAGAGTGCAAAATGTAACAGTAAAAGTATTACACATTAGTCTAAGTTTAGTTATAGTTTTCCATATATATATATATTTAGTTCAATGTGAAGAGTTTATATGAATAATAAAAACATTCGTTCCCACATTAATCTAACATGGTAGCAGAGCGTGGTTGATCTGAAAACGTGGTTGAACTGAAAACGTGGTTAAACTGAAAACGTGGATAAACTGAAAAACGTGGTTAAACTGAAAAACGTGGTTAAACTGAAAAAAACGTGGTTTAACTGAAAAACGTGGTTAAACTAGAAAAAGTGATTGGTATTAAATAATTAAAGGTGCAGTGAAAAAAAATATAAATAAATAATAATGCCAAAATTAGTAAAGATGCTAGAAAGGCAAAAATAATATATAATAAATAAGTGCAAAGAGTAGATGCACATGGATTATAGGAGGACAAGCACGTGGTGATTTTTGAGGTTAAGACACACGGGTATGCAGCAGAACACGAGGCATATCTGAAGGTAAAACTAGCTGAGACAAATTTCACTGGAAAAATTTAAACAAAGTGAAGTTTATAGAGTAAAAGCTGTACCAAGAGAAGAAAGAAACATGTCAAAACAAGAAGAGGTTAAGATACAAGTTTTCGACGGCAAAGATTACAACCTATGGAAGAAGAGACTATTATTATAGATAAGATGGAAGAAATGTGATGATCCAGTACGTAGAGGTAGAATGGCCACAGAAGACCTAGACAAGTGGGAAGAAATGGACATAAAGGCCATAAATTACATCTATTGCAGTATAACTAACGATCAGCTGGAGTTTGTTGGTGAGGAAGAAACAGCGTATGGAATAATAAGGAAATTCGATCAGCTGTATTTGAAGGAGTCAACAGCGCTGCAGATATGCATAAGGAACAAGCTAGATAAAATGAGACTCAAGAACTATGAAGATTCGAGCACATTCTTTACGGAATTTGAGAAGACAATAAATGAATTGAAAAGTGCAGGCGGCACAGTAGGCGAACAAGAAAAATTGAACTACATGCTAGGAACACTACCGGATACTTTGAGTTACATTGGTGACTTGATTGATGCAATGAAACTTGAAGATAGAAACTGCGAATTTTTAAAACGAAAAATATCAATGTGGGATGCAAAAGACAAAAATGATTCTGATAAGAGAAAAGCTAGTGTGTTCAAAGTTGAGAATAAACCAAATGTCTGTTATGGCTGCGATAAGCCAGGACATTTCATAAGAGAATGCAGAAATCCATGGCGCAAAGGGATTGAAAGAAGCGAACCCAATGGGGCTGGAGTGTACAGGCAAGGAGGTGCACAAGGGCACCGGACATCTCAACAGCAGCAGCCGACGCGAGGGCGCGGAGGCAGAGGCTACGCACAACGAGGATACAACAGCAGAGGCAGAGGCTTCCAGCAGCGAAATAACGAAGAGCACGACGCAAGATATAGTTACAGTGATAAGTGTCAAGTGAATGGCTCTTTTGTGACTCAAATTGTGAGTAATAAGTATGTGAAGAGTAATGAGTATGTTAAGAGTGAGAAGTATGTTCAGAGCGATATCAAGAGTTATAATTGTAATAATACAAATAGAGTAGATTGGATATTGGATAGCGGATGTTCAGATCACATTATAAATAATGATTCGTATTTCAGTGAATTTTTAATTTTGAAAAATCCTATTAACGTCAAGGTTGGTGATGGTAGAATTCTAAAAGGTACCAAAGTTGGTAAAATCGTTACACATTTTCTTGTTGATGGCATGAAAGTTGAAATCACAATATCCAATGTATTTTATGTAGAGGAAATGGACAAAAACTTAATTAGTTTCGCAAAAGTAACGGATAAAAATAAGATTATCTCAATTGATAAAACAGCGAAAATTTATGATAAAGCTGAAAATGTAATTGCAATCGCTTATAAAGAAAATGGACTGTATCGAATGAGTAGTTACATAAACGAGAAGGAAAATTATAACACAGAGATTAATAACAAAATGACCCAAAAGGAAAGGTCACATAAGATTCTAGGCCATATAAATTTCAAATATTTAGATTATATGTGTAAAAACAATTTAGTAGATGGTTTACCAAATGAGTTAGAAGCAACTTACTTAAAATGTGGTACTTGTATAAGAAACAAAATGCATAATTTATAGTTTAAAAATAACAGGACAAAAGCGAGTGAGATTTTAGAAATTGTTCATTCAGATTTAAATGGGCGAAAAACGACAGCAGAGGGTATGATGGTTCAAAATATTTTCTAAGTTGGTTGATGATTACAGTAAATTAGCAGTAGTATACACAATCAAATCAAAAGATGAAGTATATGACTGTATTAAAAATTATATAAACCAAGTTGAAAACTTGACGGGTAAAAAGATAAAGAAACTCAGATGCGATAATGGCAGGGAATATCTGAATAAATATATCTATGAGTTAACAAATGAAAAAGGAATCCAAATTGAACCATGCCCACCATACGTACACGAACTAAATGGCGTAGCTGAAAAATTTAATAGAACGATTATGAATTCTGCCCGATGCTTACTACATGATGCAAACGTAAGTCTAAGATACTGGCCAGAAGTTGTAAAAACAGCAACTTATTTAAAAAATAGAACGTTTAAAAAAAGTACTGTTGAAAACAAGACACCTTTTGAGATATTTTTTTGTAAGCGACCAAACCTGAGAAATTTAAAATTTCTTGGAAGTAAAGTTTTTGCTAGGGTGCCCGAAGAAAAAAGAAAATCAAAATGGGATAGAAAAGCGGATATGGGAATATTGCTAGGTTATGAAAATGTTGGATACCGAGTTTTAATGAATGGTAAAATCACAGTAGTAAGACATGTTGAAATAGTTGAAGACGGTCAAAATTTAGTCGGATTTAGTGGCGATGATAGTGAAAGTAATGATGATAATGTTGATAATGATGATAAGTGTAGTTTAGGAAGTCAAAACTCGGAATCGGACGTATTCACAAAAGAATCAAAGATCAAAAACGAAAACACAAATGAGAGAAAAGAAGATGAGAAAATTACAATTAGAAAAGACCAAAGAAAGTTGAGTATAGAGTCAAACAAAAATCAGAATTTAAGGCGATCTGATAGAGAAAAGAAAAGACCTGATTTTTATAGTGCTAGCTTAGTAAATACTAGATACATCTATGTAAATGTAGTTAGCGCCGATAGCCCATCAAGTTATGATGAAGCATTAAAAAGCGATGAATATGAGTTATGGAAAGAAGCAATGGATCAGGAAATGAATTGCTTAATTAAAAATGAAAAGTGGAAGCTAGTTGAAAACCCAGGAAATGTAAAAATATTAGACTTAAAATGGGTGTTCACAAATAAAACCGATAATAGAAAGAAAGCAAGACTCGTAGTGAGAGGTTTTCAGCAGTCTGAAGTACTTGAAGATTTATATTCGCAAGTGGCTAGAATACAGACTTTGAAATTATTATTATCCTATTGTTGCCAAAACAAATTATCAATCATACAATTAGATGTTGAAACGGCATTTTTGAATGGCCAGATAAAGTCGGAAGTATTTGTGAAACAACCTTTGGGATATGCGGATAACACCGGCAGAGTATATAAATTAAGGAAAGCATTGTACGGATTGAGAGAGAGCCCGAGGGCGTGGTACGAATGTTTTGATAAATATATGAGAAAATTAGGTTTTGCAAGAAGTGAGAATGACTACTGTCTATATATTGTGACGTGGCAAAAGTTGCCACGTCCCCTCGAGTTTTAGCGGAAGACCGGGCCACCTTCAAAACGGGCAAAAAGCGATCGGCACCCGCGAGCGCTCTCCCTGGGACGGTCTCTAAAGACCAGGGGGCAGCGCTAATCGGTTTTTGAACGTCGCGCCACTTGGCACGACGCGAATTGCAGGATCGTATCCGGGTCCCGGGGGGGGCCCGGAACTCTTTTTCTACTCGGCCATCGGAGGAATGTTCCGCCGAGAGACGCTGCTAGGACGTTCCGGGAAGATACCCGCCACTGGACAACGAGGGAAATCCTGAGCCCGGGTCAAGGAACCCGGAGGAGCTGCCGAGGAAATACGCAGCGGAGAAGACCATCGTCTCCACCTCGTAGCTGCCTCGCCCGCCATAGAAGAAAATGCGTCGCGGGATTGGCCCAGGATCTTCCTCCGCGGGAGGATTAACCAATCGGAGATCTCGATCGCTGCCGATTGTAGAGCGTTCTGGTTCCCGAACCGCCGAGCACGGCCTTGCCGTGCCGAAAACTATGCTAGTTCCGAGCGTCGTGCGGGGTAGGAAAAATGAGGAAAGTGGGGGACGCCTCACTTCCGCGTTCTCGAGCCTTGCCGAACTAGGGCATTGCTTAAGATCCAGTCAAGTAATTAATATCTGTGCCCGATTTGAAGTACTGCTGCCGAACGACTCGAGGGTCCAGGTGCCGGTCATCTAGAGCTGCCGTAAATTCGAGAAGCTGCTGTTTGGTAAGCGCCGGTCAGGCTTTGTCATATCGCGAATTTTCTGTACGACTTGTTTCGCGTTGGCTCGGGGACGTTTTTGCGAACGACCTCTATTCGCGTCGTTAACGACGAGTTTCCGCGCTGCCGTAAATCGCATCGTTGGTAAATCGCGTAGAAGCCGGGACCGTCGGCCGGTTTGAGCATGGGGCAAATTTTGTAACGCGAAACCGCGTCTTGGTGTACGGCCCGAAATGCTACCGGTTTTAGCGGGGAGAAATCCCAAATATATTTTGGCGACTATCATAGAGATTGCCCACGGTGGGACGACGCGGCGTGACCGGATCCCTAAATTCGACCGTTAGCTGCCGGTACAATCATCTTAGTACGCGTGTAACATCGGGACACGGTCCCACCTAGCTCGACTAATTTCCAATAACGACGCAGAACATCGCGTCCGGGGTCGTGTCCGACGCGAAAATCGAGCGATAACAGCGCGAGCGACCGAAAATCCGTCGATTACTAAATATTTTCGCGCGGGCTTATTTTCTTACGGCTGCCGGTCTTTCTGCCGACAGCCGCGTGTACCATCGTCGTTCAATAAACGATTGTAAAGCCCAGAACTCGCATTCGAATTCTTTGAGAAGCCTTCCCGCCGCGGGGAACGTCCCGTACTCCTCTCGTCGAACCCTGGCCCCGGGTGAGCTATCCCGACTATCGCGCGGCCGTCGGAAAGTCAGAATTCCTTGTCGCGTCTCGGAGAAATCCCGTAGAATTTCGCGTGGCATCTCTCGATGCCTGGCACCCGTTATCAGGACTCATTCCTCAATTAAAGTTCACGAAAACCGACTTTTCGACGCGTCGTTTGTCGCGGGTGGACCGCGTACCGCGCGGCCGGTGCGTGGCCCGGCTTCACGGCCATAAAACCCGTAGTTGCCCAGGTTTTCGCCGTCCGTCGGATCGGGAAAACCCAGGCAACGTGACAATATAAAAAATGAGAAAAATAATACAAGTTATTTGATCCTGTTCGTTGATGACTTGTTGATATGCGACAAAGATATAGAAAGACTGAATGAAATAAAAAACAAACTGTCTGAAAAATTTTGTATGAAAAATTTAGGAGAAGTCAAGACGTATTTAGGAATAAATATTGATTACGATCGCGAGAATTGTAAAATGACGTTAGACCAAAAGGATTATATAGAGTCACTAGCCAGGAAATATAACATTATCGAGTCGAAATTGTATAGGACACCAATGGAACAAACTTTGAGTTTACAGCCAGCACAGTCAGCATCAAGTAATTTAAATTACAGAAATTTAATTGGAGCTTTACTATACATAAGTGCAAATACGAGATTGGATATCAGTTATAGTGTAAATTATTTGAGTCGATTCCAAAATTGCTATGATGGATCGCACTATAAGTATGCACTGAGAATACTAAAGTACCTATATTTAATAAGAGATTTAAAGCTAACATATCAAAGAAATTTGGAAGTAGATATAATTAACTGCTTTGTTGATGCTGATTGGACAGGTGATAAAATTGATAGGAAGTCGACAACAGGTTATATAATTAGAAATTTTGGGAATGTAATATACTGGAAATCGCGAAAACAAGGAAGTGTAACGAAATCCTCAACTGCAGCTGAATACGTAGCTTTGTCTGATTCAGTCGGTGAGATCATAGTAGTTCTGAACCTACTTAGAGACTTTAAAATAAGACTAAACAAACCCGTAAACATTTATGAGGATAATTCTGGTGCTATTGCTATCGCTAAGTTTGGAAATCTAACTAAAAATTCAAAATACATTGAGGTACATTACCACTTCGTTAATGAGTATTATGAGAAGGGAATTATAGAAATTGTCAAAGTCGAGTCAGAAAATAATATTGCAGACATTCTGACAAAAGCCTTAGGACGAAACAAATTTGAAAACTTAAGGCAAGTGTTAAGAATAGTTTAAACATGTATAGATAGTTTAAGCATAGATTTAAGGAGGTGTGTTTGAATATGCGAGTAAATCTACGCTTGATATGTATAAGTGCGAGAACAGCGCTGGACTAGAGCGTGTGGACGCGAAGTAGGACAGTAGGCAGTAGAAGTATGGAAGCCACGTGTGCGAGTCCGTAAGAGAGTGCAGAATGTAACAGTAAAAGTATTACACATTAGTCTAAGTTTAGTTATAGTTTTCCATATATATATATATTTAGTTCAATGTGAAGAGTTTATATGAATAATAAAAACATTCGTTCCCACATTAATCTAACAGTACTTCTATGTGTTTGGACTTCTTTGTTAGATTTCCGTTTTTCGCAATTACTATCGCACTAGAATTGTCTTCGTATATTTGTCCCTTTATAGTTTTTACTTCTGTTACGGCCTCGGATAACGCTATGTATTCTGCGAAGGTTGATGATTTTGCGACAGAATTTTGTTTATGTGATCTCCAAAATATCACATTTCCATACATACATATAATTAATCCGGATGTAGATTATCGATCTACATTGTCTCCTGCCCAATCCGCATCGACGTAACAATCTACAACCTCAGCATTACAATCTTGTTTATAAACTAATTTCAAATCCTTTGTTTTGTATAAATACTTCAGCACTCTCAACGCATACTTAAAATGTGTCTGATCAAAACAATTTTGAAATCTGCTTAAATAACTAACACTAAATGCTATATCCGGTCTCGTGCCGGAGCCAATATACAACAGAGCACCTATGAGATTACGATACATTATATTAGTATTTATTTCTTTAGCTGGCTCTAACTTTAGATTAGTTTCCATCGGCGTGTTATATAACTTAGCATTTTCAACTCCGTACTTCTTTGCTAACGATTTTATATAATTCTCTTGACTTAGAGTCATTGCATTTTTATCTAAATAATTGTAATTGATATCTATTCCTATGTAGTTCTTGACCTTGCCCAGATCCTTTATTCTAAATTTACTCGCTAATTTAGTTTTAATATTGCAAATCGTTTTTCTATCTTTGGCACAAATGAGTAAATCGTCGACATACAATAAGACATAAGCCTGTGAATCATTATTCGCTTTGGTATAAATACAATAATCATATTCGTTTCTCTTGAAACCTAACCCTCTAATATAATCATCGAAGCATTCGTACCAGGCTCGTGGGCTTCCTTTTAGGCCATACAAAGCTTTATGTAACCTATATACCTTCTCGCTATTCTTCTGAAATCCTAACGGTTGCTTAACATATACCTCCGAGGTAATCTTACCATTTAGAAACGCAGCTTCAACATCCATTTGTTCCACTATCAAACGGTTGTAGCAGCAGTATGACAACAGAAGTTTTAGTGTCTGCATCCTAGTTACAGGCGAATAGATGTTCTCCAGTTCTCCCTCCTGTTGGAAACCTTTAACAACTAGTCTTGCCTTGTAAAATCCTCCTAATTTCCTTGTGTATACCCATTTAACGTCCAATGCCTTCTTGTCAGGTGCATATACCAATTCCCATGTTCCATTCTTTTCTATATTTTCCATCTCCTTTTCCATTGCACTTTTCCAATGTTCTGCTTCATTACAATTTATCGCTGCCTGAAACATACTAGGTACACTTAAATCAGTATAATTTGCATAAATGTATGGGTCCCCAAATCTCTCAGGGGGTTTGCGGCTTCTCTGTGACTTCCTTAATATTGTCTCTTCATTCTTGAGTTTAGGTTTTACTATTTCTAGTGTTTCGTCTTCCTGTTCCATTTCGCTTGCTCCATCTGAGTTTTCTGCTGGTTCTCCTTTACCTTCTATTTCTTCCTTTTCTTCTTCTCTTAGGCCTATACAAGTTACGTCTTCTTCTACAACATCTACATGTTTGGCTACAACGATTTTATCATCTATTAGAACTCTATAACCAACTTCGGTGTATCCCAACAAAATTCCTAGCTTGGCTTTCTTATCCCACTTCGAGGTTCTTTTGGCCTCTGGGACTCGTACAAAAATCTTACTTCCATACAGGCGTAAGTTTTTAACTGATGGTCTAGTTTTAAAGACTATTTCATAAGGAGTTTTCTTTATCGTTGTATTAGCTAGTGTTCGATTTTTCAAATATGCCACGATTTTGATACATTCAGGCCAAAATTTTCTGCTCACCTTTGCTTCGCTCAATAGGCATCGCTGTGTCCATAATCGAGCGGTTAAATCTTTCAGCCGTTCCGTTTAGCTCGTGTACGTACGGCGGACAAGGATTAATACATATTCCCTTTTCTCTGGCAAAATGAATAATCCGTGAATTCATGTACTCCTTGCCATTGTCGCACCTTAGGTACTTTATCCTTTTTCCGCTCAGGTTTTCCATCTGATTTACATATTCCACAAAGCAATCATATACCTGATCCTTAGACTGGATGCAATATACTTTTCCTAATTTACTGAAATCATCAATGAAAGACAGAAAATATTTTTCCCCACAGTTTCCAGTTGTAGTGTGAGGACCATTTAGATCAGTATGTATTATTTCCAAAATGTCCTTGGCTCTGCTCCTATTATTATGAAATGGTAAGTTACACATTTTATTTTCTATGCATACAGCGCATTTTAGATACTCTGATCCCAATTCAGTAGGCAGTCCGCTCAATAACTCATTTTTGCTCAGTACATTTAAATATTTGAAGTTTATATGTCCAAGAATTCTATGCCACTTTTCCTTCTGTGGGAGCATTACCTTCTTACTATCACTCATTATGTTAGTGTAAGCTTTCCTACTATAATTGACTGTCTCACATCTCATTTTATACAGATTTCCCTCCTTAAAGGCTATTGCTATTAATTTATTGTTTTGATTATATATTCTGGAGGTATTCTCTTTCGATACAATTCTATTCCTCTCTGTAATCTTTGAATAACTTAACAAATTTACGTGCATATCTCTGACAAAAAATACATTTGGAATTTTTACCTGCGACATCTCATCTTTTACTTTGAACAGGGCTGTTATTCGTCCAACCTTGGTTGCCTGTAGCACTCGCCCATCTCCTATTTTAACATTTATTGGAGATTTTAGCGTGATACACTCATCATACCATTTGTCTTCATTTATAATATGATCCGTGCATCCACTATCCAACAACCAGACCATTTCCTTTGCTTTAGTCGCCTCTTCTTCCCTGATCTCTGACGTATTTACTTGTACTATTAAACTACTTCCTTCTTGTATCGACCCTTCATTTTGCGATCCATTCCTGTAATTGTTATACGCTCCACGCTGAAATCCTCTGGATCTGTACGAACGTCCACGGTTTTGCTGTGGTCGTCCTCTGCCACGCTCGTATTGTCCAGACTTCCAATGTGTCTGTTGATTTCCCATACGACAATATTTTTGTACGTGACCTACTCTACCACACCCGAAGCACTTCATATTATATCTGTTCGCTTCTGCACTTGATTGTATTGCAGAGAATGCATTCGTCTTATCTCCTTGTACACTTTCCTCTACTTTATTTACCCCTTCTTTGAATTTCATCTTCAATTTTCCTTTCAGGTATTCTACATTCCTTTCGTTTTCAGGTAGCACATCTATGAGATCCCCAATATAACTATATGACTGTGGCAGTGCCTTAATCATATAGTTTAATTTTTCTTGTTCAATTATATTTGCACCAGCTGACTTTAATTCGTTTATAGCTTTTTCGAACTCATCGAAAAAAGTGGTTATATCCTGGTAATCTTTTAGTTTTATATTTTCCACGTTATTTCTGCATACAATTTGCAGAGCAGGGGGTTCTTTTAAGTACATTTCGTCAAATTTATGTACTATTTCGAAAGCAGTGTCTAGGTTGCTTATGTATTCCAATTGTTTGTTCGTTATCGCACTATATATGTAGTTTATTGCTTTGATGTCCATATCGTTCCACGTGCTCAGTTCATCATTTGTAGTTCTTTTTCTTTCTACTACTGAATTGCATTTTTTATACTTTAGAAAGGTCATTATTCGTTTTTTCCAATTTTTATAGTCCGCTCCATCGAAAATGGGTATAATTATATCATCGCATTTCATGTGTGCCATCTCGAATTTTCTCGAATCTATCACCGTTATATAACCTTATATATGTTCTCGAGATTTCTAGAACTTTCCACTGTTCTAACCTAAAAATGCCGTCTCTTTAATCTTTGAAGTATTTCTTTCCTCTCGCGGAATTTTAATACACAAACTATAACCCAGGTTCTGCTACCATATTAAAGTAAATGAACACTTGCTTTTGGCACACAAACAATATATTTATATAATATAATATGGTTTAATACAATGTGGAAAAACACGTGCATACAGCGGACTTTCTTACTAGGAACTACCACGAACTACGCGTCTTGCTCTCTCTGCTAGATGACGCTCATCCACGCACTCTAGCGGTCAACACGCGCACTCTTGCATCATACATGCCTACACTCTATCCAACAGCGCCTTTTCTAAATAACGTATGGTTATGCTTTCGTCCCAGTGGTATATCTATCATTGCCCATATAAAATGTTCGTGTTTCGACTTTCTTTGTTATATCGTCTGGTTGTCGCTTTATCAGGTTTATTCCTGATCCTGAGTCGACGAGTAGTCTAAGAGATTTTCCATCGGATTTTCTTCGAATGGTGAATGTTGGTAGTCTTCCTGTAGTCGTGTTGACTCGTATTCGAGGAGATTTTCCATCCCTTCCTCGGTCACGCTGTTCACGTGGTTCACTCTTCTTGGAGGATCGTTCTGCTGACCTGGTGTACGAAAATTTACACACTGGTTTGCCAGATGGCCCATTTGGTTTCAGCGGAAACATTTCATTTCCTTTCTTTCTGGAGTGGAGCGGTTTTCAGCTCGGTGGAATGGACTTGGCCTTGTGGTTGAAGCTTGTGCTCTCTATCGCTCTTGTCTTAGAGGAGGTTTTACCGTAGTAAAAACAGGTTTCGTTTGCGATGGTCGCAGCCTTCTCTTTTCGTTCACGAGGGTTTCGGCCCGAAATGCTGCTTCTTGAGCCTCCATTAGTGTTTTGGGCGACGATGCAGACACTCGGGTCTCAATATCGTCTCGGAGATTTAACATAAAAATCTTTACTGATCGTCTGTTCTCTAAATCGATCGCGATTGTTCTCTCGACTTCGTTTTTATGTTCGTACTGAAGCGCGTACGTGAGTTCGTTTATTAGTTTTCTGAAACGAATTATATAGCTGTGTACACTTTCTGCGACTCCTTGTCTCACCTGTCGTAACCTGTCGCGTGCACTATCTGCCGTTGTGGGTATGCTCACAAATTGTCGTAACGCTGTGAACAAATCTTCGTAGCTTTCAATTTCGAGATGTCGGATACTGCGTTCCGCATCTTCTGTTACCCGCGTGGCGAGAATGAGATCTAATAATTCTTCCCGTTCTCTAGAGTTTCTGTGTGCCTTGCGCACCTTCTTTATAAAACCTTCAACGCCAATGTCGTCACTCCCCCTCAACACCGGTACGAACTGTACTGAGAGTTTAGCAGGATGCAGGGGTTGGTCGTCTGGGTCTGTTTCTTCTCGAGCGAATACTTCATCATCGGGGTCGATCGGAAGTTTCGTTACTCGCGGCCCGGCGATTCTATTCGATTCAATTTTCCCTTTTGCTTTGGAACGTGCCATGCGACCGCTTTCGTCTTCGGTCAGCATCGAATTGAAATCTGAAGTGGCTAAACTTTCTTCTGCGACCCGTAGATTCGCGAGACTTTTGCCTAATGCTTCTATTTCTTTCGCGCGTTTCGTATTTTCTTCGTTTGCAAGTGCTAGCATCTTTTTGATCTCTAACATCGCGGTATCTGTGCGTTCGGTCTGGGCTTGTAGCAAGTCCATTAGCTGTCTGACCTCGCTTTTATCCTCTTTCTTTTGCGGTTGACCCATTATACTTTAGTTGCTAAGTGTGTCGAAACTATTTTTCCTCTCTCTATATAACGCAAAGGAATCCAGTATTTACCTGCAACTCGATTCTTCGTAGGAGGTCTTCCGTAGAACTAGCCGGTTGAATCGGTTTGGTAACAGCGTGGTCTTCCTCACAGTGGTCGGTCAGGTATAGCGCCTTTGTCTTCAGGTGTAGCGCGTAGCATCGAATTCGTAGAACCACGCGTAGTGTTCGCGAATTTCGATTTTCCGAAGATCGTTTAGCACTATCCTGGCGGGATCGCCAAAATGTCACGTAAAATTGACTCGGAGGTAATAAAAAAAGGAGGCACTGAATCGTAGCTCAACGTTGACTCTCTTTATTTAATTATCGGTAATTTTTTACAAAGACTGGACTACAACAGAGATTCGGTCCGCACACTTTGGTGGTCGTTCGGCAACTAGGTATCGAAGGTTTGGGTCCGCCCTCTATAGGGACCCGTCGTCAACCGGACGAGGTCCGAACAACAAGGGTCTCTTTGTATTCCAAATTTGGGGGTGATGTCATCGGCACGACTCGGCAGAAGTTTGGGCGTTACACTGTCATGGCGCTCGCACGCGCCAATCTCAAACAGAAAGGAATAGAATAATATATTGACAAAAAATATTTTTGGAGTAATAGTAGCGAAGAAGCCTGTAGCGAATAATTTAATTTTTGAATAGTTTTTGTTTATGTAATTAAACTTTTTATTTAAATTGTAACGTCGTCCCTTTTTCGCCGCGTGTCGGGACGGGAATCGGGGACGACTCCGGGAATTTACAGGCTCTGAGGCCGGGCCGCGCACGGCCGTGACAATGCGCGGTCCTCCCGGTACAAAAGCGATCTCGAAGGTCAGCCTCGGACTGCCCAAAAAGAAGAGCCTTCTCGTCGGGTGCCAGGCACCGTAAGGTTTTCGCCACGCGAAACAGGCTGAGGGCACCTTTGAGAAACGCGAGATGACAGAAGGCACGAATGGGTCCAAGGGTCGGACACGGGATAACGGGGAAAGCCCCCACGGCAGGGCGGATCTCGCAGGTCGAAACAACGGAAAACGAAATAGTATAAACAAACGATAGTATGGTCGATTACAATTTGACTACGACTGCGGCTCCGCCGAGGAAGACTTTCCGAATTCTACAGGGACGGGAAACTACTGAGAAACTCAAAACGCCGACGGCTCGGCGTGAGCGAATTTGCTCGAGACGATAGGCGCCTCGGCACACGAAATCTGGAGAACGCGACGAGACCCGGACCTCCAAGAGGCGGCTCGCGTCGTTCTCCCGCGAAATGACTCGAACCAACTCGAAATAAACCACCAAAACGCCAGGAAGGACCACTGCGCGGACTTACCGTTTCGCTCGATACGGGGTTTCCTAGTCCGCTCTCGCTGCTGTCACGTCCGGTGGTTCGACCGCCAATAAGTAATCAACCTAATATAGAACTAGCACGAAATCCGATAATGCCACGAGAGTGGTAAGCTTAGAAATAAAACAATAATATAATCAGCGTGAAATACATACATAGAATATAAGGAACTACGTTAACCCGAACTGCGCAATATCGTGGCGCGGTAACGAGTAGCTAAAATGACAACTCAGCCTTCTGCAAAACGCGCGGAAATAAAGATCGGCTTATGCTCCGAGAACCAACAGGTGAGGCATCACACCATGCCAAGCAATGAGAAAAGATGCCGACTCCTAGGTAAAAGGACCCTGACGACAAGGAATCGAGCAAGTCAAGAAAAGACTAACAGGTGCAGGGTAGAGCCTCCTGGGCCAGCATTCTGAGAAATATCAAATTGACGATCTTATAAATAAGGAGACTAACACCGCGGCAGTCAGTTAGTAAAAGATCCATCAAGATTGATAAACGCGCGCGACAAACGTCATAACGATTATCACGTCATAGGGAAAGTAAGCTGTTAGATCGCGAAGTTATTAAAGTGCCCGTGCCTAACAAAACGGAGTACCAACCACCACCCGAATACCAGCGGGAAATTGTCATTCTAATTCGTTAAGAAGATTGTATTTCGGTAAATACCATTGTCATCGTCATTATTATTGTAACCACGCGAATCGCACTCTTGTATATCCGTATCTTAAATATTACATGTAAACTCCAATATCTGATTCAGAATCCTACTTTGAATAAACCTATAAATTAGTTGTTACCAATAAAAGGGTTTATTTATTATCCAGAAGGGTCCATTTACGTCGCAAAATTTTTGCAACGTCACAACATTTATATATTGTATTTATATTAAAAGTATTATGGTTCCAGAGTAATATGACATTTAATTTATTTCGGGGTTTATCTACCAGTCTGTATTGTGTATTGTCAAATAATTATGCTTTATGGTAAGTATAATTAATTTTAACCATGTAATTAAAAAATATGTCGAACAAAAGTTGTACAGTATACAGTTGGCAACAAATTCCAATAAAAACTAATCATAAAAAGCTTGTGAGTAAAAAGAAAAGAATTGGGATAAACGTTTTTACTAATGCATATTTTTGGTTCATTAATCGATGAATCTTTGTATTCCCTTTAAAAAATTATTAAGATACTTAGGTCAAAAACTGATTAGTTTTAAAGTCATAGTTTTTATCCCGAATATCCACTTACATGTCACACTGTGTGACGGCCAGCTCTCTGCCCCCCACTCCCACCACCACCGTCAATATCTAACCACTACTTACATTCAATTTCATCTTTTCCAAGATCTAATCTCTGCTCACTTCAAGAAATTGAGTATGAGTTGGGATTAGGTAGAGCAGGGGGTGGAGAGAACCGGCCGATAGACTAGTCCGACCACGCATATGAAACTGCACATTCCCAGATAGCACAGAGACGTCTTAAAGACGTCTTAAGGGCCAGGGTGAGTCACGTGACTTTACAAGATTCGGAGGTCGGTATCTGCCGTACAGTTTTCTGTACAGAAATGGTATTACCTACAAACGTGTAGCGGATTGATGAATACGAGATGGAGCTACCGTTGTATTCTATTTCGAATCAGAAAGGGAACTCTAGTGACGTTGCAACACAAGAAGTGTGTGACGAGGAAGCTAGATTTTACTGCGTTGTCAGCTTCCAAAGGGCAATGTTGCCGCATCGTATTCATACAAACACCGCCGACGCTTGCATCGAAAGCGTTCGAGCTGGTTCGAGCGTTCTTCTCTTCCTTTCGGAACTGTCGAAATCAGGAGGCTTATTCCTTCTTAATTTAAAATATGGAATTTTCAATTGTAAATAATTGTATTAAACGATCATTTGAATAGTTGTTGACTTGTTTAAAAATATTCTTAATTTTTTAAACTTTCTATACGAAATAACATTGCTAAATATTAAAAAAAATTTTTAATTAGTGGAATTTTAATACATCCCGGGAACCTGATTAGATGTGTAAGTCCTATGTAAATGTACAGAAGAAAAGTATAGGTTTACAAATTATGTTTTGTATATATTGTTAACAAATGTTAACATATCAATATAATTGATTTGAATTTTAATGCGAAGAGTATTATTTTCTGACGTGGAAATGAAAGTTATAAACAATCACGGCATGATAATTGTTTCAATGTAGACAGCTGTTTCGGATTACGCGAGCTCCACGGCGGCACGAGACCCAAGTATGGGACAGGGGCGAGAGAGGTGACGGGATTGCCAAAGACATAACAAGACTCTAGACAACCGAGTCTCTCTCGTCACCTCTCCCCCAGCCGTTCAAACACCTTCAACGCAACCGATTGCCGAAAATTCAGTTAGTCGCTTAACCGCTTCTTTCTAACACGCTGCGCTTCGCTTGAGCCTTGTCGTTTTTCTTGTTACTAAAGCAAACCCATTGCGCTTCTTTGGGTTTCCTCGCTTCGTTTAGTTATAGTTCTTTTTTCTTGCTTTATATTAGTCTTAAGTTGGTGTAGGGATTAGTTTTTAAGTGACTCACGAAAGCGTTAATAAACTAGACGTTAGACTGACTTTTAAACACCATCGTGCACGCGTCGTTGAATCTTAACTCCCTCCACGATTCCTACTCCAACCTTCAACACTATCTTTAAAGCCTTGTTCTCTGCTTTTAAACTTTCATTCTCTCTTTCCAGCCTTTCCATTTTTGCTTCTAACTTTTCTGTTCTTTGCTGTAAATTTTTGCAAAGTTCTAAAAGGTTTACCACATTTTTGCTCTATGATTATCTTTTTAGATCACCTTGTCTACCTTATTCTGCCACTCCGCTGAACGGATACGGTCAGAGTATATAGGTCAAGATAAAACTTTACTTTTAATAACCTCAACATCACTAAACTCAAAGGTTTGATTCCCTATGATTTGAAATCTTTCGTGCCCCTTTCCTGCAACTAGCAGAATCATACCCTCGTTATAGGCAATATCTACTCCTTTCTCTATAGCTTCTCTTCTATCTTCTATCTCTAGCGCATTAGGGCAATGTAGTAAAATACCACGACGAAATTCTGCAGGATTCTCATCACGCGGATTGTCATCCGTGATTATCACTTTGTCTGCATATATTTGTGCTACTTTACCCATTTCTGCGCGTTTTGTTTGATCACAATTGCCACCACAACCAAAAACTAGAATTATTTTTTTATTGAAGTGCCATTTTAAAGACAATAGGGCTTGTTTAAGCGCACTTGGAGTATGCATGAGCGTAATCCACAAATGCAAAAGGTTTCACTTTTTCCATTCTTTCTGGTGGAGACACGAGTTTTTCTACGCATATTTCTCTGTAATTCAGTCCAGACGAGGTAACTATACCCATTGCACACAACAGATTATATGCTTGGAATTGCCCCAGAACCGGAAAAAACATGTCATAAATTTCATCGCCAATTTTAATTGTAAGATGTTGACCGTTTGGTGCTGGTATTTGCTTTAACAAAGTAATATCAGAGCCTTTTTTCCTATAGGTTATAACTTTATTACCACGTTCTTCAGCTATTTTAAGCAGCGCATCATATTCATTTATGTCTGCATTTAATACTGCTGTTTTCCCTTTTGGTAATACCTCATAAAATAACTTTTTTTTAACTTCAAAATACTTATTGATATCCTTATGATAATCTAAATGATCTTGCGAGAAATTAGGAAAAGCTGCAGCACTCAACTTTAATCCATGGATTCTACATTGATCAATCCCATGACTTGATGCTTCTAACACTAAGTGTTCTACATTTATACCACGCAATGTTGCGTAAAGGTCATCTGCATCTGGAGTGGTAAGACTGTTGCTATTACCTTTTCTACCATTATTGATGCATGTTCCAAGTGTTCCAATAGACGCAGCATTATAGCCAGAGTTTTGCCAGATCTGGCGGCAAAATTCTACTACTGAAGTGTTACCATTCGTACCCGTTACAGCAGCAACATATTTGGGCTGTTTGAATTGATAAAACCTGCTGACTATTTCGCTGTATATTTCTTGAGGATTTGGGTGGAAAATATGAATTCCAGCGTCGCGCACTGGAATGACACCATTTGTTATGCAATCACTTGCAATTATCGCTTTAGCTCCACAAGATAATATCTGATCTATGTAAATCCTATCCCTTTCTGACACACAAACGAAAAGATAACCTTCCTTGACTCTCTTGGGATTACATGTAACACCCTTGATTTCAACGTCAAAGTTAACATCAACAATATCATGCAGTAATTCTCTCAGTTTCATGTCCTACTTCATAGTTTTGAAAGTCTAAACATGGTTACCTTTTTAGTGCGTCATTAAGGTCAAAGATTAAATCTTCAGGATCTTCCAGTCCACAAAATATTCGCACGAAACTTCCACCACAATCTGAATTCATTACAGATCTTGACATAGATCTACGATCTACTGGTAATATCAAACTGTCGCACCCTCCCCAAGAAGCACCAATACTAAAAATTTTCATATGATCAACCATGCAGCTTAGTTCTTCACATGAATATTCTCTATCCAGTGCTATACTGAATGTGCCGCTTGCTCCTTTGAAGTAACTTTTCCATAATTCGTGTTGAGGATGAGAGGGAAGTGCTGGATATAAAACCTTTCTAACTTTTTGCTGTGCTTCTAGCCACTTTGCCACTTCCATTGCTGTATTTTGGTGCCTTTTCATACGTGTGTGCAGTGTTCTTAGTCCCCTGTGTGCAAGGTAGCAGTCGTGCGATTGAATGGTTACTCCATAATTTTTATAGCTCTCATAAAGCAATTTAAAAATTTCACCTTCAGCAATAATAGCTCCCATAACTAAATCTGAGTGACCGGCTAGATACTTTGTCACTGCATATAGTGCAACATCAATTCCATAATCAAGCGGCTTAAATAACAAAGGAGTGGCCCATGAATTGTCGCAAACGGTTACGATTCCACGTTCTTTAGCAACTTTTACTATATGCTCTATATTCGAAATCTCAAACATTATAGAATCAGGAGTCTCGATCATTATCAGTGAAGTATTACTCTGAATTAAATCAGTTATATCCTGCGTTGGATCATAAAAAGTTACTTCTGTTCCTCTTTTTGGTAGCTCATTTTTTGCAAACCTCCTAAACCTATAATAACTATTATCTTGAATTAAAACGTGCGAGCCTGCTTTAGTGAAAGTCAAAATAGTAAAAGTAAGTGCAAATAGTCCGGAAGGATAAATAAGCGCTTGTCCACTGCCTTCAATTTCAGCCAGTGCATTTGAAAGATAATGGACAGTAGGAGTACCAACATTACTGTAGCTATAATCCCTTGCAACACCATCGTTGATTACATCGTATATACTTTCTCCATTTGCTGCATTTAAGTAGTCCTTGTAAGTAGGAAATAATATGGTAGAAGAATGATAAACTGGCGGGTTCATAGAACCTTTATAGTCATTAAATTTTCTTCCTGCTTTAACTAATATAGACTCTTCCTTCACATTTTTATTATTTATTTTTTAAATTGTACTCGTTTTGCGTATACAAGTGAAGAGAAATTGCATGTATTAGCTCTATCTCACCCTTCACTAACTCAAAAATCAACTTATGTCTTTGTTCGCGGCGATTTTGTAATGTCGATCGTATCATCGTGAAGGAAGACGATAATCGCGTCATGTAGATATATATGCGAGTCTAGCGAGCGATTCACGGTGGTCGCGTTTTGACAAGCGGGCGTTGTCGTGAAAACGGTTGCGAAGAATGAGAGAGTCGACTCGGGTCCTTCATGCGATAATTCGTAAGTGTAAATTGAATTACTTTTTGGTTTGAATGCTCACGCGAGTGATCCCGGGTAATAGGAGATTCGGTTTCGCACTCGGTTCGGCAATACTTGAATCCTCCCAGGCCGGCTCACAGATCCAAGGGCATTGGCAGCTTTGAAGCTCCTTTCCAGTGAATCCCGAAGCTGGGACGGATTGCAAGGCTAGCCGTAGTGCTGCCGGCAGAGGAGTGCCCTATGGGCCAGCCGGCAATTGTGCAGAGTTCCAGTGGAACTCTGCTGTGGATCACTGCGCGCAGAGACTTGATCATTAACGGTAAGAGAGCTCTCTTAGTTTTAGAGTAAAATGTCCTTTAGCATGTAAATTGCTTGAAACGCCGACTTTCTAACCGCGTTAGCTATTTGATACTGGGCTTTCGTACGGCGAAATTCTTGTAGTTGCTTGATTAAATAAATTTATTGCATCTTGTTTCGGCTTTTCCTCGTAATCCGTCGAGGTTTTTATGCCGAAGCAAGAATTTGTTCAACCGGGAAATTGTGTATTTTATTCTAGTATAAGTTCGAACATTGTTTAATCTGAACTTTTATGAATCCTGTCTTTTTAAATGATTGAAAAACATTTTGGTGCTCCGGGTGAGGAACAATGTTCGAGTTTATCGGGATTGAATGGCTATATTCACAGGATATTTTCAATCGTTTGTGAAGTCGAGTGTGTTTGAGGAGTCATTGCAAGAGTCGTTAATTATATACGATAATACGTATATAATACGTTATATATACGTTGTATATACGTTATATACGATTATTCGTTGGCTGTCTTCATTTCGATGATTCAATGTTCACGTTGCGATGCATATTCAAGTGAGATTTCTTGTTGTTTTTCGATCGGCGATTTGTTTTCAGCTTTCGTGTTTTGTTCAAATATCATTGACGATACGAATTTCATTTGGTCAAGTTTATTTTTTTGCTCAGTCGTGTTAAGAGAGGATAAGAGTTTTGGTTGCATTTGATAACAAAGTTTTCTTTTGCAATGGCTCCTACGTCGTTACGAAAGCTCATTGCGCTACAGAATTCTCGCTCAGCAGAAATTGAATTGACCAGTAGTCGATTGAGAGAGAGATCTCGCGATAGTTTGAATTCAAACATTATTTCATCACGAGTCAATTCGCTGACTGAGATTTGGAGCAAGGCGCGTGCCACACATGAAGAAATTGTCGTCCGAGAGGATGCCCTGAACGATGTCTACATCACGGAAAATGTGTTTGCTCGTTTACAAGCAACATACGAGGACGTGCTTGATTTTCTTCTCACCACAAGGTCAGAATTAGACAGCAGTTCAAGTAATACCGGAACTTCAAATACCGCTTCTGTAATCAATGATGATACACGCCCCGCGAAGTTACCAAAATTAGATTTACCGACATTTGCGGGTCGTTACGAGGATTGGGAGAATTTTTGCGATCTGTTTACTACCCTAGTTCATAATGCGCCGCGTTTATCTGACGCCACGAAATTGCAATATCTTAAAAGTTGTTTGAAAGATTCTGCCGCGGATCTTGTGAAGGATGTTACCACTACCAACGCGAATTGTGCGACGACTTGGCGGGCTTTGAAGGCGCGTTTTCATAATCCTAGATTAATAGTTTACAGTCATTTGCGAGCGTTAATGAATCTTTCTCATATGAAAAGGATGATATTGGGATGACAGGAAAAGTGATATAACAATACACCCTTATTTATTCTCTTCCCCTTATTATCTATGTCTTGATAATCAGAATCTACTACTTTTTCTTCTTTATCATTTGGATTCCCTTCTGATGAAAAGCCATTTCCAGCACTATTTTGTTGTGAGGCATTATACATAGCTTCTCCAAGTTTCATAGATAATTGAGAAAGATTAGTAACTTTCTGCTGGATTGAATCAGCGTCATCAATGTTATCAGATTTACTAACTTCTTTTAATTCATTAACTGCATTTTCAATAGCAGATTTATCTTCTGGTGAAACTTTATCACCATACTCTGTCAGAGACTTTTCTGTAGAATGAACTAAACTATCCGCTTGATTCTTCACTTCAATAAACTTTTTGCGCTTTTCATCTTCTTGCGCTTTTTCTTCAGCTTCTTTTACCATGCGATTTATTTCATCATCAGATAGACCACCTGAAGATTGAATGCGTATTTTTTGCTCTTTTCCAGTAGCTTTATCTTTTGCAGAAACGTGTGCTATTCCATTTGCATCTATGTCAAATGTTACTTCGATCTGAGGAACTCCACGAGGAGCAGGAGGTTTCCCTTCCAAACTAAACTGACCAAGTAGCTAGTTATCAACCGCCAATTTTCTTTCACCTTGATGTACCTTAATTGTAACGCCTGTTTGGTTATCTTCTGCAGTTGAAAACACCTGAGATTTTTTAGTGGGAATAGTAGTATTACGTTCAATAAGTGGAGTGAATACTCCTCCTAGAGTCTCAATACCAAGAGAAAGTGGAGTCACGTCAAGTAGTAACACATTTCTTACATCACCTTGAATGATTCCCGCCTGTATTGCAGCTCCAATTGCTACAACTTCATCAGGATTGACCCCTCTATGTGGGTCTTTACCGAAGAATTCTTTAACTTTCTCTATGACTTTTGACATACGAGTCATGCCACCAACGAGAACCACTTCGCCAATTTGACTAGCAGACAAACCAGCATCCTCAAGAGCTTTTTTACAAGGAGCCATAGTTCTTTCGATTAAACCATTCACTAAGCTTTGAAGTTTTGCTCTCGTTAATTTCATATTTAAGTGTTTTGGACCACTTGCATCAGCTGTAATAAACCGTAGATTTATTTCCGTTTCCATTGCACTTGATAATTCAATTTTCGCTTTTTCAGCAGCTTCTTTGATTCTTTGCATAGCCATTGAATCATTTTTCCAATCAATGCCATTACTTTTCTTGAATTCATCTAGTAAATAACTCACTATTGTGTTACGTTCGCGACGATATACCGATTTACGGGCCGATCGCGACACGATATGTTTGTCCTTACTTTTTGGGTCAAGCCACTTAAGGAATTTACCCGGTATCTGGACTAGGGTAGTGGATCGTGAATTGGAATGACTATCAAAATTGTTTATTAAAATGCGAGTTGTACAAGATCGTGTTGGCGGTTCGGAATTCGGAACTCAAGTGAGTGTCAGTTTGAACTTAGTTACTAAGTGTTTTTTATTATGTTTCTATTGGTTGTCTGCGTTTTGTGGGGATGAGTGTCTGTTTTCCTGATTGGCGTAGGTGTAGCTGTGGATGTGGTCTGTATGGATCGTTGGAGGTGCAAGGTTTATTAATTCTTAGGTGTTGTAAACATTTAGGGTTTATGATTTTTCGGTCGTACGGGTCCTGAACCGTCCTGCAATTTTTGGGAAATTACTTTATGACGGTCACCGAGGACTCGGCCAGATACGAGCCTTTTTCTGGTCGGTCGGGTCGCCAAGTCTGGCACGCACGTGACACCTCCCCCTCATTTGAATCGAACATATGAAGTAATTTGTGTAACAAGGTATTTCCTATGTTTGATTGTCTGGTAATGAATGTGTTTGATTTGGACAGTGTATACGCGTGTGTTGCTTAATAGTAGGTGTCTTATAATACGTGTATGTGTTATAACAATTTGTTGGTTATTATTTAGACGCTTATTATTAACTTACGAGTTAGTTCGCTCTTTACATTACATGTACGTATATATTTTTAGCTTATGTTTCTCCTAATTTTCGTGTTTGTATTGTAACGTCGTCCCTTTTTCGCCGCTTGTCAGGGCGGGAAGCGGGGACGACTCCGGGAATTTACGGGCGCGTAGGCCGGGCCGCGCTCGGCCGTGACGATGCGCGGTCCTCCCGGTACAAAGCGATCTCGAAAAATTCCCCGGAGAATTACGCAAGATGAAATTACGTGATATAAGAGCCTTCTGCTCGGGCGCCAGGCACCGGAAGGGTGCTACGCGAAATCCGCGGAGGGAATCTTCGAGATACGCGGAACGACGGAGGACGCGAAAGGGTCCAAGGGTTCGGACACGGGATAGCGGGGACAGCCCTCACGGCGGGGCGGATCGCGCAGGTTGTAATAACGAGAGACGAATTCGGCTCTATACGGTCTTTATTATAAAATCGGGATTTTACAAGCACGCGGCCACAAGGCCGCACCCGAGAGCCCGCGCTCTTCATACAGAATTGCGAGAAGGTGGAAAGTTCGCCGCGCGTGGTCGTTCGCTAAAACAATTTTATCCGCGCTGGTACGGTAACCCGGTACGATGTTCCGTCCGTCGGAACGGAATTTCGCGGCGCGCGGATGGTCGGCGCGTTTGCAATGGGACTGTCGCGGTTTTCCTCGCCACGGAAATGCGTAACGCTTGAACGGTGTTCGGGACGGCGAAATTAATATTACGCGATACGGTCGATCTCTGAACCTATTACGACTGTGACGGATTCCCCCGAGGAAGACGTCGCGAAGGGCTTACTACCAAATATCTCAAAACGCCGACGGCTCGGCGTGAGGAGTTTCGCTCGAGACGGCCGGCCGTCTCGGCTCGCGAAACCTGGAGAACGCGACGGGAAAACTCGCCTCGTTCTCCCGCGAAATCGTCGAACCAACTCGCGAGAATAAAACGCCCCTGGAAGGGCCGTACAGAAGAAGGACCACTGCGTGGACTTACCGTATCAGTAGTTCGGAACTGTGACGGTTGATTAGCCGAAATCTCCTCTCTCTGTATCGGTGCCCCTCGTTAAAGCTCCTAGTCCTGATCTTCGACAACTCACGCGGTCTGCTTACCGGAAACGCGGTGTCTGATAATTCGGGACACACGGGGCACGAACGCGATACTTCGGGGCGCGAGATTCGGGATTACTCAAGGAACCGTATCCGGACAGAAGATACCACGACAGTGATCCTTCGGAATTCGTAGTTCGGTCGCGAGGGCTAGCGCATCCCCACTCCTCGTCCTAGTGCCGATTTTTCCCTAATGGGGCGCGCCTCTCGCGAGTTTCCGGGGATACAGGATCGTATACTCGAGGGGTCCGCGGGCCCGGAACCCCCTTGGGAAATTATTTCCCAAATCGCGAAAAGAGACAGATTCGCAATCTGTCCCGATGGGTCCGCTTACACCACCCCCGCCGGGACCCCTTTCAAGTGGCTGAGGTGAGGCGGCGGCAGGACCGCGACAAGGTGTCTGGATGTTCGGCAAGGGGGGTCCTCGTCCTGCAGCTCGCCTCCAGGTGTCTCGTCCCATCCGTCGAAATTACCGGTACCGGATTTCCTAGTTCTTCTGGCCCGTTGTCTTCGAGTATTCCTGCAAATGGGCCATACTCGGCGCGCGGAAATTCGTTATTTCTCTATCCCGGCGTGATTCTACATTTCCTCGGGGAGCACTTCCTGTCCGTTCAAACAGTCGTAATCGGTGCCAACGGCAGCCCGGTCCATACGCCTTCCCGGAAATACGGTGAAGTGACGTCGCAAAATTTGCAACGTCACAGTATATAGTACTTATGGGTTAGGTAAGATATAAGCTAAAATTGGTATCTATAAAATATGCGCTAATTTTAATTTGTCGGTATGTACAACGCGAGGTTTTCCGTTTATGAGAATTTTTACATTATGGTTTGACATGGTTTCTATTATTTTATAGGGTCCGGTATAATTGTTTGATAGTTTCCCTTTCTTAGGTTCCTTCAGTAAAAATACAGAATCGTTCAACTGAAAGGTTTGCGGATTAACTTTTTTGTCATAGTACTGTTTCGATCGCTGTTTTGACGCTATTAGGTTTTCGCGTGCCAATGTTCGGAGGTCATGCAATGTTTGAATTACATCGGTAAGATAATCGCCGTAATTTCGCGTATCGGTATCTTTGTATGGCTGACTGGAAGGTTGCCGTGCTAATTTGCCGAATATTAGTTCGTAAGGAGTGAACCCGGTTGCTTCGTGTACGTTAGTATTATAACAAAACGTTGCTAATTCCGGAAATTCGTCCCACTCATGTCTACTGTCTACGTATTGTTTAATATACTCTATCAGGGTCGCGTGAGATCGTTCTAACGAACCATTTGATTGAGGGTGGAAAGCTGTGGTTAAATATCGAGTTATACGAAAGTGTATGGATAATTCTTTCAACAGTGTACTAGTAAAATTGGTACCTCTATCCGTTAGTATGGCTTTGGGTGCTCCAAAAATACTGAGGAAATGCTTTACGAGGGCTTTTGCCACGCTTGCTGCGGTTGCTGATCTCATCGGTATGGCGAGGTAAAACTTTGTTAGGTTGTCTTGTAGTGTGAGGAGGTATTCGTTTCCTTCTATTGTTCTCGGTAGTGGGCCTACCATGTCTATGGAGACCTTGTCGAATGCTGCGTCGGGTGTGTCGGTAATGATCATGGGTTGTTTTGTTTTGTTCCTGGATATCTTCTTTAATTGGCACTGGATGCAATTCCGGACGAAATTTTGTACGTCGGTTTTGAGATTCTCCCAGTAAAATCTTTGTCGGATTCTATTGTACGTTTTCGTAATTCCTTTATGTCCACCTACGGTTGAACAATGGGCTTCTTCAAGAATATTTCTTCGTTGGTGATTTTCTGGTTCGATAACCGTTCCGTGACAGACTATTACTTTTATGTGTTTTCCTGTAATGGAATTACGTAGTAATTTTATTGTTTCTTGCCAGTCGATATCATCTATTTTGTTGAATTTTGCGATTCCTATTGTTTCAATGTTGTGTTCCTTGAGTCTTCTGTTCAATTTTTGGAAGGATTCCGCGAATATTTTCGGTGTTGTCCTTTCTCCCAAGGTTCTTTTGCAGGTTACTATTATGTGCCATTTGTTTCCTTTCTTTGTAAAAATGACGTCCCCGGTGTGGGGGTTCTGTAATTTGGGTAGTGCTCTCTTCTCTTTGAATTCTTTTGCTCCTTCGTCTACTGGCTCCCCGTTTTCGGTAAGAAAGTACAAAGAGTTATCTTTCCTCATGTATAGTTTGTCGCGTTGGTTTAATACTGTATTCCTTATGGATCTTGTTTCCTTGTTGTGTGGGAATTCTTGGTCTTTGATTATACGGTCGAAATTGTCGTGGTCTGATTCGTCTTCATTGCTGTGGTCCGTTTCTCCCTCTTCTTCTTCTTCCGAATCAAATATGTTTTCTATGAATATTGGATTTTGTGGTTGTAACGTTTTTGGGTTTTTGACTGTTCTCCGTCCTGGGATTTGAAAGGTTTGTGACCTTGGTTTATGTGACGTTAGACGTGCCGCCAAAGGGGTGTCGTCGTCGTCGTCGTCGTCGGGTTCTGTAGTGGGTGAAGGTTCTCGGTGGATCATTGCTTTAACTTTGTATCGTTTAACGGGGCGCTCGCGAAGTTCTTTCTCTGTGAATGCTATAGGTCCGTCTATATCTTGGGCAGTTTGGCTTCTGGTTTTCATGTTTGTGCGAGCGATAAAGGATTCTATTTCCTCCCTCATTTCCGCAGTCTGTGGTGACGGAGTTTTGAGTATCCTCGCATGGTCATTCCTTTCTTGGATTTGTTCGTCTTCGGGGTCCGAGACTATGTCTAATTCTTCAGTATGGATTAGGTATGCGGGCCTTTCTATGGGATTTCGGGACAGTGCGTCGGCATTAACATGTGCTTTTCCTGCTTTATACGAGATATTGTATTCGTATTCGGCCAGTTTTAATCTCCATCTCAGTAACCGTGAGGTAGGATCCTTAACGGAATGCAGCCAGGTGAGCGGTTTGTGGTCTGTTACTAAAGCGAATTTCTTTCCATACAAGTATGGTCGAAAATGGTTTACACAGTATATGATAGCGAGTAATTCTTTCTCTATTGTGGGGTAATTTAATTCTGAACCGTTTAAAACTCGGGATGTATAAGCTATTGGTTTGTCTTTGCCGATCGGGCCCTGACTTAGTACTCCTCCTACTGCAAATTCCGATGCATCGGTGGTCAAAATAAAAGGTTTATTAAAATCGGGGTATTGTAGTACCGGTTCTTCGCACAGTTTATCGCGTAGGGTTTGGAATGCATCTTGTTCTCTTTCGGTCCATTTGAACGATTCACCCTGTTTTAATAGTTGTGTTAGTGGTTTTGCGATTTTAGAAAAATTTGGGATAAATCGTCTATAATACCCTGCTAATCCAAGAAATTGCTTAATATTCTTTTGCGTTTTGGGAACCGGGAATTCCTGTACGGCTTCTACTTTTTTTGGGTTTGGTCGGACACCGTTTTCGCTAACAATATGTCCGAGGTAGCACACTTCTTTTCTTAAACACTCGCATTTGTCGGGCTGTAGTTTTAAATTAACCATGCGCAGTCTATCCATTAGTTTTCGAAATTTAATTTCATGTTCGCGTAATGAGCTTGAATAAATTACTATGTCGTCCAAATACACAAAAACCTCGTTGCCTTGCAATCCTGACAATACTCGATCCATTAAGCGTTGGAATGTCGCGGGGGCATTTTTCAAACCAAATGGCATTCGCTCGAACTCGTAGTGCCCCTGCGGTGTTGTGAAAGCCGTTTTATGTTTATCATTCGGATGCATGCGAATTTGATGAAATCCTGACGCTAAATCAAATATTGAAAAATATTTCGCGCCACCTAATTGGTCGAGGATGTCGATAATGTTGGGTAGTGGGTATGCATCTCCGATTGTCTTTTCGTTTAACATTCGGAAATCCAATACCATTCTCCATTGTTTGTTCCCCTGGGAGTCTAATTTCTTGGGTACTATCCAAACGGGCGTGTTGTAGGGAGAATCAGATGGTTTTATCGTTCCGGTATTTAACAAATCGTGAACTTGTCTCTCAATTTCATCTTTGTGAATGGGCGGAAAACGGTATTGTCTTTTATTTATGGGTCGGTCGTCGGTAGTCAGTATTCTGTGCTCTATTGCAGTCGTAAACCCTAGGGGTTCGCCAGGTATGTTTCCACAACAATCGGCGTATTCCTGCACCAACTTGGTGATGTGCGCGCATTCTTCTGAATTCAAGTGATCTAATCTTAACAGGTTCCTTATTTTTTGGGGACGTTTAGTGTTTTCTGGACATGAGTTGCGACTTCCGCGAGCGTTTGTAGACGCTGGTTCCATTATTAGGGGTTGAAGTGGGTTGGTTGGAGTTTGGTTGTATTTGGTAGGTTGGCTGATAGGCAATGATTTGGATGCTCTGTATCCGAGGAGTTTTGAATTTGAAGGATCCACGTTTGGATTTGAAATGGGGGAGCATTTTTTAGTGCTATCGAACTTGTAAATACGGTCTTGACGATGGGGGTATTTATTTTCCTGAATGAGGGAAACTTCGTGGATTTTTACCGTAGGGACTACAATTTCGATGTCGCGATGGCTTGTGTTAATGATGTCTAGGTAAGCTCGACCGTCGTTAACCGTTGCCAATACGTCACCCAGGTATATTTCGTTATTTCCCTTTACTCGTAAACGCGGAATGTATCCTTGACCGATTGCCGGGTTGGCTATTTTAACATAGCCTAGTTCGAGACCTCGCGGGGATCACTAAATTTTCTTGGGACTCGAATGGGATTACCTGGCTGTCGTATTCCAGGCATTTATTTTTATAATCGATACGGGCATTCTGCTCTACGAGAAAGTCGGACCCGATGATGCCCTCCTGAGTAATTGGGAAGTTATTGTCTACCGCGTGAAAGGTTGTGAGTCGCCCTAGGATTTTTATTTTTAATTCTCCTCTGGTCAGTACCTGTTGTGTCGTAATGCCGCTCAATTGGAGAATTTCGTTTTGATTAATTTTAGTAGAGGGGTGGATTGAACGGATTTTTATAAGATTGGGACCTGATCCACTATCAACCATGAGATTTGAGGGCGAAATTAGATCGAAACTGCTGATTCGCACAACAGGCACGTAACCACTTCGGGTTAAATTTATTCGCGCGCTACCGATTCGGCGATCTCGGACTCGATGTTGTATACTTGGCGCTCTGTGGGGTGACCGCGCGGTGCGCTCGTCCGCGCGGTATTTGCAAAGTTTCCCGATTGGGCCTGATTAATGTTTTGGGGTGGAGCATTGCCTGCTCTACTGTTATTATAAGCGCGTTTCCTACATTCTTCGATAACGTGTCCGTTGTTCTTGCAATATCTGCAAAACTTGAAGTTGCCCGAGTTTGAATTGGGATTTTTAAAGGGTCTGACAGTATAACGCGTATCGTAATTGTGTTCGGGGTTATCGTTTGTGCGTCCGCGAGAGTTGGAAATTCGGCGTTGCGTTTCTAATACGATTTGGACTATTTTTTCGTAATCTGGACCGTCGTTATGCGAGGACTGCGGTTTCTGTACATTGTTTCCTGACGTGAGGAGGTTTTTGTGCATCCAACAATTAGGTGCTTCATGTCCTGTTTTTTTGCAAATTTGACAAGTGATTGAATGGGGTTCGATTTTAAAGATTGAATTTCTCTGTTCCCGCCCCTCAAATCGGTCGGAGGATCCGCGCATGGTTAAAATGGCGTTATTTTCTTTTTCGACTAAGATTGCTTGGGAAATGGCCTCGTTAATATTCTTAAATTCTGTAGTCGGCATTCGTATCGAAATTTCCGGTTTTAGGCCCCGTAAAAAACATTTTTGCAAATTCTTGTCGGTGCTGTCAACGAACGCGGGTGTGATGCATCCGGCTTCTCTTTGAAACGCGTCTGTAATACTCTTGCCTAATTCCGGACGCGATTCGCAAAAGTTATCACCTCCTCGCTTGATTTTTGGAAGACATTAGACAGTTTTCCTAAAGCTTCGTATACTGTTTCGTGCGGCGCATATATAGACCTAAGGTACTCTACCAATTCGCTCACCCTGCTGAATTTCATTCCAAGAATCGACCGTCGTGCATCTCCTTTTAGTTTGTTTCTGATGGACCTCACCAGGCTGTCTTCACAGTGAGACGGGATCATGTCTGTGGCTTCCTCCCATCCCTCGGCGAAACACACGAAGGCCATATTCCTCCCATCAAACTCCGGGATGGCATTCACTGCATCCTTGTATAGCGTGGCGTAATACCCGTTGCTGCCCATCGTTGTCGAGTTATGATGCTGGGCTTGTTGACTTGCCAATTGCTCCTGTTGGAATGCCAACCGTTGCTGCTCCTCCCTTAGCTGGTCTTTACAAATCTGGATTTGTGCTAGCTGGTCTTCGAGGATCCGGTACATTTCCTCAATCTGCTGGCTCCGTTCTTCCAGCGTTTGGTTGTCTGCTCCTGGCGGTTTCGGACTTGGGGTTCTCGGCAGAGGCATCTTGAGAACAGTTACCGCGTGTAAAGGTTTTCAAACTTGATTCACGTCACTACCACAAACGATCCCACCGCTGTCACCAATGTTACGTTCGCGACGATATACCAATTTACGGGCCGATCGCGACACGATATGTTTGTCCTTACTTTTTGGGTCAAGCCACTTAAGGAATTTACCCGGGATCTGGACTAGGGTAGTGGATCGTGAATTGGTATGACTGTGGGATTGGAAGTTTTAGGTGGAAATCAAGTTCGTATGTAAGATTAACAAAGAAAACTATAGTTTATTAAGAACTAAAGGTACTAAGCTAAACTAAACTAAACTAAACTATATCAAACTATATCAAACAAGCCTACTCGGTGCCACGCTGTTCTACTCTGTACCACGCTGTTCTACACTGTACTACGCTGTTCTACACTGTGCTACGCTGTTCTACACTGTGCAGTTCGATCTGCTCGCTTTGGCTTTCGGAACCACACTCTACTCGTTTTTTCCTTCATCAAGGGTCTCGGTGCCCATCGTTCTTTTCCTTCTCTCCCGCGATATACCTGAGTCATAAACGCAACGGTTTTTCCGCGACGGTTTGGGACACGGTTCTGCAGGCCATCGCCGCTCGCCTGCGGACCATCTGTGTCCCAAATGATCAGGCTATAAATTACTTAACCTAGACGCTCGTATCCTAATGTTAACATATTTATTTACACCCCACACTCGGCCATCCTGCAAGAATATCTGACCTCAGATATCGCATTGTCCGTCGCAGGTCTCTTCGATGTCACTGCACAGGTCATCACTGTCTTCACTCACCCATGGTTTAATATAGTCTACGGCTGTGGATGTCTGACGTGGCCCTTCTTGTTCGCCGATTTTTGTTACGAGGTAGCGATCGTTTCGTAGCACTTTCGTTATCTCGTAAGGCCCGAGATACTTCGACGCGAACTTTAGACCCGGACCCTGTTGGGTTCGTTTAATTGCGACCAGTCTTCAGCTCCAAGATGAGTGTCACCATTTGTAGCCTTTACTTCAAAAACCCCTTCACCTATTTCAAGTATTGAGACATCAAATGTACCACCACCAAGGTCATATACCACTATTGTGTGCCCATGTTTCTTATCAAGACCATAAGCATGCGCTGCAGCAGTCGGTTCATTTACTATTCTGAGCACATTTAATCCGGCGATTTTTCCTGCATCTTTTGTTGCTTGACGTTGAGAGTCGTTGAAGTATGCTGGCACTGTTATCACAGAATCTTTTACTTCCTCTCCAAGATAAGCTTCTGCTGCTTCTTTCATGTTTTGTAGTATGAATGCACCAATTTGGCTAGGAGAGTATTCTTTATTATCAGTGGTTTTAACCCATGCGTCACCATTTTTTGCTGCAAACACTTTATACGGCACGTTTAGATTTTTCATTTCAGAATCACCGTATTTGACGGCCTATTAATCTCTTAGTAGCAAAAAAGGTATTACTTGCATTGGTGGTTGCTTGCCTTTTTGCTGGAGCGCCAATCAACCTTTCTCCTGACGAAGTAAATGCAACTATAGATGGAGTAGTTCTTGCCCCTTCTTTATTTTCTATTACCTTTGTATCCTTGCCCTGAATTATTGCAACACAAGAATTTGTTGTTCCGAGATCTATGCCTATTGCTCTTCCCATAATGAGTACGCCATTGTAAATATTATCTGATATAAGAATATATAAGTATAGGACTTATTAATTACAAGCCCAATTTAGGGTTTCTAATTAGTTATTAGAACTTAAAATGCGCGAAAGCCATTTAGTCAGCCAAAAATTTCCTCGTAGTTTATTTGAATTATCAACTTCTTCATTGCTGCTATCCTCAATTTGGTATCCAGAGTTCTGTAATGGCTTATAAACGTTTGAATTAACATCATCTCCTTGTTTTAAAACAAATGTATTTACATCTAAACTGTTATCAATACTAATGTTCATTGTAATATTATAGTCTTTTTCGATTGTAAAAACTGTATTCCGTTTATTATTAAAAATATGCGCTATAACCGCACTATGCGCTACTAAATCAAAAGACTTATTTTGGTTCCTATGAGCAATGTGTTGTAAATCCCTTAGTATCGATGCAACAATTACTTCGTTCGATTTTACTCTTCCAATACCCTTGCAGTGTAAACACTCTGTAGTATTAATTTCTTGTATGTTTGGTTTAATTCTTTGTCTTGAAAATACCATTAAACCAAAGTCATTTATATAGCTAAATTGAACTTTAGCTTTATCGTCTTTAAACGCTTGCTTTATAGCAGACTCAACAGCTCTGCAATACTGATATTTCAACATGTCAATAAAATCGACTACTATTATTCCTGATAGGCCCCTAAGATTCACCTGTCTTGATATTTCAGGTACTGCTTCCATATTGGTTCTATAAGCTCTTTCTTCTATGCTATCTTCTCCTGTCATCTTTCCTGAATTTACGTCTATTGAAACAAACGCCTCAGTTAAAATTATTACCAAAGACCCACCAGATGGCAACTCTACCCTATTGCTATATAACTCAGAAATTTGATCTTCGATTCCATAGTAAGTAAAGATTGGGATAGAACCTCTATACAATCTGTAATGCAACTTACTACCTTCTAATGCATTTTTAGTATATTGTCTCACTGCTTCAAAAGCTTCCTTCCCAGATACTATGACTTCTATACCATCGCTACAAAAATCACGAACAGATCTCATAATTACATCTGCTTCGTTGTAAATTAATGATGGAGCATTTACAGAGAAGGCATTTTTTTGAATGCTCTGCCATAATGAGGATAAGTAATTGTAATCCTGCTCAATTTCTTTCTTATCTTTTCCTGAACCAACAGTTCTTACTATTAAACCTGATCTTTTTGGCAAGTTTATTGAACTCAGTATATCCTTTACCTGCTTTCTGACATTAGCATCTTCAATTCTGCGAGACACTCCACCTTTACTCATGGAATTTGGCATGAAAACACAGTATCTACCCACTAAATTTATGTATGTTGTAAATGAAGCTCCTTTATTGCCTCGTTCCTCTTTAGTTAGCTGGACCAATACTTTTTGATTTACTGAAATAACATCTTGTAATTTGTATTTTTTATATAAAGGTACCTCTCTTACAAAACCACTACCTAACTCGTTGACATTCTTACTAGCTGCAGAATCTGAAGAAACATTTGCTGAAGCTTCTTCTGTACAATCGTCATTTGAGTAGCCCTCAAAGATAGTTTCCTTTTCTTTTTCCGGAATATTGAAGTAATCTAGAGATATCTCGGAAAAAGATAAAAAACCTTGCTTGTTTTTTCCATATTCAATAAATACGGCTTGCAAAGAAGGCTCTATACGCTTTACATAAGCAACGTATATATTACCTCTTAATTGTTTTTTTTTCCTTGAATTCTTGTTCAAATTCTACAACCTTATTATTAACTGATAAGGCAACTCTTACCTCATTAGAACAGGCAGAATTTTCTATCAATAATAACCTTTTGCCACTATTTGCCACTTATTTACCGTTTGCTTTTCATTCTGAAGTTAACTTCATGCTACTTAATGCACTGTTGATTGTCAAGAATTTTACGATCTGCATTATTCGGTTGACTTTAAGTGTTTTGCGTAATAAACTCGCATAGAATTTATTATATCATTATAAGTATGGCGAAAAAAATGCTTCTTTGCTCGTTAAGTTAGTCAGAACTGCAATCAAGATAACAAAAACTGGTGAAGAAACATCAACTGGCTATTTTTATGTAAAAAAGCGTAATCCAAAAAAGCTCACCAGAAAACTGGAGTTTAGGAAGTATGACTCAGTAGTCAGAAGGCACGTATTATTTAAAGAAGAAAAATTAAAGTAGTTTTTTTATAAGGAATTTTATTATTATGCAAAATTTACAATTAAGTTATCCTATAATAGTAGAGTTGGGGGATGTAAAAGATACAAAACTGAAATTAATAAAGGCCATTGCACAATTAATAAGTAAGAGGTACAAAACACAGAAAAAAGCAGCAAAAGCTCTAAAGATTGATCAACCTAAAGTATCTCAAATCAATAGGTCAAAAATCGAAGGGTTTTCCTTAGAATACTTTCTTAACTTATTGGTTGCATTGGACCAAGACATAAACGTAAGAATAAAGCATAATTCTAAACCTGTATAATATGTAAAGGACAAATGGTGATTTAAATGCAGAACAATGAAATAGTAAGTCAGAGGCATTTTAAAAAGAACTTGTTACTCAACAAAACAAGATTTAAAATTTGTGCAATGCTATTGATTATAGCTAGATATGCATATTTTCCAGGCTCTATGTCTGATCCAATAGGATCAAGAACTACCATTTTTGCGTCATTAGAAAGAGCATTAGGCTTTATGCTATCTTCTTGTGAATGAGCAAATATACATTTAACGTTTTTTTCCTTCATTATCTTTTTTAGCTTCATTAAACTCTTCATACCTATGTACGAATCCTCTTCTATAGAAAGAATGGCGCTTGGGTGATTTAAACCAAAATATTTTTCAAAATATTGATAAGCATCGTGAGTGACGATGTATTTTTGATTTTTAAAATCATTCAGTTCTTTCACGATTTCTTTTACTTCTTGGTCTATTTTTTTATGGCTTTTGTTGCATTAGAGTTGTATCGATGGAAATTTTCTTTATCTATGTTAGACAATGTTGCACTTATAAAAAGTACCATGCTCTTTGCATTTTTGGGACTCAGCCAAATGTGTAGGTCTTTTTCATCTTGAGTATTGGTAATTTTTCTAGAAAATGAATGTGGCCGAGCAGGAAGTAGGTTGATTACCTTTGACAATTGCACTAGTTCTTTATTATTTTTGGCGAAAGTTTGAACAAACGTCTCCAAGTTATCGTCAGTGTAAAATATGACATCACTTGATTCCAAATTACTCGCATCAGACGGCTTTAATATATAATTATGCGCAGATGTTGCATAGCCAAGCAATTCTGGTTCTAAAATCCCTTCTGTCACAGAAGCTACAAGTGAGTGGATAGGTTTGATTGTAGCTACAACTTTTAAATTGGATGAAAAGGCAATATTATAGTATAGTGTAAATGAAAGTAATAGAAAAAAGCCAGTAAATGTCTCATATAAACGTTGAGAAGAAGTTAAATTTTGCCAAAAAGTTAAATAATGTCAATAATCGTGTTCTAAAAATAGAAAATCTTGCTCTCACATATGATGGTAAAAGAATCCTTGACAATATCAATATGTTCATGGAAAGAGGAGGCGTAATTACAATACTTGGTCCTGTTACGTTCCGAACAATTATTGTTTGTTTTTGAAACCATTTTGGCTTTAACCGTCGGTAACACTGTGGTTGATAATTCTAGTAATTGTGGGATTTCCCTAATTGACCACAGTATGGCCTTTGACGATGTATAATATTTTAGATTATTCCGCGTTAAATGTATTTAAGTAACAAATACCCTTCTTGGAATCAACGCCGTCCGGAAACATTTGCTATCTTTGTACAAGTATTTATATAAGACAAAGGGAGAGGTAACGACGTCCCGCTCGTCACCTTGTTTATTTGTTAAGCGATCTCGTCAGTCGGCCTTAGTCATTAAGGGGGCGCGCACGAATTTGACCTTGACTTCTGTCCATATACATTTACGTGTAAAAAAAGTTTACAAACTGACGCTTCAATATAGCAACGAGCAGTTTAAAAGTGGTCAATTATGATTCCTAAAAGTCCTAAAATTGTCTGTGCAGAGCCCAAATTGCGAATTTCTACCTCATCGTGGAGTAATTTGTAATATTCTGCCGAAAATTCGCTTTCTGAAGAAAGTATGACGTCACAAGATGGCTGCCGCTGAGAGTTTCTCTTAATTTCGAGAGATTTAGAGTTCATATCGAAAAAAGGGCTCTGCACAGACAAATCAAAGACATATACAAACGCGGTGGTGTGCATTTTTAATTGATTAATTACTTATTAAAGACGTAATTTGTCAACTAAAAAAGGCACCATTTCGCGGTTCTGTTTACTAGCGCCACGGTCTCCCCGCGGCAAACACTGTACGTTGCGATAGAATACGGTCGATAATGCAGATCAATAGTACAGGTTTACGTATGTACGATATGTATGCTGACGAATATTGCAAATTACTCGACTATGAGGCAGAAATTCGAATTTTGGCCTCTGCACAGACAAAGCTAGAGCCCTTGGGAAAGACAATTGACCATTTACAAACTGCTCATTGCAATATTGGAGCTTTCAGTTTGAAAACTTTCTGACCCTTGCACGTTTCGCTTGGCATCGTGTGACGTCATGCTTGCTTCGAACGACTCGGGACAGGCCGTATGCTGACGAATATTGCAAATTACACGACTATGAGGCAGAAATTCGAATTTTGGCCTCTGCACAGACAAAGCTAGAAAAGCAAGAAAAGGACTTGCCAATGAATATTATATACTTTGCGCGACGAAACACAAAATTGCAGGAATTAAATAAAATACGAAAAGCGCGGAAGTTTATTATACAACCAACCCAGTATATGCAGATAAATACATATGATTTTCTTTGTGCAAATTTAATATCGATTTTTTTTTATTAATATCATTGAAATTTTAGGGACGGTTTTAATTTTTCGACTATTTGGTCGTGAATGAAGAATCGAAGTTCCAATTACTGATAGCTTACTAGATATTATACAAATGCAAATAAACCGTAGCATGAACTTTATATGAAAAATATCATACTGAACTCACGACTAAATATCGGAATGAATTAGAATTGTTTCATGCTGTGCGTGTAACTTGAAACGTTCAAATATTTAATTATTTTTATTGTGATTGTGTTCTATATAAATATACGTTTATATACGTATATAAAACTTCTCGGTAAACTTTGGAAATCGCTATAAACTTTTATTTAAATATTATATGATATTATTCAAGTTTATTTTACATTTAGTCTTTAGTTGTACATTTGTATTTGTTTGTTTGTTGACTTCAGATTTGACATCTAAAGTAAAAAAAAATATGATAAATTTTGTTCAATTTTTTATGCGCTTCGTAGCATAGAAAAAGCTGCTTTTCATTCAAATGGTATTTGAATATAATTTTCTTTCTGAGAGGAAGTGAATTTTCCGGCTCATTCCTGGTAATATGTATAAAATCCTTATAATGTTAAGAATAAACTGATTCAATTTAATATAAATCAAATGATTTCCTCATCGTTTGCATACACGTGACCGCCGTTTGAATTTCATTTCAGAGATATTAGCGATAAACTGCAGAGGTAATGTAACAACGAGTCCTGCGTATATCTACGCGCCCGTGGCAATGTATGTGTTAGTATGTGTTGGTCGGCTGAATCGGGCTCATGAGGCAGGAATCAGTTTCACGAAACGCTTGTACATTTACGAGTTTGATGACATGGCAACAGTGAGGCGAAGGATGATATGTGGCAACCATGTCTAGTCGCTAGCTTTCTCTCTCAATTTTCGTTTCTCTCTTCCACTACTGCTCAATCTTCTTACCATCCACAGTCGGCATTTCATATACCCTTTTTTATCGATACGTCGTAGACGCGACGTAGTTCCACACAGAAAGTTCCACAATCTGTTTTCCCTACTCGCCGTTCGAGGACCATCGCGAGAATGGCGTGACAGTCAAGGTCAAATTCGTGCGGGTCCCCTTAAGCGGTGTTCCCAACGGTCGAGGAGAGGCTGGTTTGCGTGGCATTGGTTATATGAACGTAAGGCTGTGCTCGGTAATTCTTTGCAATTGTGGGATCACCCTAACCGAGCACTCCGAACGTTCGATTCGGGTATGATGATCGTTCCAAGGTTCCTTGTGTTTACCCGAGCTACGCCGATCGACGACCGTTGGCGAAGCGTGTGATAGCGAGTGAGTGGAGTATTGGTAGAAAGGGAGGTAAGCGTAACGCGCGTGATTGGGTTGTCACACCAAGACCCAAATGTAATTGGCTAGGCGCGTAGAGAGGGATGCCGGCCAGCGGGCCGAGCTAGCCGAAATCTAGCGAAGAATCGTCCTTCTTCGATGTACAAGCGCGAGGTGCGTTTCGTTGAACCGTAAGACGCGTTCAGGCAGAGTTCGTTCAGGCTTTTTGATATCGCCCGGGCGAAAGTCCTGAGTCTTTCGATAATTTAGTCATAGTTAGTTTTAATTCACTTTCGATTTGCCGAGCCCTCGTGCTCGTAGTATAAGTTTTAGTGTCAATCTTTTCTTTTGTTTTAAACTCCTAGTTCCGCGACGTAGTTTCTCGGTAAAGTGAATAATAATCGGGTTTTGCTGTTTCTTAGTTTTAGGTTACTCAGCGTCGTGTATATATTTTCTCTCTCTCCGTTATTTCGTGGGCGTTATTATCTTGTATTAGAGAGAGGCTGTGATTGGTAAGCAGTTTTGTTATCTACTTTATTGTTATCCTTTTATATACTGTTTTTATATTCATTTGTTGAGAAATATACATTTGTTACTGCGTGGCCATCTAATCAATTGTGTCGATCCATAACGTTCAAACCGTACCCGTGCTTTCATTAAATCCGGACAGCTATTGAGATCGCGTGTTTTCGGGTTAGAAACGTGCTTTCTTCCGAGAGTCCGCGTAGCCGTCACAATCCAAATGGTGGAGGTAAAACCTCTTTAGTGAAAGCAATTGCTGGCATAAATAAAAGCTGTACCGGTAGTATCGTATTTGCTGACAACATAAAAATTGGCTATATGCCGCAAAATTTTAGTATTAGTAACTTGATGCCAATAACAGTTGAATATTTCCTTTTAAATAGCTCCTTGAAAAGACTAAAGAAAAATCAATCCATTATTACAGAAGCGATAGAGTTGGTTGGTATCGGTAACTGTTCGATTTCATGCATTTGTACACACGCGAGGCCCTTTTCCGATTTTTTGCTGTCCTTCGTTTACTTAGAAGAATGCTTAGTCCTCGAAATGTCTAAAACGTGCATTTGAGGGTTTGAGCTGACAGCATTGGAAAAGTGGCCATAAAGTCAATTCGTAAGACTCTCGTTTCGAGTACCGATCGCGAGGTACGCGAGGGTCCCGAATTCGGACTACAACGGACCATTGTCCGTAACACGTAGCGGCCAAGGATACGCAGTCCTTGCGTCGCATCGCCAGGCCTCACAGGCCATATATCACAAAGGCGCCTGGTTTGTGTCGATCAAGACACGCTCGGGTTCTAGCCTAAGTTTTCGCATCCCCTTGGTTTCGTGAGCGTACTCAGGCCAAGGGGGTAATAAACCACGTTCGGCCCACTTGGACCAGTCAGCACGCGGTCCACGCAGGCCATAAATTTCGAAGGCCACTTAGGCCGAAAAACAGACTCTGCCCCGAGGTCCTTAAAACGCGCATTTTTCGGGATTTCCCGTCTTCCGGTGAGGAGGAGCTTCCACCTCCACGAAGAGAAGAAGATCCTCCTCCTACAGTCTAATTGACGAATGAGGTGCTTTTTTCCCCCAAATTTGGGCCTATGCCCACGAATTTCCTCGTCACACGATGTTAAGGACTCGATGTTTGATATCGAGATCCTTTGGATATTGCACTTGGTGCCGACTAGGTTCGAAGGACCACCCACTGATGTGGGACTAAATGATTGACTTAAGCTTGGTTTGAATTCTCAGTTTATTTCAACGCGCAACCTGAGTGTCACGCGTCTCTGTGATGATGACTCCTCTACAACTGTACTCGTCGGAGTCTCTACTCTATCCGTCTTTACTTGATGAGCTCTAAGATCTTTCTGCCTGGGCCTTAAGGGCGGTTCCCGATTTCCCCGGAATCGGAAAAACCCAGGCTACCCCTTCCAATGCGCCCGAGGCGCGTTGTTATTGGTGGGGTTGACCGGGCCGCTTGCGCTCGCGGGTAGACGGGTGTTTCGGTAACGAGCGGAAATTCCGGCTTGCCAGGATTGCTGGTCCCTATACCTGGTGGCCGATTCCCTGTTCCGTTAGCCTTGGGACTTTATGGCATGGCTTCTTGGACCTGGGAGACTAAATAATGGCATGCACTTTCAAAAACTCTGTTTAATTTTATGTGCCACATGTTGGCTGCAGACCGGTCCGCTAAAGAAACTACAATTGCTTTATACTCGAACGAATTTGCTGAAAAACTCACAGATGGTCTGCCGTACCATAAAGTCATTCCTAAGGCTCTTGCCTTAACATCTATTGAAAATAACGCGTCTATATTTTAATAATATAGTTTATTTTACGCATTACAAAAAAGGTGTTTAATATAATAGCAAAACGAACACGTCATGTCGGTTGCCTGGTCAGAGTTTAAACTGTACATCGGTGGCACCGCAAAATGAACATCGGTGTCATCGCAAAAACAAAACTGTAACGGAGAGAGCACAGCCGATTAATCAAATCGGTGGTCGCCTTCTCATTGGCTATTGTCATGGCATAGAGTATGAAAAGCTCATATTCCAACAGCCTCTCCGCTTGAATACTCTGCGCGCGTAATCATACCAAGACTCTGTCGTAGAAAAGAAAAACGCTGCTTCGCAAAAGGCTTAGTGAATATATCCGCTCTTTGTTCATTCGAACACACATACTTGACGATCAAATCCCCCTGATCGACCTTTTCTCGGATGAAATGGTACTTTATGTCAATATGTTTTGTTCTCTTATGGAACTCAGGGTTTTTGACTAATCTAATCGTGCTCTGATTATCCAAAAACAAAGCAATAGGATCGTCTCCCATCCGCCCCAAATCTTTTAACAATTTTCGCAGCCAAACGGCCTCGTTAGCTGCCGTGGCCGCCGCAACATACTCTGCCTCAGTCGTACTGAGAGTTACAAGCCTCTGACGCTGAGAGGCCCAAGTTACAACGCCGTTCGCCAGGCAAAACGCAAAACCAGAAGTCGAGCGTCTCGTCTCAGGATCGCCCGCAAAATCCGAGTCAGAAAATCCAATCAAGTTCATTTCATTCTCATTCCTCTCGTACAAAATGCCGTAGTCTAACGTCCCTGACAAATACTTTATAATTCTCTTAACCGCTTGCCAATGACTCTCATTGTGTTTATTTAAAAACTTACTGACGTTGTTAAGAGCATACGCTAAATCCGGACGTGAGACTATGGCCAGAAACATGAGTGAACCCACTGCTTCACGGAAAGGTACATTCTCTAACACGGTCTCGTCGCTATCTACCGGGGTTAATATCGCGTTTGGATCAGCTGGTATCGAAACTGGCTTCACATTTTCACAACCGTATCTCTTTACAATTTGGTTCGCGTAGGATTTTTGGTGAATAAACATACTTTTTCGCTTACGATTTCTCATGATTTGTACACCTACAAACGTACATGAATCGCCGACCTTTATCTCAAAGGACTCGCTTATCGCATTCAGAACAATCTTCGAAGCCTCTCCTGAACTCGATGCTATCAGACCGTCGTCAACAAATAATGCGATAATTACCTCATTACCACTCAATACACCGCGAAAAATACATTTATCAGCCTCGCATTGCTCCAAATTCAGAGTCTTTATCACACTTTTGAATTTCTCATTCCAACACCTGGCCGCTTGTTTTAGACCGTACAATGATTTTCGAAGACGACACACGAAAGCATTCTTCTCGAAATCCCCGTTAACTCCTTCCGGCAATTCCATTAATACTTCCTCTTCCAAATCGCCATAAAGAAAAGCCGTCTTCACGTCGAACTGCAAAAGTTCCAGGTCGAGTTGAGTCACCAGGGCTAGGAAGATTCGCAGAGAATCGTAGCGAATGACCGGCGAAAATGTTTCTGTGTAATCCAGCCCCTGGATCTGATTGAAACCCCTTGCACAGAGCCTCGCCTTGTATCGCACTGGTTTTTCATCTTCATCTCGAAGAATCCGAAAAACCCATTTCGAGTCGATCGGTCTCATGCCTGGTTTCCTTGGAATTATATCCCACGTCTGATTCGTCTCGTGCGATTTCAGCTCGTCGTTGATGGCCCTCTGTTGATCTGGAGTCTGTTGAGTATGTTGACTTGGAGCCTATCAGGCTTCCGGATATCCTTACGGTTTCTCAATTCTCGGGTTTGTGAGGTATCCTTTACCGCCTTGTCACACTGGTGTTCTTGTTCATTTTCAAGCGCGTCCATGAACAAATCTTGTTCTTCTACCGTGTCGTTGTCCTTTCCTTTGGCGCCATTACCTGGTAGGACGAACTCGTCATAATCCTCGTCAGGAAGGAGTTCAAAGTCCTTACTTTCATTAAAGACCACATCTCGCGATACAATAACGGTCTTTGATTTCTCATCGTAAAGACGAAAATTTTTCAGAGTCGCCTTGGTATCCCACAAATATCACCCTCTTCGACTTTGCGTCCAACTTGCGCCTGAACTGCTTCGGGACGTGCATGAATGCAGTTGATCCGAAGATCCTCAAATGACGAACACTCGGTTTCACACCATTCCATATTTCATACGGAGTTTTATCTAATCGCGGTTTCGAAAGCGTTCGATTACGTAAATAAACTGCCGTATTGACGGCCTCGGCCCAGAGAAACCTCGGTAAACATTTCGCCTGCAACATAGTTCTCGCCGCCTCCACGATGGTCCTATTCGCACGCTCCGATTTACCGTTCTGCTCCGGCGTGTACAGCGCGGAATACGAACTTTGAATTCCCTTTTCGATAAGGTATTTTTTCAAATTTTCATTCACGTACTCCTTGCCGTTATCGCTTCGAAGATATTTAATAGACCGACTGAATTTATTAAAGATCATTCGTTCGTATTCCTTGAATTTTTCCGTAACATCGGACTTGTGACGCAAAAAATAAACATTTCGGTAACCCGACGCCTCGTCTACGAAAATCACATAGTACTTCGCACCCCTTACCGATTCGACAGACATTGCAATAAATTCTCCCGGTAACCAATCCCGCCTATCTATCGATTTTTTAAAAGGTAACCGATGAGCCTTTCCCAGCTGGCACGCGCCGCAAAAGAAATCATCGATTCTCGAAACACTCACACCAGATACGAGCTCTCTATTCAACATATCACACAGTGTCGCTTTGTTTACATGACCCATTCTCTCATGCCACATTTGGAAGCTTGTTGTCGACACATTTGCTTCTACATTCTCTTTCGCGTCATCATTCTTTAACGTAACAAACAACATCTTGTAAATGCCGTTCGCTTGCTTTATGCCTTGAGCTCTCACAGACTCATTGCTTGAAAAAATAACACTATTTTTTGCGAACGTCACCTCAAAACCCTTTGAGGCACATTCTCCTACCGAAAATAGATTTTTCTTTAGCTTCGGCACATACAAGACGTTGTCGATTCTTGACGGGATAATCATTCATTATCAACCAACTTCATAACGTTTACATAACCCGAACCAAACACTTCACAGGCACCGTCATCACCTAGCAACACTTGTTCACCGGCAGATGTCACAAACTCGTGAAGCCAGTCGCGTCTGTAGGTGATATGTCTTGATGCGCCGCTGTCTGCAATCCAGACGTCACCGATGTCCATTCGCTGGATACTTCTGATCGATGCCACGCTCTCCTTTTGTTGACCGCCTTCATGTGTTGAAACAAAAGCGCAATTCTGCGAAGAATTTTTCGTATCTTCTTTGTCTTTCTTTCTCACGGGACACTCCCAAGCAAAATGCCCTTTTTTATGACATTTATAACACTCGACATTCTTTTTGTCCTTCTTGGGTTTCTTGCCGGTGTTACTACTCTTCTTTTTCTCGCTCAATCGCATCTCGGAAAAGGCTGTTGCAGATTCGTCATCGGCGGAGAATCGCGTTTCCTCCTTAATGAGCCGCTCTTGTAGATTATCGATTGTTTGCCTCTCCGTATCCACGCTGTCCCATGCGGTTTTCAAGGCATTAAACTTAGCGGGAAGGCTTGCCAAGATTTTTGCCATAATCGCTATGTCAGATACCTTCTCTCCCACGTCCGCTAGTTGACCCGCCATATTTTGAACTTTGGACACGTGCTGCACTACGGAATCACTGGGATCCATTCGATATTCGTGAAATCTTTGCGTCAGAATAAGTTTATTCGTTTCTGTTTTCTGTTCGTGTATCGCGATCAATTTTAGCCACATTTTCCGCGCGTGGCTACAGGTCAAAATGCATTGTACGTGAGGCATTTCCATAGCGGATGAAATCAAGAACATGGCCTTTACGTTGTCCTTTTTCCAAATCTTCAGCTGTACAACTTCCTCCGGCTTTACCCTCGTGCCGTCCACGATATCGTCGATGCCGCTCGCCACGAAAATGGCGTTCATTTGAAATTTCCATAGCTGGAAATTTTTGCCGTCAAACTTCACCACGTTTCGAGTTGAGATTTGATCCGACATGTTTGATTCGCACAAACAGTACAGGCCTTAGGAAATCTTGATTTCGCTCTTGAGAAAAAATTGACCGAACCTCTATTTCACACGTAACTGCACTTCGCGCGCGATTACGATCGATATCACCTTTTTATGTTGTAAAGATTCAGTTTACACAGGCTGCGAACCTGGGCCCATAACCTATTGAAAATAACGCGTCTATATTTTAATAATATAGTTTATTTTCCGCTTTACAAAAAAGGTGTTAAATATAATAGCAAAACGAACACGTCGTGTCGGTTGCCTGGTCAGAGTTTAAACTGAACATCGGTGGCACCGCAAACTGAACATCGGTGGCATCGCAAAAACAAAACTGTAACGGAGAGAGCACAGCCGGTTAATCAAATCGGTGGGCGCCTTCTCATTGGCTATTGTCATGGCATAGAGTATGAAAAGCTCATATTCCAACAACATCCCGCCCACCTTGAACATGCATCGCATGTTCAACTATATCTACATTAATAGTCTATATCACAACTGACAATTGAGCACGCAATTGAAGCATCTACTCATCTAACTCTTCTCAGTATTACCTATATATTCCTAAATATCTATGATGCGTTACACATAATCTTATACTATTATTATGATCTACGTATGCTATGTGAATATTACAATATTTACAATTATTGTTCCGTCGTTTTTGACGGTGAATTTGCCGGTGGAATCGGAGGGACGATCACGTAAAGAAATCGGACAATTCTGACACACAACGTATATTTTTACTATGTACACAGCGGTCGCGGAGGCGCGAGGTACAGGTGCACGAGGGTGCAAGTTGCGGCGGAACGCGATTACTCGGCGTAATCGTTTTAGTCGTTACTAGAATTGCCTATTTGCTGCGGTACGCAAGGTGCGTTCGCTTCTCAAAACTCCTACGAAACTCGCTCGCGCCGGGTGCGCGAGGAGAGTATATTGACGCGCTCCTGGGCGCGGGGCGGGGTGTCGCGGGGTATGCGTTGCCGCGCGATTCGGCGGCAACCGTCTCATCGGCGGGCGACCTCGCGGTTCGAATTCGCCCGGTACGCGCGACCGTTTCGGCGAGCGCGTGCGATGTTTTCGATCGCGGAGGTCCTCCCGGTCGCTCGGTCGATGCTCCCGATCTGTTGTCGGGCTCGAACGACGGTTGAGCCCGAACATTCCGCCCGCCTCAGCTCCGCTGACAAAATCTAAACCTAAATCTTAACCTAATCTTAGCCTAATCTTAACCTAAATCTTAACCTAGTCTATACCTATCACAGTCTTTTTTTATTACAAACTTACATCTACTATTTACAAGGACGCCGATGAACGGGGCTACGCCGCCTGCCGTCTGGCGCTCGGATGCCCCTCAGCTGGGTCTTGCTGACCAGCCGGGCAACGCGAGAGAGGGGTGGTCGTAGCCGCCCGCCGTGTCCGCTTCGGTGCGGCGCGATGCACCTCGGTCCCTACGGTGCAGCGGTCGGTTGGCTGCCGGTCGTCGTCGCGGTCGCGTACGCGGACCGGATGTATCGGCCGTCCGCCCGCCGTGCCACGGTGGCTTCGTAGGGCTCCTCGGACCTCGTCTCGACGGGAGATGAGACGGAGCTGGAGGTCGCTTCCTCGATTTCGCGCTCGCTCGCGGTGGCGGCTTGGACTCGTCGGTGCAGCGGCGCAGCGACGTCGCGGCGGCGCGAGGGAAGTCGGGCCGCGGCCGCGTGGGACCTGAGCTGACCCAACCGAAGACCGGTTCCTGCGCGAAAGGGGTGCCTGGGTCTCCGCGGTGCCGGCCTGGGCGGAAGAGGGCAGCATAGTTGGCCGCGCCGATGAGGAGGTCCACGCGGAGAGACCGTCTCGGGTGCGAATGGGCGAGGGCCCGATCGCGAGGGTATGGGACCGCTCGGACGTCCGCTTCTGGACGGGGGGTGTGGGACGTGGTCCGCGGCAGGAAGAGCGCGTTCGTCGAGGTGTTGACCGGAGCCTGGCCGACATCTCGGTCGCGGAGGCACACGCGCGCGTCCACCCGGCCCAACGGCGCGACTCCGGCACCCCTTACCGGCACCGACGGAGGTTGCTTGGGCAGGCGTAGGGCCTGGGCGAGGGCCTCGGAGGTGACGGTCGCCTCCGACCCTTGGTCGAGGGGTGCATGTAACGCGCGCGTCTCCACGTGCCTCGTTTCGACCTGCCCGATCGCGGGAGCGGGCAGTGCGGCGCGGGGGCCTTCCTCGGGAGAACAGGCCGTGTCACTGGGGAGCACGGCGGAGGCGACTTCTCGCTCGACCTCTGCTCTCGGGCGTTGCGTCTCCGTTTCGCACGTCGCGGGCGTGGGCGAGGCCTGGTGCAGCGAAGCGTATTGGGGCCTGTCGCGTGGCGCGCAGCGAGATGTAGGGGGGTCGCTACTCGCGGGGGTCACGCAACCGAAGAGCGCGGCGGACGAGGTTCCCGCTGGGACCTTACCGGATTCGAGGAACCTGATAAAGAAGTCGCACGCCTTCTCGAACACTTCCTCTGCCTGGTCGAAGTGTTCTTTTCGGAAGTAAGGCCTCGTCTCTCGGTCCAGCTCTGTGGCCTCGAGTTCCAGTCGGAGGTGGACCCGTTGGCAGTGCTCCCACTCGACCCGCAGGCGGCGAAGACGCTCCTCCGCTGTTGCCTTGGAATAGTTGTCCTCGCCCCTCTTCTGGTAGTTCGGCAGGATCCTCGCTAGGCCTCGGACAACCAGCTCCTGCTCCTTCAGCAGCTCCTCCATCTCGGTGCGGGTGACCAAGGTGCAGATGAACCGCTGTTACAGGCAGCCGAAGGTGGCTGGCTCGTTGAGTCCAGCTGGTGCGAACTGGAGTTTTGCTTCACAAAAACGTCGATCGACTGCGTGACCGACGCGGGGAAACAGGGTTTCCAATTGTCTCTTCCGTGCGTCACCGAATCCGGCTCGAAGGACCAATGTTCCGTCGTTTTTGACGGTGAATTTGCCGGTGGAATCGGAGGGACGATCACGTAAAGAAATCGGACAATTCTGACACACAACGTATATTTTTACTATGTACACAGCGGTCGCGGAGGCGCGAGGTACAGGTGCACGAGGGTGCAAGTTGCGGCGGAACGCGATTACTCGGCGTAATCGTTTTAGTCGTTACTAGAATTGCCTATTTGCTGCGGTACGCAAGGTGCGTTCGCTTCTCAAAACTCCTACGAAACTCGCTCGCGCCGGGTGCGCGAGGAGAGTATATTGACGCGCTCCTGGGCGCGGGGCGGGGTGTCGCGGGGTATGCGTTGCCGCGCGATTCGGCGGCAACCGTCTCATCGGCGGGCGACCTCGCGGTTCGAATTCGCCCGGTACGCGCGACCGTTTCGGCGAGCGCGTGCGATGTTTTCGATCGCGGAGGTCCTCCCGGTCGCTCGGTCGATGCTCCCGATCTGTTGTCGGGCTCGAACGACGGTTGAGCCCGAACAATTATCGAAATTTACACTGTACATGACTGTGCTACACCTGGTGTGATAATTCTAAGTGATCCAAGGGTAGTATACAAAGTTTTGTCACGGGTCGTTTAATTGTTCCGGTTGAGGTTCTGACTGTTGCGACACGAATCACTCCATCTGTACCAGGGTGTACTTGAATGATTCTACTCATACTCCACTGTAATGGGGTTAGATTGTCCTCCTTAATGATAACTAAGGAATCCACGGCTATTTTCGAGGTTGTGGAGTGCTGCCATTTGTGTCTTTGCTGCAATTGGTGTATACATTCCCTCTGCCATCTTTGCCAGAAATGCTGCACCATTTGCTGGATCAGCTGGTATCTGTTGAGTCGAGTGACCTTGATATCTCGTAGGTCATTGATTTAGGTCTGTGGGATTCGAGGATAATGGTGAAAGGGGACGTGAATTTAGACAGGATTCTATTTGCGTCAGTAGCGTATATAGCTCTTCGAACGTGAGCCTCTGATCTCCTATAACGCGTGTGAGGTGATATTTCGCAGATTTGACCGCTCCCTCCCACAATCCACCAAAGTGTGGAGAGTGCGGTGGAATTAATCGCCATTCGATGGATTCCTGACTTAATGCGTTCGCAATTTTCTCGTTGTGTTTCTTGTCTTTAACTAATATGTTTAGCTCAGCTAACTCGTTTCGCGCGCCAATGAAGTTTGTACCGTTATCGGATACGATACAATGACATCGTCCCCGTCGGGCAATAAAACGCCGGAAACAATTGAGGAATGCGTCGGTACTTAAATCGGTAGCTAATTCTAAATGTACGGCTTTCGTAACGAAACATACGAAGATGCACAGGTATGCCTTGACTGTTACCTTACTTCTTGTTCTCCCTTTTGTAAGAAACGGTCCTGCGTAATCGACTCCACAGGTAGAAAAAGGTCGCGCCGGGGTGACTCTCGACGCAGGTAATTGACCCATCTGATATACTTGAGTCAATGGGTTTGCTCTAAAACACCTTACACATTTTCGTATGGTTCGTTTCACATTGTTTTTTGCTGAGATTAGCCAATACCTAGTTTGTAACGAACTTAATACAGCCTGACATCCCGCATGCATTAACCTGTGATGCTCGTGTTTGATTACACTGTTCAACACCAAAAAGTTTTTGCAATGTCTGTTGGGTGATTCTTATGCACCTTGTCGTTCTAAAACCGAATCTGCAAACAGAATTTCTCTATCACGCAACGTTTTCGAAAAAACTTGGTTTTTGTAAAAATACATAATTTTGATACAAAATGACGTGTTACGCAAAAACTACACACGCGAGAGAGTTCAACTTTGAGTCAAAAGATAGAGGGGACTCTCCTCTACATATACATATAGTCAATTATATTTTTATGTACTTCCTAATAGTTGTGGATGGTTGTTAAAGTTTGAAAATGTGCCGACACGGATACTTTTTACGCTCTATTTTTGTATATATGTGAAAAATCCTTTATCTAGCAGAAATTTACTATACAGGAATGCATTCTACAGACATTTCTGATAAAGAAACCATTCACGAAAAGTATTTGGTTCCCTTAGTATACGAGAAGGTGAAGAAAATATTCATTGACAGCTTGTGCGCGACGCGTTCGCGCCACACGGCCATTGCGGCCTTTTCTCGACTCGCCAGGGCCGTCGCTATGCGTATCCGACGTTGGTACCACTCTAATGTGCCTTTGCTTACTATGCTTAACTAAATAAATTTTTTTTTGTCTTTTTGGGTGCCAATCATTACACAAAATTATAAAAATACGAGTTATATTCACATTTCATTGTGGAAATGCTTAATAAAGATAATTGAATAGAAAAACTTACCTATTTCCGAAGCAAACAAATTTAAAAATGTTTCCGCCTTGCTTGACGCTTGTTCCTGGTATCCCGATTTTCAATTATAAGTGTCCAGCAGTAATCGGCAAGCATCGCACATAAGTCTTTTCCTTTATACCGTTTTTCCATTGTTGAAATGTCTTGATGAACGATTAATGCTGGAATTATATTCCTTGTTTTGACCTCAAAACAATTTCGTCATAAATATAACATAAACAGTCCGGTTGATTTATACACTTCCGCGACATTTTATCGATTTAATATGGAGATAATTATGATACTATGTCATAATTATGTACTTAAATCGATAAAAATAGTCCCATTTACATCGTGTTTGGACTTATTTTAATCGGAAGAATCTTGAACTCCCATTGGTATTACAATTATAAAGATAAGACAACAATAACTGAAAATAAAATTTTTCAGTCACCGCATTGCTGTCTTTCCTTACATTGTAATTACCCTAACAGCACAAAATATTGTATACACATTCATATAATATTAAAAAGAGATTCAATCTTTTTTTAATATTCGAATATACATACAATATTTATTTTATATTAAGTAAAAAATATTTCTTTTTAAATATTCATACAATATGTATTTCATGTTACGAGAAAAATATTTTTTTCTAAATATTAAATAAATCTTTATTTCATATTAGAAGTAGAATATTTTTTCCTAATATACAAATAATATTTATTTAATATTATGCAAAAAATATTTTTTCTCATTACAAAATGAATCTTTGTGTAATATTAGAAATAGAATATTTTTTTAAGTATGCAGGAAATATTTTATGTTCACCATGGAAAAATAATTGTTCCCGAATATGATGCGATGTAAAATGTTTACTTTTAATTTACTTTGAATTCGAGTTTGTCACTTCATTGACATATATTCATATTATAATAACATTAATGCGACAAAGTTATTGCATGAAAAATAATCGCTTCGGAAATAGGTAAGTTTTTCTATTCAATTATCTTTATTAAGCATTTCCACAATGAAATGTGAATATAACTCGTATTTTTATAATTTTGTGTAATGATTGGCACCCAAAAAGACAAAAAAAAATTTATTTAGTTAAGCATAGTAAGCAAAGGCACATTAGAGTGGTACCAACGTCGGATACGCATAGCGACGGCCCTGGCGAGTCGAGAAAAGGCCGCAATGGCCGTCTGGCGCGAACGCGTCGCGCACAAGCTGTCAATGAATATTTTCTTCACCTTCTCGTATACTAAGGGAACCAAATACTTTTCGTGAATGGTTTCTTTATCAGAAATGTCTGTAGAATGCATTCCTGTATAGTAAATTTCTGCTAGATAAAGGATTTTTCACATATATACAAAAATAGAGCGTAAAAAGTATCCGTGTCGGCACATTTTCAAACTTTAACAACCATCCACAACTATTAGGAAGTACATAAAAATATAATTGACTATATGTATATGTAGAGGAGAGTCCCCTCTATCTTTTGACTCAAAGTTGAACTCTCTCGCGTGTGTAGTTTTTGCGTAACACGTCATTTTGTATCAAAATTATGTATTTTTACAAAAACCAAGTTTTTTCGAAAACGTTGCGTGATAGAGAAATTCTGTTTGCAGATTCGGTTTTAGAACGACAAGGTGCATAAGAATCACCCAACAGACATTGCAAAAACCGAAAAAAGTTTCATTTTGTTGGACAGTGTTATTAAATCCGTTAACGGATGCTTTGATGGCAATATGATGGGATGTTTTGAATCATAGTCTATGGGCGCGTTCGATAGTCTTCCGCCCACCCTGAGTAGTCCGCTATTGTCCAGAAATACATTTAGGGACCGTAATGCACTGCATTTTGAGAGTGTTTGTTGCGTTTTTACTAATGCGATCTCGGTCGAAAATGCCTCCCTTTGCGACAGTAATTCTAAACGTGTTCGCGCTGTATTCAATTCTATCGTTTTCAATGGACCTGTTATTGACGAACCTGACCCGTCACCTTCTGCTTTTTTGATTCTGTTTCTCATGATTTTGGCAAATCTGAGACAGTATGCTTAAAACATAAGAAGTCCGTCTTTTCCACACTACGACCACTGTTCCATTTGAATCAATCACCCAAGGTTAAATCGGCAGGTGATAGTGCCGTGTATTCTTGATGAATAAACAAACTTTGTTACAAAAACTCTGATTCATTTCAACCACCGGCACAAACATTTCAGTAACATTTTGAAGAATCAAGTGTTAGAAATTTCTGCAGGGCAAACACAACTACTACTGCTTGCACGTTGTTTAATTGCAGAGCCTGACTTGATCATTCTAGATGAACAGTCAGTGCAATGGATATTAACGCGCGGGCTAAATTTTATGATATTATAAATAAAATAGCAAAAAAACGATTGGTATCGATTCTTATGACTTCTCATGATCTTAACTCTGCTCTACCATCCTCAGATTACGTAATTTGTATAAATAATACTATCTATTGCCAAGGCAAGCCTGATGAGATTATGAAAAATAGAACCCTAAATGAAATATTTAGCAGTTACGCAGCAAAATGATTCAAAATATTTTGCGTCTTCTGCACATAACTACAGTGCTGACACGTTACAATATATTACCTTATTTACTTCCACCATCAAAGAAATCAATAAATAAAATACAAGGCCATAAGCTAAAGTGTGATCTTGAAAAATTAGGTCCGGTGTTCATTAAGTTTGGGCAGTCTATCTCATCACGTACTGATGTTTTAAATGAGGATATAACAAATAACTTGTTATTTATATGTGATAGATTGCCATCATTTTCACATAAAATAGCAGTTAAAACTATAGAAAGTGAGTTTAATTGTAAATTGAGAGACATTTTTTCAAGTTTTTCTGAAAAGCCAATTGGAGCAGCATCGATTTCTCAGGTGCATAGAGCGGTTACAAATGAGGGTAAGGAAGTTGCTGTGAAGGTTTTAAGGCCAAATATTGAGAAAACATTCTCAAGGGATATAAAAATGCTTTCTTGGCTCGCAGAAATTGCAGAAAAATTTAGCGAACAATCAAAAAGGCTGAGACCAATTGAATTAGTCAAAACTTTTGCTGATATTTGCCGATTAGAGTTAGATCTACGTTTTGAAGCTGCTCACTCTTCAGAGTTAAAGGAAAACACAAAAGATGACAGAGGTTTTTACGTACCTGAAGTAGATTGGAATAGAACTTCAAGAAAGGTTTTAATATTAGAATGGATAGAAGCAACGCCAATATACGAAATTGAAAAACTGAATAATCATAAGCAAATAGCTATAAACCTTATAGAATCGTTTTGTAATCAGGTATACAGGGATTGTTTTTTTCATGCTGATATGCATCCTGGAAATCTAATGGTTGAGAGTAATAACAATATTATTGCCCTGGATTGTGGAATCATGGGTAGAATAGATCGTGAGACATGCTATTACGTTATAGAGATACTCAAAGGCTTTTTAAATCGGGATTATGATCACTTATGATCACTTCACTTCAAAAATGCACTTTAAAGCTGGTTACGTTTCATCACAGCATAGAAATTTTGTCACAGCTTGCAGAGCAATAGGTGAACCTGTTATTGGGCAGCCTATACAGAAGATTTCATTTGCTAGTTTACTTGCTCAGCTATTAAAAATAACTGGTGATTTTGATATGAAAGTTCAAACACAATTGTTATTGCTGCAGAAAACTATGATTTTACTAGAAGGGACATATAGAAAGATCTACCCAGAAATCAATATGTGGAAAGTATTTGAAGCGTGGATAAGCAATCAACATGAAAGTAAAATAGGGTATAGGGAAAAAATTAGAAATTCTTATACTGTGTGACTGTTAATAACAAAAACTCTGTTCACAAAATTAAATGGTTTTATTCTTTATTCAACTTATAAAGCAATAGGTTTATAAACTAAACGCTTGTTAATGACGGAATACAATTCTGTTCTCGATACAACAATGTACTTCAAAATCTGCCTTCCGCCTAGACCATTCAAACATTTATACTCCGCCCCACTTCTTTCTCTCTTAAGAGTGGGGTTGAGTCCCCTCTCGCTGGCATCGCTTGGCTTAACGGCCCCGGTTCGATCCTTACGATCTTACCGTGCTCGTGGACCTGGTTTCGGAGGGGTTTGATCACAACCCCCTCCCGGTCTACCGGGCCTAGGCTGTTGCTCATAACAACCTTACCCGTGGCCATTTCCGGGGTTTCCGTCCATGTGGCGGTCTCCCTGTAATACGCGGTGCCGCGAGAGGTTTTATAGCGCTTAATTTGGAACACGTTTTCTCCCATAGTAACACTCTATCCATATACACATCTGTTACCATACCATTCAATATTCGCACGCAATTTACAATATTTCCGCATCGCACCAATGTTGCGCTACAAACTTAACCCTATTCACGCCATTCATTAATTACGGTATTTGTTCGTCGTATACACATACATAATTCGTCTCTTAGTAACATCTAATCTAAATTATCAATTCACAACACCTAACACTTATAACTAAAACACAATTCATTCGTAACACTTTGTGAACTATAACCATGAACAATTCCAATCACAAACAAAACACAATTGATTCGTAACATCCTCCCCCTCGTACAAATTCACGGAATTTGTACTTCATCTATACTGAATAACTTAATAACCTTATGCGTTGGCCGCGTAAAGTTTCCCCAAGGAGTATGTATTTTAACAACTCGGACTCCACCATCCGATCCAGGATACACATCAGTAATGGTCCCCTTTTTCCAGTTGTTGCGTGGTGCTAGCATATCAATTATCATTACAAGGTCACCTCGTTTTAATGGGTCTCTCGTTTCCGTCCATTTTGGACGATTTATTACGGACGGTAAATATTCGCGCAACCATCGTTTCCAGAATGCATCAGCGAGGTATTGCGCTGTTCGCCATTGCTTTCTCAGACATGTATCGTGGGCTTCGTATCGACCCAAATTCAAGTTTCCTGATGAGGTGCCTATCAAAAAATGGTTTGGCGTGAGCGCCTCTTTATCCCTTGGGTCTACGGAAACGTGCGTTAACGGTCGCGAGTTCACGGTATGTTCTATCTCGGTTAACAGTGTATGTAGAGTTTCTTCCGTTGGCGCCTGTTCGCGTAAAATTACGTGTAACGCGGTTTTTACCGATCTAATTAAACGTTCCCATGCTCCTCCCATATGAGGAGCGTCCGGGGGGTTGAAGACCCATTTAATTTTCTGCGTTAGCGCGTACTCTTGTTGCTTTTCTTTGTCAATTTTTGCTATTGCTTCTTTGATTTCTCTACTCGCGCCCTTAAAATTGGTCCCATTATCGCTGTAAACGGTTGTGGGTGTACCTCTACGGGCTGCCAGACGCTGTAATGCCAATATTGCAGAGCTTGCGTTTAGGCTGCAGGCCAGTTCTATGTGTATGGCTCTCGTAGTTAGACATGTAAAGAGTACTCCCCAACGTTTTTCTCTGCGCCGACCAATTTTAACGAACATAGGACCGAAATAATCGATTCCACACTGGCTGAAAGGCCTTTGTCTATACGCCAATCGCCCGGTGGGTAAAGTAGACATGATGGGAGGTTGGGGCCTAGCACGATGCAATCGACATATTATACATCTATGCGCGACCGAACGCAAGATCTTCCTTAATCCTAATATAAAAAAGATTTGGCGGAGTTCATTAACGACTGTGTTATTACTCGCGTGGTAGTAACGCCTATGATATTCTTTTACTAACATTTTAGTAGCAGTGTGCTTTCCATCGAGTATAATTGGGTAATTGTTAAACTCAACTTCGTGTATATTGACGGCCCGACCGCTTGCTCTTAGAATTTTGTCCTCATCTAAATACGGTTTTAGCCTCACTAATTTACTAGATTTAGGAACGTTTCTATTTTTTTCGATAGCTGCTATTTCTTTTCCAAAATGCTCGGCCTGTATTACGCGAAACCAATACCGTTCCGCGTTCGCGATATTGTCGACGGTCGTCCCTGATCCATGTTTCCCTCTCCATCGGTCCGCTGCTGCTCGCACACGTCTAGCTACGACTAACAAGCCTTGCCACCCAAGGATTCTTATTGACAACGGAAATTCGAATAATGGTTGTGAATCTATCGTATATACAAAGGTTTTGCGTAACTCCATTTCATCTATCGTCTTCTTATTTGCTTCATTTAGCGGTTTTTCTGTTGGCCATTGCGGCTCCGGCCTTTGTAAAAATTCGGGACCAAAATGCCAACTCGTAATTGCGCAAGGCGCGCTACTTGACCATCGTGTCGCGTGGTCTGCCGGGTTTTGACCCGACGGGACCCATCGCCATTCCGAAATTTCCGTTATTTCATCAATCTCTCCCAGTCTCTGCGCTACGAAGACTTGCCGAGTTCGCGGTTCCCCTTTTATCCACTGTGACGTGGCAAAAGTTGCCACGTCCCCCGAGTTTTAGCGAAAGACCGGGCCACCTTCGAAACGGGCAAAAAGCGATCGGCACCCGCGAGCGCTCTCCCTGGGACGGTCGCTAAAGACCAAGGGGCAGCGCTAATGCGTTTTTGAACGCCGCGCCACTTGGCGCGACGCGAATTGCAGGATCGTATCCGGGTCCCGGGGGGGCCCGGAACCCTTTTCCTACTCGGCCACCGGAGGAATGTTCCGCCGAGAGATGCTGCCAGGACGTTCCGGTAAGATACCCGCCACTGGACAACGAGGGAAATCCTGAGCCCGGGTCAAGAAACCCGGAGGAGCTGCCGAGGAAATACGCAGCTGAGACGACCATCATCTCCACCTCGTAGCTGCCTCGCCCGCCATAGAAGAAAATGCGTCGCGGGATTGGCCCAGGATCTTCCTCCGCGGGAGAATCAACCAATCGACGTCTCAACTGCTGCCGATTGATGAGCGCCCCGGTTCCCGAACCGCCGAGCACGGCCTTGCCGTGCCCTAAACAATGATCGGTTCAAGCGTCGCGCGGAGTAGGGAAAAATTAGGAAAAGTGGGGGACGCCTCACTTCCGCGTTCCCGAGCCGGGCCGAAGTAGGCCATTGTGCCGAACGCGATCGAAAGTAATAGACGTTTTACCATTGCCTATTGCACGAAGTACTTTTGCCGCGTAAATTATTGCTGCCGGACGACTTGAGATAAGCTGCCGTACGACTGATTCGTAACGCTGCCGGACACCTGCGAGCTGCAGCGGACCTGAGAAGCTGCCGTTGGTAAGCGCCGGTCAGGCTTTGATATTCGAATTGTACTTGAACTATTTCGCGTTGGCTCGGGGACGTTTTTGCGAACGACCTCTATTCGCGTCGTTAACGACGAGTTTCCGCGCTGCCGTAAATCGCGTCGTTGGTAAATCGCGTAGGAGCCGGGACCGTCGGCCGGTTTGAGCATGGGCAAATTTTGTAACGCGAAATCGCGTCTTGGTGTACGGCCCGAAATGCTGCCGGTTTTTGCGGGGAGAATTCCCAAATATATTTTCGCGACTATCATAGAGACTGCCCACGGTGGGACGACGTGGCGTGACCGGATCCCGTAACATTCGATATAGCTGCCGGTACAATCAAACGACTTTTGAATACGCGTTAAACATCGGGACACGGTCCGATTTCGCTCGACAGTTTTGTAACGGCGACGCCGAACACCGCGTCTAGGGTCGTGTCCGACGCGAAAATCGAGCGAAAGAGCGCGAGCGGTCCAAAATCCGTCGAAGAACATCTGTTATCGCGCGGGCTATTATTATTACGGCTGCCGGTTTTGTCGCCGACAGTCGCGTGTAACATCGTAGTTAATAAACTATTGTAAAGCCCCTGAGTTCGTCTTCCGATACTTTGAGAAACCTTCCCGTCGCGGGGAACGTCCCGTATTCCTCTCGTCGAACCCTGGTCCCGGGTGAGCTATCCCGAATATCGCGCGGCCGTCGGGAAGTCGGAATTCCGTTTCGCGTCTCGAAGAATTACCGTGAAGCTTAGCGTGGCATCTTTCGATGCCTGGCGCCCGTAAGCAGGACTCGATCCTCATTTAGAATTCGCGAAAACCGACTTTTCGACGTGTCGTTTGTCGCGGGTGGACCGCGTACCGCGCGACCGGTGCGTGGCCCGGCTTTACCGCCTTAAAACCCGTAGTTGCCCAGGTTTTCGCCGTCCGTCGGACCGGGAAAACACAGGCAACGTGACAAATTGGCGCCCGAACAGGTTTTGTAAAGATCCTTCGTCGAATTCGACAAAGAACATCCGGTCGTAAAAGGGAAAATGCGAAGGGCCTTTTCAATTTAGACGAGCGAGAGAGTGCGGGGCTCTCAAAATTATTGTATTGCTGCCGGTTAAAAGTCGATAAGGGAACAGTTGAAAGTCGAAACGGAAAAGCCGCGTCGTAAACTGACGAGTACCATTCCGTAGAACCGAAATTTCGCGAATAAAACGAGCCAACGCAATTATTATGTGATGAAATTTTGATGATATTTTATATGATTTATATGAAATGTATTTTATTATGTCGTTCCACGCCATCAAGGAGAAAAACTACTTAATTTAAACGGAGTTAAATATTCAATTGATTTTAAAGATAATTTATTTTGGTCGTTAAGTAATTTCGTAAAATTCCACTTATTAGTATTTATTTTGTGTTCGCCCATAATTTATTCGGTTAGTCCTATTCATTTTTGTTACTTAATTTATTATTACCCCTATTGGTTTTGTTATTTCCTTATTTATTTTGTTACCTTTTGATTTTAATTTGTTATTTTGGGATTTTATTTCGTTATTTTATAATTTATCCTGTTATCTTTGCGGTTATTTTATTATTGTTTTAATTAATTTATTATTTACAAATTATTTTCGTCTATCTATTTGGGAAAACTTGATGACGTGGACAGAATGTATTGGTAATATGTGATATGATATTTATGATGTGTATGATAAGTATGATGATATTTATGATGGTTATGTGAATTGATATTATATGTCATATATATTTCATGCTATACATTTTGTGATATTTTGTTTTATTGATAAATTGCTTGGCATTTCTTGTGTATAAAATATTCTGTTTCTCTGGATTTCTAAAATTTATAATTGATGTTTATGATACATGAAATGGTATTGGAAATGATGTTGTATGGTATTATATAATTGTATAACGGTGGTGTGCCGTCATCTTAATTGTCGAGCTAAAGGAAATTAGCGAAATCACGAAGCGATGAAATATTTAACGAGCGGTAAAATACGCGATTGTCGAACCACGTGTAAAGATAGCTGGGGAAAGCCACGAATATCGAAAATTATAATCGTGCTGCCGGTGAAAATTAAGAAATCCAAAGGACACCCGATACAATTCCCGAGGAATTCGGGAAAGTTTTTCTGCTGCCGGGTGAGACAGCGTTCTATTGTTCGAGCGCGTAGCGTAGCAAGCCCAGGGTCGCCTCGCCTGAGCGATGTAAACAAAACACAAACACCCGATGTTTATGGCCTCTCGCGAAGAATCGAATTACAAGATAACGGACTTGAAATCTTGTAAATACCGGGACGAAACACACAAGCGGAACGTGACGAAGGGGACGTGGGGGACGCGAAGTCGGTATACGGGAACGCATTGCTTTGATCCGTTGAAATATTAACAACAGAAGAACATGCGTGAACGAATAGATCATCGCCGAATAGCATGATTCTACCGCTGCCGGATTTTCGTAAGAAGCCGTACCCCTTACACCACGTACCCGATAAGATAGGAAATAAACGAACAACGAGTTGCTCACACGCTAGGCCCACGACAGTACCAAGAGACGTGTTTTATTGGAGAACCCCAATCTAAGAAACAAGGCGAAAATGGCGAATTAGAATTTCCAAGGCACCCAGGGAGGACTCGGAAGCCTTCCTGGATCGCCTATTCCAACTGAGGAAATATTATAAAATCACGTACGAACATTTATTTCATTGGCTGCCGGAAGACTTAGATTGGATAACAACTCAATGGTACGAAACGTGGGAGGGCGAGTGGACGAACTAGAAAGATTTTGGGTGCCGTGTACGGGAATTTTTTTTTTCGGAAACCTCGGGCGAACGTGGCGTGTAACACCGCACGACATTCCGTTGGACAGGCTTCCCCAGCCTTCGTAAATTTCGGGCGAGAACCGCGACCGGTCAAATGTGCACGGGCGAGCGCCGAGCTGCCCCTAGATCTCGACGTAAGGTTCACGAAACTGTAGAAAGCTAGAGTCGCCCAGCTGCCGGCGTGAAAGAGCTGGATGTTCGGAAAAATTGAAAGACGCGTAGATTCGACAGGCGCGTCCCTATAAATTGAGAAATCGAAATTGAGAGTTTGAGGTAGGGGTTGAAGGGTGACGACGGCAACGTGTCCTTTCGCCCACGGCCCAAATGTTACGGTCATATTAGTACCGAAATACGTCGGATAAGGAACCATACGGAAGAAAATATCGCCAGTCGTGTATTACCTAGTGACGGAATACGGCAAAAATCTAGCCGTTACTTGATAGCTGCCGGAGCCACAAGGCTAAAGACGGGCAACCCCCTGGAGAGGCTTAGGGAGACATCGAAAAGTGGCCGACGCCACCGACTATCGGCTGGAGATAGGCGCAGCGCCCCGCGAACACCTAGCGGAAAGCAACCAATACGGTCTCCCTAGAAGCGGAAGTAACAGTGGAGAAGAAAAAGAGCTCCGCCATCCTATACCAATCGGCCGACTACCGCCTTGAGTCGGACCAGCTGCCGAGCCCCGGATTAGGGACTACGATGACATTCGACGGGGACCTAGAAGAGCTGCCGTTGGACCCTCCACCGAGCCAGACGGTTGAGGACACTCTGGTGGCAGAGCCCACCACTCGAGCTGACAAGGTGCCGGAGATACCCCCGGGTCTGCCACGGAAAGCGACCCCGAGGAGCCGGAGCCCACCGGGTCCGGAAACCAGGACGAGGCCAAGCAGGAGCCCCCGTCGCCTCCTACGCCAACCAGGGAGGAAAAGGCAGCAGGATCCCCGACGTACACCAGCCAGCTAAAGACCCGCGTGGAGGCCGTCGAGTGGGAGCACCGGGCCGGTTAAGCTTGCTTCCGCAAGAAGCAGAAGGAAGAAACGGTAGACCCGCACAGGGCAACACGACCTACCCCTCTATTAAAGCTGCCGAGACCTCCCTCCAAAGCGGTCCCCAGGATGCCCAGCAGAATGATGGCTTCCGCCCAGCGCGAGGAGTATTCAAGGATTGAATGTGCCTAAGTTTAGGCCCAGAATCATTTCGGATAACGAATAACACGAGACTGGTGACGAGGCAGAAGGAAGACGGATACGAAATAGTCAGCCGCTGCCGGAAAACAAGAGTCAGCCGCTGCCGGAAAACAAGAATCAGTCGCTGCCGGAACACAGGAATCAAAATTTCTTTTTTTGATATTGCGTTGCGAACCCCATCGCCTCGAACTCCCTCCGATTAGCTAAGAAATTCGCGAACCAGGAAAATTGGTGCCGGCCGGAAGCGGGTATCTCGCCCGAACCGTTGTGATCGTGTAAATGTGTGTGTGAAATTACATTGGTGAAGGGTACTCGTCAGGTACGTTGTATTTGTTGGCATAAGCCGTGGGACAGTCTGAGGTCGAGCGCTCGTTGCCGGGCCCGCGAAAGCCTGACCGGTGGCTGCCACCGGTATGGCCCGGTCTCTTCCGGGGAGGGGGGAGTTGTGACGTGGCAAAAGTTGCCACGTCCCCCGAGTTTTAGCGAAAGACCGGGCCACCTTCGAAACGGGCAAAAAGCGATCGGCACCCGCGAGCGCTCTCCCTGGGACGGTCGCTAAAGACCAAGGGGCAGCGCTAATGCGTTTTTGAACGCCGCGCCACTTGGCGCGACGCGAATTGCAGGATCGTATCCGGGTCCCGGGGGGGCCCGGAACCCTTTTCCTACTCGGCCACCGGAGGAATGTTCCGCCGAGAGATGCTGCCAGGACGTTCCGGTAAGATACCCGCCACTGGACAACGAGGGAAATCCTGAGCCCGGGTCAAGAAACCCGGAGGAGCTGCCGAGGAAATACGCAGCTGAGACGACCATCATCTCCACCTCGTAGCTGCCTCGCCCGCCATAGAAGAAAATGCGTCGCGGGATTGGCCCAGGATCTTCCTCCGCGGGAGAATCAACCAATCGACGTCTCAACTGCTGCCGATTGATGAGCGCCCCGGTTCCCGAACCGCCGAGCACGGCCTTGCCGTGCCCTAAACAATGATCGGTTCAAGCGTCGCGCGGAGTAGGGAAAAATTAGGAAAAGTGGGGGACGCCTCACTTCCGCGTTCCCGAGCCGGGCCGAAGTAGGCCATTGTGCCGAACGCGATCGAAAGTAATAGACGTTTTACCATTGCCTATTGCACGAAGTACTTTTGCCGCGTAAATTATTGCTGCCGGACGACTTGAGATAAGCTGCCGTACGACTGATTCGTAACGCTGCCGGACACCTGCGAGCTGCAGCGGACCTGAGAAGCTGCCGTTGGTAAGCGCCGGTCAGGCTTTGATATTCGAATTGTACTTGAACTATTTCGCGTTGGCTCGGGGACGTTTTTGCGAACGACCTCTATTCGCGTCGTTAACGACGAGTTTCCGCGCTGCCGTAAATCGCGTCGTTGGTAAATCGCGTAGGAGCCGGGACCGTCGGCCGGTTTGAGCATGGGCAAATTTTGTAACGCGAAATCGCGTCTTGGTGTACGGCCCGAAATGCTGCCGGTTTTTGCGGGGAGAATTCCCAAATATATTTTCGCGACTATCATAGAGACTGCCCACGGTGGGACGACGTGGCGTGACCGGATCCCGTAACATTCGATATAGCTGCCGGTACAATCAAACGACTTTTGAATACGCGTTAAACATCGGGACACGGTCCGATTTCGCTCGACAGTTTTGTAACGGCGACGCCGAACACCGCGTCTAGGGTCGTGTCCGACGCGAAAATCGAGCGAAAGAGCGCGAGCGGTCCAAAATCCGTCGAAGAACATCTGTTATCGCGCGGGCTATTATTATTACGGCTGCCGGTTTTGTCGCCGACAGTCGCGTGTAACATCGTAGTTAATAAACTATTGTAAAGCCCCTGAGTTCGTCTTCCGATACTTTGAGAAACCTTCCCGTCGCGGGGAACGTCCCGTATTCCTCTCGTCGAACCCTGGTCCCGGGTGAGCTATCCCGAATATCGCGCGGCCGTCGGGAAGTCGGAATTCCGTTTCGCGTCTCGAAGAATTACCGTGAAGCTTAGCGTGGCATCTTTCGATGCCTGGCGCCCGTAAGCAGGACTCGATCCTCATTTAGAATTCGCGAAAACCGACTTTTCGACGTGTCGTTTGTCGCGGGTGGACCGCGTACCGCGCGACCGGTGCGTGGCCCGGCTTTACCGCCTTAAAACCCGTAGTTGCCCAGGTTTTCGCCGTCCGTCGGACCGGGAAAACACAGGCAACGTGACACCACCTAATGACAGTGATTGAATCCGACCATAAATAACGTTGTTGAAACTTAATATCCAGTTCTTCGATAATCGTTTTGGCTAATCTCGAACCGAGTAAGGCCGCCTGTAATTCTAAGCGCGGAACGGAAAGCGGCTTCAGCGGAGCAACCCTCGACCTCGCCATGATCAATTTTACGTTTGCTGGTCCATTTTCTATTTCTAATCTTATGTACGCCGCCGCGGCATATGCCTCCAAACTAGCGTCACAAAAAACATGCAACTGAGCCATGGAATGCACGTAGGGAGTTGGAATAAGACAACGCGGAATATGACTTTCGCGTATATCATTTAACGTCTGTAGCCACGTCTGCCAATTCTCATTTTCTTCATCGCGCAACGGGTTGTCCCACCCCACTCCGCTACGCCAGACCTTTTGCATTAGTAGTTTCGATTTGGTAGTAAAGGGAATTAGAAGGCCGAGGGGGTCAAAAATCGACATAATAATGCGCAAATATTCTCGTTTCGTCGGTTTTCTGAGTCCACGAATCACATCGGTGGGAATTTTTTCCATGTCTACCTTAAAACGTAGTTCATCCGTCTTTGTATCCCAGTAGAGGCCTAATACCTTTTCTCCCCCTCGTTCACAGAGTCGTGTTTCTTTCCTATCTCCGAATGACTCTACCCCAGATAAAATTCGCGTCACGGTGGAATTATTGCTCGTCCAGCCATACATTTCAAAGTTTGCGCGGGCGTTTATTTTTATAACGTCTCGAGCGAGATTTATTGTCTCTTGCGCCGATTCTCTACTGATTAGGTAGTCGTCCATATAACTATTTTTTATTATGCTTTTGGTCGCGTTAGGGTTCGAACAGTTATATTCTTCGGCGTTACGATTTTTAATATACATCGCACTACTGGGCGATGACTTTGCCCCGAAAATCAAAGACGTCATCGCGTATACCTCGGGCTCTTTAGAACGGTCTCTACCTCGCCATAAAAATCGCTGCGCGTCACGGTCTTCCTTTCTAATTTTTACCCGCAAAAACATATCTTTGATATCTGCCTTACACGCAACTGCGTATTGACGAAATCGTAACAATACGCCAGGTAATGGCTGCAATAAATCCGGGCCCGTTTCGAGTTGATCGTTTAAACAATAACCCGCGGTTTTAGCGGCTGCATCGAACACTAATCTTAACTTGCCAGGTTTATCTGACTTTAGGACACCGAAGTGCGGTAGGTACCAAACACGATTGGCTTCGACGTTTTTTTTGTTTATTTTTTCCGCGTACCCGTCCCGAATGAAACGGTTCATTTCTTGATAATACAACTTCGCATATTGTGGGTTTCGATCCAGTTTTTTTTCTAACGAAAAAAGTCTCTTCCGCGCCGTTGAGAAACTGTTGATGTTAAGAATGCAATTTGACTTCCACAATAATCCCGTTTCCCACACACTTCCCGTGTAACGGCTTGTTTCCTCTAACGTTCTTTGAGCGTGATCATGGATATTTCTTGGTTTAGTATCGGCACGCACCCCAAAATCATCTAACTGAAAATAAAATTTTACTAAATCATTGAGTTCCTTGTAGCTTTCGCGTCCTTCGGAATTCATTTCTTGATCCGAGTTTACCAAACATACTGGAATCTTTGGGTTGAATACTATACATGATTTTGTGGTGCCGTGCATCACCCAACCCAAAAGAGTGCGTGATATGGCTAAATCGTATCCTTCTACTCCACGTAATTCTTGAGTAACTATTAATCGCCAGTTGTCCTGGCCCAAAAGTATTTGTGGTTGTACTTTCTCGTACGACTCTAGATTAATATGTTCTGTCTCGCTGACTAGCTTCACGAGACAGTCTGGGAGGGATTGATGAGGGAGGTTCAAGTCCTGTATAGTTAGCGCGTGGTTGATATTATAGGAATCAAACGCTCCTTGCACAGTGACATTAATTTTTTCGCTACTTGATACCACTGATTCGCGATCGTTGAGCCCTTTTAATGCGAGATTTATTTTTGATCCTTTCGCGCCTATCAACCGCGCTAATTTTTTATCAATTAATGTGATCGTCGAACCCTCATCTAATAACGCGTACGTATCCCTCCAATCCGTCGGCCCAGAGACCCGCACAGGTAATATTTTTAGGAGTGTACCTGTTGGTACCTGTCAACTTTTGTCCGCGTTGCCGGATGACGTCGAAGGGTCTCCTACCTGCTCCGACGACCTCATCGCGGGTCTAGCGGGTCTTTCCTCTAATTCTTTCACCTGCGTACTCGAGCTTCTGATATGCAGGAGTTTATGATGGCGTGCGCGGCATATTGGGCATCCTGCTCGTTTGCAATCATTTCGCACGTGACCGCGCCCCAGGCAATTAATACATAATCGCAGTTTTCTTACTAACCGCCAACGAAGGTTTACCGGCTCACGGAGGAAACGCGTGCAAGCAACAGATGTATGATTAAATCGTTGGCAAAACGCGCAACCGTTCGAGTCCCCATCCGTCTCCTTCTCTCCAGTGTTTTTGAGTACTTTACTCGCGACCGTGTAAACCGTACCCGGCTGTGTACATCGCGGTTTCCTTGTTGAAGCTCTGAGGGTCGGCCCTGGATTCGCACTGGGCGGCGCGAAATCGAGGATACCAACTGATGCAGCTAATTCGGCCTCTTTATAAATGAACTCAGTCATCCTTTCTAAAACCGTTTTTTCTGAGGGCGCCGTTGCTGCGTATCTATTGAACGCGTATGTTAAGGCTGATGGAAGTTTACTCGCGACACTCTTTACTAACTCGACACTATGCAAGTGACCGATGGCTTCCAGTGATTTGAAGGCTGCCACAGCACCCTTTAATTTAATAGCAAATTGCGTTAAGCTCATTTTACCGCCGTCTAGATAAGGCAGGTTTTTTATTTCATTTGCGATTTTCTCAGCAACGACATTCTTGTTCCCGTATAGAAGATCTAGGGTTTGTACAATCTCTTTGGCTCCGCTATTTGTCGCGAGTAACCCACTTACGGCTTCGCGCGCATCGCCCTTCAAAGCGTTGAACAATCGCGCAACGTTTTCGCGATCGTTAAAACTACCAAGTTGAGTCGTCAATTCGTACGCTCCTTTAAAGTGGAGCCACTCGATCGGATCGCCAGAAAAGACCGGTAACGATTTCGCCGTAGTCAAACGGTTAACGAAATGAGAGTTTCCTCCACCTATCGAGGATTCTCTTACGGTCTGCAATGTTCTTTCAATAGCTTCCGATAAACGCGTCGCCGGATCTGTCGCGGGATATGTATCTGCATAATTGGTTGATCTCACCAAGTATGGAGTGCTATGATGATGCATATGGCTTCGTTCCCTTTCGTCGTCCTCGCCGTCCGATGGTTCCACGGTGGCTCCTGGGGATGCTACTCTTGTCGTCAAGCCCGTCGACTCTGTATCCCTTTCGACTCCTTGTAGGGGTTGGCGGCGCGCCAGTGATGTTCCACTTGGTCCTGGCTCCGAGGTCTCTGCATCCTGGGGTGATGTCCTTGGGTGAGATGATTCAGGAACCGTTGTCTTTGGTTTACGTCCTCTCTTAGCTGGTCGTTGAGGCTCGTCCGTCTCCGCTGGACATCTCTTTCTTTTTTGCGGCATTCCGAATAAACGAAACGAGAAAACTTGTATTTTATGAATACCCGAAATGAAATCCCGAAATGAATTTGATCCCGGGTTTCGGCACCAGTTTGTTAATAACAAAAACTCTGTTCACAAAATTAAATGGTTTTATTCTTTATTCAACTTATAAAGCAATAGGTTTATAAACTAAACGCTTGTTAATGACGGAATACAATTCTGTTCTCGATACAACAATGTACTTCAAAATCTGCCTTCCGCCTAGACCATTCAAACATTTATACTCCGCCCCACTTCTTTCTCTCTTAAGAGTGGGGTTGAGTCCCCTCTCGCTGGCATCGCTTGGCTTAACGGCCCCGGTTCGATCCTTACGATCTTACCGTGCTCGTGGACCTGGTTTCGGAGGGGTTTGATCACAACCCCCTCCCGGTCTACCGGGCCTAGGCTGTTGCTCATAACAACCTTACCCGTGGCCATTTCCGGGGTTTCCGTCCATGTGGCGGTCTCCCTGTAATACGCGGTGCCGCGAGAGGTTTTATAGCGCTTAATTTGGAACACGTTTTCTCCCATAGTAACACTCTATCCATATACACATCTGTTACCATACCATTCAATATTCGCACGCAATTTACAATATTTCCGCATCGCACCAATGTTGCGCTACAAACTTAACCCTATTCACGCCATTCATTAATTACGGTATTTGTTCGTCGTATACACATACATAATTCGTCTCTTAGTAACATCTAATCTAAATTATCAATTCACAACACCTAACACTTATAACTAAAACACAATTCATTCGTAACACTTTGTGAACTATAACCATGAACAATTCCAATCACAAACAAAACACAATTGATTCGTAACAGTGACGTTGCAAATTCTGCGACGTCACTTCTCCGTATTTCCACGAATGGCGTATGGACCGGGCTGCCGTTGGCGCCGATTACGACTGTTCGAACGGGCAGGAAGTGTTCCCCGAGGAAGAATCGAATAAATCCGGGATAGTAAATAACGAATTTCCGCGCGCCGAGTATGGCCCATTTGCAGGAATACTCGACGAAAACGGGCCAGGAAGATAAGGAAATCCGGTACCGGTCATCTCTTCGGATGGGACGAGACACCGAGAGGCGAGCTGCAGGACGAGAACCCCTCGCCGAACATCCAGACATCGTGTCGCAGTCCTGTCGCTGTCTCACCTCAGCCACTTGCAAGGGGTTCCGGCGGGGGTGGTGTAAGCGGACCCATCAGGGCAGATCGCGAATCTGTCCCTTTTCGCGATTTGGGAAGGAACTTCCCGAGCGGGTTCGGGGCCCGCGGACCCCCGAGTATACGACCCTGTGTATTCCCGGAAACTCGCTAGGAGCGCGCCCCAGTCGTGAAAATCGGCATTAGGGCAAGGAGTGGGAATACCGTAGTCCTCACGACCGCGCGACAAATTCCGAAGGATCACTGTCGTGGTAGCTTCCGTTAAGTCCGGTACCTTCGGTGATTCCGCGTGCAGCGTCCCGTATTCTATCGTTCGCGCGCGGCGCTAACAGTTCCGTTCGACCGAACACCCCTTTCCGAATTACCGAATCGCGGGAGTGACCCGAACAATCGAGGAAACCTGCGGATACCTGCGGACGAGGGACGGCGATTCCGACGCAAGGAGATTGGCGAGCACCTGAGTTTCCCGAAGCACCGACTAGGGGGAAGTCAATTAACGTACGAACGTATTCCCGAACTACCGACACGGTAAGTCCACGCAGTGGTCCTTCTGTCCGACCCTTCTGAGGGCATTGTTTTATTCTCGCGAGTTGGTTCGAGTATTTCGCGGGAGAACGAGGCGGGTTTTTCCCGTCGCGTTCTCCAGGTATCGCGAGCCGGGACGGGCGGCCGTCCCGAGCTAAATTCCTCGCGCCGAACTGTCGGCGTTTTGCGATAATCGGTAGATTGCCCTCCGCGACGTCTTCCTCAGGGGGGGGGGGAAATCCGTCCCACTCGTAATGGTTCAAGTGACCGATCGTATCGTATAGTACGACTTGCGTTATTCCGAACACCGTAGACGCGTTCCGTACGTCCGGGAGAGAAAACCGCGACAGTCCCTTTTATAATAACGCCGACCACCAGCATACCGCGCAATTCCGTCCCGACGGACGGAATATTATACCGAATTACCGTACTGGCGCGGATAAAATTGTTTTAGCGAACGACCACGCGCGGCGAGCCCTCCACCTTCTCGCAAAAAGTGTACAAAGAGCGCGGGCTCTCGGGTGCGGCCTCGTGGCCGCGTGCTTGTAACGTCCCGATTTTATAATAAAGACCGTATAGAGCCGAATCCGTTTCTCGTTATTACAACCTGCGCGATCCGCCCGGCCGTGCGGGCTGTCCCCGCTATCCCGTGTCCGAACCATTGGACCCTTTCGCGTTTTCCGTCGTCCGGCGTATCTCGGAGATCCCCTTTTCGAATTTCGCGTGGCATCCTTCCGATGCCTGGCGCCCGAGCAGAAGGCTCTCCCGTAACGTATTTTCACCTGACGTAATTTTCCGAGGGATTTCGAGATCGCGTTTGTACCGGGAGGACCGCGCATCGCCACGGCCGAGCGCGGCCCGGCCTACGTGCCTGTAAATTCCCGGAGTCGCCCCCGCTTCCCGTCCTGACAAGCGGCGAAAAAGGGACGACGTTACAACTGTAAAAACAATCCAAGGGATATTTAGCCTTATAGAAAAATTAAACCTAATAGCTGATAAAAAATTAGAAAACATCCAAGTTAAAAATAAATCAAATGGAAAAGTCTATTTTTTACTGTGGTTTGTAATTATAATTCTAATCGTTAAATTTTTAATTTCTTAAACTATGGGAAAAAACTGCGTCAAACCCAATTTTTAATTCAACTTAATTTTTAATCTGCAGGAGTCGAGTTGAGAATGTCCAATTTTCCACTTTCTTTATAGCATAACATACTTCAGTCCTGATCCGCCTCTTTCTCCTCTTGAAGCCCAATGGCTCACCACTTATGTGTAAATTAATCTTTAATGTTGTACACGTTCTTTTCTTTTTCTACTCTCTCTTGCTCTTCAATACAATATATAGCAAGCGGATTAGCTTTAAGTCTTTCGACTCCTATTTCTTCTCCTGTTCCATCGCAGTAACCATAAGTGCCTAATTTTATTTTTCCTAACGCCTCCTTAATCTTTTCTTTTCTATCTTTTCGGTCCTTGATTAATTCCTCATTTCCACTATCTCCATCAGAATAGTATGTATCAATACTATTATCTTCTAGTTCTTGTTTCTCCAACTCAGCGAGTATTGATTGTAACTTTAAGCTGAAGTATTCCAGTTGTTTTACGCTCATATACTCTTCATCTTCTGAAGGAGTATAATCCTCTGGTGACTTTATTTTCGGTAACTTTTCCATAATTGCATTATCAAAAAAATAATAAAACCTATATAACTTATGAACAAAAAATTATACTACCCTCAAAGTAAACACTATAATTTATAATAAACATTTAAAAGCCTAGTATGATCGACTTAGTAAAAAAATTAGTAATAGATGGTAAGAACCTTACCTATATAGTATGTATTTTTATTATAATGTTAAGTTTATCTTCATTTACACTTGAAAACAACAATAAACAAGAAGTTATGTTTGTTGTAGAGTATAATCGATCCCTACATTACCGACTGATAGGTATAGGTGGTGTGAATGTATGAGAGTTGCAGCGATTCGTACGTTGGGTTGAGTGGAGTAGAGAGCGGTATGTGAAACCATAGAGATGGCTGTGTTCTGTATAGATAGTTTAACAATGAGTCTTTAATTAAATATATATATAGTGTGTGTGGTTTCTAAAACATAGAAGTATTCTTTAATTCCCTCTATACCTCTATTTTACTAAAGAGATTTATAACAGGTTATGGGCCCGGTAGCACATGCTGGTAGACACGTGTAAAAGTAGAGGTTATGATAGAGGGTAGTTGAGTTGATTAGAAAAGAAGTGATAAGTAAAGAGTTTACACTAAAAATAAAACTAGAAGGCTTTAAGGGAAAATGCTGGGAATAAAAAATAACCTGGATGATATCGGGATTATTGGAAAGTTGAAGGATGCGGACGGATTCCAGACTTGGAAGTTTCGGCTAAACCTGGCGTTGAAATCGAGAGGTCTGTATCAGCATTTAACTAGTGAGGCACCGAGAGACCAAAATGGCCAAGAAGAATGGTTGAAAACGGATGCTAAAATACAGAATTTGATAGTGTCGACTATAGAAGATCAGCCTCTAATACACATTATACAATGTACCACGAGTAAGGACATGTGGGATAAATTGAACATGATCTATGAAAGGGATACAGAACAGCGGAAGTTCTCGCTTATGAAAGAGTTATTTACATATAAATTCAAAACTGATAGTGATGTAGCAACACATATTGCGCATTTAAAGAATATTGTGTCCAAGTTACAGGCTCTGGGTTGCCAAATAGAAGAAAAAATGTTAATAATGAAAGTCTTAACTACGTTACCAGAGAAATATAGATTCTTTGCAAGTGCGTGGGAGTCAACACCAAAGGAGGAGAAGACACTTGATAACCTAACGGCTAGATTGCTTATGGAGAAGGCGAAACACAGTGCTGAACAAACAGAAGCAGTGGCTTTTAGAGCAGTGGAAAGGAAATGCTTCAAGTGTAACTCCTCAGGACATTTAGCGAATACGTGTAAAAATAACACACAGCGAGAAGACAGGAAAGGTAAAGAGATAAGATGTTTTAATTGCACTAAAAGGGGGCATGTTGCTAGAGATTGTAGGTACAAGAGAGAGGAACAACGAGCCGTATACCCTCCTTGTAGGATATGCAACAGGGGAACCATCTGGAGAAAGAGTGTTTCTACAAGCACCGAAACCAAAAGGGAGCAAGACAAGAATCGGAGAAAGTGAGCTTCTTAACAGCAGAGGCTGACAAAAAGATGTGGATTTTGGACTCTGGTACGACGAGTCATATGGTGAACGATCAGAGTTGTTTGAAAGAGTGGAATGAAATAGAAACTGTAGTGGGCTCTGCAAAAAGAAATGTGTCTATGAAGGCAGTAGCGAAAGGAAAGGTAGATTTTGGAAGGTGTGAACTGCAGAATGTGCTTTTTGTACCTGAGCTGAGACAGAATCTGCTTTCGGTTGACGCGATAACGCAGAGAGAAGGGGAAGTTTTATTTAGAAAAGATGATATAGTAGTATACAAAAAGGGAAGGGAAATCATTAGAGGACGGAAGAGCGAGACTGGGTTGTATTATGTACAAAATTCTAGGAAGCTTAGAGAACCAGAAGCCTTACTAGTGAAAGAAGAAGGGAGACTGGTGGAATGGGATAAAAAATTAGGCCACTTGAGCTATGGAAAGATAAAAGACCTGCTGGGAAAAGTAACTGGTATGCCCCTATTGAAGGAACAACTGAACGCAAATATAGAGACGTGCAAAATATGTGTAGAAGCTAAGCAATCAAGGACACCTTTTGGGGAATCAAGAGTGCGTGCAAAAAGACCTCTTGAGCTGATACACACATATGTGTGTGGCCCAGTGGATAAGATGACTTGGGATGGAAAACGGTATTTTATGACCATTATGGATGACTACACGAGCTTTATAATGGTGTACTTACTTCAGCCAAAGAGCGACGTATTGGAAAATTTAAAGCAATATGTTATGGCAGCTGAGGCAAAATGGAACCTAAAATTACATAAACTAAGGTGTGACAATGGAGGAGAATATACAAGTAGAGAAGTAAGGAGTTGGTGTAGATCCAAAGGAATAGTATTGGATTATACAACACCATACACACCTCAGTTAAATGGAAGAGCTGAACGTCTGAATCGAACTCTACTAGATAAAGCACGAGCGTTACTGTTTGAGAGCAAACTGGAAAAGGAGATGTGGGGAGAAGCAGTTCTAGTTGCTGCATACTTACAGAACAGAAGTCCACTAAAAGTAGTACCGAAGACAAGCTACGAGTTGTGGAATGGTAGGAAACCGGATCTGGGAAATTTACAGATTTTTGGAAATATTGCATATGCAAAGAGATTAGGAAACCTTGGAAAATTAGAAAAAAGGTGTGACAAATATAGGTTTGTAGGATATGGACAGAATTCTTACCGACTGTGGGGTGAGAATAGGAGAAAAATAATTCTCTCTAGAGACGTGATTTAAAAAAAAAATCACTTATATAGGAGACGAAAGGAAACCGAACATTTTTCATGGAATTACACAACAAGGTGAAAGTGACAGAGAGAATGAGGACGAGGAAATAAAAGGAGAAGAATAGGAAGAAGAGGAATTGTATGAAGATGCTGTAGATGAACATGAATCAAGGAATGAATTATACGAAGATGGAAGCACGCTGGCAGAACCAGAAAGAAATTCAGGGAGGCCTAAAAGGAACAGGAGACCCCCAGAGAGATTTAAAGATTATGGTCTGTTAACTTATGAAGAAGTTACAAATGGTCAGAAAAAAGAAGAATGGCTAAGAGCTATTCGAGAAGAAAAGAAGTCACTACAAGAAAATAAGACTTGGATTATGGTAGATAGACAGGAGGCAAATGGTAAAAGAATTTTAACCAGTAAGTGGGTTTTTTCAGTTAAAGAAGATGGAAGATATAAGGCTCGATTGGTAGTGAGAGGATGTGAACAAGGGACAGTTTTGACTATGAAAATATATACAGTCCGGTAGTTAATAACATTTCTTTGAGAATTTTAATAGCGATTGCAGCATCGAGAAATTATAGGGTTTTGAAGAAAAGACAGGAAAAATCTGCAAGTTGAAGAAAACGTTGTATGGTCTGAAACAGGCACCGGTACAATGGAACAAGAAGTTCTCTGAAGTACTCGGGAGGAAAGGACTAAAGCAGCTGATTGGAGAGAGATGTGTGTTTAAGAAAGAGAAGAGTTCGATGATCCTGGCACTTTATGTGGACGACGGAATAATTATAGGAGAGAATTTAAATGAGATTAGAGCTTTACTGAAAGAGTTGTCTTACGAATTGGAATTGAAGACAGAAGAAGAACCTACAAGTTTTCTAGGAATAGAAATGCATAGAGTAGAGGAAGGCATAAGAATAACACAAAGAATTTATGCAGAAAAGGTACTCGAGACATATGGTATGAAAGATGCAAAACCTGTAAGTACGCCGATGCAGGCAAATGAAAAAGAATATATATTGGATAATAAGGTAAGACCTTTCAATTTTCGGGAGGCAATAGGAAGTCTATTGTATTTGGCTAATAAGACAAGACCTGATCTGAGTTATGCGGTTAACTATAGCAGTAGACGTACTGAGAAACCATCGAATAACGATAAAGTCAATGTTAAAAGAACGCTTAGATATTTGCAGGGGACAAAGGGTTTGGGAATAACATATTCAAATAATGAGGAGATTAATATGTTAGTAGCTTTTTGTGATGCAGATTATGCAGGAGATCCGGAGACAAGGAAGAGTACATCTGGATATATAATAAAGTTCTGTGGCGCACCTATAAGTTGGTGTTCAAGGAAACAGCCTATGGTGGCATTATCTAGCACCGAGGCTGAATTTATATCAATAGCAGACTGTTGCAAGGAAGTACTTCACATAAAAAATGTAATTGAAGAACTCTTAAAAACTAAATTGCAAATAGAATTGCAGGTGGACAATCAGAGTGCAATACAGATTGCGAAAAATGGCATTTATAATAAGCGGTCGAAACATATAGATGTAAGGTACCATTTTGTAAAAGAAAAAATTGCGGAGAATGAAATTAAAATTAAGTATTGTGAAACTGCGAAACAGCCTGCGGATATCTTCACAAAACCATTGTGCAATAGTAAGTTTGTGCAACATAGAAATGTATTAGTATCATAAAGAATAGACGTATGATTGTTAAGAGGTATATGTGTATGTAACCGTAAAAGAATGTATGAGTATGCCATGGAATAGGGATGCGATTAAGGGAGTGTGTTGTAGAGTATAATCGATCCCTATATTACCGACTGATAGGTATAGGTGGTGTGAATGTATGAGAGTTGCAGCGATTTTTACGTTGGGTTGAGTGGAGTAGAGAGCGGTATGTGAAACCATAGAGATGGCTGTGTTCTGTATAAATAGTTTAACAATGAGTCTTTATTTAAATATATATAGTGTGTGTGGTTTCTAAAACATAGAAGTATTCTTTAATTCCCTCTATACCTCTATTTTACTAAAGAGATTTATAACAATGTTAACATTAACATGGATATGTGCTACATTTGTTTTGCAGATCTCTACAAATAATTTGTTTACATCTGATTATCATGATGGAATATTAGAGCAAATCTTTGTACAGCCACTCTCTTCTAGGCTTATACCACCGACGAGGTATAGGATAGACCTATCATCTTATGGGACTTCGTGTCTCACGTTCTGAAATACCGACTCTTCAAAAAATCAGACGTTTTGGTATGCCCTCTACGATTTAGAGTGGTGAGTTTAGGAATTATATTGAATTACAGGCATCGAAGGCGTAGTTGCCAAATCACATCGGAGAATATTCGTCGCATAGTTGCCAATTTACTGTTACTAACGTGTAATGCACAGCGCGTATTTCAGCTACTTTCCGAGTTACAGTCGCATTCTGGAAAACTAAACCAAACGAGCCATTACATGATTAATTCAACCTGAATATTTCATCTCTGTTTAAATACAATGCTTTTTGTTTCTATACTCATTTTAAAGCTGAATAAGTGTTTTTTCAATTTACATAAATAAATTTTTATTTATCGATAGTAAACATAATAATAATTGTTGTTGAAAATTCAAATACCCATTTAGCGCTATTTTTACCTTGAAATTGATTCATATAAACTGTTGTTGGCTTCTTTGAACGTTCTGCTACGAAATTGTAAAAATATTTAAAAGATTGTCAACAAAAATCTAAATGACAGTTGTTATGCGAGATTCCATATTCGTTACAAGTTGCGACGTGTCTATTATTATATATTGACATTACATATTGAATCATTAGTTATTTTCTCCAAATATTTTCATAAATTGTGCAAGAATTTATTAATTATAAACAATAAATTTGTATAAAATTCTGTTTACTGCTAATTTGACTTATCGTTATATCGTAAAATCATACAGGAGATCAGATTTAGCTGATCTTTTACCATTATTGCTATCAGTTTTGAAACAATTGCTTATCAATAATAACAATATCGATAATAATAGACATGCTGCAGCTTGTAACGAATATGGAACCTCGCACAACAGTCATTAAAATTTTTGTTGACAATCTTTTGAATATTTTTCCGTCTGTTTTGAAAATTGTATTTGATAGCAAAAGGTTCAAAGAAGCCAAGAACTGTTTATATGAATCAAATAAAAGATAAAAATAGCGCTAAATAGGTATTTCAATTTCCAACAACAATTACTAATATTTTGTTTACTATCAATAAATAAAAGCTTATTTATATAAATTGAAAAAGCATTTATTCAGATTTAAATGACTATAGAAACAGAAAGCATTTTGTATTTAAACGGAGGAATTTTAATACATTGTATTTAATTCCACAAAATAATACAGTGATTATTAATAATCACATTTTTATTAATTGTCTGCAATTAAAATATCAGTACCTAATATGAAACACAGGATGTAATAAATAGTACCATTTTATGTATTGTCACGTTGCCTGGGTTTTCCCGGTCCGACGGACGGCGAAAACCTGGGCAACTACGGGTTTTAAGGCGGTAAAGCCGGGCCACGCACCGGTCGCGCGGTACGCGGTCCACCCGCGACAAACGACACGTCGAAAAGTCGGTTTTCGCGAATTCTAAATGAGGATCGAGTCCTGCTAACGGGCGCCAGGCATCGAAGGATGCCACGCTAAGCTTTACGGTAATTCTTCGAGACGCGAAACGGAATTCCGACTTTCCGACAGCCGCGCGATATTCGGGATAGCTCACCCGGGACCAGGGTTCGACGAGAGGAATACGGGACGTTCCCCGCGACGGGAAGCTTTTTTAAAGCAATCGAATGCGAATTAGGGGCTTTACGATCGTTTATTGCACGAAGGTGTTACACGCGGCTGCCGGGAGGTCGCCCGGCAGCAGTAAGAAAGAAGCCCGCGCGATACTGGTTGTTATTCGGCGGATTTTCGACCGCTCGCGCTCTTATCGCTCGATTTGCGCGTCGGACACGACCCTGGACGCGATGTTCGGCGTCGCTGTTACAAAAGTGTCGAGCGAGATCGGACCGTGTCCCGATGTTCAACGCGTGACAGAGGTTAGCGATTGTACCGGCAGCAATAGTCGAGTGTTCTGGATCCGGTCACGCCGCGGCGTCCCACCGTGGGCAGTCTCTAGATTTCCGACAAAATAATGGGATTTATCCCCGCAAAAACCGGCAGCATTTCGGGCCGTACACCAAGACGCGATTTCGCGTTACAAAATTTGCCCATGCTCAAACCGGCCGACGGTCCCGGCTCCTACGCGATTTACCAACGACGCGATTTACGGCAGCGCGGAAACTCGTCGTTAACGACGCGAATAGAGGCCGTTCGCAAAAACGTCCCCGAGCCAACGCGAAATATCTTGTCCAAAAGAATGCGAATAACGAAGCCTGACCGGCGCTTACCAAACGGCAGCTCCTCGAATCTACGGCAGCTTTCAGATGTACGGCAGCTCTCAGATATACGGCAGCTCTCAGATATACGGCAGCTAGGCCCTCGAGTAGTTCGGCAGCGATAGTTCAAAATGGCACAGATCTTACTATTCGATAGGCAATGGTAAAATGTCTACTACTCGCGATAGCTTTCGGCACAATGGCCTACTTCGGCCCGGCTCGGGAACGCGGAAGTGAGGCGTCCCCCACTTTTCCTAATCTTTCCCTACTCCGCGCGACGCTTGAACCGATCATCGTTTAGGGCACGGCAAGGCCGTGCTCGGCGGTTCGGGGACCGGGGCGCTCATCAATCGGCAGCAGTTGAGACGTCGATTGGTTGATTCTCCCGCGGAGGAAGATCCTGGGCCAATCCCGCGACGCATTTTCTTCTATGGCGAGTGAGGCAGCTACGAGGTGGAGACGATGTTCTTCTCAGCTGCGTATTTCCTCGGCAGCTCCTCCGGGTTCCTTAACCCGGGCTCAGGATTTCCCTCGTTGTCCAGTGGCGGGTATCTTCCCGGAACGTCCTGGCAGCGTCTTTCGGCGGAACATTCCTCCGATGGCCGAGTAGGAAAAGGGTTCCGGGCCCCCCCGGGACCCGGATACGATCCTGCAATTCGCGTCGCGCCAAGTGGCGCGGCGTTCAAAGACGGATTAGCGCTGCCCCTTGGTCTTTAGAGACAGTCCCAGGGAGAGCGCTCGCGGGTGCCGATCGCTTTTTGCCCGTTTTGAAGGTGGCCCGGTCTTCCGCTAAAACTCGGGGGACGTGGCAACTTTTGCCACGTCACAGTATTTAATAAATTAATTAAAAAGTCATACGTAATACATGTAGGATTCAGAATGGAGACAGTCTCAAGGAAAGAAATGATATATTGATACACATTAATTGTGTACATCGGTCTGTTCGTTCTCACTTGTCCCTCGCAATTATACTTTTCTGATAGGGACTGAAAATGTTCTGCAAATAGCTGTTTCAAACTGTTACATATATTGGGTTGGCAACTAAGTAATTGCCGATTTGTTCAATGAAATAAAAGAGTTTTCTTTTTACTTTGAATGAACTTTAATCTATGATGTATTTTCCATTTTGTTCGATGACCTTTTGCCATCTTTCTGACAACTTGAAAATTCCACGCTCGTAGAAAGTCTGATCCTTTTCGGCCAAAAACTGAGTCAAGTTATAGTTTCATCTATAACTGAAATCGGCAATTACTTAGTTGCCAACCCAATATAACAGTTCTGACTGAAACAGTTATCGGGGATCTCATTTACATATTTTACCTAAACTGTTGTTAGGGTGTTGTGCACTCCGAGTGTACAGTAAAGGTAATGCAATCCATGGTACAAAGGACATTGGTTCTTCCAAGCCTGCCGATGAATAGCGGTCGATCAGTAGGTGCACTTGCAATTAGCTACCTGAATCGCCGAACGCCGTATCCTTCGCCGGTCTTACCTGACCACAATTTTTTAGGCTCCGCAAAATTAAAAAACGAAATTTCGAAGGGGAAGTATTGAAGTAACACTTTTTAACAATTATGTAAAAAAAAACTATTATATATAACTATGACATTCAGAACGAATAACATTCAGTTATTATTCGCTATCCGACACATTCTCAGTGCTTTCAATGTGATCCCCATTCACGTTCTTGGAAGAACAATCTCGATCTATCTTTACATTCATATTACTTTTCGAATAGGTATAAAAAATATAGTAAAAGCAAATTGGGAATAAATAAAAATGATTGACAAAATTGTATTATGCATGGAAATGATTATTATATTATTATTAATAACAATTTCCATCCTCATACGCATTCTATGGAAAAGGAATGTATTTCATATCGTGATATACACGAATATTTAATTTTTTCATTAAATTCCGCACCGTGACTGCGTCCGTGTTGGCAGAGATTTCTAACTTTTGTCTGTGGCCTGTTGCCTGCCCGTGGCCGACACGCTCCAGCATTGGCATCTTAGGGGTGTAGAGGGGAGTGGACGGTTCTGGGGTTCTGGTAGCAAATGAGACGATTTTCGGCACTTGGCCTTTGTTGCGAGCACATCGAGTACCTCTCAAGCGACCAACGGATACGCTCAGCCCTTATGGGTGACGATTTTGGGCACCCAAACAACTTCGGCATCTTGCCTGTCTTGTCTGGGGCGACCCTAAATCTTCGGATAACTTTTGTCAGCTCGACGACACGGCCGACAACACCCGTTGGGTGCCGAACGTCGGAGACCCAGAGACTGACAAACAGCCTACAATGTAAACAGATGGAGAATCGAGCATTACATTGGCAATTTGAACTTTTATATTTTTAATCAAAATAATATTGTTAATACGAATAAGTTGTAGAACTTATCCGGATGAAAATGAGTCCAAACACGACATCGTTTGGACCGTTTTCAATAAGATAGTAATTTTTATCGTAACATTACGTATCAATGCAAATAATTTTTTGCCTAAATAATGCACAGCTCTGTTGGGCCTATCATCAGCAACCCAAAAGAAGGCATCTGGGCATGTTTTAAACATTTCGGATAATCTGGTAGGAAAATGTTTTCAACAACAGTTAATCGATACTCAGTCATCTATAAATTCCAATAGAAAAAAATTACAAAATATTTTGTTTTAATCAAAAATTATGGTCATCTTAATTTTTTAAGTAAATATAGAACTAAGTATTTTTTATTACATATTGTTGTAGTTGATGTTAAGACGAATCTTTTATTTATTGTTAACATATATAGTAATAATTGGTGTTCAAATTTCAAATATAAATATAAAGCTTGTCTTAGTAGTTTTTAGTAAGTTATTAAAACATTCGTTTTGTAATGTTCATGAAAATTTTCATAATAACCACATGCTATATAATGCACATATGATTTATATAACAATACCCTTATTTATTTCTTTTCTTATTGTTCAAAGCAATGAAGATAATTAATAATAGGGACAAAATTATGTCATCCTATAACAATAACAATACAGTTCTAAACAACGAATTTATTCGCGCGTATACATTACATTTATAAAGTACATATTAATATTTGGCTGTTTACAACATTTCGAATTTTGCAGTTAAACACATCCGTTATCGTACGTATAGTTTCAGTCATTTGTTATTCATACCCAACATAAAGTTTAACTTATCATAATCGAAAGTAGTATTTGAAATCGTTGAAGCATTTTAGAAAACAATATTCTATTGTATTCGCGAGACTGCAGTGACTATATATATAGCTATATATATATATAGCTATTTTTAATTTCAATTTCTACCACTAAGGACGCTGTCAGCAAATTTTAGTTCCAGTTGGTATTACAGGATGTGACACGGAAATGGTAAGGGGGTTACGTGACCCCCGAAAAAGTGGCCACGAAAATGCATTGGGTGATAGGTCTATCCTATACCTCGTCGGTGCTTATACCCAGTCAGCCAAACCTGCCTCAGGCAGATTTAGCGGAACGTCTGCATCGAACTATCCGAGCGAAAGACCTAGGTATTTGGCACCAGATAGCGCTCGAAGCTGAGACTGCTCCTAATCTGCCTTGATTTGGTTTCCCCGATCTGCAGGCAGATTCCTAGATGAATGCGGAAACAGATGGACACCAAATGGAAGGCAAAGTCGGTAGGCCGAACTACCGAGCCAAATCCGACCGAATTGGGCCCGATGTCTGCCCCCGATCTGCCTTGTTATAGAGGGCAGGTCCGTCGCACTAAGAACGGACATAACCTATCTTCTCTGCTATTAGAACAAGCTTATGTCAGAGAGGATTTTCGGCGTTCCCGATATGGTGCTGACATCTGCTCAGCCTTAGCATGGCATAGAACCGGGCCGACTTTTAGTACGGAAAAGAACCGGGCCCGTCTTTTAGCATGGAAAAGAACCGGGCTGTCTTTCCTGGAATAGAGCCGAGCCACCGACGAGATATACTTAAAGACAGCCAGCCCCTGTGTTAAACTGCGGGCCCCAAAGTGGGTCCTGAGTGGGTACTGGGAGCGGTCGGTAACGGCCCCAATGCCGAGATACTCTCATCGGTTGTGGAACTAAGAACGTGGAACTATCACTGATCTCAAATACCAACATCGCTAAACATGCCGCGCTCACTACCTAAATACGACATTTGCTCGTGAAGTACGAAAGAAACGTCAGTGACATAGGCAATAAATAAACATAGAATGCTGACATAATGCATTCTGTAATTGCTTGGAAAATAATTATTTTTTATTATATAATTTCATTACACTCTTATTGCCTTCTTATTTTCCATATTGTTCACCATTGTAATCATTGTTTTATAATCGATAATTTATAGGTGTAATTAATTAATTTGGAAATTATTGCGATATTTATAAAATATTGATTATTCAACAAAATATATTCTGTGGTAATTACAGAATATAAAAAAAGAAAAGTTTTTACTTATTTATCCGATAATACCACTTCTAATGCTCAATTGCATTGACTGCAATTATTCAAGTAGAGGTAGTAACAAAGTAAAAGTGTTCAGTAATGAAACTAATTTTTGACGGCTCCTATCCGTATAATGCTATTTGGAGACAGTATTATTGCTATTTGTACAAACGCACAGATACACAGATTCTTATATCTTGCAATGCATGTTGTTTTTTTCTCCGTTTACCGATTTCGATGAAATTTTCAGTATGTGTACCATACATGTACAAGACACATATTTTAAATTTTCATTTGGGATTCAAATAAAAAAGTTTTAAAAAGTGCGTTTTCTGGTTTTTTATGTAATTCTTACCAATTGCAATTTTTGAAAATCTGTTTTACACGTCATTTAGTAAATCAATGCTTTTAATTGCTAAAAGAAAAGTCAAAAAGTAAAAGTATTCTAATTTAATGCACAGACAACATGTGCAGTATTCGGACTGTACGTGGATTGTACGCAGACTGTCCGCGTAAATAAAATCATATAAAATTACGGTAATTGTTCATAAAAGAATTCATTTATATCTCGCCGATTTTGGTAAATATGTTGTAAAACTGAACATTCTGAACAACTTTTTCCTATATATGGTGCCGCTGCTCGGCATTAGTTTCTGAGATATTCTCAAAATCTGTTCCTGCTACTATAATAGATTCTGCACACTCTTCTGTATATTAGAAGCCTTGATTAACACATATAAGTTACTTTCTTATTAACTAATATGTAGAATCACATACAAGATCTCAAGGAGAAGGTATAATTAAAATTGGTTGGGATTAGGTCGTGTGCGGTGGGGGGAGGGGGACGATTACGCTGACATTGTTTCACATTTCACATGTGGATTTTCGTATAGAAAAATACTTAAAGAATTTTTAATCCCAACCTATTTGAATTGTACGTTCTCCTTGACATTTTGTACTACGAGGAAGTGTATGGAGAATCCGTTCTAGCTGCAGCACCAGATTATAGAATATCTCAGAAGCTAATGCCGAGCAGCGGCATTAGAATAATGACCTTGACAACATACTTCAAAGTCATCAAAATCGGTGTGATGTACCCTTTTCTGTATATTTATTAAAAATTGTTCGTAATTTTCATTCTAACAACATATTAAAATAAACATTATGTTGACAAGAGTCGTCGTTTTATTTGGAGGTTTCGAATAACTCGTGAAGCACGTGTATCCTAAACGACACGATGTTCTCGCAAAAACTATACATTGTTGCTTCCTTCATAGTCTCCCACCATCGAAACCGAACAATTGCGCATCGCATCGCGAGTGTTTTCGTTCATTTCACAATACCGTGCTATCGAATGCTCACGCGTATAAAACATTTCCCGCATGTGCTTTTGTAGTGCAGTGTGTAACCGTACAATTTCCGTTGTTTAGTGATTATTTACTTTACTTTATCAAAACTCTAGAATTCAAGTATGCTAGCTCGCGGGGGCCGGCTACTGCCCCAATTTGTTGGATTCGTGCCTCCAGGCACTGGAAAGCGATGGAATTTGAACAGGTGAAATAACGTCGGAGACACTTTTCCAGGAACAATATGGCAATATATTCTTAAACCTTCTTGGAAGTGCTATTTACATTAGTTCGTCCCGACACGGCAAGAACGACAAGGTAATAAATACCAAGGTGTCGACGCGTAGGATAATCGATATCTGCGATTCGTCCCGGACCCCTGTAACGCGTAAACACCGCGTTTTTATGACGCACGCTCGCGTCTCGCCCGCCTGCCTCTACGCCTGGTTCCTTGCTTGCTGGTGCGAATTCCGTCGCTTCGCTCGCGCTTCGCGATTTGCGATTTCGTAACTTATCTCACCACCTACGTACTCGGCCGCCCATGCGTACGAGTACGTCGGCAGTAGACGTTCACAAAAACCCCTGTCACTCCACGCAACCAGGGAGTTTACCCTTCGGCACGTTTGTGGCCTCCGGGCACTCTCCGTGGAGGTAGCGGCAGAACAACAGGGATCGTGATTAGTTCGATCGCCCTATCCGGTTGCGTATGCCCAGTACGACGATCGCGGACAACCCGTAACGTTTCCTCGGTTTGAGCGAGGTCAGACCTGTCACACCACTCAGGTACTCGTCCGTTCTACGTGCGAGTGGCCCGAGTGGAGACCCACACGAGAACCCCGTCACTCCACGCTACCGAAGAGATTGCCCTTTTGCACAGTTTGTGGCCTCCAAGCACTCTCCTTGTAGGCAGCGGCAGAATGGCGAAGAACGTGCGACGCCCGAGAGCTCGATACAACCCGACAGAATCGCACGTGCTGTTCGAATGACCTATCCGCGAGATATACGAATGTACGACGGTGGACGTGTCAAACCATACATCTACTCGTCCGAGTTCTCGTGCGAGTATTCAAAATGGTGACGCGCCCCAAGACGACAATCACTCTACGCAACCAAGGAGTGTGCTCTTTGGCACCGTTGTGGCCTCCGAGCACTCTCTTTAGAGATCGCGGCAGAGTAATTGCGGGTGATGCCCAGTTGGACTCCGACCGATTGGACCCGTCCCGATTGGACTGTCCCGATTGGACCCGTTCCTTTTGGACTCCGTGCCGATTCGACTCGTGCCGTTTGGACACCGTGCCGATTGGACGCGTTCTTTTTGGACGCCGTGAATTGGACACATTTACAGAATTTTAAAATCGCCGTATCTCCTAAACCGTGCGCCCTAGACAAAAAATAACGAAATTTTTGAAAGACTTTACAGAAAGCATATCACCCCGGCACTACACCTTAGGCCTATTCAAAAGTCGATTCGCCACCCCTTTCCCCTCCCCAAATTCATTTTTCCCCTCCTAAAAATCGCTGTATCTCCTAAACCGTGCGTCCTAGACAAAAAATAACGAAATTTTTGAAAGACTTTATAGAAAGCATATCACCCCGGCACTACCCCTTAGTCCTATTCAAAAGTCGATTCGCCACCCCTTTGCCCTCCCCAAATTCATTTTCGCCTCCTCTAAAAATCGCTGTATCTCCTAAACCGTGCGTACTAGAAAAAAATAACGAAATTTTTGAAAGATTTTACAGAAAGCATATCACCCCGGCACTACCCCTTAGGCCTATTCAAAAGTCGATTCGCCACCCCTTTGCCCTCCCCAAATTCATTTTCGCCTCCTCTAAAAATCGCTGCATCTCCTAAACCGAGCGTCGTAGGAAGAAAATAACAACATTTTGGGAGGCCTTACCGAGGACATACCACCCTTACCTAACCCCGTAGTTCTACTCAAAAGTCGATTCACCCCCATCTACCCCCAAGTGATTCCCTAACCCTAACCCTAACCCTAACCCTAACCCTTTTTTCGTGAGGAAATGTTTTATAACGCACATAACCCGAAATTAATCACGACTTGGCGAGGCGAAAATGAATTTGGGGAGGGCAAAGGGGTGGCGAATCGACTTTTGAATCGGCCTAAGGGGTAGTGCCGGGGTGATATGCTTTCTGTAAAGTCTTTCAAAAATTTCGTTATTTTTTGTCTAGGGCGCACGGTTTAGGAGATACGGCGATTTTAAAATTCTGTAAATGTGTCCAATTCACGGCGTCCAAAAAGAACGCGTCCAATCGGCACGGTGTCCAAACGGCACGAGTCGAATCGGCACGGAGTCCAAAAGGAACGGGTCCAATCGGGACAGTCCAATCGGGACGGGTCCAATCGGTCGGAGTCCAAATGGGACACCCCCGTAATAATCTCTGACCTGCGGTCTTCGGCAGGTATTTGGACTTCGTTCGAGCACAAGAATATCTGTGTCGAGGTTTCAGAGAAGGTTTCTAAGAGCAATCTCTGTATGTAACCCCGTGGTAGGTTATCTATAAATGTCTTCGAGATCGAGAAGGATGTAAGTTGGAGTTCCATTACAGCATCATATAATGCTCGTAAGGTCTCTTTAATATCGTCCGTAGTGGCTTCATGCAACGGAGTTTCTTTAACTGGTAACTGTAATAGTTTGTGGTTGCCGATGTCACTGACCTTGACCTTGTGTAATACTAGATCCCGAAGGATCAATTTCCCTTGTCGATACAGGTCGGCGGCTCCTGGATCGACGGGTCTACCATCTACTGTGCAAAAACAAACAAGGTTGTCTTGCCTCATGGTTAATCTGTCCCTCAAATGGGTAATAGTGCGGGGTCGACGTGGCTGACTATTTCTTTCCGGCATCTCTTCTACTATTTGTTCTTTGTTTCTTTCCGTCATTCGTTGATCCATTTGTGGCGAGGGTGCTCGCTGTTGATTATTTTCTTCTTCCTCGTCCGTCGAATCTCCTTTGAAGCTCGAGTCTTCCCCATCCATGTCTAATATATAGTTAGGGGGGGGGGGGATACGGAGAGAAGGTGATGGGTGGGATACCCATATCCATTATTTCGCTATCGGAATCCAATTTCTCGTCGTTTCGCGCCGTAGGCGGTAGGGGGGAGAGGAATGGGGCGTTATCGCTAGATGACGGTGTAAAGTTTTCAGGCAGTGGTGTGTCGCTCGGGTGCACTGCTGGGGAGAGCCGGGGAGTTTGCGGATTTATTATTTCGTCTCTGACTTGTGGGTCAGAGTCGTTGTTTCCCCTAGGGAATTCCGTAGCTTGTTCCGTAGTTGAAGATGACGACGTCGCACTAAACCTGGTTTGCCACCTTACGGGTCTTATTTGCCGCTCAGGTTCGTTTTCCTGCGGAGATTTTGTAGTCAGTGGTAGAGTTACTGGGTTTCTCGATAGGGCATCTGCGTTTGAATTCGCTCTTCCTGGTTTATAAATTATTTTATATTCATATTCGGCCAGCTTTAATCTTCAGCGTAATAGTCGGGATGTTGGGTCCTTTACTGAATTCATCCATACCAATGGTCGATGATCTGTTACTAATGTGAATTCTCGTCCGTATACATAAGGTCGGAAGTATTGGACCGCGAAAATTATTGCTAAACATTCCTTTTCTATAGTGGAGTAGTTGAGTTCAGCTCCATGTAAGATTCTGGATACGTAAGCTATTGGCTTATCTTTACCGATTTCTCCCTGACTGAGGACTGCCCCCACGGCGTATCCGGACGCATCGCAGGTTATATTGAAGACGAGAAGGTCTCGCCGGTTCTCTGCCTTTCGCATACGCTGTCCTTCTTTGCGTCCGAAACTTTAATCGTTCATTACACAAGTAATTATCATCGGAATCATATCATATTTAGTATCGATTTCAATAAAAAAATGCTACGAATATGTTGGTGAAAGTCCCATAAAAAAATAATGAATAATAAAAAAGTTTACTTTTTTATTTAAAGCCCTGACTTCACGCCAGTCTTTGATCTTTTCCGAACGCTTCGACTCTCCGTGTCTCTTTCTTTCTCATTGGCTGTTTTCTTTGCGTCCGAAACTTTAGTCGTTCATTACACAAGTAAGTATCATCGGAATTACATCATATTTGGTATCATTTTCATCAGAAAAAAGTCACAAATTTGCTTGTGAAAAAGCCATAAAAAATAATGAAAAATAAAGAAGTTCTTTTGTTTGATTGGTAGTGATGTCACACCGATATATTCGATGCAACACGACATATAATGTTACACTCTTCGGTGACAGAGGCAGTCGAGCTTCACTGTCCTCTTCTTCGTTCGACAGGGGATCCCAGAAATCATTTCTTGAAAGCTAAATTCTGACCGGACCCTAGTGTGCAGAGCCTAAAATAATCTTATTCGTTTTGTCAAAATTTCATTTTCTACTTAAACTAGTTGTTATTGAAACTCACTTGAAATATTTTAAATGATATTGAAATATTGGAATATTACAATTTGGAATATTTCGCCGGACAATTTAGTCAAAAATGCCCTTCAACATATTTGAACGGCCGTTGCGCCATTCGATTTTCGGTCAATTTTTCCCAATTAATTGCATGTAGAAATATAGAAAAAATCTGATAAATTACGGTGATTTATATTCATATTTGAGGATTTCTGTCGATTTTTCGGTTGAAAATCATATTTATAAAAAATGAAAGACACGTAAGAATTCCACAAATGCAGATTCTTTTATAGAAATTGAAAAAGGACATCGATCCTATCTTTAAATCAAACCAAAAATGAAATGATTCAAAATTTGAAAGGTTTGGAAAGAACTGAGATTTATAAGTGTCTAAAGTTTTATTCGAGCCCTGTTTTGGTCATTGGGCGATGCAACTACATTGTAACGCTCGCGTCGGTCTTTGACTGGTCTGTCCTCGTTACAGCATTTGAACGCGGCTCCGAAAATTATTCGAAATCAAATAAACCATCGAATAAAGACACAGATGAATATGAACACTTCATTCAACACTAAATATTTATTTGTCTATTCGTCGAATAAACTTATTACGTGTGGAATAGATATAACATAATTATTTTTATTTGCCGCGTGACAAATAATTTTTTTATCTTTTATTCGTTATTTTAAATGTCTATTTCAACAAAAATTTTCCCATCTTTGCTCCTGCAATTACATTATTTTATATTATATTAGTTTTTCCGCGTGATTCTCTCTCAAACTCTTTATTATTCGGAATAGTATGTCAAATGAACGTTATCCTGGTTTTCAACATATTTCTGTTCCCACGGATCGATTTTTGGAACAATTAACTATAAAAAAAAGTGTATGGAAATAATGCTTGTTTATGAAATATTTTTAAATTACAAATTGTGCTATCGTTCAATTATGCTTTAATACTTTCTTACGTAAAATATTTCTAGGAATTTTTTGTCCTTGATATTAGTTTTACTTTTAATATTTTACGTCTTAAAAAGCAATACTAAAAAAATATCTGTTTAATTCGAATACGTTCGTCGGAGAATGTAATAAATAATCGATATGGTTCCGTGATGATTCACCTTCTCACCGACGAGAATTTCCTTAGTCGTCTTCTGCACCGACGAAATACCGTAGTTGGCCTGCTGTTTCTTACTCCAGCCAAAATCTATTCTAGAGGGCGGTAGAAGACACCGTATTTTTCGTGAGACACGTTCTCCCGTAAGGCTGGCAGTCTTTCAGTATATCTCGTCGGTGACTGCGGGCAGTCTTTTGTCTTTTAGTGCCTCGGCAGTGGATATGTCCTCGACCTCACCTATCATGGCCATATCAGCACTATTTGTTCCACGAAAGCGATTGCAGACGTAATCGAGGAATCTGACTGATGTTTTCAGGATTTGACGATCACGTAACACGCGTTGTACAGGATGACTCGTGTTTGAAACGGTAGTCGAATTGTTCACCTCCATAGGTGTGTCAGAACTTGTTTCATCGGCTGATCGATAGTCATCTTCGCTGTTGATGTCAGAATCTTCTGATTCTGTATTTTCAGGTTGTGGTCTGAAACTGTTATATTCATTTATATTTAGAGAAGTTTCAAATTTCGTACCTGTATCTTCTGTAGCTCTAGTCTTTTCATTGAAGATTACGTTGTCTGAGCTAATAACGCAGCGTTCAGAGTCCACGTATACTCTGTAGCTCGAGGAATCGAGATTATATCCGACGAAGATTCCTTTTTGTGATTTTCTTTGCGTTTTTGCCCGTTTATGATTTGGAATTAGGACGTAGCATTCGCATCCAAATCCTCTTAGCTTGTTAATATCCATTTTCCGTCCAAACCATAATTCCGCAGGACTTTTGTCCTTTACTGAACTCGTACCAGTTTGATTTAGAGTAAATACAGCATAGTTGATAGCCTCGGTCCATAGGCTTTCACGAAGTCCTTGATTATGAATGGCAGACCGGGCTGCTTCTACCACCGTTCGCATTTCTCTTTCAATTCTGCCATTCTGTTCAGGAGTATATGCATTTGATTTTACATGACGTACTCCAAGCTCCTCTAATAGTTTCTCAGTGGTCACATTTTTAATTTCTGTCCCATTATCTGACTTGAGACACTTGACGTTTCTGCCAAACTGATTTTCAGCCAATTTTAAGAACGTTTTCAGTCTCGATGCAGCTTCATCTTTGGTTTTCGGGAAATAAACAGTGCGGAAATGTGAGAAATCATCCTTGAATAGTAGAAAATATTTAGCTCCTCCCAATGATAAGACGTTTATTTCACATAGGTCTACGTGAATTTCGTCCAAAAGGTCTGTAGCGACTTTTGGATTTCTTGGATGAGGAACACGGTGTTGCTTTCCATGTATGCACCCTGTGCATGTGTAGTTGTCCCAATCATCTGTATATTTAATACCATGTCTTTTTAATATATCTCTGACATACCTGATATTTTGATGAGCCAGTTTCTCATGCCACATCCTGATAGATGTATTTATCAGACACTTGTTAGGCTCCTCCTGACGAAACATCATTTGGTATAGTTTTCCATTTCGTTTAGCAATTGCTACAGTTTCCTTTGTGTCCAGTGTTTCAAAGACAGACTGGTCTGCATTTGCAGTTTGTACATAACCTTTATCTAGCATTTGTGTGACAGAAAAAAGATTAAAGGTTAGTTTTGGTACATAGAGAACATTCTTCAAAACAATTTTACACCAATCTGTTCCATTGAACGCTTCCAGTTGTATATCGCCAACTTCAACACCTTCCAGTTCCGCACCGTCACCAATCATAACCATGATTGGTTGTTTGAGCTTGGCGGAGTTTGTCATCCAGTCTGCTCTAGATGTCATGTGTTGCGTAGCAGCACAGTCCTGATACCATTCTGTATTGCACTCGGTCCTGGAATTTTTGCTGTTCAATTCTGCTGTCGTTAGGCCTACGGTGATAAAAGCTCGGCGGTCTGACTTCCTAGAATCACTTTGACTAGATTTAAAATACTTTTCACCAGTGTTTTTGACGTTGGTGTTCTTTGGACATTCTTTGGCGAAATGACCTTTTTGGTTGCAGACTTTACAAGGGTAATTGTTTTTGCAGTATGCAGTATATTTGGCGCATGGCTTGTTTTTGCAATATTTCTTGACATGACCCTTCATTCCACACTTAAAACATTCAACAGGTGTGTTTTCTTGTGAATTTGACCTCCAAGACGTCTTACCAGAGTTTGAGATCAGAGCATTTGAAGATTCGGGTTTCTTATCATTTTCAGTTTCGCTTAACCTATCTTCTTCCAGTCGCAGGCGTTCAATTAATTTGTCAAGGGTCTTTTCTGTTCCACTTACGTTATCCCATGCAGTACGAAAGTGATGAAGTCTGGGTGGCAGTATTCCCAGAATTCTAGTCATCGTCCAAGTATCTCTTACTTCTTCGCCTTCAGCTGTCAAATCCTCTGCGTATTGCTGAATCGTGAGACAGTTTTCAACAGTTGATTTTGTGTCGTCATACTTGTAGCTGAAAAAACGTCTTTGCAGACCTTCAATTGTGAGATCAGACTTCTTTCCATAAATTATTTCCAGCTTGGTGAGCATTTGCTGTGCAGTCTTACAGTTTGCTATTTTTCTGGCTATAGTGCTACTCACGTTCAGACCGGTGAGTGTTTGGGCTTCAAGATCTTTCTTAATCCAGGTCTTTACCTCTGCATCATTGACTGGCCTATTTGGTTTCTCTTCCAAACCTGTTGCAACTGAGAATAAGTCCTTGGATCTCAGAGCTAGATTCAGCTTGAACCTCCAAGAAATATAATTGACTTCTCCTTGTGAATCTTCAGACAATACTTCCATATGCGATTTGATGGAATCCATTTTGTACGATTATTTGAATACGTATAATGGAAGAAAAATATACAATCAGACAGTATGTATCAGTTCAATACAGTCGTAAAGGGGCCCATAACCTGTTGGTGAGGTCTCGTGTTCGAATAACCACGTTTCTTGTTTTGTAGGTTAAAGCAAGAAAATATATTTAACTCAATAAAGATGATAACAGTATAAGAGAAAATTAATTGTGATGCACTTAATATAGCGTAAGATTGCACAGTTATCTTTGGATATGCTTTTCAGACTTGCTTTTCATTTGAGAACAATAGAACCGACCATGCGGGCAAAACAGACAGACAGCGACATACAGCGTACTTGGCACACACGTGCAAAACATGCAGAGCAGGCATACCAACGCACAGTCACACTACGGACGCAGTCATACCAACGCACAGATACGCTACAGACACAATCATACCAACACACAGATACAGAGTTTGTACATAATGAAAAGTGATTAACAGTTCTCAACAAAGAATAAGATTATTGTAGGCTCTGCACACTCGGGTCCAGTCAGAATTTAGCTTCCAAGAAATGATTTCTGGGATCCCCTGCCGAACGGAGAAGAGGACAGTGAAGCTCGACTGCCTCTGTCACCGAAGAGTGTAACATTATATGTCGTGTTGCATCGAATATATCGGTGTGACATCACTACCGGCGAGTCGAAGCGTTCGGAAAAGATCAAAGACTAGCGTGAGCTTGAGCCTTTAAATCAAAAAATAAAGTTTTTTATTATTAATTATTTTTCTATAGAACTTTCACCAACATATTCGTGGCATTTTGCTAAGGAAAATGATACCAAATATGACATAATTCCGATGATATTTACTTGTCTAATGAACGATTAAAGTTTCGAACGCAAAGAAAGACAGCGTATGCGAAAGAAATAGACGCGGCGAGTCGAAGTGTTCGAAAAAGATCAAAGACTGGCGTCAACTCAGGCCTTTAAATCAAAAAGTAATCTTTTTTATTATTAATTATTTTTTTATGGGACTTTCACTAACATATTCGTAGCATTTTTTTATTGAAAACGATACTAAATATGATATGATTCCGATGATAATTACTTGTGTAATAAACGATTAAAGTTTTGGACGCAAAGAAGGACAGCGTATACAAAAGAAAGAGAGCCGTAGAGACCTTCTCGTCTCGAGTTCGACTGCTCAGTTTTCACGGCTTCGCACAGTGCGGACAAATAGCAATAATACTATCTCCAAATACATAGTATTATACGGATAGGAGCCGTCAAAAATTAGTTTCATTACTGAACACTTTTATTTTGTTACTACCTCTACTTGAATAATTGAAGTCAATGCAATTGAGCATTAGAAGTGGTATTATCGGATAAATAAGTAAAAACATTAATTTTCTGTTTTTTACTACGGATCACAATAAGAACGATTGAATTTTGTCATTACTTGTGTATGTATTTATTCTTATTTTTATTCTGTAATTACTACAGAATATATTTTGTTGAATAATCATTATTCTATAAATATCGCAATAATTTCCGAATTAATTAATTACACCTATAAACTATCGATTATAAAACAATGATTACAATGGTGAACAATATGGAAAATAAGAAGGCAATAAGAGTGTAATGAAATTATATAATAAAAAATAATTATTTTCCATGCAATTACAGAATGCATTATGTCAGCATGCTATGTTTATTTATTGCCTATGTCACTGACGTTTCTTTCGTACTTCACGAGCAAATGTCGTATTTAGGTAGTGATAGCGGCATGTTTATGTAGTGATGTTGGTATTTGCGATCAGTGATAGTTCCACGTTCTTAGTTCCACAACCGATGAGAGTATCTCGGCATTGGGGCCGTTACCGACCGCTCCCAGTACCCACTCAGGACCCACTTTGGGGCCCGCAGTTTAACACGGGGGCTGGCAGTCTTTCAATATATCTCGTCGGTGCCGCAGTTTAACACGGGGGCTGGCTGTCTTTAAATATATCTCGTCGGTGGTTCTGATCCAGAAAAGACGGCCCAGGTTCTGTGCCATGCTAAAAACGGCGAGGTCCAAAAAGTGGGAACGCCAAAAACCCGAGGGTGAGCACTCTCCCTTCCTCTCTGATCGTAGGAAATACTCGGAGAGACAGGTCAAAATAACTCTCCACGCCAGACATTTGGCGAACGAAAATACAAATACATTGTCGCGTTCCGTGAGCTTCAAATAAAGTCGGAACAGACCAAGTATTTTTATTTGAAATGTATTTAAATTTTAAATACATTTTTATCCAATTGATGCCCATCTCTGATACAAACACCGTCGATGCTTGCATCGAAAGCGTTCGAGCTGGTTCGAGCGGTTTCCTCTCTTTTCTTTTCGGATCTGTCGAAATTAGGAGGCTTATTCTTTCTTAATTTAAAATATGGAATTTTCAATTGTAAATAATTGTATTAAACGATCATTTGAATATTCGTTGACTTGTTTAACCCTTTGCGTTCGTTTAACCCGAGCCATCGATTCTAGAGGTTCATAATGTCCTCTGAGACGGGACATCGGAGTGCAAAGGGTTAAAAATCTTCGGTAATTATTTACTTTAGGGGCTTCCTCACCTATTTTGATGACCTTGAAATATATTGTCAAGGTAATGATTCTAAACAACTTTTTCCTATACATGTTACCGCCGCTGAGCTTTAGTTTACGAGATATTTGCAAAAATGTTTCAACATTTCAAAAAATGATCGGAGTAGGTGTGGATTAGATCGATTGTGATGACCTTGAAATATGTTGTCAAGGCCATCATTTTGAACAACTTTTTCCTATACGTGTTACCTCCGCTCAGCTTTAGTTTCCGAGATAATCGCAAAAAAGTGTCAACATCTCGAAAAGTGATCGGAATAGGTGTGGGTTAGATTTTAAATTATGGCCACAACTTAAAACGACTTCAATTAGTTGAGACCCACTGTCTTGTCTGTTCTGAGTATTAAGCATGAAACTATACGAATTCTTGGATATCTGCAACAATCAAGAAAAGTTGATAGATTTTCTAGTTAACAGTAAAGTGATCCATGGCACGACGAATTGTATCAAGTGCAACGAAAATATACTACTTGATCGCGAAAACTTAATTTCTCGATGCCATAATACTAGTTACATTAGAAATCGAAACAAAAGACGTATAAAAATACAATGTAATTTCAAAATTATTTAAAAAAAAAGGTGTTATAAAATATATACCACTTCAAATAGAAATCTGTTAAGAAATCTGTTAATTCTAACCCTAACCCTAACCCACACCTACTCCGATAACTTTTCGAGATGTTGAAACATTTTTGCAAATATCTCGTAAACTAAAGGCGAGCGGCGGTAACATGTATAGGAAAAAGTTGTTCAGAATCATGACCTTGACAACATATTTCAAGGTCATCAAAATCGGTGAGGAAGCCCCTAAAGTAAATAATTACCAAATCTTCTTAATTTTTTAAACTTTCTATGCGAATATAACATTGTTAAATATTTTTAAATTTTTAATTTGTGGATTTTTAATACATCACGCGAACCTGATTATATGTGTACGTCCTATGTAAATGTACAGAAGAAAAGTATAGGTTTACAAATTATGTTTTCTATATATTGTTAACAAATGTTAACATATCAATATAATTGATTTGAATTTTAATACGAAGAGTATTATCTTCCGACGTGGAAATGAAAGTTATAAACAATCACGGCATGATAATTGTTTCAATGTAGACAGCAAACATAAAAAAAACCTTGTAACAGACCTGGATGCGCCAGGCCTGTTACAAACGGGTCTCGCGCCACCGCGATTACCCCCGAGCGTAACCGACGATCCCCGAGCGACACCGACCCCCGGACTTCGCGCCCCCGCGCCCAGAAACCGGGTTACGCGGGAAACGGAAACCGCCATGGCTCCGAGAACGCACGAACCGGATACGATACGACACCGGAATTTCCGCCGAAAACCACCCCGCGCCGCGCCCCTCGCCACAGAACGCCTAGGGCATAGAGGGAACCCCCGAACAGGCCTCTTTCGCTTCCGGACCTTCCGCGCATACACTTGAACATAGTACACGTAGAGTCACGACTCACTACACTAATACAGACGAATACATAACGGTTCCCGCGTAAGTATCCTGGTGTTCGTGCCGTCCTTTTCCGTTCTCCTGGTAACCGCGGTTACCCCTTGACCCCGCCCGGATAAGACCCTGGCCGAGCTACGTAACCGATGTTGCTATCGTTCGGCCGGTGAACCCCCGGAAACGTATCGAGCCGGTGACTGGCTGTTGCCCTCGATACCCGACCCGGAAGCGTGCAGCAAGACAACCGCTGGTGTCTTCGCACCGTAAAACCACGACCCGACCCTCCGCGGAGGGGCTTCCGTAAGCCGGAACACCATGACCTCGGCACTGACGAGTGTTGCAGTCGAGGCTAAGGGAGATCGGCTCTCGAACACCCACGTGTGCCGACCGCTGGCGACACCGTGGCCCCGCCGTATCGCGATCCGATAAGCCACGACCCGATAACGAGCGTGCCGCGATAACCCGCGTCCCGTGATATCGCGCGTGTCGGAAACACGCGTGCCGCGCGAACTCGCATTCCCGCGACGTCTCGTACCGCGACGATGAACGAGCCGCGAACCGTAACCGGTGAAAAAGTAACCTGTCACACTCATTTCATTCCCCGTCTCTCTCACTCGCGTATCCTGCGAACCTTGGCTCGGCGAGCTTAATCCGGCCGCGAGTGCCGTCCGTTGCAACGAGCCCGCGGAAAACCGTGCTCGTTACAACCTGACCACAAAGATTTAAAAAATAAGAATTTGTTTCGGATCACGCGAGCTCCGCGACGGCACGAGACCCAAGTATGGGACAGGGGCGAGAGAGGTGACGGGATTGCCAAAGGCACTATAAGACACTAGACAACCGAGGCTCTCGTCACCTCTCCCCCCGCCGTTCTACCACCTTCAACTGAACCGATTGCCGAAAATCGGTTAGTCGCTTAACCGCTTCTTGCTAACAAGCTTCGCTTCGCTTGAGCCTTGTCGTTTTTTCTTGCCACTAAAGCAAACCCATTGCGCTTCTTTGGGTTTCCTCGCGTCTTTTAGTAATAGTTCTTTTTGTTGCCTTATCTTAGTCTTAAGTTGGTGTCGGGATTAGTTCTAAGTGACTCGCTAAAGTTTTTAATAAACGAAGCATTGGATTGACTGTTAAACACCACAGTACTCGCGTTGTGAATTCTTAACTCCCTCCACGATTCCCACTCCTTCCTTCAACATAAATTATTGGTCCTTCGAGCCGGATCCTCGTGCAAAACGTGGAAAACGTGTCGTGGAGGTGCTCTCCGTTTGAATTTAACGGTCGCGAGTTCGGTGTGTTGTTCGACCCCGTACGAAAACGGTTTGACTTTGAGCGGTACGCGCTGTGCTTCAGCCAACGGTCATTTTTAAACCAACCTTGGACGCCGTTCTGAAAAAGCAGGAGACGTTGGCTACAAGGATCTCTCGCATGATCGAGAATCTAAAAAAGAAGGGAGCCGAGAATATTAATCGGGATACAGTCGAGGCAAGACTCGAGTTGTTGGAATCTTACTGGCTGGAATTCACCACCAACGACGACACGCTTCGCGCTAAAGACGACGATGCGTTGCGGAAATCCCGCTATTTCGCCGACAATCAATTCGACGAGACGGAAGAGGCCTACATCTCGGAAAAGGCTGAGCTGAAGAAGCTGCTGGGAAGAACCACGGTTCAACAGGGAGTTGCTGCCGCCCCTCCACAACCGAAACCCTATACGACTATACGAAGTGGACCAGCTTCCGGGACCTCTTTCGATCGTTGGTGATAAACAACCCGCAATTGACCGATGTCGAGCGCCTACACTACCTGAAAACGAGCGTTATCGGGGAACCTGCCGACAGCCTGCGTCATATTCCCATCACCGACGACGACTTTCCTCGCGCATGGAGGTTACTCGAAAAGGAATATGACAACATCTCCGTCCTGGTCAACGCTCAACTTGGCGTGCTGCTGCCCTCCCATGCATGAGGACTTCATCGGCCTCTGAGCTCAAGACGCTGCTGCACGGAACTCAGAACGCCGTTGAAGCCTTAGCTGCTTTGAAACGTCCGGTCGAATATTGGAGCGACTGGCTCAATTATTTCACCGTCCAACGCTTGGACGGAGAGACCAGATTGAGCTGGGAGACAACGCTGGAGGGAAAAGAAGAGATGCCGACCTTTTCCCAACTGCTGGACTTCCTGAGGGCACGCTTGCGGTCCTTGACCGTATCCTCGCTGCCTTCTTGCAACTTGCTCGCCACCGCCGCTTTATCGCACCTCGCTGCTCCATCTGATGACGGAAGGCCCCCCACTCCATCGGCTGGAAGACGGGCCCCCACTCCATCGGCTGCTCATCGCGGGACAACTCGCCGGCCGAAGGTGCACGCCGTGACGGGAACACCCGGAAACTCGCGATGCCGTCTCTGCCGCAAGGATCACTTCGTCCTTTTCTGTCCCTCGTTTAAGAGCTGTACACCCCTGGAGAGGAGGAAATTGGTAACAGATCAAAATCTCTGCTTTAATTGCTTATCGAACCATCACGTACGCGATTGTAAATCGAGTAAGCGTTGCCAAATCTGCGTAGGCAAGCATCACACTTCCCTTCATTCCCCTCAGGAGAATCCTCCATCTGAGGATAATGTCGAAGCTTCTTCCTCCGTGTCCAAGACTATAACGAAAGTAGTTAACTGCACGCGGATGAGCCAAACTCTCATTTTAGCTACCGCGATCGTAGGAATAGAGGTCTGTCCGGGCGAAAGAATCTTTGTCCGCGATTTAATCGACCCTTGTTCCGAAGTCTGCCTGATCGGGGAAAGCATCGTGCAACGCTATAAATTACCCCGCAAACCATTCAGTATACCGCTGGAGGGAGTCGACTCGATGCGAAGTCGACCTCGAGGAAGGGTGAACTTGACCGTGTCATCGCGACTAGATCATACGGTCTCATACTCGGTAGACGCGGTCATTCTCCCTCGGCTATTGTCTTACGAGCCACCCACCACTGCAGGTCCGAAAACATGGCCCCATCTCGCGAACTTGGAAATGGCTGACCCAGAACTCACCTCGCGGCAACCCATCGAGCTCTTGCTTGGAGCCGACGTCTACGCGCTAATTCTTCGCGAAGGGCTGCGCAAGGGCGCGGCGGGCGCGGCGGGCGCTCCCATCGCCCAAGATACCACCCTTAGCTGGATTGTCACCGGTGCTCCGGGAGAATCCAAAGATTCTCCTTCAAACACTCGTCGGATCGTCCTCTACTGCAAAAGTTCTGGGCCTTGGAGGAAATAGTCGCTTCCCCCTCCTCTACTGAGTTGACCGCGGATGAAGACGAGTGTGAGACTCACTTTACTCGTACTCACACGCGCGACCATACGGGACGATACATCGTCCGACTCCCGTTTAAGAGTTCTCTCTCGTTGCTGGGCGACTCTCGACGGACAGCAGCCGTGATGCTGTCTAAACTTGAGAGACGTTTCTTAACTTCCGACGATTTCGCTGAGAGGTACCGCTCCTTTCTAGATGAGTATCTCCAGCTAAATCATATGGAAATCGCTACAGGGCTTAGAGAAAAATCCAAAATTTTCTATCTTCCGCATCACGGCGTCTGGCGAGAGTCAAGCACGACGACCAAGCTACGCGTCGTTTTCAATGGCTCTAGTAAGACGACAAGCGGAGTCTCTCTGAATGAGATTCTACATTCTGGACCCAATTTGTTGCCGGAGATTCCTGATCTTTTGCTCCGTTGGCGTTGCCACGCGATAGTCTTCGCCGCCGATATGGAGAAGATGTATCGTCAAATCTGGCTCGCTGACGAAGATCGCGACGCCCAACGCATCTTGTGGCGGCGTGATTCAGGCGGCGAGGTGGACGAGTATCGACTCCGGACGGTTACTTACGGCCTAGCTTGCGCTCCCTACCTTGCTATGCGCACAATACGTCAACTCAGTCTCGACGAGGGGAGTCGTTTTCCGCTGGCTGCCGCTTGTTTAAAGTCCGACGTTTACATGGACGATGTGCTCTCCGGAGCCTCGACTATCGACGAGGCTCTAGCAATCCAGGGACAACTAATTGCTGCTCTCAAGGCGGGCGGCTTTACCCTGAGGAAATGGACGTCCAACGACTCGCGGTTGCTGGACCACCTCCCGGCGGAACACGTCGCTTCCTCGGGGGAACGACCACTTGAGAACATCCTTTCTTTACTGGGACTAAAGTGGCAGCCCGCGGGAGACTTCTTTCTTTTCAACCAAAAACCGCGTGACTCTCAGGCAATGATCACGAAAAGACAGGTTTTGAAGGAGATGGCTTCGGTCTACGACCCGCTAGGCTTTTTGGCGCCGGTCACGGTTACTGCCAAAATATTTCTGCAGACACTCTGGCTGTTGAAACTCGATTGGGACGACCCTCTGCCCCCCGCGTATGCTAAACACTGGGCGACCTACTCGCACAGTCTCGCTGGGATTTCGGCTGTCAAGATGCCGCGCTGGGTGGGGATAGGTGGTGTTTACCACGTGTTTACGCGATCGAACTACATGGGTTTGCCGACGCTTCGGAAAAGGCGTATGCCGGCGTCGTTTACCTTCGCTCATTCCAAAATACCGCGAAGCCACTCGTAAGGCTAGCCATTGCCAAAATAAAGGTTGCCCCCCTCCAGCAAGTATCGCTTCCGCGGCTGGAATTGTGCGCCGCAGTACTTCTCTCGCGACTAGTCAAACGCGTACTAGATGCCTTCTCGTTGCACGATGCTAAAATATACCTCTGGTCAGACTCGTAGATAGTACTCAGCTGGCTTCAGGGTCGACCCTCCAGGTGGAAGACATTCGTGGCCAACAGGGTTGCGGAGATTCAGAACCTCTATTCCCCGGATGTGTGGCAGCACATCCGCTCTCAGGAGAACCCCGCTGACCCCGCTTCTCGGGGTTTAAACGGGGACGCACTGGCTAATAACGTGCTCTGGTGGCAAGGGCCGCCCTTCCTCTCCACCCCGATCACTGAGTTTAAAGGACACGCTGAGACAGTTCTGGACACAGAGGAAGAAAGACGCGCAGAAAAGACCGTCCTTAACACGACCGTTGCTCCGCAGTCGTCCGCGCTAACTACCGATCTATTCTGCCAGTACTCGTCCTTCACGCGCCTCTTGCGGTCAGTAGCGTGGTGCTTGCGCTTCACCAACTGCGCGCGAAGGAAGTCCAGTGTCCAGGATACTTTCCTACGGACCGCAGAATTGGAAAACGCTCGACTTGTCATCGTACAATGCGAACAACGTCGGTTCTTCGCATCAGAGATTGCGGGTTTAGAGATGTCGCGCTCTCCTCTCCGGGGACCCCTCGTCCGCCTCAATCCGTTCCTGGATGAACGCGGAATTTTGCGTGTCGGCGGGCGCTTAAAACACTCTCTCCTGGATTACGATGAGAAGCACCCGATTATCCTGCCCGAAAAAAGTAAGGTGACCGAGCTACTCATCGTATACTTCCACGAGAGATTGTTACATGGCGGAACGCAGCTTACGCTGTACAATTTGCGCCGCAGGTATTGGATCCCGCGCGGTCGCCAAGCGGTTCGTAAGCACATTCACGGGTGCCTAAAATGTTGGAGATGGCGCACGAAAGCTGCGGACCAAAAAATGAGCGATCTCCCTGCTTCGCGCGTCACGCCTGCGCGTCCCTTCTACAATTCTGGAGTCGACTACGCTGGGCCCTTCAATACAAAAATTTCCCCGGGACGCGGTACCAGGACACGCAAGTCCTACATCGCAGTATTTGTCTGCCTGGCAACTCGCGCGGTACATCTCGAGTTAGTCTGCGACTATTCGTCAGACTCCTTCCTCGCCGCCTATCGTCGCTTTGTTTCGCGTCGCGGCCTCTGTGCCTCCATACGCAGCGATTGCGGCACGACCTTCGTTGGGGCCGACAAGGAACTGAGGCGACTGTTCCACGCGACTAACGACGAGATGAAAAAAACCCAGCAAGCCCTCTCTGAAGTCGGCACTCAGTGGGTGTTTAACCCCCCTGCGGCACCTCATTTCGGAGGTATCTGGGAGGCTGCGGTCAAGGCGGTGAAGTACCACCTACGCCGCGTAATCGGGGAGACTCTCCTCACTTTTGAGGAGATGTCCACACTGCTCGCTCAAATAGAGGCTTGCCTAAATTCTCGACCACTAACGCCCCTCAGCGACGAGCCGACCGACCTCTCCGCCTTGACCCCAGCCCACTTTCTTATAGGCACCCCCCTAACGGCTATCCCGGAACCATCGCTGGCGGATGTCCGAGCGTCCAGACTGACTCGCTGGCAACTTATCCAGCAGCAACGAGATCATTTTTGGAATCGCTGGTCTCTGGAATACCTACAGACCTTGCAGCAACGAACGAAGTGGACTAAGGAAAGGCCAAACTTGAAGCCTGGGGACCTGTGCCTCATCCTCAACGAGGCTACTCCACCAACGCGATGGCCGTTAGGGAGGGTCGAGCAAGTTCATGCTGGATCGGACGGACTTGTCCGAGTTGCAACGGTCCGCACAGCGACTTCGACACTGACCCGGCCGATCGCGAAGATTTGTCCCTTTCCCCCCCTCCCGTACCTCGACCGACGACAGCTGAGCCATCAGCCTTGGCGCATTTGTTTGTTGATGCGTCACATCGATCAACAAAGGCGGGCGGGATGTTTCGGATCACGCGAGCTCCGCGACGGCACGAGACCCAAGTATGGGACAGGGGCGAGAGAGGTGACGGGATTGCCAAAGGCACAATAAGACACTAGACAACAGAGGCTCTCTCTCGTCACCTCTCCCCCCGCCGTTCTACCACCTTCAACTGAACCGATTGCCGAAAATCGGTTAGTCGCTTAACCGCTTCTTGCTAAAAGCAAACCCATTGCGCTTCTTTGGGTTTCCTCGCGTCTTTTAGTAATTGTTCTTTTTGTTGCCTTATCTTAGTCTTAAGTTGGTGTCGGGATTAGTTCTAAGTGACTCGCTAAAGTTTTTAATAAACGAAGCATTGGATTGACTGTTAAACACCACAGTACTCGCGTTGTGAATTCTTAACTCCCTCCACGATTCCCACTCCTTCCTTCAACAGAATTATTATAAAAAAAAAACTAAAATCCCTACTGCGAAAAGAACTAAAAAGATAAGAAACAAAAAACTAATTTATTGAATAAAAGATTGGTAATAAATAAAATAAAAAATTAAAAAACATAAATAAATATAGAGTAAAAAAGAGTAATAAATAAGAGCAAAAATAGAGAAATAGAGTAATAAAGAAAATAGAATAAATAGAGTAATACATATAGAGTATAAATTATTAATAATTCTTTTCGCAGTCAGATTTTATGTTTTATTAATAATATTTTTTATTTTAGTGTTTGAGATTCTAGTCGTAGGAAGTTGGGAAATGTAAAGGCAGAGGTAGAAGAGAATAGTGGACTGTATGTCGGATAATAAATAATAGGCTATATTTCAATAAATGAATATATACAAAGGTGAAATGAATATGACAGAGTAATGATGAGGCGAAAGACGATATAACGATAGCACAAAACGTGAAGCGCACGATTTGTGAGGCGAATTCTAATAGTGACGTGGACGTGATCAAGCGATCGATGATAGTCGTGAGACGAGAGTGCGATACGGCTATCGCGCGATATTTATACTAAACGGGGCCACCGATTGCGGAAGGACTAAGGAGTGGGGTTTTTGAAAATGACAAAGGATTTGGCAGTGCTGAACGTTAGTCAGCGCGCGAGGGCAATGCCCTGACGGCCGCTGCTGCTCGGGAAACAAGGACGATAGGTAACGGATTTGGTGTTTTGGAATATAGGAAAGGTGGCCCACGCGACGGTTTTGGCGCGAGAAGTAAACATGAAGTTTACGTCTGAGTGCGTTCACCCGGTCCTGGCGCCGAGCACGATCAGCTGTGCTATTGTCGACGCCGGGACACGGTCGTACCGAGACATTTCTTACATTAGTGGGGCAAAAAGTATATTGCCCCAATAAGCCGTCGACCGTGGCTGGAAATAATCCCGTTCGTGTTATCGGAGTTCGAAATGGCTCGATTTGCAGGTGATCTGGTGCAACGGTTTGCAACATTCCGCCCGCCTTCGACAATCGTCGAACGAAATGCTCCGTCATCGGATTGCGTGGGCGAGCGCAGTGGTCTCGAGGTGTCGCGGGGGTCACGACGTCTACGCGTCCGCGGCGCGGCGCAAGTGGATTAACTTAATTACCGGACGCTTGTATGTGCCGGTGGCGGTTCGCACGGTGGCTACTCGGACGTGTCCGTCGGGTCCTGGGTGGACCTCGTCGATCCGCGCTAGTGGCCATCTGGACGGGGGCGTGAGCTCCGAGCGGATGAGTACGAGGTCCCCGGCTTGGAGTGATGGTTCCGAGTTGGTCCACTTCCCTCTGGGCTGCAACTGGTGTAAATAGTCGGTTGACCATCGTCGCCAGAAGTGCTCCAGCCGTTGCTGGATTAATTGCCACCGGGAAAGGCGTGAGTGTGGCACGTCCAGGAGCGTTGGCTCCGGTGTCGCCGTGAGCGGGCCGCCGATGAGGAAGTGCCCCGGCGTCAGCGGGGTCAGGTCCTCAGGGTCGTCGGTGAGAGCCTGCAGCGGCCGTGAATTCAGGCATGCCTCTACCTGGCAGAGGAGGGTGGAGAATTCCTCGAAGGTGAGGGGGTCATCGGCGACGATTCTCCGCAGGTGGTGTTTCACCGACTTCACGGCCGCTTCCCAGAGCCCGCCGAAGTGCGGCGCGCCGGGGGGGATGAATTTCCAAGTCACCCTGTCCTTCGCGAGTGCATTAGATATGGTTGTGGCTTCCCTGGTCGAGGCTGTGAAGAGCCGACGCAGTTCCTGGTCTGCACCCACGAAGTTGGTGCCGCAGTCGGTTGTGAGGGTGGAACACAGTCCTCGGCGGCCCGTGAAGCGGCGGAATGCGGCCAGGAAGGCGGCGGTGGAGTAGTCAGACACCGCTTCTATGTGGACTGCTTTTGAGCTGAAACATATGAATACGGCCACGTAGCCTTTGGTGGCTTTGTGGCCGCGTCCCGACGTGACCTTCAGCTTGAAGGGTCCGGCGTAGTCTAGGCCGGAATGCTGGAAGGGCCGAGACGGTGAGACGCGTTGTGCAGGCAGTTGTCCCATCACCTGCATGACCGGCGCCGCCCGCCATCGGATACAGCGGAGGCACTGTGAGATGCTGCGTTTTACCTGCGCCCGTCCTTGGGGGACCCAATATTGTTGTCTTAGGGCGGCGAGGGTCAATTGTGCTCCTCCGGGCAGTGTCCGGAGGTGGGCCCGTTCGATGGCGAGCTGTGTGAGGTGGCTTTCTGCGGGGAGGATGGCTGGGTGCTGTTGGTCGAATTGCAGTGGTGCATGTTGCAGACGTCCTCCCACTCGCAAGATTCCGTGGTCGTCGAGGAACGGCGTCAGTCGGATGAGTCCGCTGGACTTCGGCAGAGGTTTTCCTTGCTCGACGGCGGAGACCTCGGCGGCGAAGTGGAGGCGCTGCACCAGCGTGGTCCATCGTTCCTCAGCTCGGTGGAGTTCGTCGATTCGCAGCTGTGTGGGCGTCGACTGTTCGTGGTGCCGGGACGTGTTGGTCCAGCGTAGGCACCATCCCGTTATCCGGATGAGTCGGTCCCAGGTGGAGTAACGCAGGAGGAGGGGTGGCTCCTCGAGGATATTCGACTGGAGGCAGGTGGCTGGTGCTTTCTCCTCCTCGGTGGTGCAGTGCGGCAGGGGAGTATCTTCCCAGCTCGCCTCTGGTTTGGTGAGCCAGTGTGGCCCATGCCACCAGAGGGGATGCCCGGCCAGCTGGTCAGCTGAGATGCCTCGGGAGGCGCAGTCCGCCGGGTTGTCCTGCGTTCTGACATGGTGGAGGTGCACGTCCGGTAGCGAGGTTTGGACCTCCGACACGCGGTTGGCGACATAGGTGCGCCATCTCGTCGGCTCCCCGCGTAGCCAAGCCAAGGTGACGGTGGAGTCGCTCCACAGATGCACGGCGTCGACCTTGGTTTGGAGCTCGGTTCCCAGCTGGACCAGTAGGTGTGCACCGAGGGTGGCGGCGCACAATTCTAGCCGGGGGAGCGAGATGGTCTTCAGGGGCGCGACCTTGGTCTTGGCGGCTACGAGGTGCACCTTGACTTCCCCGTGGCTGTCATGGGTGCGGACGTATACGGCCGCGGCGTAGGCCTTCTCCGAGGCGTCCACGAAGGCGTGTAGTTGACGATTGGTGGGGGTGACGTCAGTCCCGAGCCACCGACGGATCCTGATGGTCGCCAGCGCGTCCATATCGGTCGTCAGCTCGCTCCATGCCGCTGCTGTGGCGTTGGGAAGGTGGTCATCCCACCCTAGATTGAGTTTCCAGAGGTCCTGGACGAAGGTTTTCCCCCGAATCACGAAGGGAGCGAGCCATCCGAGCGGGTCGAATAGTTTGGCGACCTGCGATAAGACCCGCCTCTTCGTGATTGGTTCCGTGTTGGCCGGTGGGGTGGCGTGGACGACGAATGAAAACGTGTCGCTTTTCGGGTGCCACGTCAGCCCTAATGCACTGCAGCCGACGTCTGGGTACCACGGGATGGTGGACGATTCGGCCAGATGGTCGGAGGGCAGCTTGGAGAGCAGTGCGGCGTGGTTGGCGCTCCATTTTTTGAGAATGAAGCCGCCCGCCTTGCAAATGTTGATGAGCTCCTGCTGCGCTTCTTCTGCTTCCTCGATGTTGTCGGCCCCGGCGAGGATGTCGTCGACGTAGGTCGCTGACCGGAGTATTTCCGCCCCCCTCGGGAACCGCTTCTCTTCGTCCTCGGCCAGCTGCAGGAGCGTGCGCAGAGCTAGATACGGTGCGCACGTCAGGCCATAGGTTACCGTCGTGAGATGGTAGGCGTCAATCTTACTCGATGCGTCGTCTCGCCAGAGGATTCTCTGGAGGTCCAAGTCGTCGGGGTGGACACGGATTTGGCGGTACATTTTCTCGATGTCCGAGATGAAGGCGATCTTGTGGCGCCTCCACCGCAGCAGGATGCTCACGATGTCCAGCTGCAGCTTGGGTCCGGCGGGAAGGTGCGCGTTCAAGGACGTTCCCGTGCTGGACTGTCGGGATCCGTTGAACACCACCCGCAGCTTGGTGGAGGCGCCTGTCGTCTTCAACACACCGTGGTGCGGGAGGTAGAAATGTTGCTTCCCTGGTGTGTATTGGTTGTCGGGGACGACCTGAATGTGTCCCAGGGTCCGATATTCCTCCATGAATTTGGAGTAGGCCGTCCGGAGTGGCTCGTTCGTTTGGAAACGGCGTTCGTTCGCCAGTAGGATGCGCCGTGCGACGCTGTGCGTTTGTCCCAACTCCGCATTGGTCGGAGTTAGAAACAGTCGCACGACGTATCTGCCGTCGTCCTGGCGGGTGTGGGTGCGCTGGTAGAACTCCTCGCAGGCCATCTCCTCTGCGGTCCTCTGTGGTGCGGGTGGAGTGACCTCCTCTTGCTCCCAAAATCGCCGGACGAGGGAGCTCAGGTCTTCGGCGGTGCAGATGTGGCTGGTGGCGACTGCGGCAGTGGACCCTGGGCTGGTCGTCGGGCCGGACAGGATCCAGCCGAAAATGGTCTCCTGGGCGACCGGGCCTTGGTGTCCTCCACATTTGATGCCGGTCAACAGGACCTGCGGGTATACGTCCGCTCCCAGGAGGATGTCGATGGGAGTGGCGGAGGTGTAGTGTGGGTCGGCGAGGATGATCCCTGCAATATGTGGCCACGTCGTGGTGAACGTCCTGCAGCGTGGACGGTACGACGTCAGTCGGGGAAGGATCAGCGCCTCCACTTTGCAGGACCTCTCCGCGTGGTACCTTGATGATATTGCCAGTTGGGCTTTCCCGTTGGCGGTTGCGGTGACCTTAGCTCCTGCCCCTACTACGGCCTGGGAGCACGTCGTCCGTGGGAGTCGTAGCTGCTGCACGAGCGCCTCGCTGACCAGCGACACCTCTGAGCAGGGGTCGATGAGCGCTCTTGCGACGGTCGTCCGGCCGTCCGAGTGTACAGCCACTAGGGCGGTGGCGAGAAGTACCGATAGTGGTTGTTCTCGTACGTCGGTATCGGTGATGGCGTGTAGCGTGGTGGATGGATGCAGTCGATTGAACTTGACGAGGGCGTCGTGCAGCATGGTGTGGTGACGTTCCGCGCACCGCTGGCAGGTCTTGGCCGATTTGCACGCCTCGACGGCGTGGGGTCCCAAGCAGTTGTGACAGCGACGGGTGGAAGTTATGACCTTCAGGCGGTCCTGTGGCGTCTTGGCACGGAAGGCTTCGCAGAAACACAAAATGTGGGTTCCTTGGCAGAGGCCACAGCGTGTCTTCGTCGGTGGTGAGTCCGTGACAACGTGCACGGCCTTGGTGCCCTTCGCCGGCGGGCGCCGAGTGGACACGAGCTGCCCGTGGCGGCTCTCGAACGCCTCCAGTGTCCGTATGGTCGTCTCGAGGAACTCGAGCAACTCCGAGAGTGTGGGTGGATCAGTGGAGCTTCCCAGAGATGTTTCCCATTTCTGTAATGTGTCGCCGTCCAACCTCCGCACCACATGCTGGACCATCCAGTGGGCCTTGTCGTCTACGGGGATGTCCAGGCCGTTCAGGACCGACGCCACATTACAGGTGGAGTCGAGGAGACGCCGGAGCTCTGCGGCAGTGTGCGCGTTGCAAGCCGGGGTGGCGTATAGGAGATCGAACTGGGCGTCGACAAGCAGCCGTCGATTGTCATATCGGTGGGTGAGTAGTTCCCACGCCCGGCGGAAGTTGTCTGCTGAGACGGGAATGCGCTGGATTAGCCGGGCAGCTTCCCCGCTGAGGCTAGCGGACAGGTAATGGAACTTTTCGGCGTCGCTCCACGATGGGTCGTCCAGCACCAGCGACGAGAATAGGTCCTTGTACCTCGTCCACTCACTGTAGCGTCCGGAGAACGCCGGAAGGTCGATCCGTGGGAGCGAGGAGCGTGCTCGTGGGCCCGCTGCCGCAGGCGGGGTGAGTCCCGGCGACGTCGGGGCCGGTACAGCCTCGAGTAGCTCCAGGGCGTCGAGCAGTTGTGCTTTCTGCAGGGAGAAAGCCTGTTCCCCCTCGGCGAAGATGTCCAGGACGAAGTAGTCGTCCTTCTCGTCTGCGGGGGTGGCCCGGGCGCAGATCTGGTCGTCCTGCTCCTGGAATTGCTGCCACCTCTTCTCCAGTGTAGCCAGGGTGGTGTGGAGAAGACCGCGGGTGATCTTGTTCTTCCCGTTCTTCTGGAGGTTTTCGCCCGTGCGCGCCATGCGCCCGAAGAGCTTGTGCTGGCTGGCGATGAGCTCTTGCATGATGACGTTGATGTTGTGTGAATTGTGAGTGAACGACGTGTGAATGAAAAGACGTGGATTACAATGAGACTGATAGGAAGGGAATCCGGCTCGAAGGACCAATGTTTGAGATTCTAGTCGTAGGAAATTGGTAAAGGTAAAGGCAGAGGTAGAAGTGAATAGTGGACTGTATTTCGGATAATAAATAATAGGCTATATTTCGATAAATGAATATATACAGCGGCGAAATGAATATGACAGAGTAATGATGAGGCGAAAGACGATATGACGATAGCACAAAACGTGAAGCGCACGATTTGTGAGGCGAATTCTAATAGTGTCGTGGACGTGATCAAGCGATCGATGATAGTCGTAAGACGAGAGTCGTTAGACGAGAGCGCGATACGGCTATCGCGCGATATTTATACTAAGCGGGGCCACCGATTGCGGAAGGACTAAGGAGTGGGGTTTTTGAAAATGACAAAGGATTTGGCAGTGCTGAACGTTAGTCAGCGCGCGAGGGCAATGCCCTGACGGCCGCTGCTGCTCGGGAAACAAGGACGATAGGTAACGGATTTGGTGTTTTGGAATATAGGAAAGGTGGCCCACGCGACGGTTTTGGCGCGAGAAGTAAACATGAAGTTTACGTCTGAGTGCGTTCACCCGGTCCCGGCGCCGAGCACGATCAGCTGTGCTATTGTCGACGCCGGGACACGGTCGTACCGAGACATTTCTTACATTAGTGGGGCAAAAAGTATATTGCCCCAATAAGCCGTCGACCGTGGCTGGAAATAATCCCGTTCGTGTTATCGGAGTTCGAAATGGCTCGATTTGCAGGTAATCTGCTGCAACGGTTTGCAACATTTAGTCTTTAGCAAATGTCGCGGTCAGGTTTTTTTATTTGTTTCGTTTGAAACGAGCGTAAATCGCCTCATCTGGACACAGAGTTGTGCATTATTTAGATAAAAAAATTAGTTAAATAACGATTCGAATAAAAGATACTTTATCTTTATTCGTTACTCTTAGGTTCGAATAAAAAAAAAATATCTTTATTCGACGACCATCGAATAAATATCTTTATTCGACGACCATCGAATAAATAATTTTATTCGACGAGTGTTTGAGATTCTAGTCGTAGGATGGAGGCGATAGCAGAGGATAAAAAAGGGAGTGGACTGTATGTGTCGGAGAGGCGAAAGCAAGGCGGTAGAAAAGACGAGTGGACTGTATTTAGGAATAAATAGTAGACTATATTTGACAGAATGGATATATATACATAGGTGATATGCAATGACAGAAGATAATGCGGCGATAATGAAATGAGACGGCGTGAATATGACACACAAATCGTGAAGCGCACGATTTGTGCAACGGCGAAGTCAGTCGTGAAGCGCACGAAACTAACGAACGTCGGATGACGAGAGTCGATGTGAAAAGACGTGTGAGCGTGACCGCGAGATTGAAGATAGTCGTAAGACGAGAATCGTTAGACGAGGACGTAAGAACGAGAGCGCGATACGGCTATCGCGCGATATTTATACTAAGCGGGGCCACCGATTGCGGAAGGAATAAGGAGTGGGGTTTTTGAATATGACAAAGATTTGGCAGTGCTCAACGTTAGTCAGCGCACGAGGGCAATGCCCTAACGGCCGCTGCTGCACGGGGAACAAGGACGATAGGTAACGGATTTGGTATTTTGGAATATAGGAAAGGTGGCCCACGCGACGATTTCGGCGCGAGACGTAAACATAAGGTTTACGTCTGAGTGCGTTCACCCGGTCCCGGCGCCGAGCACGATCAGCTGTGCTATTGTCAACGCCGGGACACGGTCGCACCGAGGTAATTCTTATATTGATAGGTAAGAACTTTATGGTCTTCAATAAACGGCCGTCGTGGCTAGAAATAATACAGGTAGTATTACTGGTGTCCGAATAGAGATTGCAACGGTTTGCAACAACGAGAATTTATCCGACGAATAAAGATAATTTTTTATTCGAAGTCGATTTATTCGAAACTCGAGAGCCGTCGCGGCCACAACATTGTCGGCTATATCGGTGTGAGACTAAAACACCACACTAATCCAATTACAAAACTTCTTTATTTCTCATTATTTTCTTATGAAACTTTTATCAACATATTCGTGACATTGTTCTGAATAAAATGATACCAAATATTATATAATTCCGATGATATTTATTTGTGTAACAAGCGATAAAAGTTACGAACACAGAGAAGGACAGTGTTGCAAACCGTTGCATCAGTTTACCTGCAAATCGAGCCATTTCGAAATCCGATAACACGAACGGGATTATTTCCAGCCACGGTCGACGGCTTATTGGGGCAATATACTTTTTGCCCCACTAATGTAAGAAATGTCTCGGTACGACCGTGTCCCGGCGTCGACAATAGCACAGCTGATCGTGCTCGGCGCCGGGACCGGGTGAACGCACTCAGACGTAAACTTCATGTTTACTTCTCGCGCCAAAACCGTCGCGTGGGCCACCTTTCCTATATTCCAAAACACCAAATCCGTTACCTATCGTCCTTGTTCCCCGAGCAGCAGCGGCCGTCAGGGCATTGCCCTCGCGCGCTGACTAACGTTCAGCACTGCCAAATCCTTTGTCATTTTCAAAAACCCCACTCCTTAGTCCTTCCGCAATCGGTGGCCCCGCTTAGTATAAATATCGCGCGATAGCCGTATCGCGCTCTCGTCTAACGACTCTCGTCTTACGACTATCATCGATCGCTTGATCACGTCCACGACACTATTAGAATTCGCCTCACAAATCGTGCGCTTCACGTTTTGTGCTATCGTCATATCGTCTTTCGCCTCATCATTACTCTGTCATATTCATTTCGCCGTTGTATATATTCATTTATCGAAATATAGCCTATTATTTATTATCCGAAATACAGTCCACTATTCACTTCTACCTCTGCCTTTACCTTTACCAATTTCCTACGACTAGAATCTCAAACATTGGTCCTTCGAGCCGGATTCCCTTCCTATCAGTCTCATTGTAATCCACGTCTTTTCATTCACACGTCGTTCACTCACAATTCACACAACATCAACGTCATCATGCAAGAGCTCATCGCCAGCCAGCACAAGCTCTTCGGGCGCATGGCGCGCACGGGCGAAAACCTCCAGAAGAACGGGAAGAACAAGATCACCCGCGGTCTTCTCCACACCACCCTGGCTACACTGGAGAAGAGGTGGCAGCAATTCCAGGAGCAGGACGACCAGATCTGCGCCCGGGCCACCCCCGCAGACGAGAAGGACGACTACTTCGTCCTGGACATCTTCGCCGAGGGGGAACAGGCTTTCTCCCTGCAGAAAGCACAACTGCTCGACGCCCTGGAGCTACTCGAGGCTGTACCGGCCCCGACGTCGCCGGGACTCACCCCGCCTGCGGCAGCGGGCCCACGAGCACGCTCCTCGCTCCCACGGATCGACCTTCCGGCGTTCTCCGGACGCTACAGTGAGTGGACGAGGTACAAGGACCTATTCTCGTCGCTGGTGCTGGACGACCCATCGTGGAGCGACGCCGAAAAGTTCCATTACCTGTCCGCTAGCCTCAGCGGGGAAGCTGCCCGGCTAATCCAGCGCATTCCCGTCTCAGCAGACAACTTCCGCCGGGCGTGGGAACTACTCACCCACCGATATGACAATCGACGGCTGCTTGTCGACGCCCAGTTCGATCTCCTATACGCCACCCCGGCTTGCAACGCGCACACTGCCGCAGAGCTCCGGCGTCTCCTCGACTCCACCTGTAATGTGGCGTCGGTCCTGAACGGCCTGGACATCCCCGTAGACGACAAGGCCCACTGGATGGTCCAGCATGTGGTGCGGAGGTTGGACGGCGACACATTACAGAAATGGGAAACATCTCTGGGAAGCTCCACTGATCCACCCACACTCTCGGAGTTGCTCGAGTTCCTCGAGACGACCATACGGACACTGGAGGCGTTCGAGAGCCGCCACGGGCAGCTCGTGTCCACTCGGCGCCCGCCGGCGAAGGGCACCAAGGCCGTGCACGTTGTCACGGACTCACCACCGACGAAGACACGCTGTGGCCTCTGCCAAGGAACCCACATTTTGTGTTTCTGCGAAGCCTTCCGTGCCAAGACGCCACAGGACCGCCTGAAGGTCATAACTTCCACCCGTCGCTGTCACAACTGCTTGGGACCCCACGCCGTCGAGGCGTGCAAATCGGCCAAGACCTGCCAGCGGTGCGCGGAACGTCACCACACCATGCTGCACGACGCCCTCGTCAAGTTCAATCGACTGCATCCATCCACCACGCTACACGCCATCACCGATACCGACGTACGAGAACAACCACTATCGGTACTTCTCGCCACCGCCCTAGTGGCTGTACACTCGGACGGCCGGACGACCGTCGCAAGAGCGCTCATCGACCCCTGCTCAGAGGTGTCGCTGGTCAGCGAGGCGCTCGTGCAGCAGCTACGACTCCCACGGACGACGTGCTCCCAGGCCGTAGTAGGGGCAGGAGCTAAGGTCACCGCAACCGCCAACGGGAAAGCCCAACTGGCAATATCATCAAGGTACCACGCGGAGAGGTCCTGCAAAGTGGAGGCGCTGATCCTTCCCCGACTGACGTCGTACCGTCCACGCTGCAGGACGTTCACCACGACGTGGCCACATATTGCAGGGATCATCCTCGCCGACCCACACTACACCTCCGCCACTCCCATCGACATCCTCCTGGGAGCGGACGTATACCCGCAGGTCCTGTTGACCGGCATCAAATGTGGAGGACACCAAGGCCCGGTCGCCCAGGAGACCATTTTCGGCTGGATCCTGTCCGGCCCGACGACCAGCCCAGGGTCCACTGCCGCAGTCGCCACCAGCCACACCTGCACCGCCGAAGACCTGAGCTCCCTCGTCCGGCGATTTTGGGAGCAAGAGGAGGTCACTCCACCCGCACCACAGAGGACCGCAGAGGAGATGGCCTGCGAGGAGTTCTACCAGCGCACCCACACCCGCCAGGACGACGGCAGATACGTCGTGCGACTGTTTCTGACTCCGACCAATGCGGAGTTGGGACAAACGCACAGCGTCGCACGGCGCATCCTACTGGCGAACGAACGCCGTTTCCAAACGAACGAGCCACTCCGGACGGCCTACTCCAAATTCATGGAGGAATATCGGACCCTGGGACACATGCAGGTCGTCCCCGACAACCAGTACACACCAGGGAAGCAACATTTCTACCTCCCGCATCACGGTGTGTTGAAGACGACAGGCGCCTCCACCAAGCTGCGGGTGGTGTTCAACGGATCCCGACAGTCCAGCACGGGAACGTCCTTGAACGCGCATCTCCCCGCCGGACCCAAGCTGCAGCTGGACATCGTGAGCATCCTGCTGCGGTGGAGGCGCCACAAGATCGCCTTCATCGCGGACATCGAGAAAATGTACCGCCAAATCCGTGTCCACCCCGACGACTGGGACCTCCAGAGAATCCTCTGGCGAGACGACGCATCGAGTAAGATTGACGCCTACCATCTCACGACGGTAACCTATGGCCTGACGTGCGCACCGTACCTAGCTCTGCGCACGCTCCTGCAGCTGGCCGAGGACGAAAAGAAGCGGTTCCCGAGGGGGGCGGAAATACTCCGGTCAGCGACCTACGTCGACGACATCCTCGCCGGGGCCGACAACATCGAGGAAGCAGAAGAAGCGCAGCAGGAGCTCATCAACATTTGCAAGGCGGGCGGCTTCATTCTCAAAAAATGGAGCGCCAACCACGCCGCACAACTCTCCAAGCTGCCCTCCGACCATCTGGCCGAATCGTCCACCATCCCGTGGTACCCAGACGTCGGCTGCAGTGCATTAGGGCTGACGTGGCACCCGAAAATCGACACGTTTTCATTCGTCGTCCACGCCACCCCACCGGCCAACACGGAACCAATCACGAAGAGGCGGGTCTTATCGCAGGTCGCCAAACTATTCGACCCGCTCGGATGGCTCGCTCCCTTCGTGATTCGGGGGAAAACCTTCGTCCAGGACCTCTGGAAACTCAATCTAGGGTGGGATGACCACCTTCCCAACGCCACAGCAGCGGCATGGAGCGAGCGGACGACCGATATGGACGCGCTGGCGACCATCAGGATCCCTCGGTGGCTCGGGACTGACGCCACCCCCACCAATCGTCAATTACACGCCTTCGTGGACGCCTCGGAGAAGGCCTACGCCGCGGCCGTATACGTCCGCACCCACGAAAGCCACGGGAAAGTCAAGGTGCACCTCGTAGCCGCCAAGACCAAGGTCGCGCCCCTGAAGACCATCTCGCTCCCCCGGCTAGAATTGTGCGCCGCCACCCTCGGTGCACGCCTACTGGTCCAGCTGGGAACCGAGCTCCAAACCAAGGTCGACGCCGTGCATCTGTGGAGCGACTCCACCGTCACCTTGGCTTGGCTACGCGGGGAGCCGACGAGATGGCGGACCTATGTCGCCAACCGCGTGTCGGAGGTCCAAACCTCGCTACCGGACGTGCACCTCCACCATGTCAGAACGCAGGACAACCCGGCGGACTGCGCCTCCCGAGGCATCTCAGCTGACCAGCTGGCCGGGCATCCCCTCTGGTGGCATGGGCCACACTGGCTCACCAAACCAGAGGCGAGCTGGGAAGATACTCCCCTGCCGCACTGCACCACCGAGGAGGAGAAAGCACCAGCCACCTGCCTCCAGTCGAATATCCTCGAGGAGCCACCCCTCCTCCTGCGTTACTCCACCTGGGACCGACTCATCCGGATAACGGGATGGTGCCTACGCTGGACCAACACGTCCCGGCACCACGAACAGTCGACGCCCACACAGCTGCGAATCGACGAACTCCACCGAGCTGATGAACGATGGACCACGCTGGTGCAGCGCCTCCACTTCGCCGCCGAGGTCTCCGCCGTCGAGCAAGGAAAACCCCTGCCGAAGTCCAGCGGACTCATCCGACTGACGCCGTTCCTCGACGACCACGGAATCTTGCGAGTGGGAGGACGTCTGCAACATGCACCACTGCAATTCGACCAACAACACCCAGCCATCCTCCCCGCAGAAAGCCACCTCACACAGCTCGCCATCGAACGGGCCCACCTCCGGACACTACACGGAGGAGCACAATTGACCCTCGCCGCCCTAAGACAACAATATTGGGTCCCCCAAGGACGGGCGCAGGTGAAACGCAGCATCTCACAGTGCCTCCGCTGTATCCGATGGCGGGCGGCGCCGGTCAAGCAGGTGATGGGACAACTGCCGGCACAGCGCGTCTCACCGTCTCGGCCCTTCCAGCATTCCGGCCTAGACTACGCCGGACCCTTCAAGCTGAAGGTCACGTCGGGACGCGGCCACAAAGCCACCAAAGGCTGCGTGGCCGTATTCATATGTTTCAGTTCAAAAGCAGTCCACATAGAAGCGGTGTCTGACTACTCCACCGCCGCCTTCCTGGCCGCATTCCGCCGCTTCACGGGCCGCCGAGGACTGTGTTCCACCCTCACAACCGACTGCGGCACCAACTTCGTGGGTGCAGACCAGGAACTGCGTCGGCTCTTCACAGCCTCGACCAGGGAAGCCACAACCATTTCTAATGCACTCGCGAAGGACAGGGTGACTTGGAAATTCATCCCCCCCGGCGCGCCGCACTTCGGCGGGCTCTGGGAAGCGGCCGTGAAGTCGGTGAAACACCACCTGCGGAGAATCGTCGCCGATGACCCCCTCACCTTCGAGGAATTCTCCACCCTCCTCTGCCAGGTAGAGGCATGCCTGAATTCACGGCCGCTGCAGGCTCTCACCGACGACCCTGAGGACCTGACCCCACTGACGCCTGGGCACTTCCTCATCGGCGGCCCGCTCACGGCGACACCGGAGCCAACGCTCCTGGACGTGCCACACTCACGCCTTTCTCGGTGGCAATTAATCCAGCAACGGCTGGAGCACTTCTGGCGACGATGGTCAACCGACTATTTACACCAGTTGCAGCCCAGAGGGAAGTGGACCAATTCGGAACCATCACTCCAAGCCGGGGACCTCGTACTCATCCGCTCGGAGCTCACGGCCCCGTCCAGATGGCCACTAGCGCGGATCGACGAGGTCCACCCAGTACCCGACGGACACGTCCGAGTAGCCACCGTGCGAACCGCCACTGGCACATACAAGCGTCCGGTAATTAAGTTAATCCACTTGCGCCGCGTCGCGGACGCGTAGACGTCGTGACCCCCGCGACACCTCGGGACCACTGCGCTCGCCCACGCAATCCGATGACGGAGCATTTCGTTCGACGATTGTCGAAGGCGGGCGGAATGTTGCAAACCGTTGCATCAGTTTACCTGCAAATCGAGCCATTTCGAAATCCGATAACACGAACGGGATTATTTCCAGCCACGGTCGACGGCTTATTGGGGCAATATACTTTTTGCCCCACTAATGTAAGAAATGTCTCGGTACGACCGTGTCCCGGCGTCGACAATAGCACAGCTGATCGTGCTCGGCGCCGGGACCGGGTGAACGCACTCAGACGTAAACTTCATGTTTACTTCTCGCGCCAAAACCGTCGCGTGGGCCACCTGTCCTATATTCCAAAACACCAAATCCGTTACCTATCGTCCTTGTTTCCCGAGCAGCAGCGGCCGTCAGGGCATTGCCCTCGCGCGCTGACTAACGTTCAGCACTGCCAAATCCTTTGTCATTTTCAAAAACCCCACTCCTTAGTCCTTCCGCAATCGGTGGCCCCGCTTAGTATAAATATCGCGCGATAGCCGTATCGCGCTCTCGTCTAACGACTCTCGTCTTACGACTATCATCGATCGCTTGATCACGTCCACGACACTATTAGAATTCGCCTCACAAATCGTGCGCTTCACGTTTTGTGCTATCGTCATATCGTCTTTCGCCTCATCATTACTCTGTCATATTCATTTCGCCGCTGTATATATTCATTTATCGAAATATAGCCTATTATTTATTATCCGAAATACAGTCCACTATTCACTTCTACCTCTGCCTTTACCTTTACCAATTTCCTACGACTAGAATCTCAAACAGACAGAGTATGGGAAAGAAAGAGCCGCAGAGAGTCGCGGCCGCCGGCACAGATCAAAGCTCGCGTGAGCGCAGGCCTTTAAATGAAAAATTTAACTTTTTTATTATTAATTATTTTCTTATGAGACTTTCACCAATATATTTGTGGCATTATTTTGATTAAAATGATACCAAATGCGATATAATTCGGATCACATTTACACTAATTTTCGGTTAATGTAATTGTTATGGGAAACAACGTTTATCGTTCATTACAGAAGTAAATATCATCGGAATTGTATCATATTTGGTATCATTTTAATCAGAACAATGCCACGAATATATTGGTAAAAGTCTCATAAAAAAATAATGAGAAATAAAGAAGTTTTATAATTGGATTAGTAGTGGAATTCTGGTCTCACACCGATATAGCCGACAATGTTGTGGCCGCGACGGCTCTCGAGTTTCGGCCACTCACCGCTGCATACATGTCGCGGCGCGTAGGTATACGCTGCATTCATGTTTTAGTACCGATAGTTTTTCGTGAATATCTCGAAAACTATATATTTGCGCCAAAAATGACAAGAACATTTCGAATTCAGCATGTTGAAATGAATAGAATGACGTATATCACGTGTCGGAACGAGGAGTGGAGGGAAGGTCCAAAATTCGGCCAAATATAACGGCATTTTCATGTAGTGGTCGAGTCAATGAGAGAGTGTCAGAAGTTTTGTGACTTTTGTTATATAGGAGCGGCAAGAGCGGTGAAACAATTGACGAAAAAGCAGCAAAAATAAATAAAACACATTACATAAATATGAAATTGGCCATACGTATTGCGGGCGACGATGAGCGGCAACAACTGCCGGTCGCCGCTCTCTGTATAGCTTAACGAAGGCCAAAATCGTAGACCGCGCGGCGGAATTAAAAAAAAAAAAATATATATATATACAGGGTGGAGCATTTTCAACAGGTCACCTGAATAAGTCGCTTGTTTTTGAAGATAGGAGAAAATGCTGTAACGTCGTCCCCTTTTTGCCGCTTGTAGGGGCGGGAAGCGGGGACGACTCCGGGAATTTACGGGCACGTAGGCCGGGCCGCGCTCGGCCGTGACGATGCGCGGTCCTCCCGGTACAAAGCGATCTCGAGAAATTCCCCGGAAAATTATGCAAGAAGAAGTTACACGATATAAGAGCCTTCTGCTCGGGCGCCAGGCACCGGAAGGGTGCCACGCGAAATCCGCGGAGGGAATCTTCGAGATACGCGGAACGACGGAGGACGCGAAAGGGTCCAAGGGTTCGGACACGGAATAGCGGGGACAGCCCTCACGGCAGGGCGGATCGCGCAGGTAGCAATAACGAGAGACGGATTCGGCTCTATTCGGTCTTTATTATAAAATCGTGGATTACAAGCACGCGGCCACGAGGCCGCACCCGAGAGCCCGCGCTCTTCGTACAGAGTTGCGAGAAAGGTGGAAGGTTCGCCGCGCGTGGTCTTTCGTTAAAACAATGTTATCCGCGCTGGTACGGGAATCCGGTACGTTGTTCCGTCCGTCGGAACGGAATTGCGCGGCGCGCGGATGATCGGCGCGGTTGCGATGGGACTGTCGCGGTTTTTCCCTCGCTACGGAAATGCGTAATTCTTGAACGGTGTTCGGAATAATGAAGCTAATATTACGCGCTACGGTCGATCTCAGAACCTATTACGACTGTGACGGAATACCCCGAGGAAGACGTCGCGAAGGGCAGTCTACCGATTATCGAAAAGCGCCGACGGTTCGGCGGGAAGTATTTAGCTCGAGACGGCCGCCCGTCTCGGCTCGCGAAACCCGGAGAACGCGACGGGAAAACCCGCCTCGTTCTCCCGCGAAATCGTCGAACCAACTCGCGAGAATGAAACGCCCCTGAAAGGGCCGAACAGAAGAAGGACCACTGCGTGGACTTACCGTATCAGTTGTTCGGAATTGGAACGGTTTAATCGCGGAACCTCTTAAGCCCTCCTCGCCAGTCCTCGGTATGACTCCTGATCGGGATGGCTGTCGATCTCTCTCGTGGTCTAATAACTAGTGGCACGTTCGGTAACGCGGAACACACGAGGCGCGAACTTTACGATTTCGGGACGCGAGATCCGGAATCAAAGAACGAACCGTATCCGGACGGAAGATACCACGACAGTGATCCTTCGGAATTCGTAGTTCGGTCGCGAGGGCTAGCGTATCCCCACTCCTCGTCCTAGTGCCGATTTTTCCCTAATGGGGCGCGCCTCTCGCGAGTTTCCGGGAATACAGGATCGTATATTCGAGGGGTCCGCGGGCCCGGAACCCCCTTGGGAAACTATTCCCCGGATCGCTAAAAGAGACAGACTCGCAATCTGTCCCGATGGGTCCGCTTACACCACCCCCGCCGGGACCCCTTTCAAGTGGCTGAGGTGAGGCGGCGGCAGGACCGCGACAAGATGTCTGGATGTTCGGCAAGGGGGGTCCTCGTCCTGCAGCTCGCCTCCAGGTGTCTCGTCCCATCCGTAGAAGTTCCCGGTACCGGATTTCCTAGTTCCTTTGGCCCGTTGCCGTCGAATATTCCTGCAAGTGGGCCATACTCGGCGCGCGGAAATTCGTTATTTATTTATCCCGGCGTGATTTTTACTTTCCTCGGGGAGCACTTCTTGTCCGTTTAAACAGTCGTAATCGGCGCCAACGGCAGCCCGGTCCATACGCCACTCGCGGAAATACGGTGAAGTGACGTCGCATAGTTTGCAACGTCACAACTCCCCCCCCCCCCTTAAAGTGGACCGGACTGCCCGGTGGTCCGCGCACTGATCCTTCTGTTTAGTTGGTTCGGTGGTCTCTCCCTTCGGAAGTCTTACTCTTACAGTATGGGTACCCATCACCGATGAACGAATTTTCCCAATCGACAAAACGAACATGTACGGGGTGGCCTAATACCGGGTTTCGGACGAGAGGTTTTGTCCGCGTGTGAGGAGTTGATGGGGAACCAGAGGGGACTAAAGAAATTGTGAAACTGTTTATGTTAGAAAAATAATATCATGTTTTATTTGGCTCTTTGCCGTCGTCAGAGAGAAAGAAAAATATATAAACTAAATAAAATATATGTTTTGTGTGATTAGTCTATCTTTGGTCGTCGTTTCGGAATATAAACTAAATAATATTTGCTTGTGATTTTTTTTTTCTTTCCGTTTCGTGCCCCCTCTTCCGTGTACACCTTGGCCGGCGGTGGCCCCGGAATCTATTATTACATAGGTTGTTCTTTTCCTATTTCGCTAAGGTTTGGGGGGGGCACGGGCGGGACTAAAACGAAAGATGATTTATGCGGGATTAACAATTTTTAGATCTATTCGGAAATTAAAGGGAAAACCGAAATTGTCACTCAAACAAAACCGAAATTGTCGAGACCGGAAAACAAAGAAAACGTTCCCATTCCTACCTAACCGGAAACGGAGCGGACTTCCGTACGAATACACCAGAGGAACAACGAAAGCGGGGGAGGCGGCGAGATCCGCCCGACCTATTTCCTCCCCTTCTTAATAAACAATTCCGGATGGCTGGTAATTTCTTGGTACCAATCTGGCCCACACGTCGGGCACGTGTTCACGGAACACCCGGTCCGGCCGCACCGGTAACAATGTCGCCGACCCGGGTTTCGGCAGTCGGCGCGCCGGTGCCCGATTTCCCCGCAATTCCAGCATGAATCTGGGCGGGGAAGGTCGGGGTCCGGTTTGCCGGCCTGTCGACTCCAATATCGCACCCAGCGTTCCGCTGCGATGCGGGGTGGTCCCGAGTGGGTGTAGAGTGACGATTTGCCGGCCTTTGGTCGCGCTCCCCCCGTCGATGTCCCCGCTCCGGTACGGTGGCTGCTGGCTGCCTTCTCTGGTAGCCCTGGATCTTTGGCTGGGGCCTCCGGAACCGGGATGCATTTGGCCGTGGTCTCCGTGGCCGGTCCGTCCTTGGCCTGGCCCTCGGCGATCATGATTATTTCCGCCGGTTTTTCCTCGGTCTGGACCGTCTCCGGAGTGATTATGGTCGGCACCTCCTGAATCCGGACTGTTTTTACCGTTTCCTTTTCGGTCGGGTTAGTTTCCCGAGCGATTTCGGCTGTCTCCCTTGGTTTGAGCGGGATTGGCAGGTGCCTCCTCTCTGCCAGACCCAGCCCCAGGAGGTCCTCCACCGGGACTTCGTCGTCGTCCGAGGGCTCGGATGGGGGCCACTCGAATTGGTCGGGAAGGCTTTCGAAATATTGCTGCACCACGTTCAAATTGTGGCGCAGCCTACGGACCTGCCGTATGATCGTAGCGCAATATTCCCTGGCGGTTACTTCTGCTGGGTGCGGCATCTGTTGGAGAATGTGAATTGATGGTAGAGGGGGTGTCGTTCTCCTGGTGGAGTGGAGTGTAGCGTTTGAGGTCGGAAACATGGGCTTTTCCGGCCTCCTTCCCTTCTATCGTGCTTAGACCGTATACTACTGTGGATAGTTTTGCGCTCACGCGAAAGGGGCCGCAATACTTCGGGCAGAGTTTTGCGGCGATGTTCTGCGCGGCGGACGACAGTACCCTCTGTCTCCGCAAGACGAGGTCGCCGATACCGAATTGCGTGTCTCGGCGTCGCAAGTTGTAATATTTCGCCTGGGATTGATACGCCTGCTCTAAATTTTCCGCCACCCATGCGCGAAGGGTGGTTAAGCGCGTGACGCGGTTCCCCCAGTTCTCTGTATCCGCCGTCTCCAGCTCTGGTATCCCTTCTCCCTCGGCTCGTCGGCACGTACGGGGTCGCGGCTCTCGTCCGAAATTCAGAAACGCCGGGGAGGATTGGAGTGTCGAATGATACGCCGTATTATACGCGAAACGGAAGCTCGATAAATTTTGATCCCAATTTCGGTGATCCTTTCCGATGTACGACACGATCATGGTTTTAAGTACGCGGTTTACCCGCTCGACGGGATTCGCTTGGGGGTGGTAAGGTGGGGTTGTCGTTAACGCGATGCCCCGCGAGCTCGCGAGCTCCTGTATAGCTTTATTCACAAATTCGGTACCGTTGTCGGTCAGAATAACCTCGGGCGTACCCCATCGCGAAAATACAAGATCGTCTAACGCTTCCGAAATTTTTGGCCCGGTGGCTCGTCGGAGGGGGCAACACTCAATCCATTTGGTGAACAGATCCTGGATTACCAACAAGTACTGAAAGCCGGCACGACTCGGAGGAAACGGGCCCATTATATCCGCGGCGATCACTACCCACGGGGTCTCTACGCGGCGTCGCCCCATCAGCCCGGAGGGGAGTTTTTGTTCCACCTTCGTAAGCTGACAGGTGGGGCAACGCCGCACGTACTCGGTTACGGTACGGAATATTCCCGGCCAGAAATAACGGGTTATTATACGGCGGTAGGTTTTTTCTACCCCTAAGTGGCCCGCTTGCTCCTCGTCGTGCGCCTCCCGTAATATTTCGGGAATTCGGTCCTCTGGCACCACGAGTTTCCACTCGTCCAGATCTACTCCGAGCACTTCCTGTACCAATGGATCTGCTCTCCGACGATAGAGCTGCCCCCCGCGAATCTCCCATCCCGGGTGCCCTTTTGGATTTTCCGTAACGGCGCTAAATTTTTCGGTATACCAATTAGTGTCGATCGCGGCCACGACCGGAATTTCCCCCTCGGAAGGACCCTCTTCGGCGTTTTCAAACATGCGCGACAGGGCATCGGGAACGTGATTCAACGCGCCCTGACGGTACGAGATCGCGAAATCGTATTCTAGGAGCTGTAACGCCCACCTCGCTAATCGTCCGGAAGGGTTTTTTAAAGTTCGCAGCCAGCGTAGGCTGTGATGGTCGGTAACGACCGTAAAACGATAACCTTCGAGGTACGGTCGAAACTTTTGTACCGCCCAGACAATCGCGAGGCATTCCAATTCTGTTGCGGAATACTTCCTCTCGGGCTCGGTTAACGCGCGACTCGCGAACGCGATAACCCTTTCGATTCCCTCGATCTCCTGTACCAGGACCGCCCCTAATCCGACGGTGCTAGCATCGGTCTGGAGGACAAACGGTACGTCAAAATGGGGGCAGGCGAGGGTAGGGGCTGTCGCGATAAGGTGCCGAATTTTCTCGAAGGCGGATTGTTGTCCGTCCTCCCACCTCCAGGGCTGCCCCTTCCGTAATAAAACATTCAACGGTTCAGCGACCGTAGCGAAGTCCGGGATGAACCTTCGGTACCACGAAGCCATCCCCAGAAATCGCCGCAGTTGTCTTATGTTCCGTGGAACGGGAAAGGACATGACCGGCGCGACCTCCTCGGAATCTACCTTAAGCCCCTCCCTACTGACCACGAACCCCAAATACCGCACCTCCTCCCGACAGAATTCGCACTTTTCCGGATTCACGATAAGCCCCGCCGCTTTGATTCTGCGGAATATTCGCGAGAGCGACGAAAGATGCTCCTCGAACGTGGACGTTGCGATGATTATGTCGTCCAAATACGCGAACGCGTGAGGTTCCATCTCCGGACCGATCAAACGATCTAATAGTCGTTGAAATGTGGCAGGGGCTCCCGAGAGTCCGTATGGCATTCGTTTAAATTGGAATAAACCCTTTCCCGGGACGGTAAAAGCGGTAATTGGCTTGCTAGATTCCTCAAGCGGAATCTGAAAATAGGCCTGGCTGAGATCGAGGGTCGAAATATATCGCGCTGCCCGTAATTTATCCAAAATGCTAGACATAATCGGGAGGGGGTACGCGTCCTTTTTGGAAACCTCGTTCACTTTCCGAAAGTCTAAACAAAACCGGTATTTACCGTTCGGTTTCTTAACCATCACGATCGGGCTCGACCATTCGCTGTTCGACGGTTCGATTATATCTTCCGCGAGAAGTTTGTCGACTTCGCGGTATATGGCCTCTTGAACTTTGGGCGAGACGGGATAGTACCGTTGTTTTATTGGACGGTTTTCCCCGACGTCAATCCGGTGTTTGGTTAAGTCGGTTAGCCCAGGTAGCGCGGCAAAATCCGTGAGTTCGGTTTCCAAAAATTCTCGTAACCGCTCCTGTTCGTCCCCGGTCAAGATTTGTAACCCGCAACAGAGTGGTTCGCGGGATACCGGACTGAAGGGGTGTTCTTCGCGCGGCCGCGACGCGAAATACCAAATAGCTCGATGGTACTCGACCACGATACCGAATGTCGCGATTACGTCAATTCCGAGTAGGAGGGGGTTCACTAGGTTGTCCAAAACGAAGGCAGTAATTTTTCGCGTTTCTTTCCCGATACGTATCGCGAGATTTACTTGCTCGGAAGCTCGATCGACCGATCCCGTGGCCAGAAGGAAGAAACAGGGGCGCCTCGCCGCGGTAACCCTCACCGTATTTCCTAATTCGTCGATGACTTGCCGACTTACGAATGATACTGTTGAACCGGAATCGATAAGAGCGCGGAACGAATTTTTCCCGATATGCGCGTCGATGATTAGGAGGGAGGGGCGGGGTTCGCGACAGTGTTCTTGCCCGCGGTTTACTACGCGGGCCGAAATCAACGGGAGCGGAGCCGCCCCGGTTCCCCCGAGCGGCTCCTTCGCCGGTTTTCCGACCCTGGGCCGCAACGCGGACAGTCGGGAACCCTCACCCCCTGTCGCCCGCACCCGAAGCAATGAGTTTTTAATGGTTGGGGACAAACTCGGGACCGATGACCTGGACGATGACAATTCCAGCACGTGTCGTCGGCCGACGGTTGTTTGTCCGACGGCTCGACGGCTCGGCGGGAATCGGTATTCGTCGACGTCCCACGGCAGTCAGCGGGACGCAGGTGGTCGGATCGCGCTCGGGCGCGCTCGCCGTTGCTCGGCCCTTCTCGGGATCTTAACGCGGGCGAGACCATTCGCTTCACGCGCGCGTTCCCCGGTATGGGATCTCGGGGGTTGCGGGGACGAGAGGGCCCGGCCTCACACCACAGTTCGTCACGCGTCTCCCCTCGCTCCTCTCTTACCATGTTAACGCGCTCGTATCGATTCGGCACGGGATCGAAAATCTTAGCAGGCCCCCGCGGGCTATATCGTCGCGGATCGTATGCGAATTCCGAGTAATTTTTCCCTGGACCACGGTACGGAGCCTGGTCGGCGGGACGAAGGCGGGCCTCGGCTTCCCGTAACTCGCGTTCCAAGTCATCCAGCGAGGCCGCCAAACGCAGGGATACCACGGCGCGTAATTCCTCCCTTGCCCCCCAATATACTGCCTCTATCCGTTTCGATTCCGACCACGGGGTCGCGAGACGTTTCATCATAACCCGCATCAACGTTACGTAATCGCGGACCGGCTCGTCGCGGCCCTGCCTACGCGTTCGGAGTTCGCGTTCCAAACGCTCCTGATAATCGGGATTTACGAAGTTTTCTCGCCACGCCCGCACGAACTGATTCCACGCGTTGAAATCTCCGCTGGTCTCATACCAAAGGGCCGCCATGCCGGAGAGACACATCGGCAAGCAGCGTAGGAGGTCGCGCTCATCTAAATCGGCGCATCCCCGCATGCTATCCAAGCGGGCCAGGAACGCCTCGGGATCCTCTCCGGGCGCACCGGAAAATCGGATGCGCCAGTCGCGCATGACCTCGTACGCCGCAGGTTTCCGCGTCCCCCGCGGCGGGACACATCCGGGGCCAGTCTCGTTAGCGCGGGCGGGACGCGGCGATTCCTCTCCTCGAGAATGTCGCGGAGTCGGTACGGGAAGGGTCGCCATTGTTCGGTACAAGGGTTTCTCCGGCAGATTTAGGGCCGATTTATTGTTTTCCGAAGAAGGTTCGGGGTCCTCCAGGAGGTCTGCTTTACGTCCGTCCTCGAGGGACGGCCACGCATCCCTTCCCTTTTCGCCCCCCAAACACTCTTCGTAATCCGAGCGTTCCTCGTCCGTAAACATTCTCGAGGACTTCTAAGCACCGTACTCAACAAAGCGCGCGACTGTTGGTAGGTCCGCGTTGGAAATCATAAACACGCGACGGCCGGGACGAACGGTCGTTCGGAATGTTTACGCGTTTACTACGTTACTATTGAACCCCGTCCGGACTCGCTATCCCAATAATCCCGCTATTCAAAACCCCGGCAATTATCTCTAACAATAATAGACCTCGGAATCGTGTCGCACAAACATGTATTGTTCGCGATATTTACTTTTCGCGTCGTATCGCTCTCCAATCGACCCTAACGGGGGAATGAATTGTTCCTACGGAATGGTTTCCCGGTCGCTACGCGGTATAGGAAAAAAAAAGACAACAATAAAAAAAAAGAACAAAATAATCTACGGAAACTACACGTAAATCGCTAGGGAAACACGGGGCACTTTCTAGCCCAGCCACCTCAAACGTACACTCCACGTACACCAAATTACACAATAAATTAACATCAATTAACTACGCAAAATTTTGAAACAAATATAGTCTTGTCGAGTTGGTTCGTCGTGGGAAATAGGATCGACCGTAGCCGAAACGCACCGCGACCGTTTTCCCGAATCTACGAATTACGGAATTTCCTGCGCGAGTCCGTCGCGATTACCGTGCCTCTCTCCCTTATCGGGAAAACCCTTTCGAGAGAGAGGTCCCTGTTCGGGCGCCAATTTGTAACGTCGTCCCCTTTTTGCCGCTTGTAGGGGCGGGAAGCGGGGACGACTCCGGGAATTTACGGGCACGTAGGCCGGGCCGCGCTCGGCCGTGACGATGCGCGGTCCTCCCGGTACAAAGCGATCTCGAGAAATTCCCCGGAAAATTATGCAAGAAGAAGTTACACGATATAAGAGCCTTCTGCTCGGGCGCCAGGCACCGGAAGGGTGCCACGCGAAATCCGCGGAGGGAATCTTCGAGATACGCGGAACGACGGAGGACGCGAAAGGGTCCAAGGGTTCGGACACGGAATAGCGGGGACAGCCCTCACGGCAGGGCGGATCGCGCAGGTAGCAATAACGAGAGACGGATTCGGCTCTATTCGGTCTTTATTATAAAATCGTGGATTACAAGCACGCGGCCACGAGGCCGCACCCGAGAGCCCGCGCTCTTCGTACAGAGTTGCGAGAAAGGTGGAAGGTTCGCCGCGCGTGGTCTTTCGTTAAAACAATGTTATCCGCGCTGGTACGGGAATCCGGTACGTTGTTCCGTCCGTCGGAACGGAATTGCGCGGCGCGCGGATGATCGGCGCGGTTGCGATGGGACTGTCGCGGTTTTTCCCTCGCTACGGAAATGCGTAATTCTTGAACGGTGTTCGGAATAATGAAGCTAATATTACGCGCTACGGTCGATCTCAGAACCTATTACGACTGTGACGGAATACCCCGAGGAAGACGTCGCGAAGGGCAGTCTACCGATTATCGAAAAGCGCCGACGGTTCGGCGGGAAGTATTTAGCTCGAGACGGCCGCCCGTCTCGGCTCGCGAAACCCGGAGAACGCGACGGGAAAACCCGCCTCGTTCTCCCGCGAAATCGTCGAACCAACTCGCGAGAATGAAACGCCCCTGAAAGGGCCGAACAGAAGAAGGACCACTGCGTGGACTTACCGTATCAGTTGTTCGGAATTGGAACGGTTTAATCGCGGAACCTCTTAAGCCCTCCTCGCCAGTCCTCGGTATGACTCCTGATCGGGATGGCTGTCGATCTCTCTCGTGGTCTAATAACTAGTGGCACGTTCGGTAACGCGGAACACACGAGGCGCGAACTTTACGATTTCGGGACGCGAGATCCGGAATCAAAGAACGAACCGTATCCGGACGGAAGATACCACGACAGTGATCCTTCGGAATTCGTAGTTCGGTCGCGAGGGCTAGCGTATCCCCACTCCTCGTCCTAGTGCCGATTTTTCCCTAATGGGGCGCGCCTCTCGCGAGTTTCCGGGAATACAGGATCGTATATTCGAGGGGTCCGCGGGCCCGGAACCCCCTTGGGAAATTATTCCCCGGATCGCTAAAAGAGACAGACTCGCAATCTGTCCCGATGGGTCCGCTTACACCACCCCCGCCGGGACCCCTTTCAAGTGGCTGAGGTGAGGCGGCGGCAGGACCGCGACAAGATGTCTGGATGTTCGGCAAGGGGGGTCCTCGTCCTGCAGCTCGCCTCCAGGTGTCTCGTCCCATCCGTAGAAGTTCCCGGTACCGGATTTCCTAGTTCCTTTGGCCCGTTGCCGTCGAATATTCCTGCAAGTGGGCCATACTCGGCGCGCGGAAATTCGTTATTTATTTATCCCGGCGTGATTTTTACTTTCCTCGGGGAGCACTTCTTGTCCGTTTAAACAGTCGTAATCGGCGCCAACGGCAGCCCGGTCCATACGCCACTCGCGGAAATACGGTGAAGTGACGTCGCATAGTTTACAACGTCACAATGCATTAGACCAAACTTACTTGGTATCGGGGGGCTCATAATCTGGTATTACCAATTTTTCTGTAGGTGGAGGCGTCAAGGTGATATGAAGGTCAACTCTGTTTTTTTAAACGGAACAGTATAGTTTTTTGCTTATATTCCGATAGAGTGTTTCAAGACGAATACAATGACCTATTATGAAGGTCCAATTATTCAAGGTCACTCAAGGTCAAATGAAAGAGGAAACTGATTATCTCAAAGCACACTTCGAATACATGTATACTTTGATACTGCTACTACAGGTGTTCAAAATGGCGACCTTGAACATGGATACATAGTCTAAATCGTTGCAATACTGATGACACTGCCTGGCAAATTTCATTTGTATCTATTACAGAGCAAGCTCTTCTTATACGTTCTTGCATGTCGAGTTTGGTAGTTGGTTTTTCGAGGTACACTTCTGCCATCAGTATTGCAACGATTTTGTAAGTTTGGTCTAATGCATTTTCTCCTATCTTCAAAAACAAGCGAGTTATTCAGGTGACCTGTTGAAAATGCTCCACACTGTATAATATATTATATGTCCTTGCTATGTCTTTGCGCCCTGTCCTTGCTATGTCTGTTCGGAGCCATTTTTTCGATACGAACACAAAATCTCTCGAAATTAAGGGAATCTCTCAACGGCAGCCATCCTGTGACGTCATACTTGTTTCGGAAGGCGAGTTTTCTGCCGAATATTATAAATTACTCCACGATGAGGTATAAATTCGCAATTTGGGCTCTGAACGGACGTAGATTGGACTTTTAGGAAATACATGTGACCACTTGTAAACTGCTTACTGCAATATTGAAGCGTCAGTTTGTCAAGATTTTGACCCTTGCAAATTCATATACGTATATGGATTTCATGGATGTGTGTGTGGTTACGCAGTCATCAAGGTAACGTGCCGACGTACGACTTAAATACAGGAACAGCTGGATTTTTCGACATAATGACTGAAATCTTTTCAGTTTCTACTAATAATTATTGAGAATAGTTTTCAATAATAAGTGTAATTATATTTTGCATACTGAACCTAACCCAGACCTAAGCCAGACCTAACTCAAAGTTGAAAAATATTTTTGCGAATATCTAAAAATCTAATAGAGATTACCTATATGTAATATGTATAGGAAAGAGTTACAATACTTAAAATGTGGAGATCTATAACATGTCTAAATTTATAAAAAATCGTGAAGCAACCATTTTGTAAATGATTAGCAAATAAAGTATTCGCATTCAGTTTTTACACAAAACATTACATATCGTTAGACGCCAGGAATATGTATCCCGTGTGCAGACCTGGGCACTTCTGAAATATCATTATTTAAAATGCCTGTGCTCTCTTTTGGGTTGACATTACTTGAAATAGTATTTAAAATAACATCTAAACTTGTACTTCACGATCATATCAACTAACTGGAATATCAGGTTTGAGTACAGTTTATACTGACAACCTTTGTTGCATACTATTTTGAGTATAACTTCTTTTGACAAAATAAAATAATTTCTTTTTACGAAATAAAGACATATTGTAAAAATGAAATTATTTGAAATTGCTTTTAATACAAATAAATCAATATTATTATTTTCAAATAACGCTATTGAAAATAACGATGCGAAATAAATTATTTCAAATAGTTATTTCTTATTTTCATTTCAAATAAGATTTGCCCAGGCTTGACCGCGTGTGCCGCAGACCTGGGTGTCAAAAAATTTTTCCAATTAAATGCATCATTTATTATTTTACGAAATGAATTATTTGTTATTTGCTAGAATGTTTATTTTCTCTTTGATTTTAATAGAAATAACTAGTTTCCTGAGGTGTAGCATCAAATGTTAGTATTTACGGATTTATAATGCATGACTATACGCTTCTTTGTACCGAATCAGTCTTGTGGTTTTTTCGTTGATTTTGAACGTTTCCATTAATGAAACATACAGAGGAAATGGTTTAAACTTGAATTCGCTGTTATTCGTGAATGTACTTATTTTTCGTTATCGGAAACTGACTGAAAAACTGAAGAAGAATATTGTCAATTACTATTTAAAACAAAATGTAATTGTGATTATTGTTGTAACTGTTTACAATTATCTAGTGTAAGTGATGCCACCAAAAACGTGATTGCCGATGAAGTTTTATATATACATATACATTCATGAAAACAGCACTTGTAAAATGCAATACTCCTTTACCGTCATGAGTTAAGAGATTGTTTTCATTTGCAACTCTAACTGCTGCCCCAACATTCGATCACGAACAGACCAAATGTACGAGGAATTAGTCCTATTAAAAGCTTAAACAAGTTTCTGCCGCGGTAACACAAACTAATTAATGTTTTTGATTTTCAACTATTTTTTTCTTTTTGTCAGTTGTGTATTTTGATTTCATTAACATTTATTTTGAACGTTATATTCAAGATAAAGTTTCAATAAAAAAATTAATTTTGCATTTTCAAATAATCAGTTCTTCAATTTATTATTTTTTCAGTTATTTGCATAGCTTCCAATTTCTTTAATTGACCAAATAAGGTACGTATCATCAATTGAAATACATTATTTGCCAAATACTGAAGAGCATTATTTCAAGAATTTGTTTACAAATTGTTTTTTGAAAATCATTTTGCCCTGACTTCGTGTGTCCCGTCCAACTTGTTCCATTTCGAAGACTGTCCTCCCAATCATAGTCAAACTTCTTCCCACCAATATGTACAGTCATAGAGTTAGTTCTGTGCAGAGTTGTGTTGAATTACAATTTAATTACTTCAAGAATTATACTTACAAAATAATTTACTTGCATTATATTCAATTATTTCAAAGTTTGAATTTCAATCGTTCTATTCAATCGAATTCCAGTGTAATTTGCAATTCTGGTCTCTCATTCGATTAAATTACAATGTAATTCGTTTTTACAATTGTAATGCAATTGCAAATTATAATGTAATTATGAATTATGTATAAGAAGAATAAGAGGAGGAAAAAACGAGATTGGGAGGTAATTGACTGATGAAAAGAAACTATGTAAACGTTTGAAAATGAAAAAGATTAGTATCAGTGATGAATATAGTATTTTTCATAAATTTATGTTATGTAAACAAAAATAAATTTGTTTATTACTTTCGTTCCAGAAAATAAATATAAAATGTAGAAAGAAAGTGCATAGGCACCTTCTTTATCTAACTTACAATATTTATGGCAGTCATTTAACACGACTCATAGGACAAAATTGGTACAGAAAAAAGTAACACTATTTAGTAGGAAAGACTTAAAAAAAAAACTTTCTTCAAGTGGTACTCATCACCTATGCGGTCATATTCATTGACAGCAAAAGTCAATAAACTAAAAAATTTCAAAATATCTCAATCATTACCGCTGATTCGTTGTAGCTACTGTCAGGCAAATCATCCTGGCAATCCGAATCGACGTTACCAAATTCTTCTGCCACATCAACTGTAATTTTTATGCCCTTTTCATTCACTACAAATTCTTTGAAGTCCTTCAATCAATTGCTGCCGTTACCTGTTACTGTCGCTGTAATGTTTTTAGTGACAATATTGTAATTTTAGTTTATTTCAATCTCGGAACCTCCGACAAGCCAGAGTAACTGATTGCCTCACCAAAAAATCGTTGATCCAATAACACGTTACACCTAGAAAACTACCCTTTTTCATAGAACATATGTCTGCCGTAGTGCAAACAGTCATTTTTCATGATATTTTGAGATATTTTTCACAGTAAGCCAGTAATGTACACATTGAGTAATTGCATTATATGTATTGAATTGCATTATGTATTTATTATCTTTTTTTTCTCTTTTTCTTTCGTTTAATTTTAGTTTTCATTTGAGTTTAAGCTGAATGTATAGAATAAGTAGATATAAGCGGTCGTTATAAGAATTAGGAAATAAGATAGCTTCAAGTCAGAAATGATGTTAAGATAAGAGCGGCGTGAGGAGAGAAGGCAGAAAAAGGAGCCTTTGTGTTTTAAGAATTGTAAACCTGAGGGAAACAATGAAGTGTCTATCTACAATCATGATTCGCGTAATTAGCAATTAACCAGTTAACTGTGGAGCTCAATTTCAGAAATCCCCCACGGCGCGAAATTAAAATCATGCAATGCGGAATATACACGAAAAAAAAAAAAAATAAAAAAAAATGGTTCAAAGAGGGGGCAGGGCAAGGGTTCAAAAATTACATTTTTATTCGATAAGAAATTAACAATTCATTAACGTTAACGGCACCGCAATAGAGTTTTGGATTGACGTGTATACACGTCAAACACGCTTAACTGGTTAAATTAAGTGAAAGGTTCGAATTACAATGTAATTCAAATGTTGGGTAATTCAATTACAGTTAGTACAACTATGGATGGGCCGCAGTAACGGCACGGAAACAGGGACGAAATTCTCCAGTTACCCGTCGTGGTGGGAGCTTTCCAATACCTGATCGAAGATTTGTCGACGGGAAACAAATGAGAGCTAAGGGAGGGGAGAGGCCCAACCGTCCGACTGCCTGCCTCACCGAACAAACGAAACTGGCGGATCATTCTGCCGTTGGCTGCCGTTGTAAGATGTTTGAGTGCAATGTCGCGTAGTTTTTCGTGTCTGAGTCGAGGGGCCGGAGTGTCGAAATGCTGAAGTGCCGAAGTAAAGAGTCCAGAGTATCCTGTCGGATTCCACGAAGATCTGGTGGAAAGTGTCTTAATTATGGTAAGTCATACAATTACGATTTGTTTACCTTTATTAGTTTTCCGAGAGATTGATTTCTTCAGTGTTGCAAACAGAGTTTTACGAATTTTTCCCGACAAAAAACTGGATTGATTGCATTTTATTGACTACCAAATTGTCCGCTTTTACCGAATACGTAATGAAATGCGAATTATTCAGATTGATTTTGTTACTGAAATTCATTGTAGTCCGTTGTCTGTTAGCCATATTAGCAATTTCATTGTATTACTTTGCATCTCTCATTTGTGTACGCGTACTATACGAACGTCTACGTACAATGTTGTATTATAAAAGCGTTCATTTTAATATGTTCGGCACTGCGTGTGCCTACCACGCGACCACGTTCGACGAAACTTCTGCCTTTTACTGCGCATAAGATTTCACCATTTCCACAAGTTTCATTTATTTCATTATTAAAATATTTAAAGCCAAATTATGAGATTATTAGTTTATTATTATTATGTTTGATTATTAGTTTAAGGAATATTGTAGAATCTATCCCGAAGGAAAATTAATAATATTTTGCATGCGTACTCCGTATGATTATTAGTGCCGATAGTATACTTATGTGGAATGTCCAAGTGTGCGAGAACCTGAAATTGTCGAGACAAAATTCTTTTTTTTTTCGGGAACCCGAATTACGTTGCGGGAATAGCTTTGACCGCTACTAACACGGAGACTGCAAACATTTGTCGTCACCGGTTTAGTTGAGATTTTGCAGATTTATAGATTTAGTTCTCCTAATTACGAAAATACCCAATTACAATGGCAGAAATTTAACAGTTTTGGAGATATTTGTAATTAAAGTTTCAACGTAACCGTAAAATTCCAATTTACACTCTGTCCCACGAGAGAACGGTATCGTTTCGCGCAGCTTGACTCGTCGCTTTAAAAAATATAAGCTAAATATTCAGATGATATAAACTAGATATTTAAAAAATATAAACTAAATATTCAGAGAATATAAACGAGATATATAAAAAATATAAAGTAAATATTTAAAAAATTTGAATCCAATATTTGAAAAATATAAATTTAATTAAATAACATTCAATAAAATTTTCAAATTTAAGAACAAGTTATAACAAAAATTAGAAAATATGAATATGCATTACTTTCTGTGCACTGCTTGAGAGAATATTGCACTTTGTCTTCGAAAGGACCTTATTACATTTAAGAAATTTTTATGCAGTTGGCGTGATTCGAAACTCGGGACTTACCGTTTACTTGACGATGTGCTTCCTCACTGAGCCATGCGTACCTACATTGTTAGATTCATTACTTTTTAGACTTATAAAACCTCAAATCGTATCAAATCAAATAACTATTAGAAGAGATAAACTTATGTTAAAAAAATTGTTTAGATAAAAGTCAAACTACTTTCTTTTTAATGAAGCATATTATTAATAGTATAGTAACGACAAACAGATATATATATATATATATATATATATATATATATATATTCTTAAGTATTTCCATCGTAGGTGAGCGTCGAAACACATAGAATATATTTGCTAAAGAAACAAAAACATTTTATTGTGAAAAAATATATTTTCATAATATATTATAAAAATATAAAGAAATAATACAGCATAATATAATGAGTAGTGAAAACAATGAAATAATATAGCATAGTATAAAAATAATATAATATAAAAGTGTATTTGTTATATATCTCTAAACGTACCGGCATTTTTTCATACCTAATCTTACCATAGGAGGTCATTTGACCCCTTTATGAAATAAACGTTGATTTTTCGTAAAAAATTCTCTATTTATTAAAGGAAATAGTTTGCAACATCATTTCTGACTTCTTATAAAATTAAACACACATTTTTACACACTTATTTGTCGAATTCTTTCCAACTCTCTCACTGACCGTGCTTACATATTCAGGGTTGCAGTGAAACACAAGTCCAATTGAATGTAACTGAAATTGTCAAAATATAACTAAAACTGATCTTTGCTCTACGACTCTCAGTATACGACGACTGCATTTCTATTTCGTTTAGCTACAGAAAACTCATTGGAGGGAGTGTTGCTTGTGTATCTCCGATAAGAGTCCGTTCTGTTTATGCGTTAGATCTTTTGGGTCGTCCTAGTGCTTATGCCAAAACCAAACACACGTATCAGGTTCCGACAAATGAAAGAGTCATTTGAGAAGCGTATCTGAATTTAGAACTAAGGATACAGTTGGAAAATTGCTGAAAAATACTAAACTTCGTATGGGGTCAAATGACCCCCCGTGGTACGTAAGGTAGGTAAAGAATTTTTGTCGGTAAAAAATAAACTACGAGAAAAACAGAAAGCGAGAAATTGAATAATCGGATGATATAAGAATTTACAGAAAGTCATCTGACCGACAGAAATAACAATAAATGTATGAATTTAAAGTAAATTCTCAAAAGGGTTCATTTGACCCCGCTTGGTACGTTTAGTGTTAAATAATTATTTAAAATTAAGTTTTTATTCTTGCCTGCCTTTGTTCTATACCCGATAACCCTAGGCTCTAGTTAAACACCAACGCATCATGATAACCATGCCATAGACACGTCAGCCAAAACTCTTGAATCATCAGGACCAAACAGACCCTTAGACTTTGTCTCTTCCACGTCATCCTTTCCACAACAAACCTTTTCTACTCCCTTCCTCTCAAAAACTACATATATATAGCAGCCCGCCGAAACAGAGTCAGAGCTTCTTCCTGCATACTTCAGTGCAGAAGGTTACATCGCTGTACCTTAAACTCGCCACCGTGTATACACTTAAATAAAACTCTTCTCGATTTTATTATAAACTGTTGTACTCGATTTCCAAACCCGGAATCCAACACCTTCTTCTTGTTGCTACTGTGAAATAAAAAATTAAATATGTTGCATATTATATATTTTTTAAACAAAACTTAAAAGTTATAAGTATATTTACCAGTTACAGCATAATAAAGTTTTAAATTAATAAAAGGTAATTTTTTTTCTTCCCTGTTCTGAATAAAAAGTTGCCGCTTGATTTGAAATTAATTTGTTCATCATATTGTATATTATTTTGTTATTGGTATCGCCGCCGATATGCGATTATTTATTTGATAAATATTAGAAAATGGTATTGTCCTAATAATTAGTTAAAATACAGCACTACGATTTTATTATTCTGGATTTATGTGAATACAAACCAGTGAATTAAATTTTTCAGAACTTTCTGCTATTGTGGTATCAAAATTCGTTACTTCTTCGACAGATTTCCTTTCTTGTCTAAGAAAGACCTCTCCTCACCATGACACAAGATATTTTGAGACGTATTATTTGCATTAACTGCTAAGTTCTTTAATAGGCTTTCAATACCTTCTAATTTATTGAAAATTTGTTTGATTTCGTACTTTAATTCTATATATTGGCGATTTAATAGCGTCAATTGTCCTTCAGTGAACGACGTTGTATCATTCATAGTTTTATCTGTACAATTGCATAAAATATAATATTCGTATCGTTACGTTTATTATTTAACATATATGTATAGTATATTTACCATTATATATTTCATTGTTTATGATACTTTTATGTTTACAATAAGATTTAACATATGCATCATTTTTTCTACTTGGTGCTACTGTTTGCGGTTGCTGAATTTCATCGCTTTCAGAATCGGAATCGGAACTGTCCAGAATCACAGTTCGCTTTTTCATTACACTTCTTTTTGAAGACATAGTAAAAACTTTAGACATAACAGAAAGAAGTACTCAATATAACTAATAATAATAATACTAATAATATAATAATAATGTAACTAAGAATATAACTAATAATGAAATAGTAATAATAATAATGAATAATTAATAAGATAAATATAGAAATTCAAATGCTACAAAGTATTAGCGGCATTTATATACAGTCCGGAGAAATGTATTCGGACAAACAATTTCTCTTAGTTTTTATGAATAAGTCACGATATTAAGATAAAATGAATTGAGCAGTTTATGAAGGTCAGGGTGATAAATAATATATGTAAACCAATTTAGCAAATTATAACATAAAATATATATTTTGAACAATAAACAAAAATTTGATTGACAAAAGTATTCGGACAAAACTTATATCTTGAGAAAATTATAATAGAAACGAATATTATTCATGAAAATAAAAGAATAAATTAATATTTAGTAGAATAACCTCTAGAATGCATTCTTTTGGGCATAGATTTCAAAAGACTATTTAATGTAGCAGGAGTAATGTTTTGCCATTTTTGGCAAAGAGTGTTGTACAATTTTGCAGTATTTAGAAATTTTTTCATTTTTTATGGATAGTTTCAAATGTTCCCAAAGATGATCTATTGGATTTAGGTCCGGACTTTGCGATGGCCACTTAAGAACGTTCACATTATTTATACGAATCCAATTTTTCACGGCACGAGAGGCGTGTTTTGGATCATTAGCATGTTGGAATATCCAATTTTCGTCCATGATTTCCCTTGTATGAGGCAACATGTAATATAATAATATAATAATATTTCTACGTACTGTTCCTTCTTTATTATACCTTTAATTTGCCGCAGTGGACCAACGCCGAGACCGGAAAAGCACCCCCAAACCATAATGCTTCCTCCTCCATACTTTACTGTGGGAATTTGATAACGCACGTTGAATCTTTGACCTATTGGTCGACGTACCCACTGAATTCCATCAGATCCAAATAATTTAAATTTACTTTCATCGCTGAAAAGTACATTAGACCAGTCTTCTTTTGATCAATGGAAGTGTTCCTGAGCAAATTTAAGTCGGGCCATCCTATTCTTTTTTTTTAAATCAATGGTGTTTCTTCACTCCATGTCGTCCATGTAACCCGAAAGACATGAGACGACGTCACACTGTACGCACACTAACGTCTAAGTCGTCAGTTTCGATTAAACTTCTATGGATCTCTGCTGCCGTCCTCCTGGGATCAGCAATTGACAGACGTCGTATTTGCCTGTCTTGTCTAATTGAGGTCTTTTTCGGACGGCCAGACTTGAATTTATTTTCTAAGTGTCCACGTTCTTGAAATCGCTTTTGAATGCAGTACACAGTTTGTTTTGCGATGTTAAAACGTCGGGAAACGTCAGATATGGATTCACCATTTTGTAAAGCATTTACGACCTGTTCCTTCATATATTTCGATAAGCTTTGTCCTCGCACCATCTTCGTAAGAATAGAATAAAAGCACAAAAAAAGAATTCAACAAATATATCAATATTAAAAAATAAATTACACGCATAAATGAAACGTCCGAATACTTTTGTCCAAACAAATTCGAATAAAATCTACCTTATACGTAATATAGAGTAAATATCTACGTCTCACTTCCTCGTGAGCTAGCTTTCAACTAATAGAAAACAAAACACAGAGTGGCCTTCTCCTACCAACAATGTCACAGTGTAGGGAAACAAAAACATTTCTGTCCGAATTCATTTTTCCGGTACTGTATAAATGCTTATGTGTAATATCATTCAGAGTGCATGACAAAATTTCATCTGTGAAATTATCAAATTTAAATATTCCTATTAATTTCGATTTGATAGGGTATTTGTAAAAAGTTTTCAATTTTGTGGATAATCTACCAACTATTTTATTTGTTCTGTTACGTTTCTGTATCAGATTTGCGGGGTTCTAGATTTCGCAGGAAAAAGGAAGTAACTTATGGGAAAAGAATTGTTAGTAGAATTTTTGGTAGAAAGTATATATATTATGAACTGTTTTAATCCTTTCGCGACGGAGCGCTCAGAAATGAATTGCGCTCTAAGTAGCCGGCGTGACGGAGGAAGATCGCGCGGACAACACGATACGCGGTCGTTCCTAACGCGGTGTGCAGAGCCGATTTTGCTGGTCATTTCTCTCTCTGTGTGTGTGTGTGTGTGTGTGCGTCTGTGTTCGCTAAATCCAGAACCGTGGGGGGAATCACGGGGTGAGAAGGTGTCGTCCTCTTATAAGCATATTTGGTCGCTGGTAAAGGGCTTATTCGAAAGAGGAAGGTTCAATCTAGTGCGCTTTGGTCATGAGGTGCCGAGAATATGCAGATATTTGGTAATATAAGCGTTAGAAGTTAGGCCAACAATTGACGATGTGCATGCAGTTGAATCCAAGCATTTTTATGCCATTGGATGAGTTTTCTGGATGCTATACTGACCAGCCCGCACTGGAGGAGATCTCCAGCTACAAATTGAGCTATATTTTGTCAATGATTCTCTGCGAAATAAAGGAGAAAAGTTAGGGAACCATTTGGACGTGGCTTTCTAGCGTCAGAATTCATGATATCTGAGAATATCGATAACATAGAGCAAAAATTTAGTTAAGCTGAATTTCATCAGGTGGCGTCGAAGTCGAAAGACTGTCGACGTGGTATAGAAAGAAACTGCAAGCACAGACGAGGGATAGGAATAGACCAATCACCATATGGGGCTTCTTGTCTCACATGTAAACAAATGGTTTTCTTACGCCCTCTACGCTGTAGAACGATAAATGCTGGAACTAGATCTACAAGAATGATCAAATCTGATTGACGAGTTATGTATCTGATGTTATGACTATATGTTCAAATTATACTTTTTTATTTGATGTCATTATGTTATATATCTGCAATTATCTCTATCAATACAGTATTAATAAATGTAGACACCACGTTTTCAAATTATAGAAAAACAATTTTCATAAATCTTGAACGTGAATATCTTTACGCATATATTTATTTTATACATTTTATATATACTGTCACGTTTCCCAGATTTTACCGTCCGTCGGACGGAAGAAAACCCGGGCAACATCGGGTTTTTACGGGCCTTGAGGCCGGGCCACGCATCGGCCGCGCGGTACATGGTCCACCCGGGACAAACGACAACTCGTGGACTTTATCTCGATGGAATTTTGAACGAACGTTTGGTTCTCCGAACGGGCGCCAGGCACCTCGTGGTGCCACGCGAGAAGTTCGCGAAATTTCGGTAAGCGAAACGCAATTTCGAATCCACGAGTGTCGCGCGATCTCCTGGATAGCGAGCCCGTGGCCAGGATTCTACGAAGGGAATACGGGACGTTCCCCGCGGCAGGAAGGTTTCTCGGAATAATTACAAGCAGTTTAGGGCTTTTGACAAACGTTTATTTCACGTTGATGTTTTACACGGCTGCCGCGAGGTAGCCCGACAGCTTTGAAAGAAAAGCCCGCGCGATAACGATGATATTCCGGCAGCTTTTCGGCCGATCGCGCTATGTCGCTTGATTCTAATTTCTTCGCGTCGAACCCGGCCGAGGACGCGATGGACGGCGTCGCTTCTATACAATTTATCGAGCTTACTTCGACCGAGTTCCGATATTATACGCGATTGGAAAATTCCGCTGTGACTGTAGCTGTCGGCACGAGTCGGAAAAACGCTACGGCACGTCGCGGCGTCCCACCGTGGACAGTCTCGAAGGTCGTACTTTATTTGGGATTTCTCTCCGCGAAAGATCGGCGGCGTATCGGATCCCCCGCGAATTCGCGACTTCGCGTTACAAACCCGATCCGTACGCTCTCCCGACCGACGATTCCGGGCCCTACGCGATTTACCCTACGACGCGATACCCGGCACCACGGAAATACGTCGTACGCAACGCGAAACACAGGTCGTTCGCGAAAAACGTTCCCGAGCCAACGCGAAATATTTCAACGATAATATTCGTAATGCGAAAGCCTGATCGGCACTTACCACTCGGCACAGCTGTTCTGTTCTCGCCGGCAGCCGCTCTCCGATCACGCGGTGTTCTCACTACTTTGGTAATCAAAACTCTAATCAAAATACAACCCGTCTATTGCGCGTGACAGCATTCGGCACAGTGACCTATTTCGTCTTTGGCTCGGGAACGCGGAAGTGAGGCGTCCCTCTTTCCTAATTTCTCCTATCCCCGCGCGACGCTCGGACCTATCGCATAAAGGTCGGATTTTACTAGACCGGTTCACCGTGGCCGGGATGGGCACGGGTTTTGGCTAGGCCATACTGAGTTCACCGTGTTCTAGAGGCGCTCAAGTGCTCGCAACAAAGGCTAATGCCATGCACCACGGGGGTTAGCTAGCAGAACCCCAAAACCATATACTTTCCTCTTACCCCTCGGGGTCCTAGGTTAGAGTCCACCGGGCCATCTGGAAATGGTCAGACGCTCGAGGTAATGACCCAACCGGGGCGAGCAAAAATATAGTCGAGAACACTGATGCCCCATCGGTTTTAAACCCTAGACCCTGTTTTCGAATCTAGCGACCTTACTTGACGGCCGTTTTCCCGGTCTAGTAAAATCCGACCTTTATTCGGCGCGGCAGGGCCGCGTCCGGCGGTCCTGGGCCCACGACGTTCGGCAACCGGCAGCGATGTCGGCCTCCGATTGGTCCATGCTCCGCGGAGAAAGAGTCCGAGCCAATCCCGCGTCGCACTCATTCCTTCGGCGGGCGAGGCAGCCACGAGGTGGAGAAGATGTTTGCCTCCTGTACGAAATCCTTCGTTGGCTCCTCCAGGCTGGTAAGCCCGGGCTCGGCTTCTCCCTCGTTGCCGTCGTGCAGAAGCTCCTCTGGAACGTCGTGGGGAGCGCCTCTCCTTGAGGTTTCCCGCTAGCGGCCAGATAGGAAAAAGGGGTCCGGGTCCCCCTGGGACCCGGATACGATTCTGGAATTCGCGCCGCGCCAAGTGGCGCGACGTTTAAAACGCAATAGCACTCCGCTCTTGGTCTTTTCGAGACCGACTCAGGGAGAGCGCTCGCGAGTGCCAAACGAGTGCCATGCGAGTAAACGCATGATCGGAGAGTGGCCCGGTCTTCCGCCACCGGTTCGGAGGGACGTAGGCATTTATGCCACGTCACAATACGTATAGTTATTATTCGCATTTCTATAATTTTTGTAACACTATTAATACGCATCCATTTTGAATGTATTTTGTAACTGAATTTGAAAAAAGAATTGAATTGAAATTTACTATACATTTTCATGTATGTTTCATTTAAACAACATAAATTTTGACTTTAAAGAATCTTGCAAAATATCAATAAATATTAATTATGAAATTCGAAAGAGTTAAAAATTAATCAATCAATAATTATGTAGTTGATCGTTTTTTGCGATATGTCAATCTATTTTACTACTGACTCAGACCGTAGTTGTATTAATTTCTTGCGCGTTTGTAGTGAGAAAATAAACGATAAACGCAATAGTACGACACGTACGATCAGGCTCCAGTCGTGATGCAAGAATCATGGGTCGCCGACCCACGTGGCACGAGGGGGGGGGGGGTGAACTCCTCCGCCAGAACGGCCCACCAAAATTTCAAGCGCTTGAACCGCAATCGATTCCCGGTTCGGCGAAAGGCACAGTTTGCTACAATTTTTAAATTAAAAAAGATCTGCGAAATTTGACCAAGAAATTTTTTTTTTAATCGGATTTAATGTTGTATGCTGAAATATGTTCTATATTTTTTAAGTAATTTTTTTTTGTCGATTTTTAAGATAAAGCCGGATAAGATGGTCAAAAGTGCCTGCGAACCAAATTAATTTTTACTCGCACCATGCTCAACAAAAAATTAGGAAAAAATTCATGAATATTCAATCACATATCATACATGACTGAGAATTTTTTTCATAATTTTTGAATGCCAGAACGATTTTTTAACAAATCCGAAAGCATAAAATTGCTAGTTTACGTTATTATGTTAGTTGTGTTTCATAGTGATTATTAATATGAATTTTTTATAGATTTTCTAGATTATGCAAACATGTTTAAGAAAATTGAATGTGCCCAATAATTTGACGAAAGTGCACATTTCGAATTGAAGTTTCAGAGATACCAGTTTTACCAAAATTAAGTAGTTAGATGTTATTGAAACTATTGTTCTTAATTTTTTTATAAATTTTTATTAATTGCAACGTCGTTAAAAAAAAATCGAAATCAATTGTTTCAATACCTTCTTACAGTTTTGTAGGTGTATTTTGTTATATTGAACACTTTTATCAGTTTCGTTTGGCGCAGGCGGTAACGTCTTCGGCTGTGAGAACATTTTGGTCCCGGATCGAATCCCGCATCAAATGATTTTTTTTCGTTAAACACTTTTTTCTTGTTCTTTCTACTACATCAGTCTTTTTCCCTGTGCAATTACAATTACAACAGTGTAATAACATAATAATTAGAAATTAAGTTAGTTCAATGTTAGTCAAAAGTAAGAACGTAGCACTTTCAATGTGCATTTTTTTCAAATGATTGGACATATCCAATTTTCTTAAACATTTTTGCATAATCTGGAAGATCTGTAAAAAATTCACATTAATAATCACGACGAGATACAACTAACATAATAACATAAATGTGGTGAACTGAAAACTTCGATATAAAATCGGCAATTTTATGCTTTCGGATTTGTTTAAAAATCGATTTTGCGACCAAAAATTATGAAAAAAATCTCAGTCGTGTATGATATTAGATAGAATATTCAAGAATTTTTTCGTAATTTTGTGTTGAGCATGGTGCGACTAAATATAAAGGTTTGGGCGCACTTTTCATCATCTGATTCGGGTATATCTTAAAAATCTTCTTTAGTTTAAATGTTGTTGCAAAATGTGCGATTCGCCGAACCGGGAATCGATCGCGCTAATCGGTGAAACGCTTTGAACAGTCGAGCAGGCAACTCAGACGATGTTACGTCAGAGTGCGGGCCGAGTCGGCGGAGGGGATAGCCCCCCTCCCCTGTGGGATGGCGTCACACGATTATGGTCCAGTCCCAGAGTAGGCAAGATTCGCTACGGAAACCGTTTTCCATAAGAGTTTTCAATATTAATTTGTTCTTCGTTATTCTCCGATTTATAGCGAATTTAGATTCGTTTTTATCAGAAAAACATCTCGAATCGGCTGATAATATTTTCATTACGATATTTTTGATAATAACACAGTTAGGTTCTGGTTGTTCATTATTAATAGGCAATGCGTTACAATGTTGCCTTTCGTACTCTCTTCCGATGGAGGTCTTGAGAATTTCAGTGGCTTATTGTCAGCCAGGCAAGCAGCTACCGGACACACCAATGTAAGCTCATAAGCATTGCTTACTAATGAAAATCTAATTTTTGCAATAATTTATTGTTATGGTATGAAAATACGAACAATAAATTGTAAATATTTTTCTGGTAAAAATGAGTCCAAACACGCCATAAATAGAATGAAAAGGATGTTAAAGAAGTGCGTAGGAATAAAGTGTAAATAAATACACATAATTAGGCGGATTATTTATCAAAAAAGTAACATTAATAATGATATATTTAAATACTAGCAAAAATACATAATAATGTTTTTAATATGAATTCCTCCGCATGTGTGTGAATTTGTGCTTCTTGATGCTCGCTATACATACATGTATGTACATTATTATATGTATATGCGCAGATGATCTCCTAGAAAGAATACATTACAATTATATATAAAAACATACTTTTACATAGGTAATAAATTCTACGAGTTATTGGGCTTTAAAGATCAAGCCACGTTTATCATACACGCATTTCTTGCAGCCAGATGTACCATTAATAATGGTCCATTATACGTATAATGCACTTGTAATAGCATGCCACTCTTTCATCTTAGTTCTTCTATTACTTCCCAATGCAGTGATGTAGTACATACAGTGGTCAAATATAATAAAATTAACAGGATGGGCCACGTGAAAGCGTGAAAGAAGGTCTTATCCATCCCAGAGTACATTAAATGTTTATCTACATCAGCATATGTATACAAACGTATATACCACAGTAAAATATACGAAGTTATATATTTACACATTTTATCAAATAAAAGAACATTGAGTGTACTCCGAATCGTGAAAAACAGAATAATAAACTACTATATACACACTTAAAAAGTATATTGAAATACCAACAGGATTATTGATAAAAATGAAAAATCTAGACATGTCTGAAATGCGATAATTTGGAAAATGTTTTCGCGGAATTTTTTATACATCTAAATTTCTTGCCAAGCCACACTGTATCCTTATGAATTTTTACTGTTAATGTAAAATATACAATATCTTTCTTATGTTCAGCGCATTCGTCTTGGTTAAACCAGTTTGGATATTTCTGTTCGACACAACGTGAAATGATCGAAAATAGTTTATCTAATATGAATGCCTCGCTGCGTATAGATGGGTAAACCATGTCAAAAGTTTCATTTATAATTTTAAAAATGGCCGAAAAATGTACACTCGGGACACAAAGATGCCCAAACTCAATGTTATCGTGTACAATATATGCTCTAAAGGATAACAGTAGTAGCTCGTCTCGTGTGAACGTTGCATTATTCTCCAAAAACATGTCGTAACACCTACGACATCCCGATCTTTCAATACATTTTTTGGCAATATACACTGCAAAGTATTCAAGCGCACACGATTCTAGCGAGCACACCGATGTTGACAGTTCCCCAATATTATCGACTTCAATATTGTCATCAAAACTGCCATCATCTGTGTTCTCTTGGATAACAGACAATGAAGCATCTGATTCCAACGTGGCCGATTCACATTGTGTTATCATATCCCCCGGCATTAACGGTGCATCGTCATCAGGCATGCAGTTACCACTATGTATACTACGATTCAAATTCAATAATATATTTTTTCGAAATGCAAGACGCACCGCTTTTACCGAAGGATTGCGATCATAAGTGCCACCGTGCATTCGAAGAACGCACGCGAAAAAATTTTTCTATACAGTCGCTGTTTAAGCGTGACGTTATAAGGAACATACTGCCTTCTTCTTTTAAATCGTTCCACTACTGCAAGGTGGCATTTATAGATTGCCGTAATCCCAAAAAACATGGAGGTGTTTTACGACCGTTAGGAGTTAGTACAAACCAATTGCTCATGTTGGTAACATGCGCAATTAAATGCTTATCAATGTTATTAAAACGCGAAATCGCACGCTTCATGGGATTTGGGTCACTGGCAGATCGACTGTTTAAATTATCAAACAAATCATTAAGCGTTTCAAAGAAACTAGCTGTGTGTTGTATAGTATTTGTATTAATGCTACCAGTAAGAGAAGCGGTAAACATAGCAACTGACACTCTTTTACTAAAAACTTGAAGAGCAAGCTTACACTTCATTTTATCAAAAAAATTTGGAAAAACATGTTTATCGGATAATTTGTAAGCTGTTCGCGTACTTTTGTCTTTCTCCAAATTCCAGAGAAGTACAACATCGCGCCACGAAACTATACAATCGTTAATAGAAAAATCATACGTTAATAAATTATTTCTAATACTTTTGAATAAATGTAGATAATCAAAAATGTAATAAATTTTTTCACCATTTCTTATAAAAAATGGCTCTTCAACAGAAACACGTTCATCTGCTATGCTTTGAAAACTACTTCCCTGATCGGAAACAACTGCTCTGACTTTCAAACCTGTCTCATGCAATGCATTTAATATTTCATCTAAAATAATTGATAAATCATGTTTTTTAACACCATTTTTTGATACAAAGAAAGCCAATGGTTGTTTCCAATTAGTGAACAGCCCGCGTATCATAAATACAAGAACCTGTGTACCCACAGCTACATTTCTACCCAAAAATCCTAAATCTTCGAAACCTTCAATGACCTGCCGTTTTGGGTGGAAATCGAGACACTTTTTGATGGCCATTTCATCAAATACAAGGATGCAATTACGTTCTACAGTTTCCATGTAAGAAGATTTTAATTTTAGCGCGTGAAATAAATTTGAACAAATTCCTGGTCAAGTATCGATTTTCCCAAACCATCGACTAATTGTGGATGGACTTGGCAAATGGAAACCCAAAATTTCACGCATTTTATGATACAAACTGGGAGAAGTGTAGTGCATTGTCATGCATAATTGTTGCTCCTTTTTCGAAAAAATTCGCCACGATTTGGGTTTAAACAATATAAGAATAACAAATGTCAATAAATACCCGGAAATTCTTTTATAAATTGCTTTCTTCAAACATGTATCATCGATATTACCTGAAGAAAGCTTATCTTGCAACCGATTTATTGTCTTACACTTTGCCCGCAATTGCAAGCGAAGACTTACATTTTTTCTTCTCTTGCTCTAATTGCACTTGGGTTTCCATTAGCTGCTGTTCCAAACCATTACAACTTTGCATTGCTGACATGTCATCCTGTACAGACATAGTGTCTGACTCAGTGCTAAAACTATGATTATTTTTATCGGACGAATGAAAAATTTCCGGTACAGCATCTTTGCGCAGTCTACTCGACGCGTGAAAAGAATTATTAGAAAAATGTTGACTGCACACATATTTATTTTGTAATTTTTTATCCGACATTTCCATTTCCACCCAATCGTCTAAACCTCAGTTAATCAGCCACGTTATGCACCTATCATTATCTCTCGTTGGAAATGAATGAAAAGAAATATTATTTGTAGTACGGTTTGTTAAACCACACAAAGGATAAGCACACTTTTTATAGTGAGGTTTTCTCGTGTCTTTTATAATGAGGTTTTCATAAATAAATTACGGAATACTAGCTTTCTACAATAGTAAATGCGATATTTACTAAACGCATGCAATATAAAATAATATATATGTCGGAGGTTGGCCGGAAGTATTTCCAAACGGTGCGCTCATTGCTGTGTACACACGATCGGTTCACAATCACACAAACAAATTCCGCCGCGAAAGCACAACTCAATCACACTTTGAACAATATAAAATCTCGCAAAGGACTGAGAGACACGTTAACGAGTCCACGGGTCACTCAGAATATCTACGTCTTTGCTTTTATGTCTCTCCGATGCGTATCTGACTCCAAAAAATGCGATGCGACTCCGTACGAGGTTACGAGAAGAATCCCCGAGCATCGAAACAACGCAAAGTCGATCGCTTCTTGATATTGCTCTGGAAACAGAGCATGGCCTGTTACGACTGAAATTCGCTCAGGCTATCAGGAGCATGTACAGAGATGTACACGACAACAAAAATACAGAAACTATTTTCAAAAATACAAAGACGCTATTCCGCCACCCGTGGTCACGTTCAACAGGGCTCCAGGCCATATTTCCACGGAACCCTATCTCGCATCTCTCTTTCCGCAATCCGCAAAGAAGTAAAACAATAAAACAAATGTTATAAGAAAATATTACAACGAGCATTACACGTCGTTGCCATCGGGCTACGTCGCTGCGCCTCGCCCCGACATATATGTATGTATATGATTTACCTGAATATAAGCTTTCCCTCGTAGAAACGTCTCCTTCGATGCACTCGCGTGACAGGCGTAACGGAATTAAAAGGACACAATATTCTTTTGTGTCATTCATCATTTATAGAATCTTCGACAAGAGATTTAAATTTCTATCAGCAACAGCGCCGTCCTAAAATATTGGTTCCACAATACTGCTTCTGGCCGATACGGTAGGATGTGACACGGAATGGTAAGGGGGCTCTAGACAGGGAGGGTCATCTCCCATGTATAATGTGTGGACCTTAGCAGTGCCATCTAGGGTAACTCCCTCAACTAAAATCTATATATATATATAGCTATACAATTCTACACATATACATACACGCATATGCACATACACATATGCCTACTGTACTATACATGAAGCTTGAAATTTAGAATTTATATGTAAAGGATATAATGTATTTTACAACAATACTTTATTTTAATCATATTTTATTTTCCAACAATAATATATAATTATAATACATAATACAATAAAACTTAAATAAATAAAGATAATACAGTAAAGATTCTACTGAAGTCAGTACCGACGTTCCCTACTGATGTCAGTGGAACACCTCACACCACTCGAGAACCGTCGGTCGCGGTCACAACACGGGTCGGCTATATCGGTGTGAGACCTGCAGTCCACTACTAATCCAATTACAAAACTTCTTTATTTTTCATTATTTTTTTATGAAACTTTTACCAACATATTCGTGGCATTTTTCTGATTAAAATGATACCAAATATTATATAATTCCGATGTTATTTACTTGTGTAACGAGCGATGAAAGTTTCGAACGCAGAGGAGGACAGCGTATGGCAAAGAAAGAGACGCAGGTTTATTCTCTGCCGGCGCACAGTGGTCCGGATCGGAGAACTTAGGGACATTCGACCAAAAAGTCGACCTTTCGAAATTGAAAACTAATCAATTTGTATTGCTTTGTAAATGTCCACAGACCTCGAAAATGAAGAAATTAATGAAATTGAATACATATTTTAGTTTCTATGATCATTTAAAGTTGAACGTTTTAAAAGTAGCATATTTCACCAGGAAAAATTGCTCAAGTTCGTTGCGATGTCCTCATCGTCTGGTCCCATATTTTCTCTTAATTTTTTTTGCATGATATAGAGCATCCCTTTCCAAAAAGAAACCATATATTTTTTTAGTAACGACTAATAATAATATATTTAAAAAATAATGCTGAATGATACATGGCAGATTAAAAAAATGTTATATGTTTGTCAGAGGAGATCTTTTTTATCCCAAAAGATCCCAGGCTCTAACAAACAGGAATATGTTCGGCACACCTTCCTCTAAATAATCACGAAAGAATTAATTCCCCCCTTGTCCCACTGCTCAAATTATTATTGTTTAAAGCTATTAATGTTGAACGCGGTATCGCATGAATTGATGAAACTCTGCAAGGAGAAGAGTTTTTTTCGTTTGTTTTTTTATCGTTTTTTGTCTGTTTTTTCGACAAAAAAAATTTTTTATTGAATTTTAAAATTAAAAATTTTAAAATTTTATTTTTTTTTTTATAAATTACAAAAAATGCGTTGTTGCCAATAGGGCAACTTTCAGAGGAGGCCCAAGAAACGCGTCATAAAGATTTCAAACGCATACGACGTAGAAACACGCGAAAAAATTCAAGATTATGCACAAACGAAGACATATTGAATCGATTACTTTTAACATTTGATCCATATATATCTAGCATTAGAACAAAATCATACAGGAAAAAAGTCAGGCTATTAGAAACAGAAGCTTTAGATTTAATAAATATTTAACATAAAAAGTGTAATGAAAATAATAGTAACAGTAACAACAACAACAACAATTGTGATACAATTCTTCTTTAACCTATCCGTAGGTTAGCAATTGAACATTATCTGGTTCAAGTTGCACGTTAATATCACATACGGTTTAAAAGTTGTACAAACATGTCACACGATTTTCCAATCTGAACCACTGTGCGGCGGCCGCGACTCTCTGCGTCTCTTTCTTTCCCATACGCTGTCCTCCTCTGCGTTCGAAACTTTTATCGCTTGTTACACAAGTAAATAACATTGGAATTATATCATATTTGGTATCATTTTAATCAGAAAAATGCCACGAATATGTTGGTAAAAGTTTCATAAAAATATAACGAAAAATAAAGAAGTTTTGTAATTGGATTAGTAGTGGTCTTCAGGTCTCACACCGATATAGCCGACAATGTGGTGGCCGCGACGGTTCTCGAGGGTCGCGGTCAGCACCTCGTGACGCCGGCGAGTACCTCCGACGTTCCCTACCCAAGTCAGTCAAAAAGAACCAAAAGACTGACTTCAGTAGAATTTCTACTGTACAATAAGACATAATTACATACAAACACATATCAGTAAAACGAGCGTGTTCGTTGTGATTGTTGGAGCCTGAGAAGAGCGCGGAGAGAGACGCAATCGTACCGCGTGCCGTACTGTACCCGCGCGTACCCCACCAACTCCCGAGATCGTCGTCGTGATATGTTGACGTTTCGCGCGTAATGAATGCGCGACGGATTCCGAAACAAAGCTTGTGTCGGAACCCGGATCGATTAACGCGCGAACCGGAAGGCTACGGCCGGAATCTACGCTTACTTGCACCCACGCAGTGGCTAGCAAGGTTGATGAAGATGATTTCATTTCGGTTGACGCGAGATGAGCCTGGACCTCGGCGGTCTGAACTGCGCCCTCGCTAGATTCGGCAGGAGATGGCGAAACGGGAGCGGTTCTCTCTTGATGCAGCAGCGTATGATGTCGCTGGCGGCAAACGCGACAAGAATACTTGCTCGCGCAATCTCGAGCTGCGTGAGATTGGCTCAAGCAGTTTGAACATCGCGACAAACGCTTGACGATTTCATGACGATGGGCAGCGCTCTTCGAAAGAAACAATGGACACGCGTTAATATAATGACGCGCGCGACACACGGGACATGATACTGGCGATGAGTTTGTCGTAATCGCAGTATGAACCTGAGTGGTTTCGAACGGGAATTTGTTCGACTGAACTCTGCTTTTGACAAGCGAGGGAGATTTCGCACGCGAGACGGGAGGAGGCGCACAACAGCTATTGAACTCCTCGAGAGCGCGAGCGCGTGAGTCGATAAACGCTCGCAATGTTTCGAACGACGGCGGGATTACGTCGTCGCTCGTCTTTATGTTCCACGCCTTACGGGTCGTGGAGTCGAGTTTTTGCGCGGTCAAATGGACGAGTATGTCGCTCCATAGATCTTCCGGAGTTCGTCCGAGATTCTGAAGAGACGAAACGGGCATACTGACTCGGTCGCGGAGATTTTGCAAATATAACGCGGATTCGCGATTAAGAGCGGGTAGCTGGAGCAACGTCGACAAGTGGACGGCAAGGAGGCGACGCGGATTGTCGTACCGCGATTTTAGCGCGTCCCATGCGAGTTTGAAGTTGTCAGCGGTCACGGGAATATTGCTAACACAATCGAGGGCGCGGCCTTTTAGCGAGGATACAAGGTAGTGCATTCGCGAGACATCCGTGAGTGACCGGTTCGAGATGATCAGCGCGTTGAATCGGTCGCGAAACGATTCCCAGGTCTCGCACTGACCTTCGAAATGCGGGAGGTGAATTCGCGGAAGATGAGCGGGCGAGTCCATCGAAAGACGGGAATCGGCGGAATCGGTTTTCGCAACACTCACGCCTTCCTGTGTTTGTTGGTCGAGGATGTCGGTCATGAAGGCGAGGCTGTCTAAGTACACCTCCTCCGTGGCTGCAAACTGGTCCTCGGTGAAGTACGGGTGGTTCCTCTGCTCCTTCGAGGACAGGGCAGCCGCGAGCTTTCCATGACCAGCCTCGTACTTCCTCCACTGATCTTTGATGTGAACGATTCGGGTCTGTACTACGCTTTTCGTCCACTACTCTTTGCCCAGTTTTTTGAAGTTGCGACGAAGCGTCTCGCTCCGTCGCGAGTTCCCGCGTTCCGGCGACTCGCGATTGGTCCGATGCGGACCTTAGCCCGCGCCAATCAGCGAGCCGCCCCACCGAGCGAGCGATCCGCGAGCAGAGTGGGGCTCTCGGTAGCGTCCGCGCTCCCTGCATAAATACCGCGACAAATCCGGCTAGAGGCAGAGTTGGCCTGGAGCAGCTCTCGGAGGTCCTTCTCCGAGCTCCAGACTTCTCGCAGCCGCGTGCTACCACAAGCGACGGGTCCTTCCGTGTGAGTGGGAAACACGCCGGTATTGGAGGAGGCAGTGCGACGGGTCCTTCCGTGTGCTGCTGAGCCTGATACCGCGAGCAAGTCTCGAGGTGGCAGTCGAACGCCGACCGTGCTTCCGAGCGCGTCGACGTTGCGCGTCTCCAGCCGCTCGAAACCTAGGACCGGTTCCCCCGTCCCGTTCCTGCGATCCCGCCGAACGACTCAGGGCCGAGTAACGCGTCTGGCGAGGAATCGGGGTGCCATCGCAGCCGCGTGCGTCGCTTGCTACGGGTCCTTCCGTGTGAGCGGCGTCCGCCGGTGTCGAGGGAGCACGTAGAACGGGTCCTTCCGTGTACGTGCGAACTCTCACCGCGACCGGTCCTCCGAGGACGAGCAGGGCGTAGTGCGGAGCCGAGCCCGAGGCTAATCGCGCCCCGCGAACCCAGCACCAGCGTACGGAACGCGCCAGTTCACTATTACGCTGGGCCGCGGGGTCCTAGCGAAGCCCCCACCACCCGGGCAAGCCCACTCCAGGCGGCATTACCACCGCACGCCGCGCCGACCCGCGTCCGGGCCGTGAATCGCGCTCCACGCGACCGTACCATCGATTGCGCCTGCGTCGCGCCGCACTCCGCGCACCAGTACCAGTCCGCGCCCGTCGTTAACCGTTAGTCTTTAAGATTAGATGTAAGTTGTATATATCGCGTTAGGGTTAAGTTAATTATAAGTCCTCTCAGTGTTCACCACAGTCACCAGCTGCCTGAGTAAATCAACCGACCGACACGGTCGGAAATAAAGTATAGTTTTCACCGGCTAAACCGTTTCACTCATTTATAACACCTTCTGCCCTCTCCAAAGAACCCTGGTGCCCACTGAGCATCTAGGAGAGGGCCCGGTAGTGACGCCCGCGTCACAAAGTTTACCACCGCTCGTTCGATGGCTCGTTGAAGGATGATCTGGTGCTCCCGATGTTCGGCCATGGTCGGATGTTGAACAATGAGAGTCTACTTCCTCAGATCCGGCTCGAAGGACCAAATGTTTCGGCTTGAACGAGAGTTCGAGATGCCTGAGGCCGGGACCACTCAGAGTTGAGCGCTGAGGAAAGTGGTGACGAAGGAAGGCGAAAGATGTGACCACCCAGTTTGTTGGACCAAACACTTTATTTGGCACACGAGGCCAAACCGTCGAGAATGTACAAAGAATTGGACACGATGCAATGAACGCGATGTAAAATAAGCGACGATGCCGCGAGAAATCACTATTAGTTTCGAGTATGTGACGAAGTCACGAGATAGAGAACTAATAATTTGATACGAAGTGAAGAGAGAGCAAGCGAGCGCTGCGAGTTTGGAACGTATTCTGATCGTGCGTTCGCGCACGGTAACGCACGAGACCTCGGGAGAACCGTTGGTCGTAGTTTTGCCATAGGTGAATTCGGTTCACCTTCGCTCGTGAGGTGAGATTCAAACGAAGGTGTTTGTCGCTGGTGACACGACTGTTTACGCGACCGAGACAACGGCTGCTCGGTTTCGCGCTCGAAACACGAAAACAAGTATGAACCGGTCACCAACGGTCGGAACCCCTTCGTTTGAATATTCACAATTTTAGGCTAATCCTGAACAATATATTTCATTTGAGCCTGTTGGAATGCTGCGACTCGTTGTTTTCTGGCGTCCTTCCCACATAGAATATTATTAATTTTCGCACACCAATTGCCAATAAAATTTGAAATTTTCACAGTTATTATTCTGTGTTTCAATTGTTGTTCATGCTGCTGACATGAAATAAATGAAAAATTTATTTGCCCAAGCAACATGTTCTCCATGTACTCTTTGAGTTTACATTTGAAATAAACATGGGGCATTGTTCAGATTTGAACTGCGCGCCGATCAGCGGATCGGTCGCCGCGAGAGCGATAAAGCGAATTGTCTATTTACCCGCGTACGCGCCTTGTCACCTCCCAAGACAAAGCGAGAGCTAGCAAGAAAACAAAACCCCTCTCTCGCCCCCCGCGAGACGGGCGTCGCGTTGTAGCGCGCTCGTCCCGCGCTCACTCCGTCTACGCTTCTATAGCAATCACGTGCGACCATCGATTCTTCTTGTTTTTGCCTTGTGCCACGCACGTGACCCACCAGTCAATCTTAGCCGGAATTAACACCGGTTTATTGAAACCCACCGCTATTATTCACCTATTGCACAATCGTTAAAGCTAAAGTGTATCGATTTAAGTGCGCGACCGCGCACATAATAAAGACAAGGACACAACGTGTTCGCTAGTTCAACCAAGTTTCGTTCACTCTCATTTTCACGCCGCCTCGAACGCAGTCCCACATACTGGGATAGATCCAGACCGCGTGAATTACCCAATTCAATTCCGCAACATAAAAAATTTGGTCCTTCGAGCCGGATTGCGTCGCGGAAAATCAGTGGAAGTGAACAAAAGGGAACATGAGTGCCTTCAAGACAATGCTGACGAAGCAGGCGTGCGCCATGCGGTCTATTGAGCGAGCCCTGCCCAACTTTAAAAAATTGGGCAAAGCAAAGATGACCGCAGCCGTGACTAAAAGCCGGATGCAAACGGTAAAGGACCTCTTCTCCGAATGCCAAGTGATGGATGCGGAACTTCACGACATCGCCGACGACAAGGAGAAGGCCGGAACGATGTACTTCGTGGAAGACCACTTCGCAAATTGCGAAACAACGTTCAACGAAACCATGGACTTCATGGCGGAGTGGCTCGATGGTCTGAGTCCGTTGCAGAAATCGAATCCTGCAGCCAACGATCAACCGAGTGCGATGACATCACGTCCTGGTAGCCATCTTCCACGTCTGCAACTGCCTACGTTCGACGGAGCTCTCGACCATTGGGAAAGCTTCCGTGACCAATTCACGTCCATGGTAATAAAAGACCGTTTTATCTCAAATGTAGAACGAATGCAGTATCTGTGCTCAGCGCTCAAAAGTGAGGCTAAAGCCGCGATAATGCATTTACCCATTACCGACGAAAACTTTGATACCGCGTGGTCAATAATAGAATCACGATACGCGAATAAACGGCGACTAATTTCCACGCATTTAAATGCGTTATTCTCTCTGCCGACCGTCTCCAGCGAATCGCCGAAGGAATTACGTCATCTCCGCGATCGCTTGAACGGATCAATCCAAGCGCTCCGAAATTTAAACCGTCCGGTTGAGTCTTGGAGTGACATACTCGTTTTTCTTGGGGTACAGCGGTTAGATCGATCGTCCCGGAAAGCATGGGAACTGAAATTGGGAGCAGAGACCGATTATCCCGCGTATGAAACATTCGATGACTTTCTAAATTCGCGAATTCGCGCGCTCGAATTCGTAACACCGTTTCAAAAAGAAAACCCGGTCGATCAAACTGCCAAACCCACCAAACCAAAGACCGTCTCTTCGCATACCGCCTCCGCCTCTACAATAATCTGTCCAGTGTGCAAAAGTGGGCATCTATTGTACAAATGCGAAAAATTTCTCGCGAAAACGCCATCCGAGAGATATAATTTCATAAAGTCGCAACGCCGCTGTTTGAACTGCTTCTCAGTCAAGCATGATGGCGCCCAATGTCAAAGCGTCCACAAATGTAAAGAGTGTCATAAAAACCACCATACGCTTCTTCACTTCCCTTTCAAATCTGGGAGTCAAAACACCAGCGGACGTGAGGACGTGGAGACCTCAGCAGCGAGCGAAACAACGCTAAGTTCTCACCTCGTAACAAAACAAAATGCTAACCTTTCGATCCTATTATCAACAGCGCGAGTACACGTGTACTCCATCAGCGGTCATCCGGTAAAGGTACGAGCACTGCTGGATCAAGGATCGGCTGCAACCTTGATCACGTCGAAACTATCACGACAGCTGCGATTGAAGCGCGATCCGAGAAACATCTGTGTTACCGGGATCGGGTCCACGGAGTCGGCATCCACGCACTCGGCCATCATCCGTCTCTCGTCGATAAGGGAAGTTGAGCCTGTGTATTCGACAACGGCAATTATACTCGACTCCATAACTAAATATACACCGCCGTCGAAAGGAAATATAACTAACTTAAATTATATTGCAGGGTTAACTCTCGCCGACGATGATCCCATGAGTTCGGATGCCATAGACATCCTTATCGGTGCTGATCTGTATGGTCAATTGCTCACTGGCGAGCTACGCAGACAAGCCAACGACGAACCGATCGCACAGTCAACGACACTGGGTTGGATCCTATCAGGGCCGTTAATCCCGTCCCCCCTACCTTCGCGAGTTGATATTCATCACGCTACCGTGCTCGAGCGACTTAACGAAAGTATTATTCAATTTTGGGAGATAGAAAATCTCAGCGATAACTCCGCGTTGTCAGCCGACGAGGAAAAGTGCGAGTTCCACTTCAGGAGCACGCACTCCCGGTCCACCACCGGACGGTACATCGTTCGATTGCCGTTCAGAACCGATCAAATACAGTTCGGGAACTCTCGCGCCGCCGCAACGAGCCACCTCCTACAGTTAGAAAATCGGTTTCGGCGCGACCAAGAACTAGCAAGCGAGTACAAAACATTCATGCGAGAGTATGAATTACTCGGCCACATGAGACGTGTCGAATCCAATTCGACCACTCATTCCGGATACTATATCCCCCACCACGCGGTACGCCGCGACCAGAGCGAAACTACCAGAACGCGAGTCGTTTTCAACGCATTGCGAAAAACCACCAATGGTAAGTCGTTGAATGACTTACTGTTGAGTGGCCCGAAGCTGCAGCAGGATCTGATGGCCATTTTGATGCGATGGAGGCACTACGAATTCGTATACACCGCCGATGTCGCCAAAATGTACCGCCAGGTCCTGATGCACGAAGCCGACGTTGATTTTCAGCGCATCTTGTGGCGAGAAAATCCGACCGAACCTATATCAGATTACCAATTATTAACAGTGACGTACGGAACTACGTCGGCCCCGTTCCAAGCCATTCGAGTACTGCAGCAGCTCGTTCAGGACGAAGGTCACCACTTTCCCCTCGCGATACCAATTCTCAATGATCAAACATATGTAGATGATTGTATATTCGGAGCCGATGACCAAACCCAGATCCGCGCTCATCGCGACCAGTTAGTACAACTTCTAAAAAGGGGCGGCTTTCAACTGAGAAAATGGGCCAGTAATGCCCCCGAGCTCCTAGAAGACATTGACCCGTCCGATCACGGTCTTGCTCACGGCAAAGAGTTCGCAACGGGCGAAACACTGTCAGTCCTTGGCATCGCGTGGAACCCCCGCCAGGATAATTTTCAAATAAAATCCATCGCGATTCAAAATCCGCCACGGACAAAACGAGCAATCCTATCCGCTATCGCGAAGCTCTTCGATCCGTTGGGGTGGATCGCTCCGATCGTAGTTACCGCCAAAGTCCTAATGCAGCAACTGTGGCAAACGCGCTGTGATTGGGATGACGATGTCCCAAGCGAAGTTTTCACTAAATGGAGTGCCTACTGTGCACAGCTCCCATACGTGAACCAGCTGTCAATCCCGCGTAAGCTCGCCTCTGGTAATATAGTCCGTCGCGAGTTGCACGGCTTCGCCGACGCATCAACCAGGGCATACGCCGCGGTTGTGTATCAACGAAGCATCAAGGATGACGGCACCGTCTACATCCGAATCATCACCGCGAAGACTCGAGTCGCGCCCATAAAAACAATTTCAGTCCCGCGACTCGAACTGTCAGCAGCACTGTTGCTCGCCAAACTTCTCCGTAACGTTCAAAACGCGGTTCAGATGCATCGCTTCACTGTCTTCTGCTGGAGCGATTCGAACATTACGCTATGGTGGCTTCAAAAATCGCCGAACCAACTGAAGACATTCATCGCGAACCGCGTAACGAAGATTCTCGACGCGTTGCCCGACGCGTCGTGGCGTCACGTCCCAACCGAGGATAATCCCGCGGATTGCGCGTCACGCGGACTCTTTCCAAAGGAACTAGTAAACCATTCATTGTGGTGGACCGGCCCAGCGTGGTTAAGCAATACGGAATCAACGTGGCCCAATACAATTCTTTCGATCCCCCCCGATATCTATCGTGAAGAACGGTCGACGATACCGTCGTGCACCAGCGCGGCAATAGAGCGTTGGGATCTGGCAGACCGCTACTCGTCGTGGCCGAAGCTCCTTCGCGTAACCGCGTACGTGATAAAGTTTGTGGTAACCGCTCGAAATCATGGTCGCGACCCTCACCAAAGTCCTTCACGCCAATATCAGCTCGTCCTGCTCCCAGAAGAAATCTTGAAGGCCAAAATCTTCTGGCTGAAAACCATGCAGGCCGAGACATTTCCGTCCGAAATTTCCCGGCTCACGAGCAAACGCCCAGTGTCAATGAACAGTGCGATCGCCTCGTTGATGCCATTTCTAGATTCCGATGGGCTCATGCGAGCAAGAGGGAGATTGAGAAATTCCTCGCTCCCCCCTGAAGGAAAAACTCCAATTATTCTGCGTTCTCATAAATTGTTAACGTTAATAATTCGCCATACTCACATCCAAACACTCCATGGGGGACCACAACTCACACTCTCCGTGTTACGGAGAGAGTACTGGCTCGTCAGAGCGAGAACCACGGTCCGCTCGGTACTTTATAAATGTGTTCCTTGCACCAGAGAGAGGGCTGCAATACCAACCGAACTCATGGGAGATCTTCCGACAGCGAGAGTCACTCCTGAAAGTCGGGCCTTCACAAACACCGGGGTCGACTACGCAGGGCCAATTTCAGTTCGTACCGCACCCGGTCGAGGCCACAAAACGCACAAAGCATATATCGCCGTTTTTGTTTGCATGGCTGTCAAAGCCGTTCATATCGAACTCGTAAACGACTATTCGGCTAGTGCATTCGTCGCTGCGTATCACAGATTTGTGTCGCGTCGCGGGCGGCCACGAGCCATGTACTCCGACAACGGCACCACCTTCCGTGGGGCACAACGCGAACTCGCCGACGCGATCAAACTCGCCGTGCAAAGCGGAGAATTTGTTAACGCCACCGCCGTTAGTGGAATACAATGGCACTTTCTTCCCCCGTCAGCACCTCATTTCGGCGGGTTGTGGGAAGCTGCAGTTAAGAGCGTAAAGTACCATATCAAACGCTGCATCGGCTCCCACACCCTCACGTCGGAAGAAATGACGACGTTGTTGTGTCAAGTCGAAGCTTGCCTCAATTCAAGACCAATTTCCGCCGTTTCCGACAACCTTGACGACTATCGAGTCCTCACACCAGGTCACTTTTTAATTGGAACTCCTATTGTCGCGGAACCGCAACCAAGCGTGGTGCATCTCAAGGAAAACCGACTGTCGCGGTGGCAACTGGTTCAAAAGATTACGGAACACATATGGAAAGCGTGGTCCAACGACTACATCCATACGCTCCATCAGAGGCCAAAGTGGAGAACAATCCACAATCTCGCCAAAGTGGGGCAAATTGTTCTCCTCCGGAACGATGCCATGCCGCCAAGCAGATGGAACCTCGGACGCATTACGGCCTGTCATCCTGGAGAAGACGGCCTCACTCGAGTCGTCACAGTCAGAACCAGCAACTCCGAATATAAACGCCCGATCGCAAAGGTTTGCTTCTTGCCAGTCGCCATCAACGAGGATGAGGAAAAGGGCAGATCTTTCGATTCAGATGCGGCTCCGTGATGACTGAAGACCAATCAAATACCATCCGCTTGTTCCCTCACGGAGTCTTCGACGACGCCTCGCCGACTGAGGACGTCGCTACCTGCCCTTATAATACCGGGCACCGAATTCACGACCATTCCCTCCATTCTCCGCAGTCAACAAAAAAAAAAGAGGGGGTCAGTCCCAGCCGAAGGGTCGACCGAGACACCTTAATTGTACATAATGTAAATACCCGTAGTTGTAAATCTTAGGTTAAGAGTAGTTTTAAAGCTTAGGTTAAACCGGTCGATCGCGCTGTGATGCCGTCGCATCCCATCTAACATTTATTTTTTGCTTCGCGCCGTCCCTCGCCGTCCCTTTCGTTGAATGACAACATTCAACGGAGGGGCCGGTGTGTTCAGATTTGAATTGCGCGCCGATCAGCGGATCGGTCGCCGCGAGAGCGATAAAGCGAATTGTCTATTTACCCGCGTACGCGCCTTGTCACCTCCCAAGACAATGCGAGAGCTAGCAAGAAAACAAAACCCCTCTCTCGCCCCCCGCGAGACGGGCGTCGCGTTGTAGCGCGCTCGTCCCGCGCTCACTCCGTCTACGCTTCTATAGCAATCACGTGCGACCATCGATTCTTCTTGTTTTTGCCTTGTGCCACGCACGTGACCCACCAGTCAATCTTAGCCGGAATTAACACCGGTTTATTGAAACCCACCGCTATTATTCACCTATTGCGCAATCGTTAAAGCTAAAGTGTATCGATTTAAGTGCGCGACCGCGCACATAATAAAGACAAGGACACAACGTGTTCGCTAGTTCAACCAAGTTTCGTTCACTCTCATTTTCACGCCGCCTCGAACGCAGTCCCACATCCTGGGATAGATCCAGACCGCGTGAATTACCCAATTCAATTCCGCAACAGGCATGGTTTTGTGCAGCAATATATCAATTTTGTTCAATACATTCTGTACTGATGCATCTTCACGGTGTCTGTAAAAAGATGCTATGCACAATTGGCATTTTTTATGAGGGTCAACACAGATTATTTTTTTCATAAGTGCACAATTATCAATGCCTACAGATTCTTCTTGTGCTGTATCTCCGGTATTTTGAGCCGCAGCACTCCTTTCTTCTATCATTACTTCGGACACTTCTGATTGAATATCCACTTCTTGCTCTTCTTCTGTTAGGAGCTTCTTTAGTGTGAATAGGAAGTATCCAGTGCAGATATCTTCACAATTGAAGCCAACACTTTGGCTAGAAGCAATGTTGTTGATCAGCATAATTTTATATCCAATCTGGAATCCGTATGGAGTAGGATGTGTGTTTTGATGTCCACCAGATCGTATGCATCCAAAAAAATTCTCCAAGGGATCTTGATAGATTAATCTCGTTTTCAAACTTTTAAATCCCTTTTTCTTCAGAAATCTCCATAGCATTTGAAATGAGGAGATAGTCTTCGTCCAATTGCGTAAGCATATTACTCTAGACACTGGCTTTTTTGAAGCTCAATGGACATATCGCATACATTCCAGGGTTCTTCTTGCATCGGACCAGAATCCTTCGTGTGCACTTGTTCTTGATAATACCGTCCTCAGCGGAACTTCTGAGACTGCACTGTGCCCATTGACGGAGTCGAATAATTTATTGAAAAAATTGAGGACTTCCGCTGTCGTGAGGCCTTCCTCCTTTGGAATTCTTAATTGGCCATGCTCTGTTTCTACAACGCCTGTAATAATGAATATTTTATCAATTATACAAGCATAACAGAACGTTAATACTATTCATATAGCAAAATATAACTTTTACTTACATTGGTGGCGGCTAAGGAATCCTATATGTGACGCTACTGATTCGCTCAATACTTGTGAAGCATACTTCACTTTCATTTTCTTAATTTTTTGAGGAACCACATGTTCACTTGTCAGTCTTTTCATCATGGGGCGTAGCACATATACAGAGACATCCATGTTGTACGCCTGTTCGATAACTTTCCATGATGCAAATTGCCTTTCGCATTCTTCTCTTCCTGGTGTTACATTTATTTCCAGGTCCTTATTCAATAGGTTGTTTCTTACAGCTTTAATCAAATGCGGCGGATCATAAAATGGTATCAATGAAATACCATCTATCTCAATTATGTCACCTATAAGTACAAAATGATTGCATTGATTCACAATATTATATTTTTTAAATTATACGAAAAACTTAATAATGTATACATACAGTGCTCTTCTCCGTGGTTCAATTTTTTTATCCGTGTCTCTGCCTGTAAAATGTTGATGGCAGAAACATTCGATGATCCCTGGTCACATACAGTGGCAACAACTTCTAGTCCAGTTTTCTTCACTGCTTTCACAATGTCTTTAATGCACTGTATTAATTGTGGCATTTTTGTTTGACCATCGCAGTAATGGTATGAAATGGGAATTTTCCATCCACTGTTCAGTCCTCTTAAAATGAAGACTAGAGCGTGATCGGCAAATCTTGAAGTTCTTCTTCTGCCCCAGTCATCGAAGCCTACTATCATGCCCTTACTAACATCATAGTCAACATGAGGCTTTAATGACATTTCGTCCCACATTACCACGCACAACTTTTCTTCAGCACTCATGGTGTCCACTTGACTCCGCAGATGTGTCATCACAACTTGTGATATTCCAGTCTCAACTGGAATTCTTCTCAACATCTTCTTCAGAGTACTTGCACCTGGCAAATTACACAGCTTTCTTAGGAGCTTGTACGATTTTGTTGACTGCTTGAGAAGTGCTAAAGCCAATATCTTCTCGTTTGTTGTGTAGCGTCTTCCCTGAAAACATATTTTATAATGTTACAAACAAATTATAATAAAATAATACAATGAAAATACAGCATATATTACACAGCAGCAATAAATAGTTAGAGGTCAAATGCAGTCATATAGCCATGTCCAAACACACAAAACCACTTATAGTTAAAAACCCTAAAAACCATAAAACAACTAGAGACTAGAACCAACAAAAGAATGTAGAACCGAATAAGTAGAAATTATGAAAAATAAGTAGTATAGTTATATGAAGAAACTGTGACGCGAGCGTCACCAACGGAGCCCCCTCCTGGATGCTCTTGAGTATACCAGGGTCCTTGAGGGGGCTGGAAGGGTCAAGAAATGAATAAGAGACCCGGATAGTGGAAAAATAAGTGCTTTATTTTAAACTGTGGGATTAACCGGTCCTGGGCCGGCAGGCGAGCGGGTCCTCGTCCTGGTGTGTCGGCGGTGCCTGTGCGGAAGCGTGACAAATTGTTACTATGCTAAATCACTTACTCACTATTGATATATATACATCTTATCCTACTCTTAATTATTACCGGACGCGGGCGGCGCGGAACGCGTGCTGGTACGGGACGCGGAGCGCGGCACGGCGCAGGCGCGGTCGTGGCGCGGCACGAGTTCGGAACGGGCCGAAAGAGCGTGAATTCGGAGCGGCGTAGCGCGGCTCTGCGGCGCAGGCGCGGCCGTGACGCGGCACGGGTTCGGAACGGGACGGAAGAGCGTGAATTCGGAGCGGCGTAGCGCGGCTCTGGCGCGCAGGCGCGTATCGGTCTTCTCGGTGCGGATCTCGGTTGGGTCGGAGAGCGGTGGGGCGGGATTGGTTCGGGACCCCGCGGTTCATCGTGTCGACGTGTTTCCTACTGAAAACTGCGGAGAGCGGTCCCGGACGGCGCCCTGGCCTCGCGGAACGCCCAGCTCGTCACCCGTGCCCCGGTCGCGGTGGGAGTTCGCGACTACACGGGGGAACCCGTCGTAGAGCTCTCTCTACCTCGTCACCGGCGTTTGGCGTCCGTACGGAAGGTCCCGTCACAGGCTCCGCACACGGCTGCGGCGTGGCACCGGCTTCTTACCAGACGCGACGCTCGGTGGCAGTCGGTCGGCGGAATACCGCAGGATAGGACGGGGAAGCGGGCAGGTCGGGGCGGTGAGCGGCAGGAGTGCGCAACGGCGAGGCACCCGGAGATACTCTCGGCGTTCGTCTGCTCTCTCTAGTCGTCCTCGCGGTACCGGAGTCGGTTCCCCCTCGGCGGGTCCCGAGGTATCCCCTAGCTAGCACCGGCGCGAACACCAACTCACGGGAGGACCCGTGAACGCGTGAGCATGCTGCTGCGAGAGGACCAGAGCTCGGAGGTGTACCTCCGTGAGCAGCTCCAAGCCAACTCGATCTAATGTCTGTTTCGCCGCGGTATTTATGCCCCGAGCGCGGACTCTACGGAGTGCCCCACTACCGTGGATCGCTCGGTCGCTCTCGGGGCTCGCGGATTGGCGCGGGCTAAGGTCTGATTCGCGCCAATCACCGGTCGAGCCGGATTCGCGGTTTCGCGACGGAGCGTAACGGCGATCGCTTCGTCGCAAAACTATAAGCCAGCATCAGTCTTTCAAGCACACTCAAGCATGTAGGGTGACTGGGTTCATCATTAGTCGAGCGCATCTTCAGGCACATTATGCAAGTTCATGCATGTGAAATAGCATGTAAAAAAATATTACAATTTTATACGTTACCTTTCTTACAGCCTGCATTACGTCATGAGGATCCATGTGAACAGTAATAGTATTTATTACTTCATTTAATGTAATATTTCTTACATTATATTTAATGTAATATTTCTTACATTATATTTAATGTATATTATATTATATTATATTTAATGTATATTATATTATATTATATTTAATTATATTATATTTAATTATATCATATTTAATTATATTATATTTATACTATAGTATATTATATTTAATGTATAATTTGTTGTGGCAAATATGTTATTAATAGACTGCAGATTTTATGCATTTATGACAAATGATAGATAGTAACAACAGTAGAAAAATTTAAAGGTACTATTAAACATAATCAAAAGGAAATTAAATTTTTATTTCGATCCAATTTGTTGCAATTCTGATAGAAAGTTTTTATTTTGCATGAAGATCCATAGTCTATTTATTAACTACATCTACAATTTTATTTACCTGTGGCATAGATTTGGATGTCCGTAATTGCATTTCGATGAATATCCTCTGCGTGGTGGTTAGATTTTCAAATCTATTTATCAGATTGGATTCTGATAACGCTGTTGCTTGTTCCAGTCGTACCCTCAAATCGTTTCTCTTCTTCTGCGCATAACGGTTGCGTTTCATTAATCTTTTAGCAACTTTATATAATCTTGCTGCATTGGGAGTCTGTTGCAAACGGTTGCAATCCCTTTCGAACACCGATAATCCGAACGGCATTACTTCCAGCCACGGCCGACGGCTTATTGGGGCAATATACTTTTTGCCCAACTAGTGTAAGAAATGTCTCGGTACGACCGTGTCCCGGCGTCGACAATAGCACAGCTGATCGTGCTCGGCGCCGGGACCGGGTGAACGCACTCAGACGTAAACTTTATGTTTACGTCTCGCGCCGAAACCGTCGCGTGGGCCACCTTTCCTATATTCCAAAACACCAAATCCGTTACCCATCGTCCTTGTTTCCCGTGCAGCAGCGGCCGTCAGGGCATTGCCCTCGTGCGCTGACTAACGTTCAGCACTGCCAAATCCTTTGTCATTTTCAAAAACCCCACTCCTTAGTCCTTCCGCAATCGGTGGCCCCGATTAGTATAAATATCGCGCGATAGCCGTATCGCGCCCTCGTCTAACGACTCTCGTCTTACGACTACCTTCAATCTCGCGATCACGCTCACACGTCTTTTCACATCGACTCTCGTCATCCGACGTTCGTTAGTTTCGTGCGCTTCACGCTGACTTCGCCGTTGCACAAATCGTGCGCTTCACGATTTGTGTGTCACATTCACGCCGTCTCATTTCATTATCGCCGCATTATCATCCTGTCATTGCATATCACCTGTGTATATATATCCATTCTGTCAAATATAGTCATCTATTTATTAACCAAATTACAGTCCACTATTCTCTTCTACCTGTACCGTTAACTGTCACACTTTCCTACGACTAGAATCTCAAACAGAGTCAATTGACTTTTTTTTTTGTTCTGCAGCAGTTTATCTCGTTGTATTTTTTGTGGAGTTGAACAGACTTCTTCTTTTTGATTTGGACCAGCTGTTTGGTTTTGATTATTATCCCATGCCGTCTCTTCATGATGTATAGCAGAGGCTGGATATTCTTCTGCTTTTATACTTCCAGATGCATACTCTTCGTTGTTACTCTGCACTTGCAAATGCAAAGTTGAAGCAGCATCATGTTTCAATTTTCTTCGTTGATAAGAAGGCAGAAACGAATCTTCCTCAAAATGTTTACAACATATCCTGTATTTCCGCCTTTCAGCCGATGTCAATTTAAGCAACACAGGACACTGAATTTTTTTGGCCCAAGACTCTGATTGTTCCACGTTTTTAGGGAAGTAATATGCTTGCACAATTACACCCGACTTACACTGTGAAATGGCACAAGATCTCACTATAGTTTTAATGTTTAAATGTTCAGAATAATTGTTTGTATTTTATTGAGTCTATTTAAACTGTCTGCACTTAATGTGTCTTATGCACTTATGTCTTTATTCACTGGTCAAGTGTGACCAAGTGTGCTGCTGCACTGCTCTGCACCTCACTATTCTAAAACAAACTTAAAAAAATTTTATAATTAATGCACACTGTAAAATTCGAAAAATAAGCTCAAAAATAAGTTCACTGGGTGTCGCTTAATTTTGAAAAATTATTTCTAAAATTGATTTGACACTGAGCAAAGTATTTTTTCAATATTTTTCCAATATTTCCTGAGCTTATTAATCGAATTTTCAATACGATTCAAATTTTTATTGTTAAAATAATTTGAAGGAGGCTTTGTTGTTCTGGAATTTCAGTCCGCAACAGTCAGCAACCATCAGCAGCTATCAGCTTTCTGTATCAGCGTAACGGCAGGTAACGGCTGGTAATAGTAGCGTCCAATAGCAGCAAAGATTGGAACATCAGTCTTGTCCAATCACGTTTAATCACGTGGTGTGTTGTGGGGACGAGCATGCGTTGGCGCATGTGCAGCGCTGCCCGCGCGACTGCGCCTGCGCTTGCGAGCGATTCCGGCAAGACGCCGGTTACGATTGTTCCGTTCGCTCTCTCGTCCGTTAGCTGCTGATTCGAGCAGACGTATTCTTTGAATTGTCTAAGCATCGCGTTCGTGTGCGCTTATGCGCCATAACCATTGTATCGAGTTTAGGTGTCTCTTGCAGGAGCACCCGCGATTCTGTCCGTTCTTCCGACGTAGAACTCGCAGTTCTGATACTGCTGACTGCGTAGTTGAGCTACACTCGTTGACTGTTAAATATACGAAGTTTCTACCAACTGCGTATTTTCATTTCCCCTCGCGCGTGCCGTGGGACTCGCGCGCAGGAGGTAACCTTTGTCCGTGCTCATACACGTGGCTCGGCCAGATAGTGCGACCACGTGGAGTCGGTCATTACCGGGTTCCCCTCTCATCCTTACGAGGGAACCAGTGGCCTTTGGCCTCCACCATTCCCACAGTGTCGTGAACGTGGTGCGATCTAGAGTAACTCCCTTAACTTTTGAAAGCGGTCCAAGGTCATACATATGAGTGGACCCCCCTGGCTCTAGAGCCCCCCGAGCTTGAGACAGAAAAATACATTGGGTGATTGGTCTATTCCTATACCTCGTCTGTGGTAACACCATTTCTGTAAAGAAAACTGTACGGCAGATACCGACCTCCGAATCTTGAAAAGTCACGTGACTCACCCTGGCCCTTAAGTGCTTGATTGCATTTTATGACCTTGACGAAATTCGATAGTACCGCTATAAACCGAACGGCCGATAGAAAAAGCTAAATAAAAACGTTTTCGTCCAGTCTGCGGAGCTGGGTAGGCTTTCTACATTCAGTGTCAAGTGACACATTGTATCGGTAAAACAGTAAAAATATGATGCCAACAACATGTCGAAATGTGGAAACGTAAACAGCGGCGCTGGCGTAGCTTCCTTCGAACAGCCGTGCCTCGACACACTCACACACCGTCAGGTCGACGGGTACGTGTAGCTACGAGAGTCGCAAGGGACCGGGATGCTGCAAACCATTTCTCGATAATTCAAAGATGGGGCTTTTCAGTGGTAAAAAGCGCTAGATGAAGGATAAGTCTGGAGCGCTTGCCCCCACAAAAGTCATACTTTTGCGTTTTCTAGGAGTAATTTCCAATATTCGGCCGTGCCTCGACACACTCACATACCGTCAGGTCGGCGTGTAAGTGTAGCTACGAGAGTCGCAAGGGACCAGGACGCCGCAAAACATTTCTCGATAATGCAAAAATAAAAAAAAAAATAATAAAAACAACAATCTTAATTTTTACTGGTTATATTTATTTTATATTTAAAAAAGGAAGTTTAGAAAATACAAATTTTTTAAAATTGATACAAAAAACTAAGTATAAGAAAAAGAAAGAAAGTGAAATGAAAATATACAAAATGAACACACACGAAAATATATTATAAATCACAAATTAATACAAAAGGAACACACATAAAAATATACAATATATATACAAAATATACAATAAATTAAAAATAGTTAATAATTTTTATATGTCGCCGTCCACCTTCGCCACGGCCGCCGCGCCCTCCACGCCCGCCACGGCCACCACGCCCTCCACGGCCACCGCGGCCGCCACCGCGCTTTCTAAATTTCGACGCCAGGCCTCTCCTATAGGAGTTGCGCCGCAACTCAACTTATAATGTAAAATGTTAACATTTTACCGACCGCTAGCGGTTCAACAGCATACGCGCGTACGACCGGCCGCTCAGGCGCAGATTCAAAATAGAATAAAAATGTGGGTCGGTACGCGTCGGCGACAAAAAGCCAAATGCTATCGGTCGGTAAAATGTTAAAAATTGGAAAACTAGCTAATATTTGTTAATGGTTTTGTAACTTACAAACATCTCCTGCGTCATTCGCGGGTCAGCGGGTGGCGAAGGTGTTGTTGGCGTCGGCGTAGGCGTCTCGACCGTAGACGTGGACGCCATACTGTTTTCAGTTTTCTGTTGGAAATGAAATGAAAAGTTTTAGAAACAAATAATAAATTTTCACATATACTATGTGTATTACTCACAACTATATTAACGCTAATGCGCAATTTTGCGACGGCCGCCGCCGCGACCGCCGGTCCTGGTGCTGCCGCCTCCATTTTTGCTATATTTTTCTCCATCTACATAACAAAAAAAAAAAAAAAAACATAATACAATATAAAATATCTAAAATAGTTTAGTTATTGAATGATAAAAGATGAGAAAAGATGAGAAAAGATCAGTGTGGGTACCTGGTGAATTTTGATTGAATTTGATACGTCGGCTCTTGCTGGTTGTTGTCGAGGGAATGCCCGATCGCATACATTCGACTGTCCGAACTTTCGCGTTGCCAGTCGATTGTTTAACAAGCAAATCGCCCTGGCAACCGATCTTCGCGTGTAGTTTTGCGGGTTCCCTAGGAAACAGAAATAAGAACAAGAAGGAGAAAAAAGTTGAAATCCACTCGACCAATGCCAATGCTGTATCCATTGTTGCCTCGGAATCTCACATTGCGTTCTTGATTCGGTCATTGTCACCATGCGGGAATCTGAAATCTGATAAATGATAAATGTCGCTGAAATGAATCAGCGATTCTGCACACTTATTTGCATGTGTGCAGTTTGACGTCGAACAGCTTTTGGATCACATGCGATCCTTGGGCTGTAATTGTAATAACTTTACAATTTTATTTTACCAGCTGATCAAGTCAGTGGTGTTGCACTACTATATGCAACTCAACGTCAAACAGTTGCAACTTTTCTTTTTTTTTTTAAATTCTCTCTACTTTCAATAATACTTTGAGGTTCCCGAATGGGCATGCCTCTGATATACCTGCTGTCGACTATTTCGGGCAGCATACAATCTATATAAAAACGTGACAATTTTGGCTCCATTTTATGTTGCCAAAATTCGTCGTCTCTATAAACTTTAATAGACCATAGGCCTTTCCTCGTCCATATGTGCCCATAATTATGAAAGTGGTCTAAGACATATATTTCTTGTTTCGAGATATTTAATGAATCGCATTTGAATGAATTAAAAAATATTTTTACATTATGCGACATTTTAATTTATAATTTTATTAGTCTTGATTAATGGAAATTTATTATAGATATGAAATTTTGTGTGAATTTCATAGGAAAATGTTGTTTTTAAAGCTTGAATTGACTTAGACCATTTTCAAAATTAACCGAATGTCGTATAATTGACTTAAAGTTGTAACGAGCACGGTTTTCCGCGGGCTCGTCGCAACGGACGGGACTCGCGGCCGGATTAAGCTCGCCGAGCCAAGGTTCGCAGGATACGCGAGTGAGAGAGACGGGAATGAAATGATTGCGACAGGTTACTTTTCCATCGGTTACGGTTCGCGGCTCGTTCCTCGTCGCGATACGAGACGTCGCGGGACTGCGAGTTCGCGCGGCACGCGTGTTTCCGACACGCGTGATATCACGGGACGCGGGTTATCACGGCGCGTTCGTTATCGGGTCGCGGCTTATCGGATCGCGATACGGCGGGGCCACGGCGTCGCCAGCGGTCGGCACACGTGGGTGTCCGAGAGCCGATCTCCCTTAGCCTCGACGGCAACTCTCGTTGGTGCCGAGGCCATGTTGTCACGGCTTACGGACGACCCTCCGCGGAGGGTCGTGGTTTTGACGGTGCGAAGACACCAGCGGTTGTCTTGCTGCACGCTTCCGGATCGGGTATCGAGGGCAACAGCGGTCACCGGCTCGATACGTTTCCAGGGGTTCACCGGCCGAACGATAGCAACATCGGTTACGTAGCTCGGCCAGGGTCTTATCCAGGTGGGGTCAAGGGGCAACCGCGGTTACCAGGAAAACGGAAAAGGACGGCACGAACACCGGAATACTCACGAGGGATCCGTTATGTGTGCGTAGTTCGACGGTGTCTGTATCGTATGTCGTGACTCTAAGTGTACTTGGTTGTCTCAGTGTGTGTTCGCGGCAGGTCCGGAAGCAAAAGAGATCCGTGCCTGTTCGGGGGTTCCCTTTATGCCCTAGGCGTCCTAGGGCGAGGGGCGCGGCGCGGGGTAGTTTTCGGCGGAACTTCCGGTGTTGTATCGCATTCGGTTCGCGCGTTCTCGGTGCCATGGCGGTTTCCGTTTCCCGCGTAACCCGGTTTCTGGGCGCGGGGGCGCGAAGTCCGCGGGTCGGTGTCGCTCGGGGATCGTCGGTTGCGCTCGGGGGTAATCGCGGCGGCGCGATACCCGTTCGTAACAGGCCTGGCGCATCCAGGTCTGTTACCCCCCCCCCTTTCGTCGCGGAACGAGAGAACCGTAACCTTATTTATTCACATGAAAATAAACATATATATTCTTTCCAAATTGTTTAACAAAAATAAGTCTTTAACCATTCGGTCGGTATGGGGCAGCAGTGCCAATGTATCACGTCGGTTGACATATGTACAGTAATAAACAATCAACAGCTTTGTCGGTCTACGGGGAGACAGTATTTGAACTACTCAACATATGAATAACAACAAAATATAACCTATCAGTCAACGGGGAGTGATGATCTAACTCCTCGGTCAGTCTAGAAACCGTGAGCAAAATTTATTATCAACCGCGTCGTTGCCCGTAGCCTGAACGACTCCATAAAGAGAAAAGGAAACAATACATTTGTCCGTACTCGGGTTCGTGGTTAATAGTGTATCGTTCATTTTATCGGGCTATTAAACTAAGACGAAATACAACATTTTCGCATCGCGATTTCCATTGGCCTTTTACTGGGCTTCGTAGATTTATAGTTAACGCAAGACTAGCGGCGGAGCGGTATTTCTCCGCTATTGGCGGGCCGATTTTCGGCTAACTACGGGGTCGGGTTTTTCGGTGGACGGCGGAACGGTTTTCCGCCGTTTCACTCGTGGCTACGCGGCCTACGCGACAAGTGACTTACTAACTAATTACAACTTAACTTACATGCTAGTCTTAACCTACATTGAACAATAAAGTAGAAAATGAAAAAAACAGAAAAAAAGCAAAACTATCGCGAAAGAGACAAGAAAAAAACGACTTATAGCTAACGCCGGCGCTGCTTTATAACTAACTTACGAACTAGCTTATGTACTACACTTAACACTGTCCTGACTGTGTACACTTTCCCGGCGCGATTCGCTCAGCGTCCGGGTACTCGCACTTTCCGACGCGATGCACTCAGCGTTCGGACACTGTTTTTCCGACGCGATGCACTCAGCGTTCGGACACGCGCGCACTGCACTTATTTCAGAGCCGCGTCGGGGGCAGTCGGTGCCCGCCGGACGCACCGTACTAATCGCTCACTCCTGTTGAATATTAATCTCTAACGTTCCTCGCTCCCCGGCACCGAGACATAGGAGCTCCGCTTCAAAATATGGCGGACCGGCACCTCGCAACACCTCCCGTTGGGGAGCCGGAACCAGCGGCTCGGTGCATCCGGCCACAAGCCGGTATACGGGACCGGTGCCAGTAGATGCGGAAACATCTCCTCACGTTTCATGGGCCGCCCTTCATTTCGCGGCTGCTCCGTTTCGTCCCTCGTTTCCTCCCGGCTGCGCTCCTCGGCCCTGGTCGACTTGCCCCGGCGTCCCGCGCGCCTCCGGGGGCTGCTGGCCCTTCGCTCGGGGCGCGGGCTCGGTTTCCTCGTCGGTTCTACTCGCCGCGGTGGTGGTGGCGCATGGCGCGGCAGGTCCTCCGGACGTTGTTCTGACCACGCGGCCTGCGGGGATGAGGGCAACCGCGCTCTCGCGATGGCGGGCAGCGGCTCGTCCCAATGGGAGAGCTCCCCCTGGGATTGGCGGCGGCTGGCGCGGCTAGGGCGGCTGGCTGCGGTGTCGGTCGTCGCCTGCTGAGGCGGTCGGCGTATCGGCTGCGCCCGTTGCCGAGCGCGTTGTCGGCGCCTCGCCTCCCGGCGCTCTTGCGTCCTCGTATTCCGGGGGCCCTCTGGTTCCGAGGAGGTGGTGGGCGTCCACCACTGCGGGGGCTCGGGCGAGCCGACCCGCCCGTAGAGGGGGACGGGCGGCCTCCATGGCGTCCGGGGGGTCGTGTCGGCGGTCTCCAATTCCCTAATTAAGTCGGCCCAGCGTGGGAGCGGGGCCACTCGGCACGCCTCCGGAGAGTCCTCCCTCTTCCGGCGGCGGCTCTCGCCGGTTGCGTCGGTCGGCGGCGCGTCCTCGGCTGCGTCTCCCGTCGAGACGGTCGCCGGTTCTGCGACCCAGACGGGCAGGGCGGGCTGCGCTGGTGCGGCGGGGTGGCTCGTCGACGGGTCAGTAGGGGACGTCCCCCGGACGTCGTCCCTCTCAGCGGCCTCCTCGGCGGTGGTGCTGATGCAGCTCTCCGGTGGGGGGGCGGCTGCTCCCGTCTCGGGCCCAGTGATGGCGGCGGGGGGCACGTAGCGTTCCGGGTCGGGACTCTCCTCCCGGTCCGTCGCCTGCGTGCCCTCTTCTCCGTCGGTGTCTCCGCCGGCGGGCAGAGTCTCGCTGCGGGGTCCGGCCTCCGTGGCGGCGGCCTCGGCGAGGGCGGGCCAGCGGATGTCCGGCGTCGGCGGGCGCTGGGTCATATCAGGTTCCTCGAACAGGCCGGTCAAGTCCCAGCTCCAGTCGGCCATGGTTGCTTTCCTATGGAAACAGTGTACAGGAGAGATTAATTTGCGGGGCCGTCCTCGTGGTCTGGGGGTTGGCCGGGACGTGTCGGGACGGGGTGGGGGTTGAGTCCGAGCATCCTTTGCAGTGGGCCGTTGGCGCGTACGCCGTCTGGGTTCCCCTGCGTCGGGCCTCGGGTCATTTGTAGTACTTGGCGTTGCCGGGTGATTTGTAGTACTTGGTTCCGCCGCTTTGAGGTCCTGTATATGGATGTGGCGGACCCAATTCCCCTTCGGGTCCCGTAGGTCCACGATAACCGGGGACACAATGCGTCCCACGGTATAGGGTCCGCTGTATTTCGGCGCCAATTTGGCGTTGACCCCTTCGGCCTTGTTTGATAGGGTGTGCTCCCTCTTCCAGACGTTTTCCCCTCTTGCCGGTTTCCAGTTCCGGTGGCGTAGGTTGTAGTACTTGGCCTGCCGGCCAAACGCTCTTGCAAGCTGTATGCGGGCCAGCTCCTGCGCGGAACGCAAGTTTCTCCATCGCTGCGGCGCTGATGTGACGGCGGTCCCCTTCGGTGTCTCCTGTCCCGGTGTCCGAAGTTCTCTTCCTAAGTTGATGTACGCCGGGCTGTAGCCCGTGGACTCGTGCCGGGCGGTGTTAACCGCAAACCGGGCCTCGTCCAGCCTCTCGTCCCACCGATTATGCCAGTTTCTCGTGTACTGCGCGAGCATGGTCTTTATGACTTTGTTGGCTCGCTCGACCGGGTTGCAATGAGGCGCGTACGGCGGTGTCCTTCGATGTGTGATGCCGGCGTCTCGGAGCAGGGTGACGACTGGTTCTCCAATGAACTGCCGTCCATTGTCGGAGATGATGATCCTCGGAGCCCCGTGCCTTAAGATTACCTCTTTTCGGATCGCGGCGGCGACGGCTTCGCTGGTTGCTTTTCGGAGCGGAACTAGCTCGACCCATTTAGAAAATCGGTCGAGAGCAACCAGCAGCCATATGTGGCCGCGCCGCGAACGTGGTAACGGACCTATTAGGTCTACGGAAACGGTGTGCCACGGTTCGTCCCCCGGGTTAGCATGCAATTGGCCCGGTGGAACTTGTGGTGGTGTCTTGTATTGTTGGCACGTTGTGCACTGGCGGACGTAACGAGACGTCTCCCGAAACATTCCAGGCCAGTAAAAACGTTGTGCCAATCGCACCGTAGTTTTTGCGACCCTTAGATGTCCAGCTGTGGGGTCGTCGTGGTATTGTCTTAACACCGTGTTCCGTTCTTCCGGCGGCACGCACAGCTTCCACGCTGTGCTCGGCTCAGGTTCATTGTAATCCAGTTGGTGGAGAATGTGCTTGTATAGCCGGCCGTCCTTGATTCGATAATCCGGTTCGGCGGCCGGGTTGCTCTTCACGGCTTCGAACTTCCGTCGGGACCACTTGTCGGTGCTCTGCGTCGGACGGAGTGCGCTTACTCCGATTTTCGGCGGGATTCGGGACAGAGCGTCTGCCACGTGGTTCAATTTTCCGGGTCGGTATCGGATGTCGAAGTCGTACTGTTGGAGCTCTAAAGCCCATCTCGCCAATCTTCCAGTCGGGCTGTCGAGTTGTCGGAGCCATCGTAGGGCTTGGTGGTCGGTGATGACCGTGAATTTATATCCTTCTAGGTACGGGCGCATCTTCCGGATGCCCCAGACTACGGCCAAACATTCCTTTTCGGTCGCGCTGTATTTCCTTTCGGTCTCGTTGAGCGTATGGCTCGCGTATGCGATCACCCGTTCGTTGTTCTCCGGGCCCTGGGTGAGTACCACTCCTAACCCATGATCGCTGGCGTCGGTCTGAAGCGTGAACGGTTTCTCGAAATCCGGGCAGGCCAGTACGGGCGCGTCGACCAATCGGTTTTTCATTGTCTGGAAGGCCTTTTCCTCGGCGTCGGTCCATTGCCACTTTGCGTTTTTGCGGGTGAGCCGTGTCAACGGTTCGATGATTTCCGCAAACTTCGGTACGAATCGTCCGTACCAAGATGCCATGCCGTGGAATCGCCTTATGTCTCGGACCGTCTTCGGAGTCGGAATCTGCGCAATCGCGGCCGTCTTCTGCGGGTCGGTTCTGATTCCCTATTCGTCGACGATGTGGCCTAGGTAACAGAGGCTGTCGACGCAGAAGCGGCATTTCTCCGGATTTAATCGGAGACCGGCTTCCCTCAATCGGCGGAATACCTCACGCAGATGGCTTTTATGGTCGTCTACCGTTCTACTGACGATAATAATATCGTCGAGGTAGGCGAATGCGTGGGGCTCCAATTCGGGTCCCATCACTCGATCCAGCAGCCGTTGGAACGTGGCTGGGGCGGAGTGCAGTCCGAAGGGCATGACCGTAAATTGGTACAACGAATCCATCCATTCGAAAGAAAGAAAGATCCAAAACTTGGAATTCAGAATTATCTAAAGAAGTCTTATAAAACATTTTTCAAGAATCTCATCCATTGAATTTTTAGCCAAGAGACAGATTCGCCCGCGGTATTTTTTACTCTCCTTGTTATTGATTTTTCAAGTGATTTCGTTGAAATAAAATCCGGCTGCGACATTCGTTTGATCGAAAATGTATTTCTTTTTCTACAATTTTCGATCAATTCATAGTAATGTTGTAACCGTATCGATTACATATCGATCAAGCGACGCGTTGCCTGAGTAAAGCGGGCCCCCACCACAGCGTTCCGCGTCGTCCTGCTATCCTTGTCGTAACAAAGGATTGCAGGATCTCCCACTAATTAGTATGCGCACGCATCGATCCCCACTCGATAGCGATCGAAGGAGGTCGATGCGAGCCATAGATCCAGCACTCTACGTCTAGGCGCGATCGGGCGAACACGCGGATCCGGGAAGATCCCATAAATTCGGTACGCGGCGGTGAGAGTCAAACCGACTCGGGAACGATATAGTCAAACCGACTACGTTGCCCTCGCCTCGCGCACACCTCAAACCGAGGAGCTGGTCGTGCAAACCGCACGACAGCAGATAATTATTATAATAATCCAAGTGAGGTGACGAGACGAGGATAACGTGTCAATCCCGAGTGTTATTTCATCTTCGAGAATATCGCGTCGTGGTCCACGTACGGGTTAGTGCAGTAGAAGTTACCTCCCCGATACCGGAAGGCATCATAACCCACTGAAAGTGACGATTGATGCAATCCTCAGGGTCGCAAGAGTAACAGACGCTTAGTACTCGTCGCCATACTTGTACTCTTCCTGAGAAATCAGCCGAGTGCAGGTGTGGTGCGACGGCCCTCCGGCAATCACGAGTATCGCGTCGTGATACGCGTACGGGTAAGTACGGTTGAAGTCACCTCCCCCACACCGGAAAGTATCGTAACCCACTGAAAGTGACGATCGCTGCAATCCTCAGGGTCGGAAGAGTGACAGACGCTTTGTACGCGACGCCACACTTGTACTCTCCCTGAGAAGTCAGCCGAGTACAAGTGTGCTGCGACGGCCCTCCATCACTCGAGTAAATTGTGACACGTTCAAACCCGTCGAAATAAATCCGTCACGAAATCGTAAAAACGTACCGAACGCGAAGCGCGATACCGAGCCGAAATATCTGGGCGTAGAGGAATATAAAACATAGCGGGTGTGCCACCACGGTGGTGATTAAAAATATATATATCATAATAAAGCTTAACGAAATTAGCGTTATAGAACTTAAATAATATTATATCACGCGGACTCACACGAAGGGGTGGAGATCAAAGCGGAGTTTATAAAGTTAAAATAGTACTGCGTCACGCGAACGCATATACAGGGTGAGTCACCAAACATTACCACCTCAAATATCTTTGTTGTTTCTAAAGATACGTAAAATATGGTAAGGACAAAGTTGAATGGTACAATGGGGCTGACACGATGCAAAAAAAAAATTTTGTTTTTATGTCATTTTTTTGGAGATATCAAGGTCACCTTGACTTTTTTAAATGGAACCACCCTTTTTTAAACACCTACAATGATAGTCCCTTTCATTAGGAATTTAGTGACTATAATTAGTCCAAGGTGATTCAAGGTCAAGGACAGAAAAAACGTATAAAACTAAAATATGGAAGCAAAATACGTTTATCACGGTTGAGACGTTTATCGTAGTTGAAGTAAACATACTAAGGTCCTTCAATGTTATTCAGCATTCTTATTTACTATCAGTATGTTTCCAAACGCGATTCCGCTATGTTATATTCGATGACTGAAAAGTGTGATATGATCACGATTTTCTGTGAATGTAGAAAAAATGCAGTGCAGGCCCGACTACTTTATGAAGAAAGGTACCCCGAGCGAAACACTCCTTCTAGACGTACTTTCACTAATACGTACAGGTTGTTTCGAAGTACTGGAAGTGTACATGCAAGACAGTACAAACGGAAGAATCCCACGACTAATGAAGACAATGAAATTAATATTTTAGCAGCTATAGCTGTCAATCCTCACGTGAGTACGAGAAAAATTGCCCGGGAAGCAGGCATAAGTCAAAGTAGCGTAATACGAATTCTGGCCCGACATAAATTTCATCCGTTCCACATATCGCTCCATCAAGAATTGCACGGAAATGATTTTCAAAATAGAATTAATTTTTGTCAATAGGGATTGCTTCAAAATCATTCATTTTTTTCTAATGTCTTGTTTACGGACGAAGCAACATTTACTAATCATGGCTCAATTAATCTACGGAACGCCCATTATTGGTCTGTGGATAATCCGCACTGGCTGCGAGAAATTGATCATCAAAGACAATGGAGCGTAAACGTGTGGTGTGGTATTTTGAACGACAAAGTAATTGGACCATATTTCGTTAACGGAATGATGACGGGACAGAAATACGCTCAATTTTTGCAAGAAGATCTGCCAATTTTGTTAGAAGATGTCCCTTTACAAAATCGCTACGATATGTGGTACCAACATGACGGTTGTCCTGCTCATTATGCACGAGTAGCAAGAGAAACGTTGGATTCTCGATATCCAAACCGATGGATTGGACGAGGCGGAACAGTTTCATGGCCAGCACGTTCGCCTGATTTAAATCCACTGGATTTCTTTTTATGGGGTCTGCTAAAAGAGACCGTGTACACGGATGCTCCAACAAAAGTTGAAGATATGCGTCAGCGTATCATCACAGCATGTACGAATATCACGTCGGATACACTTATCAGAGTTCAACATTCCTTCAGAGCTCGTTTATAACAATGTATCGACGCAGACGGCCATCATTTCGAACATTTATAAAATACAGGTATTCTGCTTCCATATTTTAGTTTTATACGTTTTTTCTGTCCTTGACCTTGAATGACCTTGGACTAATTATAGTCACTGAATTCCTAATGAAAGGGACTATCATTGTAGGTGTTTAAAAAAGGGTGGTTCCATTTAAAAAAGTCAAGGTGACCTTGATATCTCCAAAAAAATGACATAAAAACAAAATTTTTTTTTTGCATCGTGTCAGCCCCATTGTACCATTCAACTTTGTCCTTACCATATTTTACGTATCTTTAGAAACAACAAAGATATTTGAGGTGGTAACGTTTGGTGACTCACCCTGTATATATAGTGTCACGTAGCCTAGGTTTTCCCGGTCCGTCGGACGGCGAAAACCCGGGCTACTTCGGGTTTTATGGCCGTAAAGCCGGGCCTCGCACCGGCCGCGCGGTACGCGGTCCACCCGCGACAACCGGGCCGCCGCGAAGTCGGTTTCCGCGAATTTGAATTTCGGATCGAGTCCTTCTAACGGGCGCCAGGCATCTGGAGATGCCACGCAAATAATCTACCGATCGTTGACGCGAAATATGTCGCAATCCCGACTTCCCGACGGCCGCGTACTACGCTGGATAACTCTCCCGGGGTCAGGGTTCGACGAGAGGAGTACGGGACGTTCCCCGCGGCGGGAAGGCTTCTCAAAGAATTCGAATGCGAGTTCTGGGCTTTACAATCGTTTATTGAACGAAGATGGTACACGCGGCTGTCGGCAGGAAGGCCGGCAGCCGTAAGAAAATAAGCCCGCGCGAAAATATTTAGTAATCGACGGATTTTCGGTCGCTCGCGCTGTTATCGCTCGATTTTCGCGTCGGACACGACCCTTGACGCGATGTTCTGCGTCGTTATTGGAAATTAGTCGAGCTAGATGGGACCGTGTCCCGATGTTACACGCGCAATAATATGATTGTACCGATACACTAAGTCGAAAACGTAGATCCGGCTACGCCGCGTCGTCCCACCGTGGTCACTCTCTATGATCGCCGCGTAAATATCTGGGATTTCTCCCCGCAAAAACCGGTAGCGTGTTTCGGGTCGTCCGCAAAATACGCGAGCTCGCTTCACAAAAATTTGACCCGCGCTATAACCGGCCGACGGTCCCGGCTCCTACGCGATTTACCCACGACGCGATTTACGGTAACGCGGAATCCCGCCGTTAACGACGCGAATTTGAGGCCGTTCGCAAATCGTCCCCGAGCCAACGCGAAACAGGGTGTCAAAAAGATGCGATAATTAAGCCTGATCGGCGCTTACCGTCCGGCAGCTTTTGCCCTCGCCAATCGGTGGTTTTTTCGCCCGGATGTTTCTGGCAGCTCCTACGATTGGCCGGCAGCAGCTCTTCCTACTTCCGCACGGTTACAAAACGGACTTTTTGATCTTACGCAATAGTTAATTGTGATTACTCGTCGCGATGGTTTTCGGCACAATGACCTAGTTCGTCATGGCTCGGGAACGCGGAAGCAGGGCGTCCCCCACTTTCCTAATTTCTCCCGCTCGGCCCGACGCTTGGGCCTATCGCAGTTTCGGACACGGCAGGGCCGTGCTCGACGGTCCGAGGACCAGGGCGCTCGGCAATCGGCGGTGATCGTGGTCGTCGATTGGTTCGTTCTCCCGCGGAGGAAGACCCTACCGGAGGAAAACGTTACCGTGGAACCCGAATCTACCAGGGCGCGGACCGGTAATTTACCAATTCTTGCTGTAATTGTTAGTAAAGGTGGTAATTGTTCGCGATTAATTGCCGCTATACGGGCCGATATTAATTTTGGCGAAGTCCCTCCGGCCCCTCCGAGCGACTTCTCCCCCCGTTTCCCGCTTGTTCGTTGCATTTTTGGCACGTTTTTAAAGATACCCCCGGTGCCCCACAGAGAAAACAATGCAGCCGGTGTTCTTCGCGGCAATCTCGCGACAGGTGTCCGGTCTTGCGGCAATTCCAACATATAATTCCCCTTGGTTTCCGACCGAACGTGCGTTGTTTTTCGCACGGCGGTTCCGGTCCATTGTCGGGTTCTTTGTTCTCTCTGTGTGCTGAGGTCTCTTTAATTACTTTTTTAATTGTTTGCGAGTTCCTATACCCTGGTTTAGGCGTGTATTTACGAGTGGGGGATTGATCGCTCGAAGAACCGTTTTCCTCCCCGCCTACGGCAGCCATTGCATATTCTGTATCAAAATTGTCTGTTCTTCCCTTTCCCTTTCTTGGGTACCTACTCGGGTCGTATGCAAAGCTGGGATGTACCATTTCTGTCGGTCTCGGGTTACGTCTGTTCGTCATGTCTGTCTGTCGGTCTGCCTCTAACAGTTCGTCCTCTAATTCTTGTAGCGTCGTTATCGTCGTTAATGCTATGGCATTCCGTATTATGGGTTTCGCGCCCCAGTATAGTTTCCTAATTTGTTTCGATTCCGGCCAGGGGGGGTTTAATTTTTTAAACATCGCCCTCATTAAAATTACATAGTCGCGTAGGGGTTCATTTTCTCCCTGATATCTATCCTTTATATTTCTCTCTAATGTTTCCCGAAAAATCTTCGAAATCCGGCTACAAATCCGTTCCAAGTTACCCACTCGCCCTCTCGCGTACCATACCAATAGGCCGCGTTGCCTTCTAAACAAACTGACAGGCAGCGAAGCAGATTTTCATCCGTGATGTTACACAATTTCCTTTGTTGACTCAAACGATCCAGGAAGGCCTCTGAGTCCTCCCCGGACGCCCCAGAAAATTTAATACGCCATTTTCGCATAAACTCTGCGGTTGGCGTTCCCCGATAATAATCGTCCCTTGGTATGGTCGCGGGTCTGACGTGTGAATGACTCGAATTTGTTTTTAATTCCGGTAATTGGTTTGCTGTTGGCACCGTCAGCGTAATGTTTTTCGGCGGTGATCTTTCCGGCCAAACATTCGCTTCAGTTGTTGATCCATCGTCAAACAAAGGCGATTCATCGAACGCGTCCCCGTATTCGGATTTCGAGTCCCTATCCTCGTACTCCGGTTTCAACATTTTCGTTCTTGTCTATTATATTATGGGTTCCCCTTTATTTATGTGACCGACTGTCCTCGAGCGGCCGTAAACTTCGCGTGTTTACGTTGTGTTTACCTCGCGCGAGCGAGGCGACCCTAGCTTTGTAACTCTACGCGCGCGGACAAAGGACCGCTATTCCGACCGGCAACAGAAAAACTTTCCTCGAATTCCGTAGTATCTATCGGGTGGGTCTTGAATTTATGGATATTTATCGGTAGGACCTTTTCGAATCTGTTATTTCCGGCTTTCCCCAGCCATTTTTACATGAGTTTTCCGCAATTTTCTATTTCACGCTCGCTAATTTCTTAATCGTTTCGTTCGTAGCTGTTGTGTTCGTTAAATTTTCTTTTCCCTCTGCTAACTAACCGACACCCAATTTCCGTATCTAATCTCTTAATTTTTCCCTTGGACGTCACGATCAGCGGCACAGCTCTAAAGGGACGTATCTTCCACCACCATATTACATTTATCAATTATACAATACAACATATCATCATGGAATACATTTTATATATCATCAGAGAAAAGAAATCATTAGCATGAAATATAATATTCAAGAAATGCCACATAATTTGTCAATTAATATCACATAATTCATACAATATAGAACATAAAATGTATAGCACAAAATATCATTTCATATCAACATCATCAAATATTGGCACAATACATTTTGTCGTCAGGTTTTCTATTCATTTATTTCTGCAATGCCATTGTGAAATATAGACCAAATTTTTCCGAACTAATTAATTGCTTAAAATAACCATAAAAGAACCGCGAAAAATAACAAAATAAATTAAGAATTAACGAAATAAAATCTAAGAACAACAAAATAACTTAAGAAATAACAGGGTAAAATCAAAAGATAACAAAATAAATAAGGAAATAACAGAATAAATAATGGAATATTAAACGAATTCGTAAATAACGAAATAAATTAAATGACTAACAGAAATTAGGGGTAACAAAAATAATTAGGACTAGAAACACAATAACTAAGGAAAGAACTAAATAAATTACCAAATTAAGGAAATAAATAAGGAATCGACGAAATAAATTAAGGGTGGACACAAAATAAATACGGGGTTACAAAATAAATTAAGATACACACCACAATAAATAATAATGGCCGAAATTAGCAAAATAAATCAATCATAAAATAAATTAGTAGTGAACTAAATTGAATAGCAGCTTTTAACCTAAATTTTTCTTCAATCTATGAAATTCTCTTATCTTTCTTTCTGTACCTGATGGCGTGGAACGACATAATAAAATACTTTTCATCAGAATTTTCATTCATGTCAATCGTACACAATATTATCATTACATAACATCTATTAATTTTTGCGTTGGCTCGTTCTTTTCGCAATTTTTGGTTTTACTCGGTTTGGTACTTGTCAGTTTTACGACGCGGCCGTAACGACGATCACGCTTCGACTCTATTTGTTCGGCAATTTACAATCTGTGTGAGAGTCCCGCACTCTTCCCGTTCGTCTTAATTGAAAAGGGGCCTTCAAATTTCTCTTTTTACGACCAGATGTTAAGCGTCGATTCTTTGAAGGGTCTTTTCTAAGCCTGTTCGGGCGCCAATTTGTCACGTAGCCTAGGTTTTCCCGGTCCGTCGGACGGCGAAAACCCGGGCTACTTCGGGTTTTATGGCCGTAAAGCCGGGCCTCGCACCGGCCGCGCGGTACGCGGTCCACCCGCGACAACCGGGCCGCCGCGAAGTCGGTTTCCGCGAATTTGAATTTCGGATCGAGTCCTTCTAACGGGCGCCAGGCATCTGGAGATGCCACGCAAATAATCTACCGATCGTTGACGCGAAATATGTCGCAATCCCGACTTCCCGACGGCCGCGTACTACGCTGGATAACTCTCCCGGGGTCAGGGTTCGACGAGAGGAGTACGGGACGTTCCCCGCGGCGGGAAGGCTTCTCAAAGAATTCGAATGCGAGTTCTGGGCTTTACAATCGTTTATTGAACGAAGATGGTACACGCGGCTGTCGGCAGGAAGGCCGGCAGCCGTAAGAAAATAAGCCCGCGCGAAAATATTTAGTAATCGACGGATTTTCGGTCGCTCGCGCTGTTATCGCTCGATTTTCGCGTCGGACACGACCCCTGACGCGATGTTCTGCGTCGTTATTGGAAATTAGTCGAGCTAGATGGGACCGTGTCCCGATGTTACACGCGCAATAATATGATTGTACCGATACACTAAGTCGAAAACGTAGATCCGGCTACGCCGCGTCGTCCCACCGTGGTCACTCTCTATGATCGCCGCGTAAATATCTGGGATTTCTCCCCGCAAAAACCGGTAGCGTGTTTCGGGTCGTCCGCAAAATACGCGAGCTCGCTTCACAAAAATTTGACCCGCGCTATAACCGGCCGACGGTCCCGGCTCCTACGCGATTTACCCACGACGCGATTTACGGTAACGCGGAATCCCGCCGTTAACGACGCGAATTTGAGGCCGTTCGCAAATCGTCCCCGAGCCAACGCGAAACAGGGTGTCAAAAAGATGCGATAATTAAGCCTGATCGGCGCTTACCGTCCGGCAGCTTTTGCCCTCGCCAATCGGTGGTTTTTTCGCCCGGATGTTTCTGGCAGCTCCTACGATTGGCCGGCAGCAGCTCTTCCTACTTCCGCACGGTTACAAAACGGACTTTTTGATCTTACGCACTAGTTAATTGTGATTACTCGTCGCGATGGTTTTCGGCACAATGACCTAGTTCGTCATGGCTCGGGAACGCGGAAGCAGGGCGTCCCCCACTTTCCTAATTTCTCCCGCTCGGCCCGACGCTTGGGCCTATCGCAGTTTCGGACACGGCAGGGCCGTGCTCGACGGTCCGAGGACCAGGGCGCTCGGCAATCGGCGGTGATCGTGGTCGCCGATTGGTTCGTTCTCCCGCGGAGGAAGACCCTGGGCCAATCCCGCGGCGCGAATTTCCTCTCTGGCGGGTGAGGCAGCTGCGAGGTGGAGACGATGGTATTCTCCGGCGCGCTGCTCCTCGGCAGCTCCTCCAGGCTCCTTAACCCGGGCTCGGGATCTCCCTCGTTGTTATATGCCGGACTTTCCTGGCGAGCGTCCTGGCAGCGTCCTTCTGTGGGGATTCCCGCAGGTGGCCGAGTAGGAAAAGGGGTTCCGGGCCCCCCTGGGACCCGGATACGGTCCTGCAATTCGCGTCGCGCCAAGTGGCGCGACGTTCAAACGTATTAGCGCTGCCCCTTGGTCTTTAGAGACCATCCCAGGGGGAGCGCTCGCGGTTGCCGATCTTTTTCTGCTTGTTTCGGAAGTGGCCCGGTCTTCCGTTACAACTCGGGGAAGACGTAGGCGAAACTCGCCACGTCACAATAGATATATATAATTGTAAAACATTAAGGATAAAATATACTGTCGTTCTACCTCCCATATCATCTCCGATTGATTTAAAAGTAGATAGAACCTCTCCGTCTCCCAAGCACGAACCGAGCTATCCAAGAGAGAGGGTAGTAACCGTCCCTTGATTAAAGAAGTGTGATCATCGCCGATCACGCATAGTGAGCGACCAATCGGTCACAGGTTTCGTGCAGCTGAACGTACTCCACCAATACCGGAAAACACCCGAACCCACTGGATAGTGACGACGGGTGTGATCCTCAGGATTGGCTGGGTGGGTGAGGCCTTGTACGTGCCGTCACACGTACATACACCCGAGTATTCGGCAGACTGTAGGTGTGCTACGGCAGCCTCGGCCGCTCGGAAGCGTTAAAGACGAAATAAACGGTTACAATGTTCAGGATTGTATAAGTAATTTGCTTTTTTTATTTTCATCTCTATCAAACCAAAATCACGATCATTCGGTAGAAAGGAATGACCCGATACCAAAAATTTGTGGTCTATCGTTTCAATATTATTATTCGGTGACTGGGCAATTTTCAGCCATGTCAATGCTACTTTAATGTTGCGATTTTGGCCTGAACAAGCATCACTGTAGGCTATTACGTGTTTTTGAGAAGCTAAGATATCCTCCATATGCGCTAAAATGCACGATGCTACTACCTGTGCACCTCTTGAAGCTGTTGTTTCATCCCATACATACATATTGACATTGTCATCATGGAAATTATGGAAACCCAAGTTGTATACGTACATGTTTCGCTTATAATAGGCTACGGAAACAGACAGTTTAGGATACGGAAGTGCTTTTTGCAAATCAAATGAGAATCCATAATATTCCCTGGAATTTTCTTTTGCTCTCTTTTGGTCCTCTGCAAGACAGTTCCTAGCTCGTTCGGCATTTTGTAAATGTACATCATGGCTTTCTCTAAGATGTAATTTCTCTTCCTCATTATTGCAAGCTTCGATTTTTCCTTTGAGTAAATCACATTTTTGGCATGTGTCTTTTCGAGGAGCATGAAAATTTAAGTTAAATTCAGTGTTAAATATTTTCCTGTAAATCCATTCCTTAACAAAGGATTGGTTACTTTCTTCACATTTCTCTACATACAGGCTATACATTTTTCGAATATCTAATTCAGGACTCAAATATTTTCAACCAGGAGTGTGACGAGCTCGGGTATAGTGGCTCTCGTATGCTGGGAAACTTAAAATATGCTCTCGTACAGCTTTTACCTTAATTTCGTCTGTTTTTCGCGAAGATCCAGGCATCTTACCACGACGATCAGTTCCACTAGTTTCAGCATTCAGAGCACGAGTTAACCGCCCTACAGAAATTTTATGGGTGTCTAAAAAAAACTTTCTGCAAACCGACACTACTTCTGACTTATTGCTTCTTGACAGAAAATACTTGTAGCTGCATTTTTTCATGGGTCTTTCAAAAGTTCTGGGCCGCCTTTGTTTTATTAATTGTTGATGAACTGTAGTACACAGGTATAGATTCTGGGTTTCAAAATCTTTTAGTTTCCAGAAATTATCAAAATTAGATTTTCTTTCATTATATTCTACGCGATCTAAACATTTTTTTAAGCAAAAGCAATCCTTATTTTCAAAAATGTTGGCACTCACAAGTTTTGATTTTTTTTTTGTCGTGTATTCATCGCCACTATTTCTCTTAATTTTTCTAATATTTTGTGCGTAATTATCTTCATTTCTTGCCCGTTTTCTTTTCTTATCTTTTTCTATCTGCACCATTTCTATTGTTTCACCTTGCACCATTTCTGGGGTTTCTAAATTTACAGTGATGTCTTGGTATGATTCATCTGAAGATGATAATTGCCTTATTCTTTTCCATTTCTTGGAAGTATTACGTGGTCGTATAATATCTGCAGATCATCATATTATCACATCACATCATATTATCCGAATATTCACGTATTCACATAATAAGTACGTTGTCATTAACTTACCTGAACCGCTATCTGTTGACATAGTGGCAAAATATATAAACTATTTGCCGCCAATAATAATAAGTTCCGAAGAGCCCAACTGAATTATATTGTTAGATAAACCGGAATGAATTGGCATTTCTGTTATTTGATTGTCATTTATTTTATCGATTTATTATGTAGTTCAGAAACGCGACAAAGAGGGCCACGCGGTATTTTCAAGTTATGTTTATATAATTTCTTTAAAATGTTGACTTAGACCACTTTCATAATTAACACTAAATGAATTTCGTATAACGTTGTAATTACAACTACTATCTAAAGGTTCATTTTTGACGATATCGTAAAAATTACATTGAATAAATTTAGTTTAAAATCATGTCGTGTGAAATAAGTGATAAATTCATTTTTTTTTTAAATTTTGAATTAGACCACTTTCATCATTATGGGCACATATGCAGAACATGCAGTACTTTCTGGCAGTGATATGTAATTGCCCTTGTACTTGGTAGAAGTACGCGTGGCTTTTATTCATTTCACTGCCAGAACCGTCTGTGAATACTTTACTTACTGCTTTTATTGTTGATGTTGCCTCTTCTGGTGTGACGTTTTCTGCGGTTTGTGGGCACTTTATCTCCACAATACCGTCGTCGTCCATTACACCATCTGGTGATGCTCCCAAATAGGGAATCGATGCATCGGTGAAAAGACCACATGATCTAATTTCGATGTTTTCCTTTCTTGACAATTCTTCGCGAGCTATGTCTTCATTCTGCTTCCCATACGCTACAGCAGAAACGTCTAGCAGGCGTGGATAGAGCAATGTCTGCACTAACTTCGAACACAGTGTTGTCTTCCTTCGGCAGCACACGGCGCGGAAGTTGGACGCTGTCAAAAGTTTAGTTTTGTGCGCCAGCCACTTTCTGTTCTTGGCCTGTCCAATGGTCTCTTGCTCAATCTTTTCTCTATCTTTCTGCCAATCGCTTAGCATTTCCATATGCTTTTCCTTTTGCAGGTTGAACATGCATTCGTCCATATCCGGCTTCTGTGCATTTGGTCCGTAGTCGAAATCTTGTTTTGCGCGGAACTGCTTTCTTGTGTTCCTCGTCGTGCTGTTCTGTTGGGCTTGTTGCACGAGTTGGCGTTTCTTTCTGTGCCATTCTTCCATCTGTGTTAAAAGTGGAGGCCGCTCCTTTTTCATTGACCGTTGTAGACGAGATAATACTTCTTGCGTATTATACTGGATCACAGCAGCAGCACATCTTGCAGTGTATGATCCTCTTTATCCGAAATTTAATCTTTTTCCACCAATATATTTTGCAACAATATTGTTATAGCTCTCCACTGCGTTGTTGTTGCTTCGATAGAGGATGCTTTCTCCGTGCGCTGACAGTGACCGGATGATATCTTGGATGTTCTGGTAAACTCCAAGGTTTAACAATTCCGGAACAATATTCCGCTCATCCTTCTTCGTGGTTCCATCACAGAAGTATCCTATTTTATTGCAGTGTTTGTGCTCTCCAAAAACGTGGCTAGGCATATTCATTATGTCTTCGCATAAATTTCTTATTTTGTCTTGTATCGGCACATTCTGTTCAAATCTGTACTCTGCAGCTTTCATAATCCCTGAGCGCATCCGCCGAATATTATTTTCCACGGCTTGCCTGTAGCGGCCGGGCGGAGCTTTCTTTGCAACATCTTTCATTTTGTTGCAAAAGTTGCGCAACAAATGATTTGTGCATTCAATTTTCTTCACGCGGATCATCCATGTTGTAACCGTACTTTTTGATATTATAACTTCTTCGCGGGGGCCGGTTACTACCCTAATTTTTCTATGCTCGTGAATCCCCGAGCTAGGATGGATTCGTGCCCCCAGGCACTGGAAAGCGGCTAGGTTTGGACCAGTAAATAAATATCGGAGTCTTACTGTGAAAAACAAAGAGAGATATATTCTTAAGGAACTGTTTACGATATGATACAATTTTATCCCTGTACGGGTAACAATACCGCTGAGGCAATGAGACAACAATATTTATAAAGTTTATCAATTTCAGGGTGAGATTTAACCATTCGCCCGTGGTTCGCAGCCGACGCGTAGTGACTCGCTCGCGATACGCTCGCTTGACTCTACGCCTGTGTTTTGCACTCGCCGGACGATCGCGCAACGTTCAATTACGACAATGCTACGCTATATCCGCGATCGAGTGACGTCATCACCCGTCCAACCCTCCAGGTACTTGGCCGATATTCGTACGAGTTTCCTGGAAGGAAACACACACTAGATCTTGGTCACACCACGGGACACAGGAGTTTATCCCTTGGCATGTCGCATGGCCTCGGAATATCCTCAGGCAACGGTCACGGAAGTGTACCCACGATCGTGCAAGGTTCGATCGTCTCGACTACGTAGAGACGCATACCAGACCACGGTTATTTCACGTGACCCATGAGTCCACCCTTTGGCACAGTGTGGCCTCGGAGTTTACTCGGACAAAGGTCACGGCAAAATCCTCGGGATCGTATGTTGCTCTATCGTACCGATTCGGGGAAGACACGCACAAAACCTCAGTCGCTCCACGGGACCCAGGAGTCTACCCGTCGGCACGGTGCGTGGCCTTGGAGTATGCTCTGCAAGGGTCACGACAGAGTAACCGGGATCGTACAAAGTATGACCACTTCTTAACAGTGAGAGGCTCACAGCGAAACCTTGGCAATTCCACGGAACCCAGGAGACTACTCTTCGGCACTTTGTGTGGCCTTGGAGTATGCTCTATTGAGGTAACGAAGGAATAGCCGCGATAGCGGGAAGCAAAGCCGTCTCGATCCGGAAGAGACCCACACTAAACCACAGTGACTCCACGAAACCCAGGAGATTACTCTTCGGCACTGTGAGTGGCCTCAGCGTAATCTCGGCAAGGGATACGACAGAGTCACTAGGATCGTATGATGGTCGACCGTCTTACTTCGACCCGATCGGCACGAGCAGTATTTCTCAATGATACTGCCGCGCACTTCGCAACTGACCGATTCTAGATCTGTCCAACCAACCATGCACTCGGCCGTATACTCGTACGAGTGGTCAGGAAGGAGACGCACACAAAATCGTAGTCACTCATACACGACCAAGGAGTTTTCCCTTTGGCACATTTACGTGGCCTCCGAGCAAGCTCTCACTGAGGTCGCGACCAAGTGACAATGACTGTGTTGTATCTGTTTCGAGTCTGTTGTTATCCTCGCAGCATGATCTACGGAACGATTGGGTTATGCCTGCTCGACGTGCCTATCGTATGAATTTAACGCGTCACGATTCTTCCGAAACGCAAAACTTGAATTTTATAAAGTTTGTGTCATTCAGACACCCGGCGCTTTACGTTCGCCGTCGCTTCTTATCATCACGACTTGCTCGCTGCAAGGTACATCACTTTGAGAATTTAAAATAGATAATATATAATTGATTTACGTCTATATAATTTCAGACGCGGGACTACTACGCTGTCGCGACCGAGGATCACGGAATTTTAAATTATGTATATTTCGTCGGTGCCACGGCGCGGTTTGTGCTCGTGACTCCTCGGTTTGAGGCGCGTAGGCACTGAGAGCAGGAAGGACGGTTTGCCTATCTCTGCTGAGTCGGTTTGACTCCTCAAAGTGCGTACCGGTTTTCGTCGAACAGGCAACTTCGCGAACGCGTGTTTCCCGGACCGCTTCTAAACGTAGAGTGTTGGATCTACGGCTCGCATCGACCTCCTTCGATCGTTATCGAGTGGGGATCGATGCGTGCGCAATTAGACGCGTGTCGCGATATCTCCCTACTCGCGAGCGCCCAGAGTTGGGCAAATTTTATTTCGAATAACGAATAAGGAATAACGAATAAAGTCCCTGGATTTATTCGAGAATAACGAATAAGGATATCATTCGCCGAGAATTATTCGTAGCTTGCGAATAACGAATAAATCGTTATTCGTTATTCTCGAATAAATCCCGGGACTTTCATTCGTTATTCGTTATTCTAAATGACGAGAATAAATGCTGCGAATAAGCGCAGCCTTTATGGTTACGGGTAGGAACCGACACCCGACGCCAACACTCGAGTGACTCGAGGCCGAGGGCCGAGGCTCGAGGCTCGAGGCTTTTCGAGACGAAATCTCGGTTGACGATTGATGACATATAGAATAGATAACTAACAGTGACCGATCCTAGGTTCGGGACTGGGACCTTCGTTATCTTTACACACACATTTGTTGCCACGATTCTTCGCTTCACTCTCTAGTCTGCACTCACACATTTATTCATACACATACACGTCGCTGGTGCGTGGCGTGCGTGCCGCGTGCGATGTCGATGACGCGATGTCATTCGACACCATTATTCGCTGGGCTATTCGAATAAATTTTTATTCGCTGGGCTATTCGAATAAATTTTTATTCGCTGGGCTTTTCCGAATAAATTTTTATTCGCTGGGCTTTTCCGAATAAATTTTTATTCGCTGGGTTATTCGAATAAAAATTCATTCGAATAAAAATTTATTCGAATAAAAATTCATTCGAATAAAAATTTATTCGAATAACCCAGCGAATAAAAATTTATTCGCAATTTTTATTCGCTGGTTATTCAAATGAAATTTCATTCGAATAACGCCCAACTCTGGTCTGAGCTGCCTGCTCGACTGTTCAAAGCGTTTCACCGATTAGCGCGATCGATTCCCGGTTCGGCGAAGCGCACATTTTGCAACAACATTTAAACTGAAGAAGATTTTTAAGATATAGCCGGATCAGATGATGAAAAGTGCCCCCAAACCTTTATATTTAGTTGCACCATGCTCAACAAAAAATTACAAAAAAATTCATGAGTATTCTATCTAATATCATTCACGACTGAGATTTTTTCATCATTTTTGGTCGCAAAATCGATTTTTAAACAAATTCGAAAGCATAAAATTGCCGATTTTATATCAAAGTTTTCAGTTCACCACATTTATGTTATTATGTTAGTTGTATCTCATAGTGATTATTAATGTGAATTTTTTATAGATCTTCCAGATTATGCAAAAATGTTTAAGAAAATTGAATATGTCCAATCATTTGAAAAAATGCACATTGAAAGTGCTACGTTCTTACTTTTGATTAACATTGAACTAACTTAATTTCTAATTATTATGTTATTACACTGTTGTAATTGTAATTGCACAGGGAAAATGACTGATGTAGTAGAAAGAACAATAAAAAAATGTTTAACGAAAAAAAAATCATTTGATGCGGGATTCGATCCGGGACCAAAATATTCTCACAGCCGAAGACGTTACCGCCTGCGCCAAACGAAACTGATAAAAGTGTTCAATATAACAAAATACACCTATAAAACTGTAAGAAGGTATTGAAACAATTGATTTCGATTTTTTTTTAACGACGTTACAATTAATACAAATTTATAAAAAAATTAAGAACAATAGTTTCAATAACATCTAACTACTTAATTTTGGTAAAACTGGTATCTCTGAAACTTCAATTCGAAATGTGCACTTTCGTCAAATGATTGGGCACATTCAATTTTCTTAAACATGTTTGCATAATCTAGAAAATCTATAAAAAATCATATTAATAATCACTATGAAACACAACTAACATAATAACGTAAACTAGCAATTTTATGCTTTCGGATTTGTTAAAAAATCGTTTTTGCATCCAAAAATTATGAAAAAAAATCTCGGTCATGTATGATATGTGATTGAATATTCATGAATTTTTTCGTAATTTTTTGTTGAGCATGGTGCGATTAAAAATTAATTTGGTTCGCAGGCACTTTTGACCATCTTATCCGGCTTTATCTTAAAAATCGACAAAAAAAAATTACTTAAAAAATATAGAACATATTTCAGCATACGACATTAAATCCGATTAAAAAAAAAATTTCTTGGTCAAATTTCGCAGATATCTTTTTTAATTTAAAAATTGTAGCAAACTGTGCCTTTCGTCGAACCGGGAATCGATTGCGGTTCAAGCGCTTGAAATTTTGGTGGGCCGCTCTGGAGGAGGAGTTCACCCCCCGCCCCTCGTGCCACGTGGGACGGCGACCCATGATTCTTGCATCACGACTGGAGCCTGATCGAGCTCGATGAATGCGGTAGTGTTCGTATGTGTCGTACTATTGCGTTTATCGTTTATTTTCTCACTACAAACGCGCAAGAAATTAATACAACTACGGTCTGAGTCAGTAGTAAAATAGATTGACATATCGCAAAAAACGATCAACTACATAATTATTGATTGATTAATTTTTAACTCTTTCGAATTTCACAATTAATATTTATTGATATTTTGCAAGATTCTTTAAAGGCAAAATTTATGTTGTTTAAATGAAACATACATGAAAATGTATAGTAAATTTCAATTTAATTCTTTTTTCAAATTCAGTTACAAAATACATTCAAAATGGATGCGTATTAATAGTGTTAAAAAATTATAGAAATGCGAATAATAATTATACGTATAAAGAAAATGTATAAAATAAATGTATGCGTAAAGATATCCGTGTTCAAGATTTATGAAAATTGTTTTTCCATAATTGGAAAACGTGGTATCTACATTTATTAATATTGTATTGATAAAGATAATTGCAGATATATAACATGACATCAAATAAAAAAGTATAATTTGAACATGTAGTCATAACATCAGATACATAACTCGTCAATAAGATTTGATCATTCTTGTAGATCTAGTTCCAGCATTTATCGTTCTACAGCGTAGAGGGCGTAAGAAAACCATTTGTTTACATGTGAGACAAGAAGACCCATATGGTGATTGGTCCAGACAGAGAGGATATGAGAGTGCTCACGCCCGGGGTTTCGGCGTTCCAGTTATAGTAGTGACATCTGCTCAGCCTTAGCATGGCACAGAACCTGGGCCGTCTTTTCTGGATCAGAACCCCGGCCGTCTTTTAGCATGACACAGAACCTGGGCCGTCTTTTCTGGATCAGAACCCCGGCCGTCTTTTAGCAAAAACCAGGGCCGTCTCTTGACGGTCTTGAAACCGAACGCTCAATATTTTTTTTACCAGGATTAGAACGTACAGCTTAATTGTTTTATATGAAATATGTAACTGACGTGTAAATCGTGTGTACAAAATCTCTAATTAATATAAATTAAGTATAATATTAATTGTAATAATACGTATTTCATTTTTTCCAATTTTATAGTTGCAAACTCTAGTTGTAAAAAATGATAAACCCGGAAAAATTCGAACAAATACAAATTTCATGTCGACGTTTTAAAAAGCGACCATACTGAATATTAATTTAATAATGAGCTATTGTCATCAGCACTATCTTAAATTTTTTCATATATTTAGCTACTGTTATTATTAATTTTAAAAATTTTTTCCACCTCGGCACCATAGGATTTTTACTAGATGAATTTAAAAACATATTAGAACTATTTTTAAATAATTTTACTCGAAATCATTCTAGTTTACTCTTTATTTCACTGTTCTACTAATTTTTTATGCGCTGCATTGCAGCTCTGTTTAACTCTCTTTTACAACTCCATACTATAATATCATCCATATTTAAAGAAGAACAATTTTTTGCGACGATCATTGAGAAAACGACATTGTTTCCACATTTCAGTCTTTTACCTGTGTTCTGTGTCACATCTAGAGTTTTATGGTATGCTAACAATTATGTTATGGTATGCTATTGAGTCGCAAGCCAAACCGTACAAGCGAATACATTCACAACTTCCAGAGGCCTGCCTCCAAACTAATTAAAGGAAGGGTAGAAATACCGTGTGCACTAAACTCTTCAAAAGAAGCGGATTCTAGTCGCTCGTGTTATAAACCTTATTCGATACTTCATCAACAGAGTGATCTTACATATTTCTGTAACAGTTCCAAGTGCATAGTCTTTGTTCGTGATACACTCTTTGAATAAAATATTAAGTATATTTTTCACACTACTAGTGACCCTCGCAGAGTTGGGCATTATTTGGGATAAAAAATTATTTAAATAAAAATTCGAATAAAAAATACTTTATCTTTATTTTTGTTATTTGAAGGTTCGAAAAAACCCTCTTTATTGAACGAGTGTCAAATAAATAATTTTATTAGGTAAGAATTTATCCGACGAATAAAAATACTTTTTTATATTTGCTTCAAATTAAATTTTCATTTTTTATCTGTACTGTTATTCGAAGGCTACGACTAATTCTTTCGAATAAATTTAGAATATTTTTCGTCAGCTCGAATAAGCTGCTTTGCGCGCGCGAGCCCCGTCGACCCAGGCCCAGAATCTCGTGCCACCTCGGTCGCCCAGCGATGCAATAAACGGCAGCCGCGCGATCCGAAGCGAGAACAGGTATATCGGTGTGAAACTACTACCAATCAAATTACAAAACTTCTTTATTTTTCATTATTTTTTATAAAACTTTTACCAACATATTCCTGGAATTTTTCTGATTAAAATGATACCAAATATGATATAATTCCGATAATATTTACCTGTGTAATGATCGATGAAAGTTGCTTCCCATAACATTTACATTAACGGAAAATTAGTGTAAATGTGATCCGAATTATATCGCGTTTGAGTTTCATTTTAATCAGAATAATGCCACAAATATATTGGTGAAAGTCTCATAAAAAAATAATTAATAATAAAGAAGTTAAATTTTTCATTTAAAGGCCTGCGCTCACGCGAGCTTTGATCTCTGCCGGCGGCCGCGACTCTCTGCGGCTCTTTCTTTCCCATACGCTGTTCTTCTCTGTGTTCAAAACTTTTATCGCTCGTTACACAAGTAAATATCATCGGAATTATATCATATTTGGTATCATTTTAATCAGAAAAATGCCACGAATATATTGGTGAAAGTCCCATAAAAAAATAATGAAAAATAAAGAAGTTTTGTAATTGGATTAGTAGTGGTCTTTTGGTCTCACACCGATATACCCGATACTTAGTGTCATGTTACACTCTTCGGCTGCGATGGCTCTCAAGATTCTTTTCCGAATTGTGTCGTGCCGAAAATCGTGTCCTCTTCGACCAGAACTCCAGAACCGTTTACTCCCCCCTACACCCCTGAGATGTCAATGCTGGAGCGTGTCGGCCAGAGGCAGCCCCAAACAGCGATGGGCAAAAAAATTTAAAGTATCAAACCCAAAATAACCGACATGTATTTTTAATTTGAAATTGATTTTTCTCAAATACATTGTCGCGCGGTTCATCCGTAGATACTCTACACGAGGTTTCATTTTCATCCGAGGTTGTCGGTTCCCGAAATAACTGCGTGGTGGCGTATTCAACGCCTCTAGCGGAGAGATATGTATTTGAGAGGCGTTATTTCTAAGATACAGGCTGAGGTGGGAAAAATATTTTGACGCTTCAATTAAATTTCGGAGGTAGCGCCACCATTTATTTGACGGTGAATTTTTTAACTTACAATCCTCGGAAATGTATTTTCAGTTTTCGTCGTACGAGTTTCAGAGCATCCGAGCGTATTCATTTGAAGCTGTATTTGGGAAGAGGATTTTTTCAGTTATTTTAGCTCGCGAGTATTTCGACCGGATGAATATCAAATGTATTTTTAATTCGAATTTTTATTTCGTTTCAATTAAATGACCAATGCGACGTTGCCGTTGAAGTCGTAATATGTAAATGTACAAATTTAAGCGATTGTTTAAGCAAATAGATTTGTATTATTTAACCAGATGTTTATATAGGTAAATGTTTATTACTTAACCGATTGTTTAAACAAAAACATTTTTATTCTTTAAAGAAATGTCTCAACTAATATATCTGTATTACTTAAATGATTACTTAAACCAATACATTTTTACTACTTAAACGAATGTGTAATAAACAAATACATTTTTATTATTTACACAAATGTTTAAACAAATAAATTTGCATTATTTAAACAAATGTTTAAACCAATGCATTTTTGTTACTTAGACGATTGTCTAAACAAATACAATTGTATTATTTTATCAATTGTTTAAACAAATAAATTTGCATTATTTACACAAATGTTTAAACCAATGCATTTTTGTTAGATAAACGATTGTCTAAACCTAAATACAATTTTATTATTTTATCAATTGTTTAAACAAATAAATTTGCATTATTTACACAAATGTTTAAACCAATATATTTTTATTACTTGGACGATTGTTAAGCAAACACATTTTTATTACTTAACTAAAATTCGTCACGTTTTGCAATGTGCGTTTTGTAAAAGTCTTTGCAATAAGATCTGATATCTCTTATGGTTCCACAGTTATTGTAAAATGTCACGAAATTTGTCGATCCAGCACATTGTCCGGTCGTCCAAGGCTCTAAATCGCGATGCAGCGTCCGCTTCAGATAATTTTAATTTCGTCAATTTGAAAATGTTCATCTTTTTAAAAACAGTTCTATAAAGAGGACCCATGTAGCTATTGTCTCATTTGTTTAAAATTGTTCAAAAGTCCGCTTCTATGAAAAGATTGCATTTGTTTAAAACAACGCACACCTTCAGCCAAAAGAAACTAACACATGCTTCGTTTTTCTACTCTCGGAATCATTCGGCAGGGATCGTCGTCTGTCATTTCGTATACGTATGTATATATATGTATATATTTGTGGCCGCTTCGACTGCGGCGAACGTAGATAGAAAAGGACAGCATGAAAACACGGCCGCGCGGCCGAAGACGCAACAAAAAAGCAGTGCAATCGGATGATATTATTATCCGATTTGTACCGTGTTTGGGCTTATTTTGTTCGGGAAAACATTTTCAATAGATAAGTAATGCTATCATTATGATAACGTTAATAAGAAATAATATTAGAGTTAGTTGGTAAACGCCAATGCGCTACTCGTTACAATGTTGCCTCTGATACTGAGTCACGACCATATGGTGCGTCGCACTGTGTGCCTCCTGGAGACAACAATGTAAGGGTTTCACCATCACTTATTAATAACAATAAAATGTTTGTTAGAATTCGTAAATCTGTCATGGGAAAATTATTAATCGACTGCAAATAGTTTGCTGATGAAAACAAGTCCAAACACGCTACAAATCCGATAAGTTAGACGGTGCCAGTATTGAAGCGTTTTCTTCAAAGTTCATCAATGAATTTTATTTCACTAGCTGACCGTTCCATTTCGATAGAGTCCGCTGTCGTACCAGACCAGAGTTGGGCAAATTTTATTTCGAATAACGAATAAGGAATAACGAATAAAGTCCCTGGATTTATTCGAGAATAACGAATAAGGATATCATTCGCCGAGAATTATTCGTAGCTTGCGAATAACGAATAAATCGTTATTCGTTATTCTCGAATAAATCCCGGGACTTTCATTCGTTATTCGTTATTCTAAATGACGAGAATAAATTCTGCGAATAAGCGCAGCCTTTATGGTTACGGGTAGGAACCGACACCCGACGCCAACACTCGAGTGACTCGAGGCCGAGGGCCGAGGCTCGAGGCTCGAGGCTTTTCGAGACGAGATCTCAGTTGACGATTGATGACATATACAATAGATAACTAACAGTGACCGATCCTAGGTTCGGGACTGGGACCTTCGTTATCTTTACACACACATTTGTTGCCACGATTCTTCGCTTCACTCTCTAGTCTGCACTCACACATTTATTCATACACATACACGTCGCTGGTGCGTGGCGTGCGTGCCGCGTGCGATGTCGATGACGCGATGTCATTCGACACCATTATTCGCTGGGCTATTCGAATAAATTTTTATTCGCTGGGCTATTCGAATAAATTTTTATTCGCTGGGCTTTTCCGAATAAATTTTGATTCGCTGGTTATTCGGAACCGTAGACAGAACAATGCATTGCTTACGATGTCTGCACATGTGTCCGTACATAAACTAAAGAGTTCTTTATAAAATTGTCTTAATAACTTAATATCTAGCAGAATACCCATGATGAAAATCAATGACATTTCCCTTTATTGTAAATTGTTTAAGTAATGAAAATGTGTTTCTTTAAACAATCCTGTAAGTAATAAAAATGTACTGGTTTAAACATGTGTCTAAATAATCAAAATGTATTGTGTTAAACATATGTTTCAATAATAAAAATTTATTTGTTTTGTAACAGACCTGGACGCGCCAGGCCTGTTACGTACCGGTCTCGCGGAATCCCGACCCCCGCCGACCGATCCCGACGAATTCCGAGCGTCGCAGGATCCGCGCTCCGCGCCCTCGCGCCTCGCAACCGATTCTGGCGGCAACCGGAAGCCGCCATAGCTTCGAGATCCTTCGAACCGGACACGAAACGTCACCGGAAGTTCCGCCGAAAACTACCCCGCGCCGCGCCTCTTACCACGAGTCAACCAGGGCATAAAAGGAGCCCGCGCGCGCCACCGAGCTCTCTTACGTTCGCTCTGATCTTACGAAACCCGTCTCATCCGAAAGTACCGCAAATCGCGATCTCCGCCGTAGCGCGACGGCGACGGCCGTCGCGCGACACCGTGATCCAGGAAGACCGATCCGCCGACCGCCGCGTACTGATCCGTTCCGCGACCGCATGGGCCCGAACCGTAACCCGTGGAAAATACACGAAGAACGACTCAGTTATTATCCTGACCGTCCCGACTCGCGTATCCTACGAACCCTGGCACGGCGAGCCAAATCCGGGCCGCGAGTGCCGTCCGTTGCAACGAGCCCGCGGAAAACCGAACTCGTTACAGTTTAAACAATTGTTTAAATAATAAAAATTTATTTGTTTAAATAACCGTTTAAGCCATGAACATGCATTGCTTTAAACATTTCTCTCAACAAGAAATATTGAATTTTTTAAACAATTGTGTAAATAATAAAAATTTATTTGTTCAAACAAATGTTTAAATAATGAAAATGTATTGGGTTAAACATTTGTTTCAATAACAAAAATATATTTGCTTGAACAATCGGTTAAGTAATAAAAATGTATCGGTTTAAAGATCTGTTGAAATAATAAAATTCATTTGTTTAAACAGTTGTTTAATTAATACACACTTACCTATGAAAACATGTGTTTAAATAATACATACCTATTTGCTGGAAAAATAATCATTTGAATAATAGACATTTAGATGCTTAAACATTAGTTTCAATAAGGAAAATGTATTTGTTTAAACAATCCGTTAAGTAATAAAAATGTATCGGTTTAAAGATCTGTTTAAATAATAAAATTCATTTGTTTAAACAGTCATTTAAATAATGTAAACATGTGTTTAAACAATACATACCTATTTGCTTAAACAATTATTTAAATAATAGACATTTAGGTGCTTAAACATTTGTTTAAATAATAAACATTCATTTGCGTAAACAATCGTTTAACCAATAAACCGTGGTAAGTAGTACGTATTTACGTATTTAATACGTCGTATTACGACTTGGCAACGTCGGATAAAAAGGTCGTTTAATTGAAATCAAATACTATTTTCGAATTAAAAATACATTTCATGTCCATTTAATTCCAAATACCGCCTCGGGTGAACGTTTCGAGAAAAAATTTGCCTACATCGCTTCAACTAACGAATTAAATTCTCAAATAAATCTGGCCGCGCCATCTGCGTCGAAATGAATCTCACAATTCATTTTGTATTTCGTTCGAACGAGGCTCAAATACATTCTAGGCATTTAATTGATTCGAGCTGGATCCGCAAAATACTGGCGCTGTCGTCGACTATTTCAATTAAATCGTAGGAAATACTCGGACGGGCGGGTCAAAATAACTCTCGACGCCAGACATCTGGCGAACGAAAATACAAATACATTGTCGCGCTCCGTGAGCTTCAAATAACGTCGGAGCAGACCAAGTATTTTTATTTGAAATGTATTTATATACATTTTTATCCAATTGATGCCCATCTCTGGCCCCAAAGACGTTGGAAAAGATTTCTGGCACGAAGACCATTCTTCGGTCGGCAAATTTCTAACACCTCTTCTTGAATCTAGGCGCCCATACAGAAAAGATCGCACTTGTTCAAGTAAAGGTAGATGAACTTATGTCACATCACACAAACCTAACAGTAACTTATTTGAAATCCGGAAAATTAACACAGGACATTTATAAACATTTATTAAAATTTAATATCTATATTTAATATATAATAATATTAAATAATCCTGTTGTTAGTAAATAAATACATGTTATTTATAATTCAAAATGCCATTTTATGAGTGAAATTTAATCTACTGAATTTAATCATATAAATAGACGATGATAAAACATAATAAAATTATTTAAAAAATGCATTTTACTCGACAGGATTTGAACCCTGATCGTTCGGCTGAAAAGTTGCCACGCTACCGTCGCGCCACACCGATTCTTGTAACCTGTAGAAAATGTGGCATTATATACGCAGTAATGAAACTTTAATTGTCAATATCTCGAAAACTATTGAGTATCTGCCCCTATAATGGTATATATTCGTGAACAGGAGAACGAGATCTATAAGTGTGCAAAGTTTCAACATAATCGGTGACCCGAAGGTCGTGGCCTCTCCTTTTAGCCTTAGAGTCAGGCCTCTGGAAGTTGAGAATTCGTTTGCTTGTACGGGCTGGCTTGCGATTCAATAGCGATTGGTAGCGTACCATAAAACTCCAGATGTGGCACAGACCACAGGTAGGTGTGCTGGGCGCTACGTCACCAACGCACTAAAGACCTGAAATGTGGAAAGACTTTTGTTTTTTCAATGATAGTTGCAAAAAATTGTTCTTCTTCAAATATGGATGGTACTATGGTATTGAGTTGTAAAAGGGAGTTAAACAGAGCTGCAATACAGTTCATAAAAAATTAGTAGAATGGCGAAATAAAGAGTAAACTAGAATGTTTTCGAGTAAAATTATTTAAAAATAGTTCTAATATGTTTTTAAAGTCATCTAGTAAAAATCGTATGGTGCCGAGGTCGGAAAAAAATAATTAATAAATAATAAAAAATTAAAAAATTCATGAAAGAAAAATTTTTTAAATTAATAATAACCGTAGCTAAATATATGAAAAAATTTAAGATAGTGCTGATGACAATAGCTCATTATTAAATTAATATTCAATGTGGTTGCTTTTAAACGTCGACATAAAATTTGTATTTGTTCGAATTTTTCCGGGTTTATCATTTTTTACAACTAGAATTTGCAACTACAAAATTGGAAAAAAATAAAATACGTATCAGTACAATTAATATTATACTTAATTTATATTAATTAGAGATTTTGTACACACGATTTACACGTCAGTTACATATTTCATGTAAAACAATTAAGCTGTACGTTGTAACCGTATCGATTACATATCGATTAAGCAGCGCGTTGCCTGAATGACGTGGGCCCCCACCACAGCGTTCCGCGTCGTCCTGCTATCCTTTTCGTAACAAAGGATCGCAGGATCTCCCACTAATTAGTATGCGCACGCATCGATCCCCACTCGATAGCGATCGAAGGAGGTCGATGCGAGCCATAGATCCGACACTCTACGTCTAGGCGCGATCGGGCGAACACGCGGATCCGGGAAGATCCCATAAATTCGGTACGCGGCGGTGAGAGTCAAACCGACTCGGGAACGAAATAGTCAAACCGACTACGTTGCCCTCGCCTCGCGCACACCTCAAACCGAGGAGCTGGTCGTGCAAACCGCACGACAGCATATAATTATTATAATAATCCAAGTGAGGTGACGAGACGAGGATAACGTGTCAATCCCGAGTGTTATTTCATCTTCGAGAATATCGCGTCGTGGTCCACGTACGGGTTAGTGCAGTGGAAGTTACCTCCCCGATACCGGAAGGCATCATAACCCACTGAAAGTGACGATTGATGCAATCCTCAGGATCGGAAGAGTAACGGACGCTTAGTACTCGTCGTCATACTAGTACTCTTCCTGAGAAATCAGCCGAGTGCGAGTGTGCTGCGACGGCCCTCCGGGAATCGCGAATAGCGCGTCGTGATACGCATACGGGTTAGTGCAGTGGAAGTTACCTCCCCGATACCGGAAGGCATCTTAACCCACTGAAAGTGACGATTGATGCAATCCTCAGGGTCGGAAGAGTAACAGACGCTTAGTACTCGTCGCCATACTTGTACTCTTCCTGAGAAATCAGCCGAGTGCAGGTGTGCTGCGACGGCCCTCCGGCAATCACGAGGATCGCGTCGTGATACGCGTACGGGTTAGTACGGTTGAAGTCACCTCCCCGATACCGGAAGGCATCATAACCCACTGAAAGTGACGATTGATGCAATCCTCAGGGTCGGAAGAGTAACAGACGCTTAGTACTCGTCGCCATACTTGTACTCTACCTGAGAAATCAGCCGAGTGCGAGTGTGCTGCGACGGCCCTCCGGGAATCGCGAATAGCGTGTCGTGACACGCATACGGGTTAGTGCGGTGGAAGTTACCTCCCCGATACCGGAAGGCATCATAACCCACTGAAAGTGACGATTGATGCAATCCTCAGGGTCGGAAGAGTAACAGACGCTTAGTACTCGTCGCCATACTTGTACTCTTCCTGAGAAATCAGCCGAGTGCAGGTGTGCTGCGACGGCCCTCCGGCAATCACGAGGATCGCGTCGTGATACGCGTACGGGTAAGTACGGTTGAAGTCACCTCCGCGATACCGGAAGGCATCATAACCCACTGAAAGTGACGATTGATGCAATCCTCAGGGTCGGAAGAGTAACAGACGCTTAGTACTCGTCGCCATACTTGTACTCTACCTGAGAAATCAGCCGAGTGCGAGTGTGCTGCGACGGCCCTCCGGGAATCGCGAATAGCGTGTCGTGACACGCATACGGGTTAGTGCGGTGGAAGTTACCTCCCCGATACCGGAAGGCATCATAACCCACTGAAAGTGACGATTGATGCAATCCTCAGGGTCGGAAGAGTAACAGACGCTTAGTACTCGTCGCCATACTTGTACTCTTCCTGAGAAATCAGCCGAGTGCTGGTGTGCTGCGACGGCCCTCCGGCAATCACGAGGATCGCGTCGTGATACGCGTACGGGTTAGTACGGTTGAAGTCACCTCCCCGACACCGGAAAGTATCGTAACCCACCGAAAGTGACGATCGATGCAATCCTCAAGGTCGGAAGAGTGACAGACACTTTGTACGCGACGCCACACTTGTACTCTCCCTGAGAAGTCAGCCGAGTGCAAGTGTGCTGCGACGGCCCTCCATCACTCGAGTAAATTGTGACGCGTTCAAACCCGTCGAAATAAATCCGTCACGAAATCGTAAAAACGTACCGAACGCGAAGCGCGATACCGAGCCGAAATATCTGGGCGTAGAGGAATATAAAACATAGCGGGTGTGCCACCACGGTGGTGATTAAAATTATATATCATAATAGAGTTTAACGAAATTAGCGTTATAAAATTTAAATAATATTATATCACGCGGACTCACACGAAGGGGTGGAGATCAAAGCGGAGTTTATAAAGTTAAAATAGTATATATATATATATAATTGTAAAACATTAAGGATAAAATATACTGTCGTTCTACCTCCCACATCATCTCCGATTGATTTAAAAGTAGATAGAACCTCTCCGTCTCCCAAGCACGAACCGAGCTATCCAAGGGTGGTAACCGTCCCTTGATTAAAGAAGTGTGATCATCGCCGATCACGCATAGTGAGCGACCAATCGGTCACAGGTTTCGTGCAGCTGAACGCACTCCACCAATACCGGAAAACACCCGAACCCACTGGATAGTGACGACGGGTGTGATCCTCAGGATTGGCTGGGTGGGTGAGGCCTTGTACGTGCCGTCACACGTACATACACCCGAGTATTCAGCAGACTGTAGGTGTGCTACGGCAGCCTCGGCCGCTCGGAAGAGTTAAAGACGAAATAAACGGTTACATATTTGGCGTCCGAACAGGGACGGCGAGGTTCAAATACATTAAGCCAATCGGAATTGACTTAAACATGTCAACCGAAACTCGAGCAAAGTCGCGGAAGAATCCGGGTACACCAGTTTAGAGTAATATCGAATCAGGTTCCGGGACAAAGGTGGTTTCTCCGCATAAAGACCAACTTGACGACCACCTTGACGCGATGAGTGTAGAGCAGTTGCGTGATTTAATTCGCGACCTACGATCTAAAATTTCGCGACAGGACGAACGAATCCTCCAACTCGAGGTTAAACTCGCCGCAGGGATGGGTATGCACGTTGAAAACGCGGAAGCCCGTGCACAAATTGCAGATTGGAAACTCTAAGTAGAGTCGCGATTAGATCGCGAAATGGAGGCTAACAAAAACGCGAACAAGAACTCGATGCGAGGTTAGCCGAAATCAGGGAAACCCTGATTAGCAACGACGAGTTATACGACCGGATTAGTGCACACAAGCGCGAGATGCGAGATTGGAGGCGCGAAATAGAATCACGAATTGACCGCGAATCACTGCTGGCCGCAGAGGTCGAGGAACGTCTCCGTAAGGAGATGCACGACGGCTTCGACGAAGTTCTCGCGCTGACAGAGGTGCCGCGCCGCGTTGCCTCACATGAAGATACAAGGGCACCTCACCCTCGTGAGCAACGCATCGAACAACACGTCTTAAGAGGGATGAATCGTCCGCGTGTTTCCATCCAGCCGGATGCCCCCAACAACCGATGGCAAGCGTATGAATCCACGAGGTTAGAGGCATCGCATTTGGCCGCCTCAAGGCCATTCGCCGTAAAGCCCAAACTCCCAGTTTTCGAGGGAAAGGCTACGGAAAAACCTCCGAGGTTTCTGCGCGAGATGCGGCAATTCATCGAGGCCGCACGAGTGCCAGACGATGAGTTAAAGTTCATCATTACGCAGGCACTAAAAGGGGTAGCAAGCGAATGGTGGGACATAGTCACCGAACAAATAACCACGTAGAACGATTTCTCACGATTATTTCTCGAACGATTTTGGAGCACCGCCATCCAAAGAAAAATACGAGACAACCTCGATGCCGGTGTATATCGCCAAGAACCCGGAGTGACACGCGTGGCGTACGCCATGAGACTTATCGGAAGCGCACGTGACCTCGTACCACGACCTGCTGACGAGGAAATCGTTTTGTCACTCGCCCGCCATTTCACACAAGCCGTGGACGACTGTGTGTTGGGTCAAAACATAACCACCATCGATTCGTTCTTGGCCCTATTAGAACGATTCGATAATGGCGGAACGGTGAACCGGCAACGGACAAACGAAAGACAGTCTGGCGAGAAGGAATGGCCTCCACGTCCAAATTACGGACCAACACCCCGGAGCCAAACGTACGGGTCGAGCGGGCCGCGCCCGCAGTCCAACGAAACTATCCAACGACCTTCAAGGGAACCTCCGCGTCAAATGGGCGAATATCAACGCAGGGCGCCAGAAATCCCACGTCCATCCAGGGAAAATTACTCACAACAAGAGCGGCGTCCCGAGGTTCGAAATCAGGAGGATCGACGATGGAATCCTCGCCCGACTCACATTCCAGCGGCGCAAATAGAGGAAGAAAACCCTGAAGAAGGCATTGGGATAGGTGACGAAGAAGTATCCATCCCGGAAAACGAGTAAGGAGGAACTCAGACGAACATCTGAGCGACTTCCCCACTCAGATGAGAGCTACCTCCAAGGAACCATCTAGGGAAGACCTCTGCTTGACAATTGGATCGATCTTCGGAGACCTCCGACGTGACCTCACCAACGAGGAATGTCACGAATCAAGACCAGTCCTAGGGACCAATAACAGTCCAGAGGTCTACTTGAAGATCGAGGGCATTCCCGTTAAAGCCCTCATCGATACAGGCAGTACCGTAACAGCTATGTCAGAAGAATGGTACCTGAAACATTAAGGTCACTTGAAGAAGTGCCCCATGCTACCAGTCTCAGGAGCAGTCGTAATTGGAGCAACGGGCAGCAAATCAGCCCGACTGAAAAAACAAGTATGGGTAACCATCACACACCCAGAGGTTACACTAGAAGCTCCGGTAGTAATAGTTCCCGGACTAATCTGTGATCTGATCATAGGCATAGACACGTTACGAAAGTCAAAGGCTACGATCGACTTTGCAAATGACACGCTGATAATATCAACAGACAGAACAGAGGTCGTCATCAAGATGAATCAAGAAAGTGCTGAAAAGGAAGCGCTAAGAACAATAAATATTGTCTGTCATGCGTCCAGACAATACAGCATCATTGGAAGCCGTTCAAGCAACTCCCCGGCAAAAGGAGGAACTGCAACGGGTAATCGAGTCCTTCCCCCGAGTTTGGAAGGAGGAGATAGGACGTCTAACGTGCTATGAACACCACCTGCACGTAAAGGCGGACACCCCGTATTTTTGCAGGACATATCCTACGCCACTAAAATATCTAGAGGCGGCCGATGCGGAGATACAAAGAATGCTGGACAATAACATCATTGGCCATGACCTTTCGCTTCCGGCTGTCGTCTCAGCGGCAGCTGGTGGCGAGGGGGCGTGGAGGGGGTTCGCCTCCTTCTGCGAGCAAGTAATGCTGCGGAAGGAGGCTGCGGAACGGGATCGGGAGCGCTATCACGATCCCGGCCGAAGGGGCGGGAGGAGGCGACGCAGGGCACGCCCCGGCGGCGTGCCTCCGTTGCGGCGCCTCTAACGCGGGCGAGGGCGCCCTTGGTGATCTCGAGGCGGGGGACCGATGGTCTCCTTATACTCGGTTGCCAATGGCGTCCCCGGGGGCCGTTGGGCATTTTGGGCGGGGGCCCGGATGTCCATCGGGCGGCCTAAATGGGGGGGGAAGGCGCCGCGTCGTCCGTTGCGTGGTGCCTTCGGATAGAGTAGGTTCGGGTGGGGGCCGCGTCCTCCACCCAGGGAGGAATGCTAAGGCGGGGGCACACCGGATTGAAATGCGCGCGCGGAACACGGGTGCCCCCAGGAGCCTAGGGACGGACGGGGAGGAGTTAGTGGGTATACTCGGCCTTGCACCCACCAGCCGAGGAGTCCCACATAACCCGGCCCACTCCCCCTCGGGAGGGGCCGGGTATCCGTAACGAGATTACCTTCTCGATAAAAAAAAAAAAAAAAAAAAAAAAAAATGGACAATAACATCATACAACCCAGCAAGAGCCCGTACATCAATCCAGTGGTTCCCGTATTAAAAAAGAACGGATCGCTCCGTCTATGTCTGGACGCCAGAATGCTGAATCAAGCTCTTGTTGACGACCACGAAATGTCAGAAACACCAGATGCAATCTTCCAACGCTTCAAGAAGGTGGATTTTCTCACGAGTCTTGACCTAACGAGCAGCTTTTGGCAAAAGTATCGCGGAAGGTGCTATGAATACGTGGTAACACCGTTTGGCCTCAAGACAAGCAGTGCAAGTCTGGTCAGAGCCCTACGACAGGTGCTAGAAGGAATGGAGGGTTTCGTGGTGAACTTCATTGATGATATCCTGTGCTTTTCAAGAACATTCGAAGAGCACATGCAACATCTGACGACCTTGTTGGAGCGGCTGGAGGCGCACAACCTCACTGTCAACCTGGATAAATGTCACTTTATGAGACGAGAAATCAAATTCCTCGGCCACGTCTTGTCGGCAGAAGGATTGAAACAAGATCCGGAAAAACTCGCAGCAATTCGAGAGTTCCCGGTACCACGAAACGTAAAACAGCTACGTGGATTTCTCGGACTCATAAATTATTACAGCAAGTTCACGGACAAGCATGCTGATGTAACAACACCGTTACTGACATTATTGAAGAAGGGAAAGCGATGGTCTTGGAACGAGGCACAAGAGGCAGCGTTCGAAAAAGCAAAGCAAATTTTCTGTAAAGAAGTGGTACTGCAATATGCAGACGCCAGCAGAGAATTTTACCTGGCCACCGACGCGAGCTTCGTTGCAGTCGGAGCCGTGATCGAGCAGCAAGACGCGACGGGAAATCTGCGGCCAGTAGCATTCGCGAGTCGAACGTTGAAAGGACCGGAATTAACGTATTTCACCACCGAAAAGGAATTATTAGCGATAGTCTGGGCATTAGGAAAGTTTAGAGCCTATTTGTATGGTGCAAAAATAATACTGTTAACTGACCACAAGGCAATCACTTTCCTAATGAGCAGTAAGCTATTAAACCAGCGTCTCACGCGGTGGATTTTGTCAATTCAAGATTACCGCGTCGAAATTCGATACCGACCGGGCAGGGAAAATATCCCAGTAGACGTAATGAGCCGGTCGTATAATGAGTCAGACAAAGACAACGTAGGCCGCGAAACTCGAGTACCCATCCTCGCCGCGGTGGCGCAAGCCATGTCTACGAAACTCGCGAAGGCGCTTAAAAGTTTGTCTAGTTGGCAACAGGGGGACGACAGGATCCGCGCGATTATAGAAAAGTATTCCCGACAGGATAAATGTACCATCGAAAGGTATAGAATCCACGAGAATGCTTTATATCACGTGGATCGAACCGGTAAAGTCAGGGCCGTGATTCCCGCTCAACTGCGTGACCAACTAATTACGGAGGTGCATGAAATATACGCGCATCTCGGTAGCGACAACACCATATCACTCGTTGCTGAAAGTTTTTATGTTCCGAAACTTCACCGATATGCGCGTAAATTGATAGCTACGTGCGATATTTGTCAACGAGTAAAAATTCCTACGCATACTTTGCATTTCGATCTGCAAACAATTTTGCCCAAAAGGCCACTAGAAATTGTCTCAATTGACTACTATGGTCCGTTGCCAACATCAAGGGGGGGTGTAAAATATATCTTAGTAATTGAAGAACTATTTACTAAATTCGTTAAGCTCTATTCTGTTAAAAACGCGACGACAGCAATAACGCTCACGCGCATCTTTAAAAGCTACATCCCTCAATATGGCAAGCCACAGAAAATGTTAACGGATCATGGGACCCAATTCACCTCTAAGAAGTGGACACAGAGGTTACGCGAAGAAGGGATCCAACACATATTATCATCGGTTAGACATCCTCAAAGTAACCCTGTCGAGAGAGTGAATCGTGAAATTGGGCGAATATTCCGCACGCTAGCTGTTCAAGATTGGCGCGCGCGACCGCCATGACAATTCTGCGACACAGCGCGTTCCCGCCAAGCCGGCTCGCAATCCCGCCAAACAGGCAGCGAATCGTCAGCGCGCGGAAATTACGCGAACACGCGACCGCTCACGCCATTGGCCAAACACACTCGCGAACCTTCTCGAATGCACGCGATCGCTCACCCGGAAGCGACGACAGCGAGCGAACATTCGCGAAGGCACCGAGCGTATAAAAGAGAGAGAGAAACGACGGCTCGCTCTCTCTGTCTAAATCAGCATCGCGCTTTAAACAAGGTTCTCGCTCGCACTCATTAGTTTTCTACATACGTTTATTTCAATTCAGTCTTTGTACATTTTCTGTAAATAGCGTCTTGTTACATAGTCATACAGTGAAATATAGTTATTTATTGTTGAATCCGAGTCTATTCCCATTCATTCATCCTCACTTATTCCGTTTCAAATCCATTCGTTACATGCATCCATCCATTCTCTCCTTTCACGCAAATCCATTCTCTCTCTAAAGTTTCCTGGTCGATCAAGACCGCTCTACGAAACATTTCTGGTCCTTCGAGCCGGATTCAACAATAATCGGTGCCACGTGGTGAAGCAGTGTTCAATCAGTGAGAATCCCATTCAACGACTCAGTCTCACGCCAACATGGAATTCTCCACCGAAGAACTGCTCCACAAACAAACAGACGTTGGAGGAAAAATCAGCAGGCTCATCGAGAACTTCAAAAAGTCGATCGCGAAGTCCAGGATGACAGGGGGCGACGTTCAGGCCAGGCTCCAGCTCCTGGAAGACTACTGGGCCACGTTCCAGAAGAACCACGATCTTCTGACGTACAGACACGGCGAGGCTGTGAAGAAGAGTGAGTACGTTCAAGCAGGTATGGCTGATTATGTCGAAGATGCATACCTGCGCGCGAAGAGCCAGCTGCTCGAGCTGACGAGACAAGCTGGTGGAGGCGCGTCAGATCCAGCCTCAGCCAGTTCAGTCCCTCCAGCCAACAGTGGACAAGATCCCAGCTCAGCTCCGCTGCCCAGAATGCCATTGCCGGAATTCCACGGTACTTATGTGGAGTGGCCAGCATTCAAGGACCTCTTCAAATCTATTATAGAAAGAAACGGGAAGCTCAGTAAGGTGGATCGGCTTCACTATCTTAAGACCAGCCTCCATGGACAAGCCGCTGACCTCGTCCGAGATCTCGCCACCACCAACGAGAATTACGAGCGCGCATGGACCATATTGGAGGAACAATATGAGAATAAACGAATTCTCGTCAGGTCCTGCCTCGACAAACTCGCCGCGCTCCCCAAAATGCGCGAGAGTTCTGCCGAAGAGGTCGCCAATATCCACAAGGGCATCATCTCTGTGGTGAACACACTCGAGGGACTTGGCCGACCAATCGACAAGACAGAGGACTGGTTCATTTATTCAGTCGTGAACCTGTTCGATCCCGTGACCCGGGACAAGTGGGAGGAGCGGGTAACAGGCAGTAGCGACCCACCTTCTGTTGCGACGCTGAAGGACTTCCTCACCAAGCGGCGGCAACAACTGGAGGCGTCCCCTGAGCCATCCGCAGCAAAGACAGCACATGGTCCGAGCAGTCGCCAATTCAAGCATGGCGAGGTGTCCACGGCCAGACGTCAACCTCGATCTAGCGAAGGATCAAGGACGGTCAGAGCAAACCACACGCAACAGGGCGCGAAGCCCAACTGTGCAAAATGCAAGAAGGGGCATTACCTTATGCAGTGCCCAGATTACAAGGCTCTTCCACCACTGGAGCGCAGGGAGCAAGTGAGGACGCTGCGGCTCTGTACCAACTGCCTCGGGAATCACGCCGTTGACTCGTGTCCATCCACGAAAGGTTGCATGTCATGCGGGGAGAGGCATCACACATCGATCCATGACGCCTTCCGGGGAGGCTCCCCAGTGAGCAGGACAGCCCACCATACACTCGACTGTCGAAACGTGGCAGGTAAGGTGTTGCTGGCAACTGCTGTAATTAACGTTGCAGACAAGTTCGGGAGACGTCAGGCGGTGCGAGCACTCATCGACCAAGGATCCGAGGTCACCATGATCAGTGAAGGATTGGTGCAGCGGCTCCAGCTTCCACGAACAGCCTCTTCCGTCGACGTCTTCGGGGTAGGAGGACAACAGCTTGCGAGGGTCCGAGGGCGAGTGAATCTCAACATCGCCGGCGGTGAGGGCGAGGTGCTCAAGGTCACGGCGCTGGTGCTCTCCAAGCTGTCCTGCTACGCCGCTGGCCACACCACGACGAACCGCCAGTGGGAGCATCTACGAGGAGTGCCGCTCGCTGATCCTTCTCCCGAACAACCGAAGCCGATCGAGGTCCTGCTGGGCGCAGACGTGTACCCTGCAATAATTCGGGACGGAGTGAGGAAGGGCTCATCAAACGAACCAGTCGGCCAACTCACCATATTCGGCTGGATCCTCACTGGAATGGCAGGAACGGCGACTGAGCGCACGCACGCCCGAGTGCATCAAACAGTAGTCGGTGACTCTTTGACCTCACTGGTGCGAAAGTTTTGGGAACAGGAGGAGTTACGGGAGATCAACTCGACGCCAACGGCGGAGGAAAGAGAGTGCGAGGAGCACTTCAGGGCAACACATTCACGTACTCCAGAAGGCCGCTACCAGGTGAGGCTCCCCTTTAAGTCCACAGGTGCCCCCACGTCCGGGTCAAGGAATGCAGGCTGGCAGTCACTCAGGCGGATGGAACAGCGCTTCCGGCGAGACGAAGAGTTCAGGTCGCTGTACATCAACTTCGTCCGGGAGTATGAGGAGCTGGGCCACATGACGCTGGTCAGCGAACCGGACGCCAACAGTACTGCACACTATTTGCCGCACCATGGGGTCCTCAAACCCAGCAGCACCACAACGAAGCTGAGAGTGGTCTTTAACGGCTCGTGGGCAGGACCGTCACAGCTGTCCTTGAACGACTGCCTTCACGTCGGACCTAACCTGCTACCACTCCTAGCCGATCTTCTACTGCGGTGGCGCAAACACCCGTACGTAGTAGCTGCCGACATCACCAAGATGTACCGGCAGATACTGGTGCATCCAGAGGATCGGGACTACCAACGGATCCTGTGGAGGAAAAGCGAGGCGGCATGCGTGAGCGAGTACCGTTTAAACACTGTCACATATGGTACATCGTGTGCTCCTTACCTGGCAGTCAGGACATTGCACCAGTTGGCCGAGGACGAAGGAGGCAGATATCCCGTTGGCGCACGAGCACTCAGGCATGACTCATACGTCGACGATATCTTGACGGGGGCAGACACCATCCCAGCACTGCGAGACACGGTGAGGCAGCTCCAACAACTGTGCACGGCGGGCGGTTTTCCGCTGCAGAAGTGGGCGTCAAATGTTGCCGACTTGCACGAGGTCACCTCAAATTCGAGCCGGGACTCAGCCTCTCATTCTCCACCGCACACAGCAGCCCAAGACCAGCTGAAGACCTGGACGGATTGCACCCACGCGACGCTCGGCCTCCAGTGGTCACCACACGCTGACTGCTTCCACTACACCATCTCCGACGACCAGGCACGGTCGATCACAAAACGGAGCGTGGTCTCCAAAGCAGCTCAGCTGTTTGACCCACTGGGCTGGCTCACTCCGGTGGTGGTTCGGGCCAAGATAACTATCCAGTCCACATGGCTGACAGCAATCGGCTGGGATGATCCACTCCCCGCACCACTAGCAAGCGAATGGGCTGCCTTCTGCGCTGAACTGAAGCAGTTGGAGAGGATACGGGTGCCACGACCACTTTACAACGGCATCCCTTGTGAGCAGGAGTTCCATGGCTTCGCTGACGCCTCGGAGAGAGCGTATGGGGCCGTCATCTACCTCAGGTCAAGGGGAGCAGACAACCAATGGACGGTCACCCTGGTTACAGCCAAGAGCAAGGTGGCCCCACTGCAGCAGGTGTCACTGCCACGCCTCGAACTATGCGCTGCACATCTGCTTGCACGTCTCACGCAGCACACGGTCACCACACTGCACCTCGCCAACATCCCCGTACACTTGTGGTCCGATTCTACAGTGGCCTTGGGCTGGATCCAGGCCCACTCCACCAAGTGGAAAACATATGTGGCCAACAGGGTGGCCGACATCCAACGCAGGGTACCAGGGGCACAGTGGCATCACGTGGCAGGCGTGGACAATCCAGCTGACTGTGCTTCACGAGGACTGGCGCCGTCTCAACTCCTCAACTGGACGCTGTGGTGGGCAGGCCCTGACTTCCTGCGGCAGAACAGCAGCTTCGCACCACCAGAGGTTATCAACCCTGAGCTGCTGCCAGAAGCGAGAGGGCCCATCGTCGCTGCCGTCACCAAGGGGAGAATCACGAACGACAACGATTTACTGCAGCGGTTCTCCTCCTACACCAGGCTGCTGCATGTCACCGCATGGTGCCGGAGATGGTTGCGGAGACTCCACAAGGTGCCAGCACCCTCCGCTACCAACAACAACGCAGGCCCAGACACCCAGGCGACAATCAGCGTGGCAGAGGTTATCGAGGCGGAGAAGTGCTGGGTCCGACTGGTGCAGCAGGGCACCTACAAGGAGGAATACAGTAAATTAGCCACGGGACAGTGCGTAGCGAGCAAGAGCAGCCTCGCCGCACTGCTCCCAACGCTTGACAGCAACGGCATCATGCGAGTCGGAGGCAGGCTGGGCAAGGCACCACTCAACCCGGATGAGGCACATCCGATGATACTGCCTCCGGAGTCCAAACTCACCAATTTAATAATTTCACATGTCCACAGAGCCACGCTGCACGGAGGAGCCCAGGCAACCCTAGGCGCAGTCAGACAACGGTTCTGGATTCCCAAGGGTCGCTCCGCTGTCAAGGTGGTCGTCAGCAGGTGTGTGACTTGCCTGCGATGGCGGGCGGTGCCAGGCAAACAGCTGATGGGCCAACTACCAGAACACCGCGTCTCTCCCGCACGTCCGTTCCATCACACTGGGGTCGACTACGCGGGTCCAATCTGGCTGCGAACCACCGCAGGTCGAGGTCACAGGGCATACAAGGGCTTCCTCGCAGTCTTTGTGTGCATGGCCACCAAGGCTGTGCATCTAGAGGTGGTATCGGATTATACTTCCGAGGCCTTTCTGGCAGCATTCCGCAGGTTCGTGTCACGGCGTGGAATCTGTGCTCACCTGTACAGTGACTGCGGGACAAACTTCCGGGGGGCCGATCGGGAGCTGCGCCGCCTTTTCACCGCCAGCAGCCAGGAGAACCGCAGCCTGAGGCGCCAGATGTGCGAGACGCGGACTCAATGGCACTTCAACCCTCCTGCTGCACCTCACTTCGGCGGATTATGGGAGTCAGCGGTCAAGTCAACAAAGCATCACCTGCGGCGCACGATCGGAGAGTCAAGGCTAACATTCGAGGAAATGACGACGCTGCTAACCCAGGTAGAGGCCTGCTTAAACTCAAGGCCAATAGCAGCACTCTCAGACGACCCCACCGACCTGGCAGCGCTGACCCCGGGACACTTCCTCACTGGTTCGGCGTTGACTGCGCTGCCTGAACCAACACTGCTCGACGTCGAGGTCAACCGGCTCTCTCGGTGGCAGCTAATAACAAGAATGAGGGATCAGTATTGGAAGCGGTGGCAGCGAGAGTATCTACAGGGCCTTACCACCCGAGCAAAATGGCGGCAACCGAAGGAAGACCTGGTGCCGGGACGTCTCTGCCTCATCGTCGGAGAAACCACGTCTCCAGCACACTGGCCCCTTGGACGCGTGACGGAGACCAACCCGGGAGCCGACGGAAAAGTTCGCGTCGCAAAACTGGTAACCGCGACCACCGAGCTGGTAAGACCAGTCTCAAAATTGATTGTGCTTCCGATCGACGCGAACTAATCAATGGACTCGTCGATACCGTCACCGCGCCCCCCCACTCACGCAACGTACAACTGCGTAGTAAGCCGCGCGATGTATCAATGCGCCACGCCGACGCGCTCATTCACACCGCGCCATAACCCCAAAATCGGTTGTCGCGACGATGCACTCTTCCAGATAACTCACGGCCTCATTGTTCACTAAGCCAAAAGTTCGTCACTGCACACGCGACCACGTATCCACTTGCCAATGCAACACCATGCGACACTGTATTTCGGACTCCGGTCAAACGCGAAGAAAAATTCGACAAGTCGAGGCGGGCGGTATGTTCAAGATTGGCGCGCGCGACCGCCATGACAATTCTGCGACACAGCGCGTTCCCGCCAAGCCGGCTCGCAATCCCGCCAAACAGGCAGCGAATCGTCAGCGCGCGGAAATTACGCGAACACGCGACCGCTCACGCCATTGGCCAAACACACTCGCGAACCTTCTCGAATGCACGCGATCGCTCACCCGGAAGCGACGACAGCGAGCGAACATTCGCGAAGGCACCGAGCGTATAAAAGAGAGAGAGAGAAACGACGGCTCGCTCTCTCTGTCTAAATCAGCATCGCGCTTTAAACAAGGTTCTCGCTCGCACTCATTAGTTTTCTACATACGTTTATTTCAATTCAGTCTTTGTACATTTTCTGTAAATAGCGTCTTGTTACATAGTCATACAGTGAAATATAGTTATTTATTGTTGAATCCGAGTCTATTCCCATTCATTCATCCTCACTTATTCCGTTTCAAATCCATTCGTTACATGCATCCATCCATTCTCTCCTTTCACGCAAATCCATTCTCTCTCTAAAGTTTCCTGGTCGATCAAGACCGCTCTACGAAACACTAGCGGCAAAGGCACATACATCGTGGGCCATATGGGTAAAAGTAATAGAAACATGCTGCAACGAGGTGGTACACGACAGTACGGGTTTCACGCCGATGGAGCTCCTTCTGGGAAAACCACCCACACGACCGTGGACCAAATGGTTTATTCGAGAAAAACTAAGCGGCGAAAAAGACGAACAAAAATTGCAACTAGCATTCCGTAATATGTCGCAAAAGGCGCATAAACGGTGCGAACATGCAAACAAGGGTAGGACACATGCACAATTTGAATCCGGTGATAGTGTCCTACTAAGAACGAATCCCATCTCAAACGCCGTCGAGGGAGAGGTCGCAAAGTTTTTCCACCTATACGAAGGACCATACGAGATAACAGAGAAAAAAGGACCAGCGACGTACGTTCTGCGACGCCCGCAGACTGGAACAATCCGTGGCACATTCCACGCAACGAGTCTCCGGCAATACCATCGGCCAGACAAGGAAACACATAACGTAAACACAGCTAGTATAAGAATAGAGCCAAGGTGCGAAACTAGAGCACCCAGCAGGTAAATAGGATTACGTCGAGGCAGAATGACCTACGACGGATAGACAAAGATCTTCAACATGTCACGAGCCACGACGTACAAGGATTCCAAGAATCCCCAAACCTATGGCCTATAAATACGCGAGGAAATTAAAATCTTGACACAGTTCGCAATGGAAACCCAAAATAAGAACATTAAGACACGCGAAATAGGCGTACAAGCCTATGCTTCGTGGGCCATGGTGTCCAGACCAACGCAAACGGGGATGGACATACGGTTCCATGAGACCCCAGAAGTCAACCTACCGACCAGAGAACCGCGACTCTGGAGCTGTGGTCGCGGAATCAGATACCGTGGTGGAGTGGCCACACAGGCCACGCTCAAGAGGGCTCATGCACGCGTCCAGACTCCAAAAGGAGGCCCGTCAACCGGCACAACAAGGGTACGTCGCGACACACGACCATCCACGACGGCTAGCTCATCAACGTGGGCGGAGGAGCTCAATTTGTCGTGGGAGGTGATTCCGGAAGACAACGAGAACAGTCGCCAAGTACCCACAGCGGACATCACCTCGGGGTCTCCACCAGGGTTGCCAAAGGAAAACCTGGACCTGTCATGGGACCAGGTAGACGATTACCAGGTGGAAGTCCCGACGCTCACAAACCCAAACGATCCGTTGGGTCTCCTCCCCCTCACGGAGGAACTAATAGCAGAACTGTTGGAGTCCCCAAAGGATCAAGGAAGCGGCGCCTAAGGAGGCAGCTCAGGACGCGAAGCCCCTATCATGACATGGAGCGCCGCAGTGTTTTTTTTTTTTGTGTTGAAATGCGTGAAGAATTGGAAAAGTTTAGTTTCTTTTTTTTGTCGTAATTGCAAATAGTTATCTTTTCTTTTCAAATACTTTTTCTTTTTCTGAGTGCGCGACAAAAATGTTTCGTTTCAATATATCTAATAGAATCGTTATTATATTTTTTTTTTCCTTTCTTTTCTTTCTTTTCTTTTCTCACATTAAGCTAAGTGCAAGTGCGAGTGCAAGTGCTGAAATCAGCCGAGTGCAGGTGTGCTGCACGGCCCTCCATCACTCGAGTAAATTGTGACGCGTTCAAACCCGTCGAAATAAATCCGTCACGAAATCGTAAAAACGTACCGAACGCGAAGCGCGATACCGAGCCGAAATATCTGGGCGTAGAGGAATATAAAACATAGCGGGTGTGCCACCACGGTGGTGATTAAAATTATATATCATAATAGAGTTTAACGAAATTAGCGTTATAAAATTTAAATAATATTATATCACGCGGACTCACACGAAGGGGTGGAGATCAAAGCGGAGTTTATAAAGTTAAAATAGTATATATATATATGTAACAGACCTGGACGCGCCAGGCCTGTTACGAACGGTCTCGCGTCGTCGCGACCACCCCCGAACATAGCCGACGAACCCCGAACGATACCGATCCCCGAGCCTCGCGCCCCCGCGTCTAGAAACCGGCTCTGGCGGGAAACGGAAACCGCCATTGCCCCCGAAATCGACGTCTCGGATGTGAGACGTCACCGGAACTTCCGCCGCGAACCACCCCGCGCCGAGCCCCTCGCCCTAGAGCGACGAGGGCATAAAAGGGACCCCCGAGCAGGCACGGGTCTCTTTCGTTCGCCAATCCTCGCGCTAGAAAGTCTCAGTTAAAACACACCTACACTTACGTACACGTCGCCACGGTACCCTTACAAGTAAGTAGTCCGATATCACCCCGTTGTCTCTCCGTATCCCGGTACACCGCGGTGACCACTTCCCGTCTTCACTAATTCCGCGATGGCACACATCCGTGGCCACTTCCCGCCCCGTCCACCGTCTCCCGGTACACAGCCGTGATCATTTTCCGTCTCGTCCACCGTCTCCCGGTACACAGCCGTGACCACTTTCCGTCCCGTCCGCCGTATCCCGGTACACAGCCGTGACCATCCCTAGCCCCGTTAACTCTCCGATGGCACGCCGCCGTGGCCATTCGCGACAAGGAACCGCGTTCCGCGTGGGCGAACCGCTGTTGCCCGATCGCCGACCCGATGAATCGCGACCCCGAGACCTCGCGCCGCGATAACACGACCCGAGCACCGCACGCCGCGATAACGCGTCCCGCGATAACGCGCCCCGATGCCGCGAGCCGCGATAACGGAATCCCGCGACACCGAACAGAGAACCGTAGCCGGAAAACATAACCCGTCTCGTATAATTTCGGCACCTCGCCCTTTATCACTCGCGTAACCTATGAACCCTGGCACGGCGAGCTCAATCCGGCCGCGAGCCCCGTCCGTTGCAACGAGCCGCGGAAAACCACGCTCGTTACATATATATATATATATATAGATATATATAATTGTAAAACATTAAGGATAAAATATACTGTCGTTCTACCTCCCACATCATCTCCGATTGATTTAAAAGTAGATAGAACCTCTCCGTCTCCCAAGCACGAACCGAGCTATCCAAGGGTGGTAACCGTCCCTTGATTAAAGAAGTGTGATCATCGCCGATCACGCATAGTGAGCGACCAATCGGTCACAGGTTTCGTGCAGCTGAACGCACTCCACCAATACCGGAAAACACCCGAACCCACTGGATAGTGACGACGGGTGTGATCCTCAGGATTGGCTGGGTGGGTGAGGCCTTGTACGTGCCGTCACACGTACATACACCCGAGTATTCGGCAGACTGTAGGTGTGCTACGGCAGCCTCAGCCGCTCGGAAGAGTTAAAGACGAAATAAACGGTTACAACGTTCTAATCCTGGTTAAAAAATAATGAGCGTTCGGTTTCAAGACCGTCAAGAGACGGCCCTGGTTTTTGCTAAAAGACGGTCGGGGTTCTGATCCAGAAAAGACGGCCCAGGTTCTGTGCCATGCTAAAAACGGCGAGGTCCAAAAAGTGGGAACGCCAAAAACCCGAGGGTGAGCACTCTCCCTTCCTCTCTCGTCAAAATACTTTGCACACCTCAGCCTGTATCTTAGAAATAACGCCTCTCAAATACATATATCTCCGCTAGAGGCATTGAATACGCCACCACGCAGTTATTTCGGGAACCGATAACCTCGGATGAAAATGAAACCTCGTGCAGAGTATTTACGGATGAACCGTGCGACAATGTATTTGAGAAAAATCAATTTCAAATTAAAAATACATGTCGGTTATTTTGGGTTTGAAACTTTAAATTAAATTTTTGCCCATCACTGCGGCTTACGGATCCCCCGCGAATGCGTAATTTCGCGTTACAATCCCAACCCGCACGCTCGACGACCGACGACCCCGTGCCCCACGCGGAATCCTAACGAACGCGCTTTTCCGGCAGCTACGGAATTCGTCGTAACGACGCGAATCCCGGTCGTTCACAAAAACGTTTGCCGAGTCAACACGAAATCAGAAATCACAAAGCTTTAAAATAGAAAGCCTGATCGGAACTTACCAATCGGCACAGCTACAAGTTCAGCTTCCGGCAGCACTCTCGAGGTCTTATACGACGGTATTGAACAATTGACTAGGTGTTAAGCAACGTTTAAAGTACTACTACTCTCGAAGGTCTTCGGCACAGTCACCTACTTCGGTTCGGGTCGGCAACGCGGAAGCGAGGCGTCCCCCACTTTCCTATTTTTCCCTACCCCGCGAGACGCTCGGACCTATCACTAATTTCGGCGCGGCAGGGCCAAGGGATGGTGGTTGCTGACTGGCCGCTGGTCAAACCAGCAATGCTATGCAAACTGAAGCCGGACACTAGAGAAACTCTTTATGCACTGAAAGTATGCAGGAAATGATTAATGCGCACTAATGCATCGAACCTAATATTCGTCTATATTTTTATTAATAAAATCAGCTCTTTTTATTAATGGCTTTTTATTAAGGCTATAATGGATGAACAGAAAAAAAGTCATTAACTTCCTAAACAATGAAAAGTTAATATGAGCAATTTTTAAACGTCACATACTTTCCAAAATTCAATAGAATGGCTACGAAAAATCATACAACTCTCTCTCTCTCTCTCTTTCGGGGGATACCTTTAAAATTCTAACTGCAAAATTTTTCCATCCTCGTAGCTACGTTTGAATTTGCAAAATTATTAACGAAAAAAACCTGTGCTGTTCTTCCCCCTGTTGAAAAGTTAAGGAAATTCTTTCACGCTTGGTAATAAAAAGTCATTTACATTATCAATAGAATGAGGTATTTATACTTGCACTTTAAAAACGGGAGAAAGTGTGTATATTTTCGTTGTATATGTTATTACCATGTTATGGGTCAAGTCATAAACATGCAAAAATGCTTATATTACAATGACATAATACTACTACTACTACTACTAATAATATTAAGCATAGGCCCCATAAGCGCTTACCGAGGTTCCTTTCTTTATATAACGTTAATAACAGACATTGACGTGGTGGCTACACGTTTATTGTTATAAACTAGAGTGCGGATTTTAATGCCAAATAAAAATTATGCACATCGATTACACAAAGCAGGTGCTGCATAGATATTGATTTCTTCTTTTAGTAATTTTAATAAGGCAAAAATAATATATTGGAATTCTTGAAATTTTTGTATTTTGTCACCATTTCGTGTTTCACCGATTCATTTTTAAATGCATAAAATTTACAGTCTAGTTATAACTTTCAAATAAGCAGGTATTGTACATATATACATATAAATTTCGATTTCGATATATATATATTTACTGTTGAAAGAATATTCTTCTATGTAATAGTTAGATAATTCCAGGAAACGAGTGCAGCCGTTGTAAGACCTGCATTTTCCACAGTATTGATATCTTTCTGAAAAAATTCCATGTTCATTTCACCATGTAGTCTGAACATTTACAGAAATATTGTTGGGGTCATGAGAAACCCCAGTGCGTTTTGTTTATCTGAAAACGGAAATATCTCGTGACGCACTGAAGTTACGAAAAAAATATGTTTACGAAAATTGTAAAGAGAACAATCTTACGGTGTAATTTTTTTCTGGACTCGAATGGTGGTGGAAGAAATTTCAAAGTCAAATTAATGTTATTAAATGGAACCATATATTTTTTTTTGTCATAACACAATAGCATTTTCCGGGACAAATTCAACGACATATCACATTATGTGTTATTTATTGTCACAAAACAACAGAAATTATATTTTAAATTTGTAACTTCTTAAGTAGACAATGGTAGTACACATCTGGTTGTCGGCTATTAGCTGCACACTGTAAACAAAGATGGACCTTCTTATGTCTCCTTAAGTTTCTTAATCTACCGAAATAAATAAACATAAAAATTATAGTTCATATCCTTAGCAATTTTATTCAGTATACGTAAATTACTAGTTAATTAAATAATTTCCATTATTTGTTTGCGATTAAGGATGTCGCCTATGAAATTTCCGAGCAACTTGTGCATAGAATAAACTAATTCAGCTTTTTCCTGAAGGGCAAGTTCTGGAATTAAATAACTTCGAAAGCAGCAAACGGAACTCTTACAGTCTCTATTGCACTTTCTCAACTAAAATAAACGAGACTCGAGCCAAATAAGGAAACTGTTTAAAAAAATTTACAAGAAGGTCGATCTTTGTTTACAGTGCGCATACAAATTTATAACATAATTTCGAATGTTTTGTAACAGTAAGTATCATAATGTGATGTCGTTGAATTTGTCCCGGAAAATGCTATTGTGTTATGACAAAAATATATATGGTTCCATTTAAGAAGAATTAAACTTAATTACATTATAAGATTGTTCAAGAAAACAAGTTTTCTGTAAACACGCTGTATATCAGTCAAAAGGGTCCATTTGTACTGACGGTATCCGAAGTAATAGGCATCTAAAGGTTAAAGGTTCTGGAATATTATTGAAAACAACATTTTAACCATTTTTTTTTTTTAATTATGCGAATTTGAATCGAACACGAAACGCATTTCTGGGACAACGCGATGTTAGTGAACAAATTGATTGGCACAGAGGACTTACTGGCACAGAGAACAATTATACATAGTCTTTTTTAAAAAATTATTGATTGCGCTGAAATCTACTGTTAGGTGCTGTATACGAAAACTTTAAAAAACTGTCAAAAATCAAGTGTACACTATAACATTATATAACTCCACTTCAAAACTGATACTTGGCTGCTATATCTCTGAAATTTATGATTGACATAATCTTGATACATATAAATATTGTTTCATATCAATAATTCCTTGGGAGGAAGTGGTCTATTTATATTTAAGTGCAGACACACTATACGTGAAACCACGAAGTTGGAAGCTAATTATTAGACTGCAGACTTTATGATAAAAATGTGTTCAAACCGGTATGAAAATTCAAAGAATTTAAAAAAAACCTTTAAACCTGCTTTACCGTCTCTAACTCTATGAAGTTGCTAAAATAACTATAAAGTAGCCCCTATACTTTACAAATAATACAGATCATTTTTATTTTGCATTGAAATCCGCAGTTACTAATTAGTAACAGTTAAATAAGTGACAGTTGAATGAAGGTATAATGACATTAATATTTCAAAAATATTAATAGTAAAAATTAGGTTTTAGAACTCGTAGTTAGCTAATGGAAATTCAAAACTGTACTGTTAAGTACACATTCACGGAGCTAAACTGAGTATCATTAAAGTATCATTAATAATTACTAACATCAAAATTGGTCAGACCAGTCACAGAGTATGATATATATATCAAATTTTCAAAATAGTGTGCTCTTCTATAAGCATGTGCATGAAATCTAAAGTTTGAATGTCGATTAAATCTAAAATAAGTATAACAATAATTATGTATCAAAGTGTAATCGTTAGATTTTTGATCGAGATTTTTTCACATTCAAAAATTACTTTAAAACACACTGTTACAGTAGTATACAGCTGCTCGTATCACTTAATCACAGAGGTGGTCCGCGAAGTGATATGTTGATTGCTCTTGACATTTTTGGGACGCTGAGTGAATGAAGTTCTATGATCATTATAGTTCCACTGTTTTATGCATTGTTTTATGCATGAATGAAGATTTTCAGTACTGGCTGTAGTTCTATTAAAAGCATCCAGCGTTTGAAAATCTTTCTTTTTCAAAAATAATTCTAATCCGATGCCAACTTTCGTTTGAACAGAAACGAAATGAGTAGATTAATAGAAATACGAAATATGTTACGAGTAAGTTTTGCAGGTGTGAATGAAATTACATTGTAATTATAGTTTATATAGGAAAGTTTACAGACGAAGGCTGCATACATTATTGCTCAAATGTTTACAGCCACTGCAATGTTAAGGTGAATGATGGTTTTCCATTTGCACGAACATACAGTATAGGAAATGTTTATGAATTTACACGAAACGTACAATGTTCATATGCAATTTATTTTGATCGAAATATACATTAAATGTCTATTATAGATTCATTATTTATTATCACGATCTTATAAGTTTTAAAAATTGGACTTGTAGAGAATTTAGATAATATTCAGAATAATCTAGTATCAAATAGAGTTTCATTATACAAAATTTTTTGGAACATATTGGAGCGTCATAAAATGAGGATATAATTTTTACCTGTAATGAGGAGGTAAATATTAAATTTTGATCATTATAGTGTTTTCAATGTGTTGAACATGTAACAACGTAGTTATAGAAAGGCATACATTCGTTAATAGTCCCTTTGGGAACTTAAAATAACAATTTGGAGTATCAACTTTATTAAAAGCCAGTAGTGCCATCCGTTGTATATCGTCCTTAGAATAAGTAATTTGATTACTCAAATAGTAATTATGATAAATATGGAGAACAGTAATTCCCAGATAGCACTCGACGTCTTAAAGACGTCTGTTTTACGTCCATTTTTGGTCTGAACGTCTTACGTCCTGAAAAGACGTCTTTAAGACGTCTCGTAAAAGACGTCGTTTTTACGTCTCATTTCAGACGTCTTTAAGACGTTTCATTTCTTGACGTTTCAGTCATTCTAAACTGCTAGAGAAAAGCTTTACAAACTGTACACACGCAACACAATATAACGCAGTTTTCCATCCTTCGAATAGACGTTTATTTATTTAGGAAAGTTAAATAACTAAATTGTTAATTTAGTACTATTATAATATATTACATATATATTCGCAATAGAATTTAGCAATAAATATTGTTTAATAATAAAACTATACATTATATATCACAAATCCAAAATCCAAAATAATATATCAAAATAAATAGATAAATAAATAAATAAGTTAAATAAATAAATAAAGCTGTAGCGTCCGGTCGTACGCACAAAAAAGAGTTTTTCTTTCGTGCAAACGGCCAACGTAATTTACGACTCTCGTTCGACGAAGCTATTTTTGAGTGGACATTTTCCAGACCTAGTCGAAGCATGTTTATTAGAGTTTCGTCCCAAAGTCGTCAATAGCAAACTGAGACCGTCATAAATTAAGAGATTAACTGAAGGGCACTTGAAGCGGACCCAACGGTCTATCGACACGCGGGTCAGCCGCGGGTGGCCCGGAGGAAAGTCCCATCATCCTTTCCCATCACCTCGCCGTCCCGAAAACAAACACG